>OZ012737.1:128154622-129354622 GCA_963859935.3 Lathyrus sativus | reverse complement strand
TGATTATTTCCCGTATTCGCCTGTATGCTTTATTTGCATAGTGCTGACCATCACCAGGATTGTCGGATGAGGTCATGCCTTCTCGTTGTACTCAGTGATATTGTACTCTGGGCTTATTGATTTTCCCTGCAATATATGAGGCTTTCTATGATTCAGCTCCGATATTCCTATTGTCAACACTGTCACTGCACTGGCACCTTCACACTAGAACTGGGGGAATGAATCACCCTAATGCACAGGCACACACATTGCATTGCATTCATATTCATATTGCATTACAGGTAATTGTTAAATTGTATCTCATCTCCTGTATCTCTCAGGTCCCCCAGGATTATCGACCGAAGAATTCCCTGACATTTAACCAGAAACAGCAGTGAGGAAGTCATGAGTCAGGATCAGACCGAGATGCAAGAGGTGCACGACAACATAATGCGGCTCATACAGGTAATGGAAGCCATGGCCGAGAGTCAGAAGCAGTTGCAGGATATGGTGCAGCCTCTGATTGCACGGGTTAATGACAGAGCTGCCGATTTTGCTCAACTAGAGAATCAAGGTTTTCTCCCAGGCCGCATACGCCAACTTGTGGGGATAGACATCAAGCAGGTTCAAGCAGAATTAACGGATGTTCGAGGCCAGCTGGGGCAGTTCACGGAAGATATGCAAGTGTTGCGCTCAAATCAAGAGACGCTAGAAGAAGAGAACTGCCGACTGAAGGCACAGATAGGGTTGATGGCTGAAGTATTAAGGAACGTACTCAGGAGAGAAGGAGGGCAAATGTTGGAAGACGCGGCTGGCTTATCTGTTCCTCAGGGGTCTGAAGAACCATTACCCACGCAGGATAGGCTTAAGAGACCCTCTCAACGGTTCGAAGCTCAGGAGTCTCCTCGTCAGCAGTCGCAATTGATTTTGCAGGATAACTCAAGGAGGTGGGGTAAGAGAATGAGGTTTTCTAACAGAGTATTTGATGAGATCCCTGTGGATTATGATCAGCTGGTGCAACTCTTGTTCCAACTTCAACTGGCTGAGCCCCGCATTTTGGTTCCACTGACAGGGCAGCCACCACCAGACTATGACCTGAACGCCCATTGTGCCTTCCACTCCGGAGCACCGGGGCATAACATTGCAAACTGCAAAGCTTTTAAGCATAAGATTCAAGATTTGCTGGATGAGAAAATAATTGAGTTTGTACCGGGGGGCATAAAAGTTGCAGGGACTGATATTCCCATTTCTCCGCCAGAGGTTGCAGATGAATCGAGGTATATCCCAGAGCCACTGGAAGCTAAGTCTCCATGTCCACAACAGTTGCCGATGCCAGGGTTGAACTTAAGGATGATAACGCGTGAGCCCAAGGAATCGCCCGAGCAAAGCCAGCAGCATACAAGATGCCAGTATACGACTCAGCAAAGAATTCGGGGAAAGAAGCCGAGGAGGGTGTTTGAGAAGCCTCCCTCAATGTACGCAGATTTGTTACAGACACTACTAAGATTGAACTTGGTGGAGAAAAGAACTCTGGCGCCAATAACCGGCACTCTGCCGGATGGCTATGATGCGAGCAGGCACTGTGAATTCCACTCCGGGGCTCCCGGACATGATATTGAAGGTTGCCACGCGTTCAAGCATAACGTCCAAGATTTAATCGACAGCAGGGTCATTAACTTCTCCGATAGGGTCCCCAAGGTGGTGCAAAGCCATAGACAAGCAAAAGCCGGGGTGATGAAAAGGTTTCCCAGATTTGATCGGGCCGGTGAAAGAAGATCGAGACAGCAGTAGACTACCCCTGATGATAGCTTCTGAGGATGATTGACTCACCAATAAGTCAGAGTGCAGGAAGTCCAGTTCTGAGACGCCGACATTTTTCATGTTATCTTGTTCATGTCCTCGCATTTGTAGTTTCTTTTCTGTGTAATTGCAAATTTTGCTCTTAAAACTTGTTGTTTTTTCAATTGATATTGATAAACGAAATGAATATGCATGTTTTGAATTAATCCAGTCGTGTTCACTCTTTGTTTTTCTTTAATGCTTAATGCTTGTGTTAGCAGGAATCTGGGGAGGATGACGAAAACAGATGACGAATAATATTCGGATTGCAAGCTTTTGGATAAAGAACCTGTTGATGAGATACAGGCATTGTTTCAATCCCTAAACACCGGAGATATAAGGAAGATAATCCCTTGATAACCCCTTTGAGCCGGTAGTAGGAGTTTCTTTTGAAAATGAAAAAACCTAAATCTTAACCCGGGGCAGGGTAGGCGGCAGTTAGTTTGGCCAAGCGTTCGAATCGTGAAAGGAGTGTCCGGTTGAGGATAAATCACACTTGTATAGGTCGTGCCTAAAAAGCCACAATGGTTAAGCGACAAGAGTGAAACAGTCACATTATTCCACAAAAAAGTCAGACAAACCAGTGTCACGCGACTTGTTCAAAAAAAAAAAAAGAACGAAAAGCAAAAAGAATCAAAAGCCCGCTAAGTCAAAACTTGAAAACAAGCGACTTAGGCAAAAATTAGGGCATCCCGCTGGACTAAAAAAAAAAAAAAAAAAAAAAAAAAAAAAAAAAAAAAAACAAAAGATACTCAGTCCAGGCAAAAGTTAGGGAACGAAAAAACGAAAGGCGAAAAGGATTGTCAAAGAAAAGAACAAATCCTCGAAAAGGACAAAAGTCGTGTGATTCTAGGTACCCAAAGACGAAAAGCAAATGACTGTCACTCAAAAACAAAAAATGTGTGGTATCCTGAACCATCACTCCTATCATTCCACCTCTAATAGGTGAACGCTGAAGTCAGATTAGCTGAACATAGGATTGGAGAACATCACGAAGAATGGGTGGGTCGAAATAAATTTTGAGCCTATATCTTTCCTTGTTAACCGCGAACCTGACCACGTTACAACCCGCAAAAGTCCTAATTGAAACAGGTTTTGTCCGAGGGCATACGTCAGTAAAGATCTCGTCGATTCTGACTCCTAAAAGGGTTCCTCTTACCAGCTTTCATATTGACATTTTGATAATTGATTCATTACATGTCACAAAATTTTTTAGTGAACAGACTTGGATTTTGAAACTGTCATATGCATTGCGTTTAGTATATCTTTTATGCAGAACAACTTGTGTTACTTGCGAGTAAGCGCATGCCGACAGGAAAGATTCCTACAGTGGAAGGTATGACCGGGATAAAATGCAGAAATGCCCAAATGTTTCGTGAACTGGGGGCAAGCTATACTGATTAATTCAGGTAGAGTCGGTCATCCTAGAATCAGTAAATCTGGGACAGTCAGGTCAAGATGTGGCAAATCTCTCATAGCTATGGGCAGTACTCCACGACTCAGTCGATCAGAGACAAAAGGTTGTTGCAAGACCGGGGCAGGTCACCCTAGAAGCACGAAAGTTATGTTCTTGAAACACCCCTTCGAGGTCCGAAATGTAGAAGCCGTCCATGTCTGGTTGTCAAGATACAAGGACTGTAGGGTCCATTCCAAAATGGTTGCAGATTCAGGGGCAAGCTATACAAAATACAGACTGGGGGCACGTTAGTATCCCCGAAGCGGAGTTCTCTCTTTTCAGCAAGTGTTCTTTCCTCCCAGTGGAACTCGAAGATCAAGACTCTCCCCAACAGAGTTGGTGGTGGGTCCTGTCATTTATTTTGTCAGGGATACTGTGTAATATCAGGTCACTCTCCAGCAGAAAGTCCGATCATACTGTGCACATCTGCTATTCCCCAGCAAAGTTATATTCCCCAGCAGGGGGTTACCTCAACAGGGTGTTTGGTTTGAGTTCCCGATTTCCCAGCAGGGTTGACTTCACCCTGCCGGCATTTATTTTGCTGGAATAATTCTGTAGCATCTGGCTATCCCCGGCGGAGTCGGCATTATCTTCAGCATTTGTTTTGCTGAAGCAGTTTCTGTACTCTAGCAGCAGGTGGGGAAAGCACTTGCTCAAATGAACTACCAAACACTCAAGATCTCGGCATGAGATATTCAATGATAATGTCAGTTTCGACAGTATTCCCCACAGAGTTACCAGGATAAGTCTCTCTTTATTCCCAAGCAGAGTTATTTGTCATCAAAAGGTTTCATGAACCAGAATTTCAGAAGTGGCCTCCGGGCATCAGAACAGGCATCTGGTAGTTTGGTTTCCAAATATCCCCAGTAGAGTCCATCTCAAAGTCGCTGTCACGTCAGTGCTAAGAAGTTTGTGGGTTGGGATCAATGGAGAACTAAGTCCTGACATGGACAAGATTTATTCTCTCAGCAGAAAAGATGCAGTCCTTACGTGGACAAATCAAGACGAGATCAGTGTCCTGACGTGGATAAATCAAAGAGATTATTATTCCTAACGTGGAGAAGTGGGTCCTAACGTGGACGATGTAGTCCTTACGCGGACATATCAAGTCGGATTCCTTACGTGGAAAGAGATGATTCCTTACGTGGAAAAAGATAGTTTCCTTACGTGGAAATGACAGCATTCCTGACGTGGAAAGATTGGAGTCCTTACGTGGACAGATTAAGATGGTGTTCCTGACGTGGAAAGGTGGGTCCTAACGTGGACGATGTTCTCCTTACGTGGAAAGACAATGTTTCCTTACGTGGAAAGAAGATGGTTTCCTTACGTGGAAAGACGAATTTATTCCTTACGTGGAAAAAAGTTGGTATTCCTTACGCGGAAAGATGTAGTCCTTACGCGGACATATCGAAATGGATTCCTTACGGGGAAACAAGTGCATTCCTAACGTGGAAGAGTTTAGTCCTGACGCGGACAGATCCAGACGAAGTCTTATTCCTTACGTGGAAAAATGGTGATTCCTTACGTGGAAAATAGATTGATTCCTTACGTGGACAGATCAAAGTTCGATCAGAGTCCTTACGTGGACATATCAAGAGCATTCCTTACGTGGAAGAAAAATGGTTTCCTTACGTGGAAAGACGAGTTTATTCCTTACGTGGAAAGATTGAGTCCTCACGCGGACATATCAAGATTGATTCCTGACGTGGAAAGAAAGAGATTATTCCTGACGTGGAAGAGTTTAGTCCTGACGCGGACAGATCAAAGAAGTTATTCCTAACGTGGAAGAAGAAGATAGATTCCTTACGTGGAGAGTTTAGTCCTGACGTGGACGGAAAGAAGAAACGGTATTCCTTACGTGGAAAGAAGAAGCATTCCTAACGTGGAAAGAAAGATTGATATAGTATTCCTCACGTGGAAAGATTGGGGTTCCTTACGTGGAAAATTTGTGATTCCTAACGTGGAAAAAGAAAGAGTCCTTACGTGGACAAAGCAAAAGAAGACGTATTCCTTACGTGGAAGAGTTTGACAAAGCAGAGAAAAATCACCCCTGACGGGGAAAAGCGATGTATTCCTTACGTGGAAAGGTGAGTCCTAACGTGGACAGTATTATTCCTAACGTGGAACGGTTATTCCTTACGTGGAAAGGTGAGTCCTAACGTGGACAGTATTATTCCTAACGTGGAACGGTTATTCCTTACGTGGAAAGGTGAGTCCTAATATGGACGGTGGTATTCCTAATGTGGAAGAGTTTATTCCTAACATGGACGATTTATCTCTGACGAGAAGGCAGACGAGCCGTCCCCAGCAAAGTTGTTGAAGTTTTTTCCGAGTTGACAGCAGATAGAGTCCTGACGTGGACAAGCAAAGGACGAAGTTTCCGATGATTCAATCTTTTTCAGGATGATGAGAAGAATCCCCAGCACGGTCGCACGAGATCAGTGGGTTGCCGTAACAGTTAAATTCAGCTGATGAATGTCGTTCCCCAAGCAGTGGCGCAGTTTATTTCTGCGGTTGGCAAATTTCTGGGTTCCTAGTATTCAACCGTCTCGTACCGCGAATGTCTGAAGGCTCCGGGCTCTTCACCCAATCGGGTCCAAGCCGCTTGAATAGGGGCAACTGTTGCACCCTAAAATTTGCCCAACCTTATTCACTTGGTTTATGTTTCAATGTCATTAGCATTTGCATATAGAGTCATGTACATAGGTTACTCATCGGCATAGCATAAGCATAGCAAGTCATACAACAGGGGGACCAATCATTATTCTCATCTCTAGAGGCCTATCAAGAGGTTATTATCCTGATTCAATCTCATTCAAGTCATCAGAAAAGAATTTGAAAGCTATCAAGTCAATGGGTCAAGCAGTTAATCTATCTCCTGGCTGAGGGTATCTGGGGATCATCAAGGAAAGTATGAGCTGTGAATTGAAGGCACGGGGAGTATCTAGACATCTTGGAGGACTTAGAAAGTCATTTGGAGAAGGAGACAAGTCATTGGTGTGATCACAAGTATTGCAGTTGAAGACAGTCAACTAGGGTTTCATCTGGGTCAACCCTGGGTCAACTCTAGGTCAATTGACTGATTGAAAGGCATTAAGGGCTATTGGAGAGATGTGGGGTTCATAATTTGACATGGAGAATAAAGATATGTTGTTATGCTAAGAATAAATCAAGAGAAATCAAGGAGAAGAGGAGGTTCTAAATTAGGGTTTCTAGGTAAAATTCCCTAGTTTAGGTCAAACTTCCAAGCAAAATAAGTCAAAATGCAAGCTTCAAATGAATCCTTGGCCAACATGAAACTTGTAGAGGATCTCAAGACCTTTAATTTGAGTGGTGGAAGACATCAAGGAGATTTCTAGAACTCAAGTTATAGCTCTTGCAAGTTAGGGGTCACCAGATGGCACTGAAATTTGTCTGTGCAAGTTGACTGTCTTCTGACAAACTTTTGGCCCTCAAGGATAATTCAAATGGACTTTGAACAAGCAAGAGAGGTGTTCCTCATTGTCTCCCCTTTCCAAAAAGGTATGGTATGCCTTCATATGATTTAGGGAACTCTACTTATGGCTTGTGCAAGACAGGGGTATTTTGGTAATTTGGTGATTACAGGTCATTCATAGCATATGCTTAAAACTCATACAAGGAAGCTTCAAATGGAAAACTTCCCAACATCAAAGTTGCTCAAAATGGGATTTTAAGGCTAGATAAGATGTTGTGAGAGTTTGAAAATGCATGGAGCATGGATATTTTAAAATGGTCAAAATGGCTTGTAAATGGCTTATAAGTTGAAAAAGTTGGAATTGAATTTTGGTTTGAGAGATCTACAAATCCAAAATGGGGCATATGATAGATGATTTTGATTGGAAACATCATTTTGAGAACAATGGTTTAGCCACATTTTTGAGTTTAGGCTTAAAAATTGGAGTTTCTTTGTAAATTTGTTATTTGCACTTTAAGGCATCAAAAGGAAAGATGAGAAAATGCTACATAAAGGTTTGTAAGACCTTATTTTCATGTCATAATACCATATGAGGAGAATTTAAGTAAGATTGCATGGTTTATCATGAGATGGCATGAGATTCACTCAAGATGACAAATTCAAAATCTCATTACGTGATACATTCTAGAAACTTCATGGAAGGTTCTACAAACTTCCACACATTTCTATTCTCATCTATATAAGCCCTAGAGTGACTCCATGCATTGGTTGGTGATTCTAAAAGCTTGCATGCTACACTTTGATTCCTTCACTCCAAAATTGCATTTTCATTCCAAACTCCATTAAAACACCATCAATCACTACAATTCTGATCATCATCATCATCTATAATCAACATTGAGCATTTGGCAAAGGAAAGGCTCAAGAATTCGTGGATGGATTATGAGATCTCCAACTTCACTCCAACTTGCATGAAGAGTTGAATAGGTTGATTCAAGAAGATAGAACAAGAACTACTGCAACCAGAGGCTTCAACATTCATCAAAGACCATACAAAGCAATTGGCAAGGTCTGAATTGGAGGAGAACCATCATCACCATCATCACTTGCAAGGTATGCATTTTCTCATGAAACTCTCTATTTATCCATAGTTCAAGCATGTTGTTAGGAGAAATCTAATAGAGACCAATTAGGGATGTTGTATGATGAGTTTAAGGGCTGTTTGTGAGGTTTGCTTCCATGGTGTCAATTCTTTAATGATCAAGAACTCACGATTTAGTGTACTATAATCTTAGGTATTAGGCTTAGGATAATCCCCATAAGATGTAGTACATGATAGGTTAATATGAGACCATTTGATTACCATGCAAACTAAGGTGCGAAAATGGTGACCACCTCTTGTAGCCTTCGTATTTCTTTCTTGAGGGAGAGTTAGAGAATTCTAGTACCATGGTTGTGTAGAGGGAGAAGAGTAGATGAGTTTTCATCTTTGGATCGTGAAAAATGGTGGAGAAATGAGAGAGTTAGAGAGGGTGGAAGTTGCTTGCATGAGTTCTTTTTTTTAGAAACCCTAAGTGTCCAAGGTAGAAGAGATAATCTCTACCATTGATTCATGTTGGGATATTTGACTTTGTCCCTCAATCCAGCGGCCTAGATTTTATTAAACTTCAAAAATTCATAACTAAATGGAAAATGCATATTTTTAACTCATTCTTTTTTTAATATTTTCCTTAACATGTCTAGAAAATTAAAAAAATATAAAAATTGCATTTTATATTTTTTTCGCATTTTCCACATATTTTACAAATAAATGCATATTTTGAAGGTTTTATTTCATACATGATCTTGTAGATTTTTGTTCTTACACTTAGAAATAGATTTTTTGCCCATTCTTTTTTGTGGTGATTAATATTGAATTGTAGTATTCCCAGAATTTATTACTAGATTTTTTAGAATAAAATTTGATTAGTTTAGATAATTGAACTTAGGATAGTTTAATTAGGGTTTTTAAGTAGTATACTTGAACTTCAACATTTCATTTTTGAAAATTCATAACAAATTAGAAATTGCATATTTTTAATTCATTCTTTTTGCATCATTTTCTTTAAAAGAGTCTAGAAAATTATAAAAAATAAAAATTTCATTTTATTTTTTATTTGATATTTTCCCCATATTTTCTAAATAAATAGCATTTTAAATAGTTTCATTTCATGCATGATTTTGTTAATTTTTGTTCTATTAGATGCTTTAATATTTTTTGTCCATTCTTTTTAGGTTGTTTAGTTTAGACATTAAAATTGTAGATTCAATTTAGTTCCCATTTTTAGAAATTAATTTTAGGTGTTTAGTTTAGGTGTGAACAACATGAACAAACTAGGGTTTTAGGTGATGACTTAGGAGAATCAATTCATTTCCCTTAGGACTTAGGGTTTGAATAGTTTAGCTATGGGACTATAGGGGCTATGGGTAGTTATTAGACCCCCTTAAAAAAGTCAGGATTCCCCTACTGCTATTAATGTACTGTATATATCTGATTGACTGGTGTGGTGTGCCCTCAGGAGATTATTGCTTGTTTGTGTGGGTATTGGGATTGTCTGGGGACCTGGGAGAGCTGAAGACTTGAGGAGATGAAAACCATTGAAGATCCAGAGATTGAAGATCAACTTCCAGAGTTGAAGAGGAGGTTCTTGCTAGCAGCTGCTGAGGAGACTAGGGTTTAGGAGCTAGGCAGAGTTCTAGGTTAGAAAGTTTGTTTCTCAAACATGGATTGCCTTGTCTGCATCCATTCTTCTCTGTGATTCAGAGTCTCTCTAAGACACTCACCCCCTTCCTTTGGAAGGCTTAGTGATAGTGTCTATGAGATAGAACTCTTGAGAGAAAATGTCTCTTGTGTTAGAAGCAGTCTGTTCACCACCCTTGGTAGTCAACTGATTGCCTAACACCCAATTCACTCTTGTTGACTGATGCTCATCCCTGAAGATTGGAGACTTGAAGAAAAGCCATTGCTTATAGAAGACTGATGATCAAAGCCCTTGCCTGAAGGCCATGAAGATGTAGATTGATGCTTGTTGAAGCCTGTAGCTGATTGGAGATTACTTGAAGCTAGATGTTGATTCAGAGCTGCTGATGCTGTTTCTTTTGCTGTTGTATTTCATTGCTGATGTATTGTTTGGATTTCCTGGTTGTATTGTTTGCTGGTTACCCTGTTGGGTTGAAAGTGAAGCCTGTTCACTTTCGCCTATTGTTTTCTAGGTTCGAGGTTGAGTGGGACTCCCTTGCCTCGCTTGTACTGTTGCATCCATGCATTTTACCGCTTTATTATATCTGTTATTGTTTCTGTTTCTGCCTATCCCGTAGGATCTCTGTTTCTCTCTGTGCAAGAGAGGAACATGATAGACACTAGGTCTTAACCCATGCATGATAACATTAGGTTAGTTTGATTCCCTTCGCAACCGTAGGGTAGAGTTCTGGCTCTTCTTTCTAAAAACAAACAGAAAAATACATAAAGATTTCAAACACAATAAAAGACACTTCTTCCGTAAAAGAATGTGAACTCATCAAGACGTCATTTTTGTCCGCCGGGACTGCTAATCAAGAAACCCTTTTTTAGAAGGAATAAAATCAATCAAGGACAGACTTATGTCGTGCGTGGCCCGAACTACGTTTGCTCTGATCTTTCATGCCGTGTGAAAGTACGTAGGCATAGGATGCGATATCCTAGCGAGCAACCTTCCCCTCCTTTCCCGTAGGTAGGCGAACTACGTTGACTCTGATTTCTCGTTCCAGGCGAGAATACGTAGGCATAAAGTGCGATACTTTGCCGAGTCATTTTTATTTTCATTTTATTTTCTTTTTAACCCTCGACCTATAGTTTAGATAGAATAACAATCCATACCCGAAAACAAGCGTGGATCCCGTCGAGTACGACGGACGTGAGGGGTGCTAATACCTTCCCCTTGCGTAACCGACTCCCGAATCCAGGTTTTGGTTGCGATGACCATACCTTTCCCGTATTGTGCGAGGTTTACTCTGAGCGTTTCCTTTCCCTCCCGTGGGATAAATAACGCACGGTGGCGACTCTTCTGTTCAGCCGGCGCCGATTTTCGCAGTAGCGACAATGTGGTTTTGTAATCTAACTGATATGATGTATTAATCTGGATGACTTATGTGCATTTGAATTAATATTTTGGAACTGATTAAATGATGTTACCTTCCGCTTAAATTAAATGTTGAAATGTGATTTCTAAAACTACGGAAATGTTACATATTTTATGGAGCAAAATGTTAAAGAGTTTTGTTGGTGAAATTGTGGCATTCTTCTTTTATACCTTATTATAAAACCTTTTTACTCTGATAATTTGTATGTGCTTAATTGTTTTATATGCATTTATTTGGGGTATAGAAGGGGGTGTTACATCGTGCGGTCTACAATCCAATTGGCGACTTAGTTATGTACATTAAAGGGTGTCGCAATTCATCTAGAGACCCTTTATATTTTGAAATTTTTTTACAATAATTAATAATTATAAAAATGATTAATAAAATAGTTGATATTATGAAAATTATCAAAAATAATTATTTACTTTTTGAAATTTTTATATAAATTAAGTCAGAGGGGAAAACAAAAATCATCATTAATTAAAAAAAGTATTACATAAACTAATGTTGGCGACCAGGTTGGTCAGACCGGCCACTAGTTCCATATTTCCTAGGCACCCTAACTCGTTGTGCTTGTCACCCTCGTTATTGATTCACGCCAGGTGTTTGAGGAGTAGGAGTCCCAGGAACATTTGCAGATGGTTCTCAAAGGATTTCTTGCATTTCTATTAGGTCATGTGTGTTGAAACTGAACGTGCGACCCATGCCAGAGTAGTTCGGATGTCATGAAGGGGTCATTGGTGTGTGACCTGGACGGTTGAATGGAAACTTGGTGTGAATGATTCATTGGTGAAAGATTGAAATGGTAGTAGTGTTTGAAAGTCATAAGGTTGTTGAGATGGTTGAGTGGGTAGGCCAGGGTATTGGTGTCGGAGCTTTTTGGCTATGGAAACATGTTTGGGCGTTATGCCTATGGTATGATGTACCCTCGTTATGACTATATCTTGATGTTGTGTTGGGGTCATAGCCATATTGGGTTTTTGGATAGTAGTCAATGTGTTGGGGTCATGCACGCAGACATTCATAGAAACCAAAAAAAGCAATTTTACTAAGTCTTTAACTAGTTCCTTTAGTATGTCATTTGCACCGAGATATATTGTTAACGCCCACTACAACAGAGAGACATATGTCTCTGATGTATCTGGGTTTGGTTTCAAAATACCGACATTGTCCGATTCACAATCAATAGAAACACAAGTTTCTTGCATTTCAAAGAAAGATTGGAATCGAAATTAAGGTTTGGTCCTATAACACAAATAATATTTCAAAACTCAGTTTATTTCGAAACCAACCACGTTAAATTTTATCCACTTAAAGTGCGAGATGACGAATATGTAGAAAATATGTTCCAATGTCACAAATATTTTGGTTTCAACTACATTGAGTTGTATACATTCCTCCAACAAAATATTTCATCTCAACCGTCTCAGATCATCGATCAATCAAAAGTTGTAGACACAGATTAAACTGAATCAGAATACTCATATGAAATCGAATCAGAGGTCAACGTCGTTGATGAAAAATAAGAAGGAAGTGATACGCTGATAGATCAACTGTTGAACGACAACACTGAAGATGACGAACAAGTGCCAATACCTCTAGGTCATGCATATTGTCCGCCTCAACATACGATAGACTTGGACTTGCAAGACAATGAGAGATCTGCGGATATGTTTCATAACTCCTATATACGGTCAGAGAATGAATTAAAAGTTGGAGACCAGTTTTGTACTAAGGAGGATTGTGTACGAGCCATTAAAAAAATATCACATGGATAACTCTGTTGATTTCAATATACAACGAACTGATTCAAGAAGGTATGTCATTATTTGTCGTAATCTACTTTGCAAGTTGCGGCTTGCTGCGTCTTACAGCAAGAGAAGCAATTCTTGGAAGATAGCTTCCATAGAGCCACCTCACAGTTGCACTATCACAAATATTGTTCAGGATCACCAAAAGCTAAGCGCAAAATTGATATGTCAAGACATTTTTCCGCTTGTTAATAAGGATCTTTCAGTCAAAGTGAGTATAATAATCTCTCATATTGTGACACAGTATAATTATACTCCATCATACAAGAAGACGTGGATTGCAAAGACAAAGATTATTGAACAAGTATTTGGTAACTGGGAGGATTCATACAAAGAATTACCGTGACTTTTGGTAGCACTAAAGACATACACACCGGGAACTGTTTTAATCATATAGACAGTGCCTGCATGTAGGCCAGATGGAACTATTGTTCATGGAAATGTCATCTTTCACAGTCTTTTTTGGTCGTTTCAACCATGAATAAGAGGTTTTGCATTCTGCAAACATGTTATTCAAATTGATGGAACATGGCTCTACGAAAAATACAAGGGCGCCTTGTTTATGTCTGCTGCACAAGACGGTAACAATAATGTCTTTCCCATAGCCTTTGCTCTGGTTGAGGTTGAGATTGCTTCTGCTTGGAGTTTCTTCCTTAAGAATCTCATAACACATGTCGCTACACAAGGCAATCCCTGTTTGACTTCAGACAGGCATGCTACTATAGAGAGTGCCTACAATAACCATGATAACGGGTGGCATAATCCTTCTTCTACCTATGTATATTGCATTAGACATATTGCACAAAACTTCATGCGTGCAATCAAAGACAAGAACCTTCGCAAAAAAGTTATAAATGTCGGGTATACTCTAACTCAACCAACATTTTAATACTACCTTAACAAAATTAAGATGTCAAATTCAGATGCAGGAAGCTGGTTGGATAACATTCCACTCGAAAAGTGGACAAGGGCTTTTGATGGTGGATGTCGTTGGAGCCACATGACGACATACCTTGTGGAATCCATGAACGGGGGTATTCAAAGGAATTAGAAACCTTCCAATCACCGCTTTGGTGAGATCAACATATTATAGGTTGACATCACTTTTCGCAATAAAAGGTGAAAGATGGAGTGCAATGTTAATGTCGGGTCAAGTATTCAAGGAAAGCATAATGAAATTGATGAAAGAGGATACTATCAGAGCCAGCACACATGTAGTTACATTCTTCGACCGTCATAGGAAAACATTAAGTGTACAAGAAACAATGGACTATAATGAGGGGAGGCCCAATTTATCCTATGTCGTCAGACTAAACAGATGTTGGTGTGACTGTGGTAAGTACCATGCCTTCCGTGTACCTTGCTCACATGTCATTGCGCCATGCGCACATACTCGTCAGGATGCTTATGGCTATCTATTTGATGTTTACAAGGCGATTAATGTTATGAACGTATACAACGAAGGCTTTGCATTGCTACCAATGGAGGATTATTAGCCTTCATACCAAGGTGACATAGTTTGGCACAACGATGACATGAGAAGAAAGAAAAAGGGATGCCCAAACAACAAGCGTATAAGAATCAAAATGGATGCGGCTGATAAAATGATAAGATTGTGTAGTATATGTCGTCAGCCCGGACACAACCGTAAAAATTATCCTAATGTCGAAGGCACATCTGCTTCATGAGTTAGCTTATCGTTTCATTTATTGTAACCAAATATTTTCATATATTGATGAGTCTTTGTTACAGCGGTCTTAACAACAAACAAGACTAATAACACACAACACATACTAATTTCATAAAACATAGAACATTAACTAGGTGATTACAACATTCCTAACTGATTACAACAATCAAATTAATTTCATTCAGTCCAAACATGACTTCTCTCGCATCTTTGTCGGTCATAACATGAACCCATCCTCGCAATCAATCAAGTCTCTCGATACTACATATTTTTCCCCTTCACCAATGTCTCATTCCAACCAAGAATTCAGCTCCCTCTTTAGTTGATAGAAACTTTGTATGTTCCAAAACAGCATGTCCATCAGAGGCTTCTCTCTGGAATAGACGATTTTTCCCCACCGACGATGATACATATTAATCTGAAATGATCATAATGGATCGTCCTGGCCTTCAACATAGGGAAGCAACAGTGGTTGTAGGGGATGAGGGGTGTACTTGCAAGGTACTCTGATGCCAAAGTAAGTGTTTGGGCTAGAGAAAGCAAGTTTGAGTGATTAGGTATGAATAAGAATGATTAGAACACCTAACCCTCTCAATAGAGAGGGTATTTATAAGTTTTTCCCCCAACGCAGGACCAAGGTCCTGTATGTGATCGAAATATCTGGTCGGCCAATGAGGGACTGCCAGGTGGAAGATCTAGCATGTGATCTCTGACCTAGTCCAACTGCCTCTGTGACATTCGGAGGGGCAGTTAGTCGTGTGAACTGTCAGGTGTGTGAGGAGCATGTCCCCAACAACTATATTGCCCAACGACTATATTGTTCCCTATGACCATATTGGGTCTGACTTTCAGCTAGACTGGATTGGGCCTTGCTCAGCTAAGGGGAAGGTGCTTGTCCAGTCCAAACCAGGAGCCCCCTAGTCGTTGCTTTGAAGTGAGGAGTAATGACTTGAGTTAGCATAGCTGGTGTGGCCCAAGGGCAGGAACCATATCGTGGAGAGGTCTTGGAGATCGCTATTAATTAAGTAAAAAACTTCAAGGATGCACATGTGCGTAACATATGATTGATATGGTCGATCGAGTGACTTCCTCGGAGATGAAATGTGTGTTTTTTGTCGATCATATTTCCTTTTGGGATGAAGCAAATGTCAATGAGGCTTCTGCTCGTGTATTCATCTGGTGACGTTGTCGAGGAGAATATGCCTACGGGGAGCTGAAGAGATTGTCTTTCCACAACTGTGATGGGTCAGTTTGAGGATGCCAAGTGGCAGCCACTCTGTGCCACGTGTGACGGGGCAATAAATTTTGTTTAAGTCCTAAGAGACTAGGAGGCTAGGAAATGATGGCGTTTTCCCTTTGTGCTTCCCCATGTGAGCAAGGGAGCCTATATAAAAGGGGGGTGGCGAACTTTCGTTTTATACTTTACGAAAATTTATCTCCTCATTCTCTTTCACTCTGCAACATGTTCGTCGTTGTTGCTCCTGCTCCTGCCATTCCCAGATCTTCATCCTCAACCTTTGAATATTCAAGTAAGTTCTTCAACTTGTAGGATTTTCTGCACATCGTTCTTGAATTCGCCGGTGGATCATGAATTTTCCGGTTGAAGTTCATGTGTTTCTTGAAGAACATATGAACCTTTCTGAGAAATTCATGAAGGCTTTGTAGAATATAAGATTAGGATGTTGTATGCCTGTAGATCTTCCTAGGTAGGTGCATGGGATTGTTTTATATTTATCGTCGGGCAGGGGTGTCCTCGTAGCTAAGGGCTGTGTTTTTAGATGCCCAATACATTGGGGTAGTCACGAGGCTTCTCCCCCTTAGGGTCTTTATAATTGGCGGGGACGTATCCTTGTCGTCCGGGACACGTCTCGCTGAGACCCCTTTTCGTTAATAAGGGCATGAGTCGGGGATACATCCTTGTACTTAATCCTAGACCTTTTACTTGATTTGTGGTGGAACAATGGATTTGATCTTTGTCAAATTCACTATTACTTCCTCTGCTTTTCAGGTGAAATGGTTGGTCATGATGAGGGAATCGTCCTCGACGTTGGGGAAAACATTAATGAAGATGCGTTTCCTACTGAGTATGCCAATGTGTGGGTGGCTGAAGGGGATCTTAGTTGGATCGCCCAGGAGCCTCTTGTAACAAAGTCCACATTTACCGAGGAGGAGGCCAGCAACTTCGATCTCCTCGAAAACAGGGTTAAAGATGAGCCTATGAGTTGCAGGGCGATTAGCCCGATAGAGAGCGACCAGATATGGTTGGTGTATCTGGGGAGAATATTTCCCATGTATGAATTCTCCTTTAGGGAAATAGGGTATCATTTTCCCTTTACAGATTTCCAAGGGGTGATATTCTGCCACCTCGAATTGTGCCTGACCCAACTCCACCCGAATTCTCTGGCGTTCATTTGAGCATTCGAATTGGTGTGTCGTTATCTTCGGATATGGGTCAGGAAGTAATGCCTTAATCTTCTTGCAGCGTTGATGAGATCTAAGGCGACCTTCTCGCTCTGTTGGTATCTACGTTCTGGCCCTTGTAAGGCTTTGTGTAGTATATTGGCTTTTACTAGTCGAGGGTTTCTCTAATAAGGGTCCCACTGATAGCTTCGTTAGTGACGAAGAGATAAAGGTAAAGTGTTTCCCCGCTGTCTGGTCGTGACAAGACAGGGGGTTCAAAAAATGCTCACTTGAGGTGGCTAAGTGACTTCTCGCATTCTTCTATCCATTTGAAGGTTGCTTATTTTTGAAGGAGTTTGAAGAAGGGCAGGGCGTGCTGGGCGAATTTGGCTACAAAGCAAGATAGTGAAATGAGCATCCCATTGACGAATTTTATGGACTTCTTTGACTTGGGTGTGGGGAACTCAGAAAAATCCCAACAATTTTTAGGGTTGGCATCAATCCCTCTTTCAGTGAGGTAGAATCCGAGGAATTTTCCTGCCCGTACTCTGAAGGTGCATTTTTCTGGGTTGAATCGCATCTTACATTTCTTAGCTTGGTCGAAGACCTTTTGTAGGTGGAGTGTATGATCTGAATCCTCTTGGGACTTTACAATCATGTTGTCTATATATACTTCGAGCATGTCACCAATCTTTGATTGGAAGACTTTGTTCATCATTTGCTGGTACGTGGCCCTAATGTTCTTCAGACCAAAGGGAATTACGTTGTAGTAATAGTTGCCTGACAAGGTCATAAAAGTGGTATATCTTTTATCCTTTTCCACCATGGGGATTTGGTTGTATCCCGAGTAGGCGTCCATGAAAGATAGAAGTTTTAAACCGGAAGAGTTATCGACTAACTTATCGATGCTAGGCAAAGGATAAGCGTCCTTCGGGAAAGCTCGATTGAGATCAGTGTAAACGATACACATTCTCCATTTTCCATTATGCTTTTTGAGTAATACAATGTTGGACAGTCAGGTTGTATACCTTTCTTCCAAGATAAAATTGGCCTCTAAGAGGTCTTTTACAAGTTTATTAGTCGCTTCAGTCTTTTTGTCGGATTGCTTGCACCGATGTTGAGCTACCGCCTGGGCAGATGGTTCAATAGTGAGCTGGTCGGGCATGTCCACAATGCTCCAGGAAAATAGATCAGCGTTGTCTTCAAGCAAGTCTTCAATTGTTCCTTTACCTTGGCTGGTAGTCCCGAGCTGATCCTGACTCCTTGGTTGGGGTCGTCATTGAAGGAAATCACTTTGAATTCTCCATCTGGTGTTGGTCACATAATGGATGTGGAGGGTGAGCTTCCCGCTGGAACTGGTGTGCCCTCGTCGCCTTCTGGAGCCTGGCTATCAAGGTCGACGGTATGAACCTAGGGCGCTGGCTTCTTTCTGGGCCGAATTTCTTTGCTGGGAAGATCTTTGTCCCTTGCCCGTTTGACACTCTACAGTGCTGCTCTGATTGAACTCTGCTCTTTGGTGGCCGCTTCGAAGCATTACCTTGTCGCCTTGATATCCCCGTGTAGTGTGGCGACATGCCCCTTTTCAGTATAATACTTCATCTTGAGATGAACAGTGGAAGGGACAACGATGAGTTCGGCGAGTGTTGGTCTCCCTATAATGAATTGGTATAACGAGGGGCAGTCTATAACTAAGAACTGAGTCTTAATTGTCTTTGTAGTGTCTTCTTCCTCGAACGTAACCTGGAGCTCCACGTATCCCTGGGGTCTAGTTATGGCCCCGTTGAACCCTTGCAAATCTAATCCTACATATGGGGGCAAGTTCTTCTGGTCGAGCTTGAGGGCGCAAAAAACACTGGTGTACATGATGTCCACCGAACTACCTTGATTGACAAGGATTCAGTGAACGTCAGTGTTGGTCATCCTGGCTTTGATGAGAACAGGGATGTGAGAATTGGGGGAGCCTCCTGGGAGTTCTTCGCAGTAAAAAGTGATTGGCTGGGATCGTCTTCAGAATTTTTTGAGTGTTGACAGACGATCTGGACTACAGTCGACCAGCTGATCATATTTTCTCTTTATTGATCCTATAGTGAGCTCGTTATACCCGCTGCAGGAGATAACCATTGTGCCAGAGAAGGCTTCCCAGGGGCTATGGGCGAAAAAATACGTAGGCTCCCAAAGATCATTGGGGATGAAGAAGTCTTCTGGTTGGGAGATGGACATAGCGACTAGCGGGTGAGGGCTAGAGGTTGAAGCTCTGGTATCCACTTTCTTGGCCTCTAATGTTTCTCCACGAGGGGCTTCACCTTTCTTCGTATACTATTTCAAGTGGCTCTCTTTGATGAGGATCTCAATGGCGTCTTTCAAGTGGATGCAGTCTTCCGTCACGTGGCCGTGGCTGCGGTGGAAGCGACATTATTTGCTTCGGTCGGTGTTGCTCTTCGAAGCTATTGGCTTGGGGAATAAGACACCTCCTTGCTTGAATTCGACATTAACACATTTGGAAAGAATGGTTTGCAGGGAGTGGTCAACAAGGTGTATTTGGTGAATTTACCGGAAGGACCTTTATGATCTCGGGGATGATCGTCTCGTCGTCTGTATTTGTCTCGCCTGGAGGTTTATGCTTCATCTTTCTTCGATGCTCTAGAACTTTCCTGGTCTCTTGAGTCACTGGCTTTATACGTGACCTCTTTTTCTTTGTATTGAATATAGGATTGTACTCGGCGAAGAAGTTTGTCTAGAGATTAAGGAGGTTTGAGTCCTACTGCTTTTGTGGAAGTCGCTTTTCGGCCTCAATCCCTTCTCTAGTAGATACTTTTTCATGTGGTCGGTCGTGTGAATTTCAACCGCTTCCTTAGTGAATCTGTCGATGTAATCGCGAAGAGGTTCGTCCATGTCTTGGATGATGCCCACAAGTGTAGCTTCGGATTTCGGATGGCGCCTAGAGGTAGTGAAGTGTCGGGCAAACTGCTCCTTTAGACTCCTACATGATATGATCAAGCCCCGAGGAAGGCTCTTGTACCAAGTCATAGCCCCTTTCCTGAGGGTGGTGGGGAATAACCTACATTTTATTGCTCCAAGGACATTTTTGTAGTGCATCATGGCCTCAATATTTTCTATGTGGTCACCATGATTTCCTGTGATAAGGAACCGTGCGCGTTTTCTTTGTCGCTCGTGTTGGGCGACCTGCTGAACGAATAACTATGTCCCCGGCTTCTGCTACATTAAGGAGAGTGTTCATGCCTTCTTCGATGCTCTTCGTGAGGCTTTTCAGAAGGCCTAGTTCTTTTGTGTGCTAGGGAGTTCCTGGACCTCTGGGGAGGGGTGAGATTGCACCTTCGGGTGATATCTTTCTCACGCTTCTCTAGTTCGGATCATTCTTTGACAGGAGAGATACTTCTAGATTCTTCTCGGTGACACTTCTGAGAAGGGGAGCGAGATCGGTGAGAAGGGCTGAGGGATCCCCGCGGGAGAGGTTGTTCTCTGACGGTGTTTTCCAACATGTGGGTTTTTTCTCCTTGTTGGAAGAGCAGATAATTGGCTTTGTTGAGGGTGGAGATGAGGTTCACTGTGCAAGTGTCAACATCTTGTGGGACAGTGATAGGTTTGTATGCATGACCGAAACTTTGTACACGAGGCTTCACGTTGTTAGGAGACACTGGTTTTTCGTCCCTACGATCAGTTTCTCTGGTGGCAGCTCCGGGGATGAGGGTTTCGCCACAACCCAGAATGGCGACGATGGAATCTGTTGGACGTCATTATGGTAGGAGGCCATGACGATGAAGGTTCAGAAAGGTAGCTTTGGTCTTTTTTTTGAGAAGATTGGGAAATCTTGGTTTAAAAAGACGGGGGAGCTAGTTTTCCCACAGACGGTGCCACTGATCTGGAGTGGTCATAATAGATCGTCCTGGTCTTCAATGTAGGGCAGCAACAGTGGTTATAGGAGAGGAGGGGGTGTACCTGCAAGGTACTCCGATACCAAAACAAGTGTTTGGGCTAGAGAAAGCAAGTATGAGTGATTAGGTATGAGTAAGAATGATTAGAATATATGACCCTCTCAATAGAGAGAGTATTTATATGTTTTCCCCCCAACGCGGGGCCAAGGTCCCTTATGTGACCGAAATATCTAGTTGGCCAATGAGGGGCTTCCAGGTGGAAGATCTAGCACATGATCTTTGACATGGTCCAACTGTCTTCAAGACATTTAGAGAGGTAGTTGGTCGCGTGAACTGTCAGGCGCGTGAGAGGCATGTCCCCAACGGCTATATTGCCCAACGACTTTATTGTGCCCAACAACTATATTGTGCCCTACGGCCATATTGGGCCCGACTTTCAGCTAGACTAGATTGGGTCTTGCCCAGATGAGGGGAAGGTGCATGTCCAGTCCATAACACATGGTATCAGTAGAACAAAGATATCAGATGAGATGTGGAAGTAAATGATCAGAACACCTCTATTTATAGAAAAAAATTCAAAATATAAGGGGTCTCCAAATGAATTGGTGGCACCCTTTAATGTACATAACCAAGTCTTCAATTAGATAGGAGACTGCATGAGGTGTCTCTAGACCAATTGGCGCCACTCTTATGGCCTTAACAAAGGGTCACCAATTGGATTGACGCCCTTGTGTAAACCCAAACCCTAACTAGGGTAGTTTCGGAATATTTTTGAAATGTGGGGTATTTTGGAAATTTTTTCTAAAAATTAGGTTATTTGGGTAATAAATTCATAATAAAATACTTCATATGTCTCAAACTATAAGTCACTTTAAAAAAATATATTCTAAATTATAAGTCAATTTAAAATCCCAATACAATAATAATAATTTTTTTTCTAAAATACTCTCCATCATTTATTACTCTTCCTTATATTTATTCTTTTAATTTCGCTTTTCAATTTAATTAATACAATAAAGAACAAATTTTTAAAGTTATAGATCATTTTACTTTTCCATACAACAACCATTGTATTTCTTAATTCGTGTAAAACATCCAAAACATCTTATAATTTAGGACGGTGGAATATATATTTTGTGTTATTAATAAGAAAATGAAAATTTTAATGTTTATGTCGATATGTTAATACATCCTCATCCCTATGACTATTAAAAAAATATAAATAAAATATCACTTCAAAAAATACATGTCAACAAAAAGTTGTTGAAAATCAACTACCTACTTATAAATGGAACATACCCTATTTTTCCTAAAATATCTTTTTAATTAAAATTATTTAGACTAAGTCATACCCTTTATTGTAATTGACTAAATATAATTATATTTCCCAATCAAAATCATGCCTTTTTCCATGTGGCATCCCTAATCCCTTTTCCGTACGATCTAAAATTTAGGGTTTTAGAATCCTTTTCTCTCTCAAACGTGTTCCTCTATGCTTTGTTTCCATCTCTTCTCTCTCTTTTTTCAAACTCAAAGTATTTCATTTCTCTCATCATTGTTTCAAGCTTGAAGAAGAGTATCATATCTTTCATCCAGATCCAACTCATTTTCATTCTTCAGATGTTCCCCATTTCCTTTCATCCGCTCTCTCTCATCTATTTTGTCCCGATAATCGTGTTCCAATCATCCAGTTCCGAGATCGATGCAATTTTTAAAGTTTAGTTCATATCTATTTGTGGGTTCTAATTTTGATGTAATTATTTTCTAAGTTTTTTTTTATCGTTTGAACAAATGGGTTTGATTTTATTTGGGTAAAAAAAAGATTTTTTTTGGTTTGGATGGAGATTTTGAATTGATTGTATTGTGAGATTTGATTTGAGTTTAAGTTTCTGTTTTAATGTGAAAGTTTGAAAAAAATTTAATTTTGTAATTTTTATTATATGATTCAATATCAGGGGCTTAAAATTTTTACCAAGTCAGCCTGAGATCTCGCCACGCGATTGCATAAGGTCGATGGTCACAATTATCCTCAAGTATGATATCTCATATCAAGTATATTTCTTTTGTTCATAGTGATTACCGGTTAATTTTTTTTGCTAATATAGACACTCTTTCGAATTTTCATTATAAATGTCGGCCATGGATTTAGATTATTTATGGAGCACTGGTTTCATTCTGTGGGAACTATATACGGGTCGACCCATTTTGACTAGAAAAACTGAGGTATGATTTTTACAATTCTACTTTCCATCACTTTGTAAATGATAAAAGTGATACTAATACTCGCATTGTAGGTGATCAGTCACCATTTGTGCTAGGTATTTCACTATTCAACTGTAAGGGAATCAGGTAAACGGTGTGATTTTAAGCGTTTTTAGTTAGAATTTGGAGTATTTTAATTATATGCAATGTCATTACTTATGAGTTTTTTGAGGATATTTTACACTTTTGGTATGTTAGCAAGTTAAAAACAGGTTTGGAAGCTCAGAGGATCAAGCATCAGATGTGGAACTGAGCCGAAGTGAGAAAACAAAAGAAAAAGCCACAAAGTGGAGGATCTGCCGCCCATACGCGTATCACTCCAGCTAATACGCGTATGGCCCCCTAGCTTACGCGTAACATACGCATTTCAGCAGAGGGAGGAATTGTGAAGGAAAAATAGGCCTTCTGCCAATAAGCGTATAGGCTTGGCAATATGCGTATTGGTTTGCCTGCTAACAGGCCATTCTGCTCATACGCCTAGGAGGAGGAACTGTGTACCAGGGCAATACGCGTATCACCTTGGGCAATACGCGTATTGAGCCCAAAAATGTCAGAAAGCCCAAATTGCACCTATTTATTGCCAGAGCGCGATTTTATCTAGGTTGGACGATTTCTGGAGAAAAAAACACACTTTGAAGGCTAGAAGCGTAGAGATTTGTCAAGGTTTCATATGTTCAAGTGTTGTTCTGACAATTGAAGATAGATTCCTCATGAAATTCTGTAATGACAACCATTTATATTTTTGTTTTCTTTATGATTATGAGTAGCTAAACCTCCCATTGCTAGGGGGTGACTCTGATTTCAATTGTAACATACTCTGATTTATTCAATGCATTGACTCTTTTTATTCATTAAAATTGGTTTGTTCTTATTATTGTTCTTCATGCTTTATCCGTTGGACCAACGGATTCAGACCGTTAGAAACGTATTGGCTGGACAGTAACATGTTTATTGACCTAGATAAGAACTTTGGATACTAAATATTACCTAGGACTAGAGATGTTTTATCCGAACTGGAAATTCTTGTTATTTGAATGCTTAGGAATGAACGTGATTATCTATGGACATAGTAATTACGTTACATAACCAAATATCTTTTCACTGAGGACTCATGATTAGATGCCCTAGAGAACTGGAAAACAAGTGTTTTGGATTAGTGTTATTGCATTGGTAGATTACTATTGTTACAGGACGTTTCATTCACCGAACCCTAGCAATTTACTCATATTTGCTCTTCGTTCAACTGTTTACTCGCTTTCTTTAATTGCACTTTTAGTAAAAAGAATTTATCAAACTACCAAGACTTTTTGTCAACTTGAAATCATCTGTGAACGCTGTATCGTCACGCAGTCCTTGAGATCGACATTCGGGGAATTGTACCTTTATTACTATAAGAGGAAAAATAGTACACTTGCTATTTTCCTATCAAGTTTTTGGCGCCGTTGCCGGGGACTGCCAAAGATTATAGAGTTTAACGATTTTTTTATTTGAATTTTGTTGCTCTGCAACCTAAATTTTATTTTATTTTCTGTTTAATTTTATTTTTCTTTTTATTGTTACTAGTCTCTGTCTAATCTGTGAATGCGAGGTCAGGCCTCAGCTGATTTTGATTTTGACGCAGAACTAGAGAGAACTTTGCACGCTAGACTCAGACAAGCTAAAAGTGAAAAACTAGCAACATCTGACACATAACTAGTGATTGAAGAACCCATCTCAGTTTATTCTGAAGATACTGATTCAGAAACAGATTCACATCCAGACACTGTTAACATGGATGCAGATCCATCTCCAGTGGAAAGACTCTTGGGTGACTATGGCAGAGAGAATAATCCAGCAGTGCGGTTGAAAATAGTTAACCAACCAGTCAATGCTGCTCACTTCCAGTTGCACCCGTCAACTATCCAGCAGTTGGAAAGTAAGCCTTTTCCAGGAAAGATCAATAAAGATGCAAAGAAACACCTACAGAGGTTCCTGACGATGACTACATCATTGAAAATTGAGGGGCATTCTGAAGAGGCAAAGAGGCTGGTTATGTTTCCATTCACCTTATTTGCGGATGCTAAAGAGTGGTTTTACTCCTTACCTGCAAGAAGTATTACTACTTGGTAACAGATGGAAACCTCCTTCTTGAATGAGTACTTTCCCGCTTCTGTGTAAATCCATAAGAGGTATGACATCTTAAATTTTAAACAGAAGGATGAAGAGTCACTTGGAGATGCGTACAAAAGATTCAAGAGGTGTTTAGTTGCATGTCCTACACATAATTTGGATGCAACTGAACAAATGCAGAATTTTGTAAATGGGTTGAAGATGAAAACTAAGCAACTCATTGATACAACTGTTGGTGGCTCATCTAACTTTTCAATAGCCGCCGGTATCAAAAAGATCATCGAAGCTATTGCAGCAAATGAGCATTTGGAACTATATGATCGTACTGTGAGTCAACCTGAAGGAAAAATTGACTTCAAACTGACAAATCAGGTAAAGCTGGAAGATCAGGTTGTAGCTGAAGTGGAAAGAAGATTGAAAGCTATGAATTTAGGTACCCAGACTGTAGCTCAAGTTCAACCGGTTTAGACATTGAATTGTGAAACTTGTGGTGGACCACACTTTACCATACATTGTGTTGCCACTGCGGAACAAATTCAAGCTATTAATTACCTGAGGCAGAATAATCCTTATTAAAATACCTATAATCCGGGGTGGAAAAATCATCCTAATTTCTCCTGGAAAGATTAGCAGGGTAATGTTCAGAAGCAGGGACCTCCCTAGCAACAACCACCGTATCAGCAATAGGCACCAAAGAAAGCAGATTGGGAGATTGCTATAGAAAAAATAGCTACTCAGAGTGTTCAATTTCAGGAAGAGACTAGAAATAATCAGAGGAAAACTAATGCTTCTATAAAAAAATTGGAAGTTCAACTGGGTCAGATAGCACAACATATAACAAGTTCTCAAGCACTAGGTACCTTGCCTAGTGCAACAGTGACAAATCCACGAGATCACAATAATGTGAGTGCTGTAACAACAAGAAGTGGGAGGTCAACTGAAATACCCAAAGAGAAATCTGAGGAAGAAGATCAATTACTTGAAGTGGATCTTGAAATCTTAGAAGACAAGAATCCACCTGAGGAAGGAGTGGTTCTACAACCTGTAGTGAAGGAAAAAACCACCGAACCAAAACCCATCATAAAGCTTCCTTTCCCACAAAGAAATAAGAAGAAGAAGCAAGATGAGAAAATTTTTCAGAAGTTTGTAGAGATGTTCTGGAAATTAGAGATCAACATTCCATTCTCTGAAGCACTTGAGCAGATGCCTACTTATGCAAAATTCATGAAGGACATCATCTCAAAGAAGCGCACCACTAACATTGATCCTGTTATACTAACTAAAAATTGTAGTGCTATTTTGCAGGGTATGAAGATTCCAGTGATGAAGCCAGATAGAGGCTCAGTTACTATTCCGTGTACCATTGGGGATAGGTCCTTCAAAAGGGCACTAATTGATTTAGGGGTGTAAGAACACAGATTGTTTCTTAGTAATATCTCTATGTTTTGATGATAACACTTATGAATTTTGTATTCAAGAATTATATACTCTAAATTTGTTCTAGACTGTTTGCTACAGGTACTAAAGAAAATATTCTTAAAGAGCAAATTTGGATCTGAACAATGATATTATGAAAGGCTTCAAAGGTTCAAGAGCATCTTAGATGAAGATCTGAACGCTGCCTCCAGAAGAATCTGAGTGCTATCTACTGAAGATTCTGAAGCATAAGCCTTCAAAGAATAAAAGACTCTGAGAGTTCAGAAGCTTAGTCATCAGAAGACTCTGAAGATACTGCGCTGCATAAGTATTGAGAATCTGATATAGAAGACTCTGCTCTGACAGAACTACACGCTCAAGCACACAAGCTGCACATACTCTGATTCAACATAATCTGAAGAACATACCAAGACTCTGCAGATCCAGAAGATCTCTACTCTGGAGATTCAGAAGATCCAGACTCTGATGTTGATAGCTGAACTTACTTAGTGAAGAAGATTTGAATATGTACGTTGGCATATCTTAACAGCTCTTTCCTCTTTTATGCTAGACACAAGAACACAGACAAAAAGGTTTTATCTGTGCATTCCATTCTAAGGAAAGTTTCTGCAAAGTAAAAGACAAAAGGCTCCAGGCTTTTTCAGCACAGCCTCCAACGTTGAGAAGACTTCATGGATCAATGTGCCTATATAAAGAAGTCCACTCCATCTTCTTCAGTAACGAACTACTTGCAAAAATTACTCAAAGCAAATCTCTCAAAGCTCTTATATTCTATTAGCTATAACATTGTTTTTAAACTTAAGAGAAATATCACAGTTGTGATAATAGCTTTTTAGAAGCATTCTTACTCTTGTAATAGTTTTACATTGATTGTAAAAGGTTTCCTTAAGAGGATCCAGTTGGGATCAGTAGCTCTTGAGAAGACTAAGAACAGTTGTTCTTAGGTGTTACTATTGTAATCTGTTTGATTAAATAGTGGATTAAGTCCTTGACTGAGAAAGGCAAATCACTCTTGAGAGGGTGGACTGGAGTAGTTGAGTTCAACGAACCAGGATAAAAATAACTGTGTTTGAATCTTTGATTATTTGTCATACTTATTCAACCCCCCCTTCTAAGTAATTTTCTCACCTTCAGTTGGCATCAGAGCTCCAATTCTGCGTGTGCTATCATATAACCGTGTCAGTAAAGATCCAGTGAGAAAAGTAACCTTGGTATATTTTTTTTTGTCATTATGGGTGATGTTTCTACATCTAATACAGCCAGTTGTAACAAATATGAAGGGGATAGAATCAGCACAAAGCCTCCCATGTTTGATGGAGAGAAATTTGATTACTGGAAGGACAGGATAGAAAGTTTCTTCCTTGGGTATGATGCTGATTTGTGGGACTTGGTTATTGATGGTTATGAACATCCTACAATTGAGTATGGCAAGAAAATTGATAGAAAATCAATGACAGAAGCCCATAAGAAGGATTTCAAAAATCACCATAAGGCTAGGACAATATTGCTTAATGCAATCTCTCATACTGAGTATGAAAAGATTACTAACAGAGAAACAACTCATGGAATGTTTGAGTCACTTAAAATGACTCATGAAGGAAATTCTTAAGTGAAGGAGACCAAGGCTCTGGCGCTTATACAGAAGTATGAGGTGTTCAAAATGGAAGAATCTGAAAATATAGAAACTATGTTTTCTAGATTTCAGATCCTTACAACTGGTCTAAAAGTTCTGAACAAGGGATACTCCACATCAGATCATGTAAAGAAAATCATCAGAAGTCTACCTACCAGATGGAGACCAATGGTGACTGCCTTGAAGATGGCTAAAGATCTGAACAAGATATCTTTAGAAGAACTCATCAGCTCACTGAGGAGCCATGAAATTGAGCTTGAGGAAGATGAGCCTCAGAAGAAAGAGAAAGGTAAATCTATTGCTTTAAAATCTAATAAATCTGCTAAAGCTTTGCAGGTTATTGAAGAAAGCTCTGAAGGATCATCTTCTGAAGAAGAAGATGAATTATCCATGCTGTCCAGAAGGATCAACAGACTCTGGAAGCACAAGGGAAAGAAGTTCAACAACTTCAGAAAATCTGATCAGAGAAAGGAATCTTCTGGACACAGAAGATCTGGCAAGAAAGAAGTTGTATGCTATGAGTGCAAATAACCTGGGCATTACAAGAATGATTGCCCCAAACTTCAAAGAGAAAAACCCAAGAAGAAGGTTGACAAAAAGAAGAAGGTTCTGATGGCAACATGGGATGACTCAGATGAATCTGAATCATCTTCTGAATCAGAAGAAGAATGTGCCAATGTTGCACTGATGGCCAGCACAGAAGATCAGGAGGAAGGAACCTCAGGATATGAATCAGATTCTGAATCTGACGATGACGATGAAGAGGTAATGGCTAAACTTACTAAAGAAGAACTGATAAAAGTTTTATCAGAAGTTCTGAAAAGTTATAACAATATCAAACTCAAATACAAGAAGCTGAAAAGCAGTCTTGAATCTGAGATTGATCTTCTGAAGACAGAACTTGTTGAGCAAAAAGAAATTAATCTGAAAATCAAAAATGAATTTGAAACAACTCAACAAGAATCTGAATCTGAGACTAAGTCATGTGAAAACATTTTAGAAAAATATGACTCTAGCTTTCAGAGATTCCTTACTAAGAGCATAGACAGAAGCAAGATGGCTTCTATGATCTATGGTGTTAGTGGGAACAACAGAAGAGGTATTGGATATGAATCTTCATCTGGAAGTAATCCAAAATCTGTTGACAAACTTTTCATCAGGAAGACACCTCTTTACTCTCAATTTAAGTTTGGTCACTTAAATGACATTAAACACACAAACTCTGAGAAGAATACTTATGTGTTTAAACCCAAGGCAAGTCAGAATAAACATTATGTTGAAAAACAGAAGTTTAGACAAACCTACAAACCAACTAACCCTAAAGGACCTAAGAAGATCTGGGTACCTAAGAATAAAATAATCCCTGTTGCAGATGTTCTTAGCAGCAAGATCAGGACGCCAGTCATAGTACCTGGATTCTGGACGCTCACGACACATGACAGGAGAAAGGTCTATGTTCCAAAGCCTGGAACTTAGATCTGGAGGTGACGTGAAGTTTGGAGGGAACCAGAAAGGCAAGATCATTGGATCTGGCATTATTGGAAATGGTAAACTTCCCTCTATAACTAATGTTTTACTTGTTGAAGGCTTAAAACATAACTTATTGTCCATAAGTCAATTAAGTGACAATGGTTATGATATTACCTTTAATAAAAAATGTTGTAAAGCTATTAGTCAAAAGGATGGCTCTATCCTATTTAGTGGTAAGAGGAAAAACAACATTTATAAAATAAATCTTTCAGAACTTAAAGTTCAGAATGTTAAATGCCTCTTGTCTGTTAATGAAGAGCAATGGGTCTGGCACAGAAGATTGGGCCATATTAATATGAGACGTATATCTCAGATTAATAAACTTAATCTGGTCAGAGGACTTCCTAATCTGAAGTTCACCTCAGATGCTCTTTGTGAAGCATGCCAAAAGGGGAAGTTTTCAAAAACATCTTTTAAATCAAAAAATGTTGTTTCTACTTCCAAACCACTAGAATTACTTCATATTGATCTGTTTGGACCAGTGAAAACTGCATCCATCAGAGGCAAGAAGTATGGATTAGTCATTGTTGATGACTATAGTAGATGGACATGGGTAAAGTTCTTAAAACACAAGGATGAGTCACATTCTGTGTTCTTTGACTTCTGCAAGCAAGTCCAGAATGAAAAGGATTTCAAAATCATAAAAGTCAGAAGTGATCATGGTGGTGAATTTGAAAATAAATATTTTGAAAAATATTTTTCTGAAAATGGCATTGCTCATGATTTTTCCTGTCCTAGAACTCCACAACAAAATGGGGTTGTAGAGAGGAAAAACAGGACTCTGCAAGAAATGGCCAGAACCATGATCAATGAGACAAATCTGGCAAAACACTTTTGGGCAGAAGTAATCAACACAACCTGTTACATTCAGAACAGAGTGTCTATAAGACCTCTTCTGAAAAAGACTCCATATGAACTGTGGAAGAACAGAAAGCCTAACATTTCATATTTTTATCCTTTTGGATGTACCTGTTATATTCTTAACACTAAAGAGAATCTTAACAAGTTTGATTCCAAAGCACAGAAGTGTTTCATGTTTGGTTATTCTGAACGCTCTAAAGGCTACAGAGTATTCAATACTGAAACACAGATTGTGGAAGAATCTATTCATGTAAGATTTGATGATAAGCTTGGCTCTGAAAAGCCAAAGCAGTTTGAGAATTCTGTAGATAGAGAAGTGATTCTCACAGACTCTGAAGGATCAGAGGCAGAAAAGGCTAAAGAGAAGGAATCTGAAGCAACTCCAGATGCTATTCCCCTATCTTCTCAATTGGACAACTTACACATTTCTGAAAGATCAAATGTCAGAGGATCTTCTTCCAGAATCAAGGCATCTCACCCAGAAGATGTGATTATTGGAAAGAAAGATGATCCAATCAGGACAAGATCCTATCTCAGAACATCTGAATCTTCATTGTTTGGCTTAGTGTCAATAATTGAACCAACATCTGTGGATGAGGCTCTGAAAGATAATGAATGGATTATTTCCATGCAAGAAGAGCTAAATCAATTCACCAGAAATGAAGTTTGGGATCTGGTTCCTAGACCTAAAGGATTCAATGTTATTGGAACAAAATGAGTCTTCAGGAATAAGTTGAATGAAAAGGGAGAAGTTGAAAGGAATAAGGCAAGGCTGGTTGCTCAAGGTTACAGTCAACAAGAAGGTATTGATTACACTGAAACTTATGCTCCAGTGGCAAGGTTAGAATCTATACGCCTTCTTATTTCATTTGCTGCACAGAATAACATCACTCTGTATCAGATGGATGTTAAAAGTGCCTTTCTTAATGGTATTATAGAAGAGGAAGTATATGTCCACCAACCTCCTGGTTTTGAAAGTGAAAACTTTCCAGATCATGTTTTTAAATTAAAGAAATCTCTTTATGGCTTAAAACAAGCTCCCAGAGCTTGGTATGAGAGGTTGAGCAATTTCCTTCTAAAGAAAAATTTTATCAGAGGAAAAGTGGATACAACTTTATTCTGTAAAACTCTTAAGAAAGATTTGTTGATTTGTCAAATTTATGTAGATGATATTATTTTTGGATCAACAAATATTATGCTTGGAAAGGAGTTTGCTAAATGTATGCAGGCAGAGTTTGAAATGAGCATGATGGGAGAATTGAGATTCTTTTTGGGAATCCAAGTCAACCAGACTCCAGAGTGCACCTACATACATCAGACCAAATATGTTAAAGAGCTTCTGAAGAAGTTCAACATGGTTGATAGTAAGATGGCAAAGACTCCAATGCACCCTACACGCACTTTAGGTAAGGAAGAGGTAAGTAAGAAGGTAGATCAGAAACTCTACAGAGGTATGATAGGATCTCTTCTATACTTGACTGCTTCTAGACCTGATATTCTGTTTAGTGTCTGCTTATGTGCAAGATTCCAATCAGATCCTAGAGAATCACACTTAACAGCTGTTAAGAGGATTCTAAGGTATCTGAAAGGTACTACTAACATGGGTTTGTGTTACAGAAGATCTGATGAATTTTCATTAGTTGGATTCTGTGATGCTGATTATGCTGGAGACAGAGTTGAACGTAAAAGCACTTCTGGAAGCTGTCAGTTTCTTGGAAGTCATCTGATCTTATGGTACAGCAAGAAGTAACCCACTATTGCACTATCAACTACAGAGGCAGAATACATTGCTGCTGCTGGATGTTGTACGCAGATGCTCTGGATGAAGAGTTAGTTAGAAGATTATCAGATCTATGAGAGTAATCTTTCTATCTTCTGTGATAATACTTCTGCTATATGTTTGTCAAAAAATCCAATCTTACATTCTAAGGCTAAACATATAGAAATTAAACATCACTTCATCAGAGACTATGTTCAGAAGGGTGTAATAAATCTAGCCTTTGTTGATACAGATCATCAATGGGCTGATATTTTCATAAAACCCCTTGCTGAAGATAGATTTAAGTTCATTCTGAAAAATATTTGTATGGATCTCTGTCTAGAGTAATATTTATCAGAGGCAACTTCTCAGATGCAAAATGTTTAAAGATTTGAAGTATTTCATCTGACTATTTGTTTATTTATCTTTAATTAATTTATTTGTGTGAAACTCTGAACTAACAAACTCAGAAGATCTGAACGTTGGAAACGTTTCATTTCTTGAGAGACATCAGATGCACATACAAAGCAAACACGTGTCACTCAGTATCTGAAAAGATGGAGTGCTCTACTGAAGTGACGTTTGAGGTATTGCTTTGAAAATCTCATTTTTCTTGGATTTCCCCCCAATTGTCATAATTTTAATTTGAAATGATTACTTTCATTAAATGCTGTGTAAACGTGCTTATGTGTCTTTTGATGTGCTCAATGTTTGATTTTCTAGTTTTCTATAAATACAACCTATCACACTATTTCCACACTTTTCACACTCACTACACTCATGAGTTTTTGCTTACTCTTCAAACTCTACCAAAACCCTAAACCAAAATCAAAAGCTTCATCCTCATCAATGGCTTCTACATCAAATGCTACTGAAATATCCAACAAAAATATAATGTACAAGAAACCAGAACGCACTCTATTTAATCCAGTAGTAGATCTTGAGGTTCTGTGTGAGAGCTTCGTTGATCTTGAATCTATAGAAGAAAATGGGTTTGACCTAACAACTTCCATTAAAGCTCAAGGCTGGGAGAGGTACTTTGAGAGACTGATGGGTCCTGTATACCCAACTCTTGTAAAGGAATTCTGGATTCACGCTAGTACTGGTCCTAAGTTCATTCACTCATCTGTCCTTGGGAAGGAGATAATGATTACTGAAAAACTGATCAGGCAACTGTTCAGTTATACAGAATCTGATGGTGTTACAAACCTAGCCTCTTCACGTATTGATATGGCTAAGGTATATGAAGAAATCACTGTAGCTGGAACACCAACAAGTAAGGTTAAATATGTGAAACCTATCTATAGGATCTGGGTAAAGATATTTATGAGTACAATCTTTCACAGAAAGTCAACCAACTCACGAGACTATGTGAGTTCAGAGCATCTGTACTTCACGTACTGCATCAGCCAGAATATTAAGGTTGATCTGCCCTATCTGATTTTCAGTCATCTTCTGACTCATGTCAAAGAGACTAGAGAAGAGGTCAGAGCTAAAGCTGGAAAAGTTAGAACTTGGATACCTCTGGGAAGACTGATTTCTGACATCCTTGTAGAAAACAAGTTGGTGAAGCATCTGACAGATGCAAAGATAACAGAGGATCTGTCATACATTATTGGATCTGAGATAAATGGACTCACTCTGAAAAGGATGAAAATCATTTCATAGCTGAATGGTAAACTAAGGAAGATAAACTCTGAGGAGGTCATTGGCAGAAGGATACCGTTAGAAGACTTTCCAATGTTCAGTGCAGATGAACCAAAAAGTATTGTCTGGACTTACATTGCAGAGTGTCTAAAGGAAGGAATTCCTCTACCTGCTAACCTTGTTCAGAAACAAGGAGAAGAAATGCCCAATCTGATGAAGGAAAGGCGTAGTAAGAGAAAAGCTGAAGAAGGATCGGTTCAGAAGAAAAGGAAAGTATCTGAAGTTCCAAGGAAGAAGAAGAAAGGAGCAAAGAAAGCCAGAATCAATTCTGGAAGAGATGCCACTCTGGAAGAAATTAGAGACACTATTCATCAGGTATTAACATCTGATCCTACACCTGATGTTCATTCACCCCTTTCATCACCTCAACTCTCTCCAAACCTTAGACATAGAACTTCAAAACCCAAACAATCTGCAAATCTTTCATCTGAACCACCTTCATCTGAGCCAGTACATTCACAACCATCTTCTGGACAAATTCCCTTTGAACCCCAACCTCATATTACATCTAAACCCCCTCAAACAATTCAATCAGAAATTCTACAAACTCAATCAATTCAACCAGATTTTCCACAAACAGAAATTACTCAACCAGAAATTTCACAAACAGAAATTCCTCAAACAGAAATTCCACAACCAACAACTTCACAACCAGAAAATCCCCAATTAGAAATTCCCCAACCAGATATAATCATCTCAGAACCAAACCAACCAGAGACTGTTCAAACTGAACATTCTGAACAACCAGTTCCATCAGAAGATCCAAATCTTTCTGACAATATTCTGGATATAGAACCCCTCAATCAATTCATTATCATTTCTTCAACATCTGTTCACTCAGAAGAATCTTCTGATTGTGAATCATCTGATTCATCTGATTTTGAACCAGAGTCACTTAAACAAGCACGTTCTGACAGTGCTTTGAAGGAACATGTTCCCATTTCTATGTTTCATACTCCACCCAACTCCCCACCTCAGAAAACCACATCTCAACCATCTGAAATTCAACCATCTGAAACTCAAACATCTAAAACACAAACCATCCCTCAACCATCTGAAACCAATCTATCTGAAACACAAACCATTCCTAAACCATCTGAACTCCCTCAATCTGACATCCAAACATCTCAACCCACATCACCTCAACCACAACCATCTGAACCTACACCATCTGAACCTACTCCTGTTAACACTCCTAATCCTAAACCCTCTGAACAGTCTGAACAGTCAGATCTAGGATCATGTGTTAATGCTATGTTTGAAATATTCAAGAAGGAGATAGATTCTGAATATGCTCGTGTTAAGGATGTGTGCATATCAAGTTTGGATCCAACTGTTTCAAATGCTGCTTGGAAGCGTTTCATCTGGATGTTCAACAAAGCTGCTTTAAAAGTTAGAGCTAAATGCTCTAAGCTTGCTAAGGTTCAATTTTCAGAATTAATCAAGATAACTCTGATGAACATGCCTCCTCCTCCTCCTGTGTTGCTTCTGGAAGCTGCTCCTCCAGAGGCTCCTGAATCTGAAATGGTTGAACAAGCTTCTGAAGAGAACCCTGCTGCTACTCCATCTGCTCCTTCTTCATTTGTGGTCACAGAGCTTGTGAATGATGTCAAGGAAATAAAAGATTGGATGGTCAAGCAAGAGAAGACAACTGATGAGATCAAGACCTGAATGTCTAAGCAAGAAGAGTCAACTGCCAAAATGACAGAGCTTCTGACCTTTATTGCCTCACGCCAGACTTAGTTTTATTTAATGTTTTTGCACATGTTATTGCTTCTGTTGTTTTCTTATTGTTGTGTTATGCTTTTTGGCATCTGTCTGTTTGACTGTGAACTTTGATTTGTTTAATTGAATGTTGATTTTTTTGCATTTATATGCTTCTTTTCTTCTGTATCTTTTTGCCTTTAAAAATCTTTTTGATTATGACAAAAAGGGGGAGAAAAAAAGAATCTGATTGTTCAAACTAAGCAATTACTAAAACTGAAATTCAGACATTTTATTAACTTACTTTGAATTTAAGTGTTTCAGATTACATTGATATATCTGACATAATTCATTGAAGTTACCCTGAGACTTTTCCAACCAGAACCTGGTCTTCAAAGAAAATCTAAGTATTCAATCAACTCTGATAGCTTACTCTGATACCTTTACTCTGGAAGATAATTCAAGCAAGATGATAACCAGGCGCTCTGACTGAAGGAAGTCTTAATTATCTGGTATCAAGATTTGATTCTGAAAGTCAAACCTCTTACATCAGGCTCTGAATCTGAAATATACTTAATCAAAAAGGGAAGTGTTTTCTTCTATTAGAGTATTATTTCAGGGGGAGATTGTTAATCTCAGGGGGAGTTATAATTCATATCTTTTTATTGAACAAAATTTCTCATGTTTTATCATCATCAAAAAGGGGGAGATTGTAAGAACACAGATTGTTTCTTAGTAATATCTCTATGTTTTGATGATAACACTTATGAATTTTGTATTCAAGAATTATATACTCTAAATTTGTTCTAGACTGTTTGCTACAGGTACTAAAGAAAATATTCTTAAAGAGAAAATTTGGATCTGAACAATGATATTATGAAAGGCTTCAAAGGTTCAAGAGCATCTTAGATGAAGATCTGAACGCTGCCTCCAGAAGAATCTGAGTGCTATCTATTGAAGATTCTGAAGCAGAAGCCTTCAAAGAATAAAAGACTCTGAGAGTTCAGAAGCTTAGTCATCAGAAGACTCTGAAGATACTGTGTTGCATAAGTATTGAGAATCTGATATAGAAGACTCTGCTCTGACAGAACTACACGCTCAAGCACACAAGCTGCACATACTCTGATTCAGCATAATCTGAAGAACATCCCAAGACTCTGCAGATCCAGAAGATCTCTACTCTGGAGATTCAGAAGATCCAGACTCTGATGTTGATAGCTGAACTTACTTAGTGAAGAATATTTGAATATGTACGTTGGCATATCTCAACAGCTCTTTCCTCTTTTATGCTAGACACAAGAACACAGACAAAAAGGTTTTATCTGTGCATTCCATTCTAAGGAAAGTTTCTGCAAAGTAAAAGATAAAAGGCTCCAGGCTTTTTCAGCACAGCCTCCAACGTTGAGAAGACTTCATGGATCTATGTGCATATATAAAGAAGTCCACTCCATCTTCTTCAGTAACGAACTACTTGCAAAAATTACTCAAAGCAAATCTCTCAAAGCTCTTATATTCTATTAGCTATAACATTGTTCTTAAACTTAAGAGAAATATCACAGTTGTGATAATAGCTTTTTAGAAGCATTCTTACTCTTGTAATAGTTTTACATTGATTGTAAAAGGTTTCCTTAAGAGGATCCAGTTGGGATCAGTAGCTCTTAAGAAGACTAAGAACAGTTGTTCTTAGGTGTTACTATTGTAATCTGTTTGATTAAATAGTGGATTAAGTCCTTGACTGAGAAAGGAAAATCACTCTTGAGAGGGTGGACTGGAGTAGTTGAGTTCAACGAACCAGGATAAAAATAACTGTGTTTGAATCTTTGATTATTTGTCATACTTATTCAACCCCCCCTTCTAAGTAATTTTCTCACCTTCAAGGGGCTTGTGTGAGCCTTATGCCGTTGTCCATTTACAGGAAGCTGGGAATTGGAAGTGTTCAAGATACCAGAATGACACTCCAATTTGCAGATCATTCAGTTAAGATACCATTTGGGGTAGTTGAAGATGTTCTGGTCAAAGTCGATAAATTCGTATTTCCTGTTGATTTTGTTATTTTAGAAATGCCAGAAGATGAGGATATCCCTATGTCGCTTCCGCGAAAATAAGGTGCCGGCAAAACAGAAGAGTCGCCACCTTTCGTTATTTATCCCTCAGAGCGGGAAAGGAAACGATCGAAAAAACCTGACGAAAAGGGTAAGACAAGGTCGTCGCAACCGTTGTCTGGGTTCGGGAGTCGGTTACGCAAGGGGAAGGTATTAGCACCCCTCACGTTTGTCGTACTCGATGGGATCCACGCTTGTTGTGTTTACTGGACGAGTTGGTTTATCTATCTACCTATCAAGGCTGGCTTAAAAAGAAAAGAAAATGACTCGGCAAAGTGTCGCGCTTTATGCCTACATATTCTCATCAGAGAATGAGAAATCAGAGTCAACGTAGTTCGGCCTACGACGGGTTACGGGGAAGGTGGCTCGCCAATACATCAGTATTGTGCCTACGTACTCTCAACAAGTATGAGAGATCAGAGCTTACGTAGTTCGGGATACTACGCATTACGGGGATTCAGATTCATCTGTTTTATCGAGTAGGGTTAAACAACAGTTCCAGCAGTTAGGGACAAAGCCTGTTTGCGGTGTCGCTGAAGTTTAACGACACTCTTTTCTTCAGAAAAGCTTCCTTTTGAATTATGGGCCCACGGGGCAAAAAGGTTTGAAGTTTGTTTTCTGTCTTTTACGAAAGAACTGTTTTTTATTATGTTTTCAATTTCAATCGCACTAGAGACTATGACCTGAGAGTGAATGCGTCACATGTCATCCAAAGGGTACCATACTAAACATCCAGACTGTTGAAAAGAAGCTCTCCAACAATCCTTTCTCAGATAGCTTAAGGCTCGTAACGTACGAAAGAAATCATTCATGATTACTGTATCTTAAGCTGTTTGGAGGTGAGAAGAGAACGGGCTCAACTACGGGGGAGACTATCAAGTCCTACTGTTGTCATGCCAAGGATTCATCCTATGGTTGAAGTTTGAAACAGGGAACTCCTAGAAGTTGTCATGCATAGGTTTCAAACTAAAGTTCTATCATCATTTCCTTATCAAAGGAAATGAGAGTCCTAAGGGATCATGTCAATGATACACAGAAACAGATAAAGCATCAGCTTAAACAGTAAATAGTAAACGACTGTAAAATGCATGCAATGCAAGTGAGGGAGGAAATGTGTGTGGGGTGTCAGCCTCCACAAGCTCATCTCAACCTCAAGCCAGAATGAATAACAGTAATCATACAGAAGAAATAACATGCTATCAAGCAAAACACAGTAAACTGCAATCATACAGAAGAAAATAAAATCATGCTATCAAGCAAAACAAACCACATGGGCAAGGGAGCAGGGCTCTACCGAATACCCGCAAGCAAAGCCATACAGTAACAATACAAGCAGAGGGAGCAACTCAACCTCTAGTGCAATCATGCTCCTAGATTAAAGTCTAGATATGAACTTATTCTAATGCATCAAGCAAGTCAAACAAGGCACATCAGCAATACAGAGAAAAAACAGACAAGAAAGCAGATCAATTCCTCTCTCAACTCCAAGCCTCAGCTCTTCTGACAGCAACTCAGTCTTCAGACCTCCATCACTCTTGACAAATATCAATTTGCTTCTCCAGGTTTCAACCCTTCAACATAAGTTTCAACTTATTCTCTCTTCTCTATGCTTTAGCTCCTTAATTAGTTCCTCCTTCAGGCTTCACTCTTAACCACAAGTATCAACTTGATTCCTTCAGGATCTCCCAGCTTCAATGCAAGTATCAACATCCTTTATTCCTCAAGCCTCAGCTCTATACTCAATCTCAATTGAATCCTTTTCATAGGTACCAACTTAGCCTTCAAGCTTCCAAGCTCTCTTTGCTTTACCAGTCTCAACTTGGTCTTCTTCCTCTACAAACTTCAGCTTCTCAGAGTAGCCTTCAATCATCTGGAAATGTCAACTTCATCCTTCAGTCTTTTAAGCCTCAGCTCTTCATTCAATCTTTACTGGATCTTCAAGTATCAACTTGCTCTTCTTGCTCTTCAAGCTTCAGCTGAAATGGCAATGCTCAAGGAATCATCCTCTTCCATACTCTTCAATGAAGTCTTCATCTTCACACTCAAGCCCAACATCTCCAGGATACTCAAACCAGAAGAAATCACTTAACTGGATAAGCTAGGATATCAAACTGCTTATTGACCACCAAAGGTGACCTATAAGGGTTTAACATCAAAAGAATGGTTCCCTCAAAAGTTCTACTTCCTAGGTACCATCACTTATCCCTCCAAAGGAGGGAGATGAATACCATGGAAGGACCTTGAATCATGGGGAAGAATGGAGGTGAAAGATACCATCCATGTTTAAGAAAGGAATCAACTAAGTCTAAGCTCTACTTAATTCCTAACCCTAAAACAACAACAAAACAAACAAGCCATCAAGATCTCAAGCTCCTTCTTCAATCTTCAAGTCTCCTACCATGCTCCACAAAGCAAGACCAAGCCCACCAAGCCAAGCAAAAACCCACAAAGCAAAGCAAAACAAATACAAGCCCACAAGGGCAACACAAACAACAATCAACTACAAAAATCACTTAAAAATAGTATACTAATATATTAAAATCTAATATAATTTATAGGGGATCTTATATGACTACCCTTAATACCCTATATGTCCCAATATCTAACTTAACCTAGAAACCCAAAATTCTAGTGTTATTGTGGACCTATGTTAAGGATTGTCCTAAATCTACACAACCTAAAGTCATCTAATCAAAACTAATCAAAAACTAATCACAAAATTATGGAATAAATCCATAGGGGAGCTAAAGTCCTAATCTAACTATCCTAAAAAGAATGGCATAAAAATTCAAAGGGGACTAGCTAAACAAAATTCTACAAAACTATGCATCAACATAAAAGGAATTAAAAAGCTATTAAAAGAAAAAATACACAAAAAATATTAAAAATGCATGAAATGCAAATGTTTTGATTTTATTATTTTCTAGACATTAATGTGAAATGGGAGAAAAAATCCCCATACAAAAATCATTAATTTTCTATTTAATATGATTTTTCAAAGATTAAAGGAAAATGGAGAAAAAGAAATTAAAATATGAAATGTTTGGTGCAGATAGCAATCCAGTGCAGTTCAAATCATGGTTGGGCTTGAAACGGGGGTGAAAACAATAATGCGCGCTAGGCCCAATTTTAACCAGAAAATCAATTCAAAAATACAAAGAAAAAAGAAAAATATACGGTGCAATAAGTAACGAAAATCAGTTCAAAATGCAATGGGCCGTGAGAGTGGGGTGGGATTATCATTCAATCCACTAAAGCCCAAACCTCACTTTTAATGAAACGCCGCGTTTGGTGGTCTTCAGACTTCCCTCTTCAAACGAAATTAAATCACAGCCCTTAGATCCAAGTCCAGTCAATGAGTCCACTCTCCATCCAACGGCTATGGAGTTGTCTTCTTCCTTCAGCCAGGGTTTGAAATGAAGAAGCCATGGAAACAGAGCTTCATAACCTCACCTCACCACAATCGTATCACCTCAAAACTCAACCAAAATCCACGGTTCAAAACCCTAATCTGTTCTAAATTCAACCCTGATCACAACCATAGCCTTAGAATTCAAAGAATCATCCTCAATCTCTAAACCCGATCCAAGATCAAAATTATGCTCAAACTTCAACTTTGACCAATCTTGAAATTGATTACCCCAGAATGATCACCACCTCACACTGGTTAAATCTTGCTATTAAACTCATGTCATATCTCACTATACATCGTGTTCTTGATCAAAACAAAAATGGTGTCACTAACTCAAACTTCACCAAATGCCTTCAAACTTTCCAGAATCCATCTCCTACTTGTCTCTAACCATTCTAACCTAACAAATCTAACTAACAATGCTTAAATTAAGGTGTAGAAGAAAAGTTACAAACCTGTCAAATCTTGAATATCAGATAGGTCAAATCTCCACTTCAACCTCTCAAACTCTTCAGAATCACTCCTTGATTGATGTTGGTGCTTCTGTTTGCAAAAGATTTGATCCAAGAAGCTTGAATATCCAAATCTGATATTGACTTGCAGCTCCCAAAATCCAAATGCTAACTCTTCAATTCTTCATGATCTTGCTCTCAATTTGGTATGCACACATTCAGTATGATCAATGGAAGGTGTTAGGATTAAAAGAATCAATGGAAATGGTGTGGAATGTAGAACTTGATTTCAACTTGCAATGGAAGAAATTGAAATGGCTATCTCACTCTCCTCTCTAATCTCTCACCAACCTTGCATATGAGCAAGTTCTAATCCATATATAGGTTGGTTCTAAACCATCTAGAACTTTCTGGAATTATCCAATGAGAATTTGAGATTCTCATGCCATGAGTTTTTGATTTCAATCCATCTCATGTACCATCTCATGCTATACCTCTTGCAGCAGCTTGTTCTCACTTAAAAATCTCCTTAGGTGAGATACATGATGTGTTAGGATACTTTACTAGCTTGTGTATTGAGTTTCCTTGTGTTTTGCATATGTACCTTAATATGCAAGCAATCATTTTCCAAAGCAACTCCATGATCTAAACCTCAAATCAAAAATGTGGATGAACCATTGTTTCTAAAATACTTTTTAGAGTCAAAATGACCTATTACATGCCATGGTTTGGATGTGTAGCTTGGAAGTTTCAATTTCCAACTTTGACTTATTTAACTTATGCCTCCATTTTAGGTCATTCTTACCATTTTGAGCTACAAGCCTTTTAAACATCTCATGACCTCCTTACTAGCCTTAAAACATCATTTTAAGCAAGTTTGATGTTGAAGATATTTCCATTTGAAGCTTGGAAATAGGAGTTATGGCCTTATGCTTGAAATGACCTATGATCTCCAAATGACCAAAATGCCCTTGACTTATCAAAGCCATAACTTGAGTTCTACAAATCCTATCAAGGACTTCTAGTACTCTCTAGAAAGCTAAGAATATAAGTAACAACATTCATGTTGACCAAAAGTTCATAGGAATCATCCTTCTTGGGCAAAGGTTGGATGCAAGTTGGGTGACTTTCAAGGCCCCAGATTTACATACCTCAGATGACCTGTAACTTGTCAAAGTCATAACTTGAGTTCTACAAATCCTATCAAGGACTTCTAATACTCAAATTAAAGCTAAGAACAAGCTCTACAACATTCATGTTGGGGGTAAGATGAGATGACAATCAAATCTTGAGCTAAAACTGCCTTGAAGATAGGGGTCAAACTAGGGGATTTTACACTGTCAAGTCTTAGAAACCCTAGCTTGAAACTTCTCAAACTCTTCAATCATGATGAGTTGACCTTGGAATCATCCTTATGGCATCTCAATGCATCAATCCATGATCACATGGATCTTGGATTAGGTCTCAACTCTCTCCAAATCATCAGTTGACCTAGGGTTGACCCAGTCAAACCCTAATTACACCACTCATGGCCGAGTTTCTTTAATCTTGCACAATGACCTCTCTAGGCTTCATGATGGCTTTCAAGACATCTCATAAGCTCTCTCAAGGCTTCAAGTCCATCCTCATAGCTTCATAATCATCTGAGGAGCTCCCATAACTCTCAAGTTAGGAGGCACACAACCTTGGTTTCAACCAATCTCTCTGAGGATCTCTTAACTTCTCTAACAAAGATATCAACCCTTGAACACTTGAATAAAATTCTTGGCTAGCTTCATATTCTTGTGGTGCTATTGATTGGTAATCATACCTCTTGACCTCCTGCACACATGTCAATGAAATGCAAGTGATAATGCTAATGTGAATGAGATGAACCACAAGCTAGGTAAAGAAATGTTGGTCAAATTTTGGGGTGCAACACCCTCTGATTCTAGGAAGGCCTTTCTTGGAAATAGGTAGATGTATAATAGACATTGAGAGAGGTACCTTGACCCTTAAGGTTTAAGACGAAGAGTTGAAAATTTATGTTAGGAATACCATGAAACATAAAGAGGATATAGGTACAAACTACTCAGTGGAATTGATTGATCAGATAGTGACCAACACCATTCAAAGCAACTTCCCTGAATCACTATTGGAAAGAGTTCTGAGTTTGTCAGCGAAAGAGATTGAGGACAATGATGATGAGAAAGAAAAAGAAGTTCTTGCTATGCTTGATGCACTGCCACCTTGGTTGAAATCCAGATTCCACCGATGGGAGGATCTGAGAGCTGCACCAGAAACAGAGACTGAAAAGAGAGGTGAAACATGTACTAGTTCTAAATTAAAACAATTACTTGTGAATCTTAAATATGTCTTTTTGGAATCTGGAACCAGATGTCCCGCTATAATTAGTTCTGCGTTGAATGGAAAAGATGAAGAAAAGTTGGTATAGGTCCTTAAGAAACACAAGAGTGCTATTGGGTGGAATATTGGAGATTTGAAAGGAATTAGCCCCACAATATGCATGCATAAGATACTGATGGAGGATAATCAGAAACCAGTAGTACAACCCCAGAGGAGGTTAAATCCAACGATGAAAGAAGTGGTAAGAAAAGAGGTTGTGAAATTGTTAGATGCAGGAATGATCTATCCCATTTCTGACAATTCTTGGGTGAGTCCTGTGCATGTGGTACCAAAGAAAGGCGGAACCATGGTGGTTGTAAATGAAAAGAATGAACTAATCCTGACTCACACAGTAACAGGTTTGCGAGTATGTATTGATTACAGGAGACTCAACACTGCAACAAGGAAGGATCATTTTCCCTTTCCTTTTATTGATCAGATGTTAGAGAGACTTGAAGGTCACGAGTACTATTGTTTTCTGGATGCATACTCGGGGTACAATAATATTGCTATAGCCCCGGAAGATCAGGAGAAGACCGCATTTACATGTCCTTACGGTATTTTTTCCTACAGGCGGATGCCATTTGGGTTATGCAATGCCCCAGCGACGTTCCAGAGGTGTATGACATTTGTAACACCCCAAATTTAATTAGAATATTTTAATTAATTATTTAATTGAGAATATTCGTATTTTGGTGGTTTTCGGTGGTTTTGTGGATTATTCGGAATTATGCATTTTTGGATTATTTATTTAATTAATAGTATACAATATGGAAATATTAGTATTATTATTAGTTAATATGAATATAAGTGAAATAAGGGTAATTTGGACATTAAGAGGAGTTAGTAAGGGTATTAAGGGAAAATCCCAAATTTGTGAGGCCGAAGTCTAGGTTTAACAAAAAGGAAAATATGATGGAATTAGGATTCACTTGTTAGACCGTGAAAAGAATGGAGGCCAGAGCTTTGAAAAGGGAGATTGGAGGCAAAAGCTTCGGAGGATTCCCGGAGACATTTGAGAGGGCTTTTATCGATAATTAAGGTATGGGGAGTATAGCTTTTCATGATTTTCCATGTGTATATTTCGATGTGATTATGGTTGATTAAGGGTTTTGTGGAGAATTATGGGAAAAAGGGAATTCTCCCTTCGTGGCAAAAACTCTGATTTGATATTGGTCTAACTTTAGGGGAAATTGATGGTGAGGACCCTGATGATTGTGGTGTAGTGGTATGTATTCCTGACTGTTAGAGCATAGATATGAGAAATAGTGATCTTTGGCCTTCATGGCCTAAACCTGTAATTGTAAATCTGACCTTGGGATTCGTTGGGGGAAAGGGAAACTTAGGCCTTCATGGCCAAAAACGCTGATTGACCTTGCCTAACCCTGTAGGAATATTGGATAGTGAGTAATCCTAATGAGTAGGGTGTAATTGAAGGAAACATTGTGATTTAGGGCGTGAATATGTTCCGGGATTGGCCTAATAAACCTTAGGTTTTGTGCCTTTATCGCTGTAAGGCCTTAGGGATGATTTAGGGATGTTTTGGGGGCATTGGGGAAGTGAATCGTAGAGCTTTTTGAGTGATTTCAGGTTCTGGTGCATAGCAGAATTTGCTATCATCGCACAGTTCGCCTAGCGAAGAAAGCTTCTCCTAGCGAACCATGTTGTTCCCAGACTCGCCTAGCAAAGAAATTCGCCCCAAACTCGCCTAGAGAACATGCCAACGAACGTAGCAGAGTTTCACGTATGTTGATCGTGTGCAGCGATGCCATGATGTTTGGTTCTGTGATTTCTGTGACGCGTTAAGATGAGTAGGACTGGGAAGTTTATATGACTAATAGGTGATAGTATGAGGATTACCGCGAGTATAATATGATGAATTAATATGAGATAATATGTGATAATATTATGAATTAATATGTGATAACATGATGGGTTATTATGAGTATGACTATGAGCTCTATGTGATTTGTACATGATTATATGATGATTTCTATGACGTATGATGATGATTATTATGATGAATTATATGATGACATGATGTGTGATGATGATTATTATGATGTGCTATGATGACGTGATGTATGGTGATGATTATGATGATGAGCTATGACGTTTGATGATGATGAATATGATGAATGATGATGCACCTATGATGTTATTATGAGGATAATTTGTGACGTGTGCATCATGCATTCATGTGCATTCGGACTTCGGTTCAAGACATCGATTACTTTGGCTTCAATCCCATTGTGTGGATGTAAAGTGTTATGTTGTGCTCCGGTTCTCTAGTAGAATTGATCCTATTGATGGGGATCTATGGAGGATTGATGGCCCAGTGTCCATCGTGCTGTGATGATTGGTACCAGATGCATTGAGTCTTGTCGCATTGCATTTGTGAGTCTTTTTGTATGAATTATGATTTTGTGACCTTTGAGGCATATTGAAGGATATGAATGTATTGAATATGATTATGACGCCGTTTTACATGTTGATTGTTATACATTGATTATTATGAATTATTTTACTCACTCTGCCTGTTTGAGTGTTACCTCCACGTGGGTAACGTGCAGATGACCAGGTTTAGCCGTGGACGCCGTCGGGGATTATTTTTTGAAGTCTTTGAGTTGTTAGCCTTTTGGTTAACTTAGAAGGTCTTGCTCTGATATGTAACATCGGGTTGGGGTCTTCGAGTTAAACTATATACTATTGAGTTATTTTGCTTACTTTCCGTATGGGGGAATCCTTGATTGATGCCTTTGAGTTCTGCTATTTTATGTAGTTTGATGTATTTTGGGAAACCCGTTGTTTACGGAGTATTGACTCATTTGAGACATTGAGAAATTTACGCCCTTTGAGTAGAATTTTTATTGAGTTAAATATTTTACTCTGAAATCTGTGTTATTTTTCCATATTATTTGTATGGTAGAAAAGGGTGTTACATTAGTGGTATCAGAGCAGGTCAGTCCGTCCGGCCAAGTTGTCTAATGTTATTCGTTCCCTTGTATGCGACATGTGCGTGAAAACACTGTCGGCACATGTTTATTTTCTAACCTTTATCTGCAGAAGTGGGAATGAAATAAGTGGGGGAGAAGCTGCGCTTCTCCAGGATGCTACAAGTGTGGAATAATGGCTCAGTGTGTCGATGAACACTCTTATAGTTTGGTAAAGATGGTTTATGCCCCATCATAATTTTCGGTTGCCTATTGACAAATTGAGGAACTGATCACCCTTAATCTCTTGTTGATAGTGGACGGAGTCATGTTGGATGGGATAGACGTGTCTTGTAAGTTTAGATGGCGTGAGCAGTGAGTTGCTTCGAGTTAAGCTAAGTGCTTATAAATTGTTTTGATAAGACGGTGCAGGATGGTGCTGAGATGTTTACTTTGATGGAAACTTCGAGTTTTAATGAAAGTGGGGAAGTTGGTGGGTTGCCAATTAATTATGGTTGTCCGGAAGTTTTTCCTCATGAGATATGTGATTTATTGCCGGAATGTGAAGTAGAGTTTGCGATTGACTTAGTTCCTGGAACTAGTCCGATATTGAGGGCTCCATGTCATATATTTGCATTGTGATTGAAAGAGTTGAAGATTCAACTTGAAGATTTTCTTGAGAAGAGATTTGTTCGTTCGAGTGTGTCATCGTGGGGTGCACCAGTTTTGTTGATTAAGAAGAAAGAAGGTTCTATGAGGCTTTGGATGGATTATGGATAAGTGAACAAGGTGACTATCGAGGATAAGTGTTCACTTCCAAGGAATGATGATTTGATGGATCAGTTGGTTGTGGCAAGTGTGTTCAGTAAGATAGATTTGAGATCTAGGTATCATCAAATTCATGTGAAGGCTGAAGATATTCAAGAGACTGCTTTTAAAATAAGGTATGGACATGAGGAGTATTTCGTAGTGCTATTCGGGGTAACTAAGGCACCATGTGGGTTTGTGGAGTATATGAACGGGATTTTCCGTACTTATTTGAGCGAGTTGATGGTTGTGTTAATCGATGATACTTTGGTATATTCGAAGAGTAAAGAGGATCGTACTGAGCGTCTGGAAATTTTGTTATCAGTGTTGAAAGAGAAGCAGTTGTATGCAAAACTGTCAAAGTGTGAGTTTTGGTTGAAGGAAGGGAGTTTTCTTGGTCATGTGATCTCGAGTGGAGTTATTATGGTTGATATGTCGAAGGTTGAAGTTGTATCGCAATGGAAAGCTCCAAAACCTGTTTTGAGATTAGAAGTTTTCTTGGGTTAGCAGATTTATATCGGAAATTCATTGAAGGATTTTTCCAAGTTGTCTTTTCCATTGACGCAGTGGACTAGGAAGGTTCAAGCTTTTTTTTGGATGTAAAATGTGAAGAAAGTTTCTAGAGCTTTTGAGGATGGCTGACAACAGCTCGTGTTTTAATTTTTCCGAATTCGGCAGAACTATTGGTTGTATATTGTGATGCTTTATTGATGGGATTGGAAGATATGTTAGTACAAAATCAACAATTTTTAGCTTATACTTTAAGGCAAATTAAAGTGCATAAGGGGGATTATCTGAAGCATAATTTAGAGTTGGTTGTTGTTGTGTTTGTGTCGAAGCTTTGAAGGCATTATTTGCTTGGTTCGAGATTTGAGATGGTTAGTGATCATAAGAGCTTAAAGTATTTGGTTGATTAGAAAGAGTTGAATATGAGGCAGAGGAAATAATTGGGACTTCCGAAGGATTATGGTTTTGGGTTGAAGTACCATTCGGGTAAAGCAAACATAGTAGTTGATGCATCGATTTGGAAATCTTGGCATGTACCGATGTGTCGCTTCCGCGAAAATAAGGTGCCGGCAAAACAGAAGAGTCGCCACCTTTCATTATTTATCCCTCGGGACGGGAAAGGAAACGATCGGAAAAACCTGACGAAAAGGTATAAGACAAGGTCATCGCAACCGTTGTCTGGGTTCGGGAGTCGGTTACGCAAGGGGAAGGTATTAGCACCCCTCACGTCCATCGTACTCGATGGGATCCACGCTTGTTGTGTTTACTGGACGAGTTAGTTTATCTATCTACCTATCAAGGCTGGCTTAAACAGAAAATAAAAATGACTTGGCAAAGCGTCGCGCTTTATGCCTACGTATTCTCATCAGAGAATGAGAAATCAGAGTCAACGTAGTTCGACCTACTACGGGTTATGGGGAAGGTGGCTCGCCAATACATCAATATTGTGCCTACGTACTCTCAACAGGTATGAGAGATCAGAGCTTACGTAGTTCGGGATAATACGGATTACGGGGATTCAGATTCATCTGTTTTTATCGAGTAGGGTTAAACAGCAATTCCAGCAGTTAGGGACAAAGCCTGTTTGCGGTAGAACTGAAATTTAACGACACTCTTTTCTTCAGAAAAACTTTCCTTTGAATTATGGGCCCACGGGGCAAAAAGGTTTGAAGTTTGTTTTCTGTCTTTTACGGAAGAAGTGTTTTTTATTGTGTTTTCAATTTCAATCGCACTAAAGACTATGACCTGAGAGTGAATGCGTCGCATGTCACCCAAAGGGTGCCATACTAAACATCCAGACTGTTGGAAAGAAACTCTCCACCAATCCTTCCTCAGATAGCTTAAGGCTCGTAACGTACAAAAGAAATCATTCATGATTACTGTATCTTGAGCTGTTTGAGATGAGAAGAGAACAGGCTCAACTATGGGGAGACTATCAAGTCCTACTGTTGTCATGCCAAGGACTCATCCTATAGTTGGAGTTTGAAACAGGGAACTCCTAGAAGTTATCATGCACAGGTTTCAACCTAGAGTTCTATCATCACTTCCTTATCAAAGGAAATGAGAGTCCTAAGGGATCATGTCAATGATAAACAGAAACAGATAAAGCATCAGCTTAAACAGTAAACAGATATACAGTAAAATGCATGCAATGCAAGTGAGGGAGGAAATGTGTGTGGGGCAGCAGCCTCCACAAGCTCATCTCAACCTCAAGCCAGAATGAATAACTGTAATCATACAGGAGAATAACATGCTATCAAGCAAAATACAATAAACTGCAATCATACAGAAGAAAATAAAATGCTGTCAAGCAAAATAAACCACATGGGCAAGGGAGCTGGGCTCTACCGAATACCCGCAAGCAAAGCCATACAGTAACAATACAAGCAGAGGGAGCAACTCAACCTCTAGTGCAATCATGCTCCTAGCTTACAGTCAGTCTAGATATGGACTTATTCTAATGCATCAAGCAAGTCAAACAAGGCACATCAGCACAGAAAACAGACAGGAAAGCAGATCAACAACTCCCTCTGTCAATTCCAAGCTTCAGCTCTTCTAACAGCAATCCAGTCTTCAGACCTTAATCACCCTTCAAGGCTAACATCTTTCATGACAAATATCAATTTGTTCTCCAGGGTTTCAATCCATCAAACATAAGCATCAACTTATCCTCCTTCTTCAAGCTTCAACTCCCCAGTCAATTCCACCTTCAGGCTTCACTCTTAACTACAAGTATCAACTTGATTCCTTCAGGCTCTCCAAGCATCAGTGTACAAGTATCAACTTGTCTTTTATTCCTCAAGCTTCAACTCCACCCTCAATCTCAATTGGATCCTCTTCATAGGTATCAACTTAGTCTTCAAGCTTCCAGCTCTCTGTGCTTTACCAGTATCAACTTGGTCATCTTCTCCTACAAGCTTCAGCTTCTCAGAGTAGTCTTCAATCACATGGAAATGTCAACTTCCTCCTTCAATTATTTTCAAGCCTCGGCTCTTCACTCAATCTCCACTGGGTCTTCAAGTATAAACTTGTTCTTCTTGCTCTTCAAGCTTCAGCTATAATGGCAATGCTCAAGGAATCATCCTCTTCCACACTCTTCAATGAAGTCCTCATCTTCAAGGTCAAGCCTAACATCTCTCAAGATACTCAAACCAGAAGAAATCACTTAACTGGATAAGCTAGGATATTAAACTGCTTATTGACCACCAAAGGAGGCCTATAAGGGTTTAACATCAGAAGAATGGTTCCCTCAAAAGTTCTACTTCCTAGGTACCATCACTTATCCCTCCAAAGGAGGGAGGTGAATACCATGGAAGGACTTTTAATCATTGGGAGGAATGGAAGCACAAGATGCTTTCCATGTTTGTGAAAGAAATCACTCTAACTACAAAGCTCTCCCTATGTCCTATCTCCTACTCTTCATCAGACACCTTCAGGCACCAACAAACCCAAAGCTCCAAGCAACTTCAAGCCACCTCAAGCATCTTCCACTTGTCTTCAACTTGTCTTCAACTTGTCTTCAATCTCAATCAAAGGCAAACCAAGCACAAACCCTAATCTAAGGGAACTAAATGAGTTAAACTAGTTGAATTAGTCAATTAGGATCACCTAAAACCTAGTACTAAAGTTAGTCTTAACTAAAATACTAGAATCAATTGTAAAATCCTACAAAAATTACTATGGGAACCTAGGTCAATCATGACTCTACCACATTAGTTTCAAAGATCAAACCATCAAATTGGACCTAGAACTAAAATCTACACTCTAAGGTATCAACCTAAAACCCTAAAAAGGAAGTCTCTAAACATCAATCTAGAAAGCATACCTATTTTCATCACAAAAATGTGAGAAAATTACTATGGGATCATACACATCTAACCTAATCACACACAAAAAATAAATTAGGCCAAGAATCATCACTATGAGATCACACAAAATTCCACAAAAATATGCATCAAACATGAACATTTTAATATCAATTAAAATACAAAATTCCAGTTAAATCAGAAATTAAATGAAATGAAAATATTTTTTCTCTAAAAAATAATAGACTTAATCATGATTAATATGAAAAAAGAATGGATTTGATTGGATTAATATTCAATTAGTTATGAATTTTACAAAAGTCATGAATTAAATGGAAATTTAATGGAAATCAAATAAAAATAATGATGCGCGCGGTGCAAATAGCAGTCATTTTTAGTTCAAAAGCTGGGTTGGGCTCGCTGGGGGGTGCGCATAGTGATTCATCACTTAAGCCCAGAACTGCAATTAAGTGATACGCAGCGTTTCATGCTCAGACCCTTCACAATCCAATTTTAAAACACAGCCGTTGGATGTGGCCCCAGTCAATGAGTCAAAACACGATCTGAGGGTGAAAACTTCATCTCCTACCTCTGGCCATGGAAATGGAGGGAAGAACCAGAGTTCAAACATGGTTCTTGCTCAAATCGAACTTCATCATATCTTCATCAAAACGCATGGTTTAAAGCACTAACACACTCCAAATTCCACACTGATCACAATCATGGTCTTAGATTCAATTGAAACATCCTCTAACCCTAAACACGATCGGGGATCAAAATTCTGACCAAGAATCAATTGTCTCCAATCTTGGAATTGTTTGGTCAAGAATGCTCATCACATTACACTGATCAATTTCCCCTATAGAATTCATATTATTGCTCACTATACACCAAGTTCTTGATCCAAACTGAAATGGTGTCATCTCCTTGATCATAACCAAATGCTCTCAAACTCTCCAGAATCCATCCCCTAGTTGTCTCTAACCATTCTAACCTAACAATTTGACTTAACAATCCTTAAATTAGGGTGTATGGTGAAAGTTACAAACCTGAGATTTCTTGAATAACAGATGCACCAAATCTCCACTTCAGCACTTCAATCCTTCCAGAATAGTTCCTTGTATCAAGATATAGCTTCTGTTTGCAAAAGAATTGATGGAAGATGCTTGCAACTCCAAACCCGATAGTGACTTGCAGCAGGTGGAACTCAAAAGCTTATGCACGATTTAGCCATGTTCTTGCTCTCAATTTGCTATGGAATCACTCAGTAACTCATAAGGAAGAGATTGCAATAGAAAGAATCAATTGAAATGGTGTAGAAATGGAGAATGGATTTCAATTTGCAATGAACAAATTCTGAATCCCAACTCTCTCTCCTTCCTCAACTCTCACCAACCCCTTCCATGGACCTCTTCTAAACCATATATAGAATGCTTTAGAACCCTCTAGCACCTTCTGGAATCATCCAAGGAGATTTTGAAAATCTCATGTCATGGTTTCTCATTTCAAGCCATACTCACACCAGTCCATGTTTCCCTTGTTTACAGCTCCACTTCTGAATTGAAAATCTCCTTAGATGAGATGTATGAGGTGTTAGGATGCTTGGATAGCTTGTACATGGATCTCCCTTATGTTTTGCAAATGTAACTTAGATTACAAGTAACTTATGATAAGTCCCTTAATTTGACCTCAAATCAAAATTGTAATAATTCCATTGATTCTAAAATGATTTTTCCATTCAATTTGGTAGGTCACTTGCATTGTTTTGGTTATGTATTGAAAATTCCCAAAAATAGGTCACTTTAATACATTAAATCCTCCTTTATTTTGACCATTTTGACAAGTATGAACTACAAGCATTTACAACATCTCATGGCCTCCTTACTAGCCTTAAAACATAATTTTGAACAAGTTTGATGTTGAAGATTTTTTCATTTGAAGCTTGGAAATAGGAGTTATGGCCTTATGCTTGAAATGACCTATAATCTCCAAATGACCAAAATGCCCTTGACTTGTCAACGCCATAACTTGAGTTCTACAAATCCTATCAAGGACTTCTAGTACTCTATAGAAATCTAAGAAGATAAGGAACAACATTCATGTTGACCAAAAGTTCATAGGAATCATTCTTCTTGGGCAAAGGTTGGATGCAAGTTGGGTGACTTTCAAGGCCCCAGATTCACATACCTCAGATGACCTGTAGCTTGTCAAAGTCATAACTTGAGTTCTACAAATCCTATCAAGGACTTCTAATACTCAAATTAAATCTAAGAACAATCTCTACAACATTCATGTTGGGGGCAAGATGAGATGACAATCACATCTTGAGCTAAACTGCCTTGAAGATAGGGGTCAAACTAGGGGATTTTACACTGTCAAGCCCTAGAAACCCTAGCTTGAAACTTCTCAAACTCTTTGATCATGATGAGTTAACCTTGGAATCATCATTATAGCATCTCAATGCATCAATCCATGATCACATGGCTCTGGAATTAGGTTTCAACCTTGTTCAAATCATCAGTTGACTTAGGGTTGACCCAGTCAAACCCTAATTACACCAATCATGGCCAGGTCCTCTTAATCTTGTACCATGACCTATCTAGGCCTCATGATGACTTTCAAGAAATCTTATAAGCTCTCTCAAGGCTTCAAGTCCTTCATTCATGGCTTCAGAATAATCTGAGGTCTCCCCCAACTCTCAAGTTAGGAGGCACACAACCTTGGTTTCAACCATTCTCTCTGAGGATCTTTTGACTTCTTTGACAAAGATATCAACCCTTGAACACTTGAATAGCCTTCTTAGCTAGCTTCAAAGTCTTGTATATCTCTTAATTGGTAATCATACCTCTTGATCTCCTGCATACATGTCAATGAAATGCAAATGATAATGCTAATGTGAATGAAATGAAACATAAGCTGGGTAAAGAAGAGTTGGTCAAATTTTGGGGTGCAACAGCTGCCCCTATTCAAACGGCTTGAACCTGACTGGGTGAGAAGCGAACGGATCTCAACCAATCAAGGTGCGAGACGGTTGAATATCGACAGACCCAGAAATTTGCCAACTGCACGAGTACACGATACTCTCACGGGAACAAATCTTCAAAAACTGAAATATTAGCTGCACGGCAACTAGCTGGGGAATTGGTCACACGGTAACCGGTGATACATGGTCGATCATGCCGTCAGACATCAAGATTCCTCGGGACTCGTCAAGTCAACGGTCAAGTTAATCATGCCACCGGGCATTCAAAGAGAACTTTCGGGCATCAGCCGGACTTCATCAGTAAGTCGGGAATAGAATTCTCGGTCAATCATAAACCAGTTGGGGATATCCAAACTTCTGCCATCAGGCACTCTGCATCAGCTGAGAGAACTGCTTCATTAACCCGGTTGGACTTCAATCATCAAGTCTTCGAGGGAAGTTTTAACTTCGCTGTTCAGGAACCTGCTGGGGATGACGTATCTCCGCTGGAGATTCTAGAGGACTATCAAGTAGCTCTGCTTCGGGGATCTGGAAATCATTCTGGGTGAATCATCTCTGCTGAGGACTTCAAGAATCGTCTTGAGCAACTAATTCCGCGGGGACTTCAAGAATCATCCTGAACTATGCTGGAGATTTCAGGAATCATCCTGAGCGAACACTCTGTCGGGGACTCTAAGCGTCCACGTGAGCAACTAACTCTGGCGGCTGCACTGGGGATTTTAAGAATCATCTTAAGCAACCAACTTTTCCAGGGGAGAATTCAGGAATCATCTCGAGCAACCGACCTGCGGAGGAACACCTGCAAAACAAAAACAGTAACGACCTAGCTCATGTTTCATATGCATATGCTTTGACAACGGCGCAATGCTCCACACGGTGGAAATGCTACGCGTTTTTTTGGCAAATGCTATGCAATCATGCAAAATGCTACGACCCCATCAACAAAATAAATGCTGAAGGGAGAATCCTCTTGTCAAGGACAAAGAACCACTTCGATAGAGGAATGAATCATCCTGCTAAGGAGAAAAAAGTCACGCCAATCTCAATCGGGCTCGGCGGGGAAGTGAACTCCAGTTGACTGCTACAGGGGAACGAGGCTCTACGAGAACCTGGACCTGCGGAGGAAAGCGATGTCAATCGTAGAAAAAAACTGCACGGCCTTCACGACTACTTCTCTGGAGATAACGGCTCCGACGGGGAAACACGGCGTCAGCTATTCAACACTCCACTGGGGAAAACCAATCATGGTCCCAACTGCTTCCAAGGACTCGGCTCTCTTGGGGATCTGCAAATTCGGCTGGGGAAGAAGGAATCATCCTGCTTACAGGGGAGAGTACAACTCTGCGGGGAATCTCGATTCCGCTGGAGACTTCAGTCTGGAACTACCAATTGCCGCATATTTCAGCGTATGACTCAGCCTGGGGAGATGTCATTCCTTCAGGATACATTTGATTGGGGAGAGAATCTTCTCTGTCTGGAGACACATATCGATGCTTACGATCTCGTGCTCAGACTCCATGGGGAGAGGATGCTGAATTTTGCTGGAGAAGGAGGAATCATCCTGCTTGGGGACGTATACGGCGTCCCGTCTGGAATATGCTACACCTGTAACAACACAAACAAACAGACAAGATGCCCTTCTCAAAGGGACCTATCAAGGTTATCATCTTGTGACGATGTTTAAGTAATTCATTGTTTCAACAATCGGCGGCCTAGGCCAGTAAGTTTATGTATGCGCATTTTGTCAAAAACATCGGCGTTCTTTTTCGCAAACAAAACAGATAAATGTTAAACAGACAAGCAGAATTGCTGAATAGTATACATTTTATTGATAACGAACCCCTGAATGGGTAAAAATGTTTTACAACAGATGCAAGCTCCTGGAATGAGGAAGCTGCGCAAAAAAAGTAAAAACATAAATATACATTAGTATATACAAATGTCGGCAACGAGGCGTAGACGAACACCATGAGTTGATCCCTCTATGACCCACTCGACTTCGATACTTCTCCGACGCTTCAGCTTCAGAAGAGATTGATTCAGATAAACGGCCCTCAGGTCTTCCAAACCACTAAACAAATATAGTCCACACGCGGAACGCAATCATTTTCTTTTTCCAAATCCCTAACTTTTGCGTGAACCGACCTTTGCGGGTTTTCAGTTCACCGGGATACCCTTTTTTGCCAAAGTCGCCCATCCGGGTTTTCGACTTTGCGGGTGTACATTTTTTTCAATTTATATCCCTAACTTTTGCTCGAACCTTTTTCCTTTTTTATGGTTCGTCGGGATGCCCCATTTTTGCCTGGACTTTCTTTTTACTGTCCAGCGGGTCGCTTTCAAGCAAAGTATTTTTTAACTGCGTCCGCGTTCACCGGGGATGCAAAATCTTCACCATCCATCGTGGATAACGACAAAGATCCTCCCGAGAAGACCTTGCTGACGATGTACGGACCTTCGTAATTGGGAGCCCACTTGCCCCAGTGATCGGAGTGTGGAGGAAGAATCTTCTTCAGGACGAGATCACCCGTCTGAAAGCTTCTAGGACGCACCTTCTTATCGTAAGCTTTCTTCATTCGGCTTTGGTATAGACGACCATGTGCAATCGATGCTAACCTCTTCTCATCCATCAGGCTGAGTTGGTTCAGTCGGTTCGTAATCCATTCTGCCTCGTCGAGTTTCACATTAACCAAAACTCGCAAAGAAGGGATCTCCACTTCTAACGGTAGGACAACTTCCATACCGTACACTAAGGAGAAAGGAGTTGCCCCGGTTGACGTACGTATCGTTGTACGATAACCGTGCAATGCAAATGGCAGCATCTCGTGCCAATCTTTGTAGGTCACAACCATCTTCTGAACAATCTTCTTAATGTTCTTATTGGCCCCTTCAACGGCGCCATTCATCTTCGGCCGGTAAGGAGATGAGTTGTGGTGTTCAATCTTGAAACTCTGGCACAACTCCTTCATTATCTTGTTATTCAGATTCGAACCATTATCAGTAATGATACGCTCGGGAATTCCGTAACGACAGATGATATCCCTCTTTATGAATTTAGCCACCACCTGCTTGGTCACATTAGCATATGAGGCTGCCTCCACCCACTTGGTGAAGTAGTCGATAGCTACTAAAATGAAGCGATGACCGTTAGATGCAGTGGGCTCGATCTTGCCTATCATGTCAATGCCTCACATGGAGAACGGCCACGGGGAGGACATGACATTTAACGGGCACGGCGGCACATGAACTTTATCAGCATAAATCTGGCATTTATGACACTTCTTTGCGAATTTAAAACAATCTGATTCCATCGTCAGCCAGTAATACCCTGCTCTCAGGATCTTTCTCGTCATAGCATGCCCACCGGCGTGCGTACCAAATGTGCCTTCATGGACCTCTTCCATGAGCATACTCGCCTCTTTCTCATCTACACATCTGAGTAGCACGAGATCGTGGTTTCTTTTATACAAAACTCCATCAGGATTGAGATAAAAATTTCCAGATAGCCTCCTCAGAGTCTTCTTATCCTGGGTTGACGCACCCGCCGGATACTCCTTAGTCCTAAGGAAGGTCTGGATGTCGTGGAACCATGGCTTGCCGTCGGCGGCTTCCTCGATCGCAAAGACAAATGCAGGTCTATCAAGGCGGGAAAGGACAATTCTTGGAGCTTCATTCCAAAAATTGACTTTATACATCGAAGCCAACGTGGCTAAGGCATCAGCCATCTGGTTCTCGGCCCTGGGCACATGATGGAGTTCCACTCGATCAAAGAACGGAAGTAGCCTTCTGGAATAATTCATGTACGGCACCAAATTCGATTGACGAGTCTCCCACTCCCCTTTAATCTGGTTGATCACAAGCGCCGAGTCACCATATACGTCTAGGTTCTTGATTCTCAAATCAATTGCTTCTTCTAGACCCATGATGCATGCTTCGTACTCCGCTTCGTTATTGGTGACCGGAAACGTCAATCTCGCAGTGAACGGGATGTGGGATCCGTGGGGAGTCGTGATGATTGCCCCAATGCCACTTCCATAGGAATTAACCGCCCCGTCAAATATCAATTTCCACTGGGATTTCCTATCTGGCCCCTCGCCGGGCAACGACTCATCATAATCCTTCGCTTTGAGAAACATGATATCCTCATCAGGAAATTCAAATTTCATCGGCTGGTGATCCTCGATCGGCTGTTCGGCCAGGTAATCAGACAATATGCTGCCCTTGATGGCCTTCTGGGAAACGTACTGAATGTCATATTCCGTCAACACCATTTGCCATCTGGCAATCCTGCCCGAAAGCGCTTGCTTCTCGAAGACGTACTTGATCGGATCCATCTTCGAAATTAGCATGGTGGTGTGGTTGAGCATGTACTGTCGTAAACGTTTGGCAGCCCAGGCTAGTGCACAACACGTTTTCTCCAGCATCGAGTAGCGAGATTCACAGTCTGTGAACTTTTTACTCAAGTAGTAAATGGCATGCTCTTTTCTGCCCGTCTCGTCGTGCTGACCGAGAACACACCCCATACTATTCTCAAGAACTGTCAAGTACATGATTAATGGCCGTCCAGCCACTGGGGGTATCAAGATTGGAGGTTCCTGAAGATACTGCTTTATCTTATCGAATGCCTTCTGGCAATCCTCATTCCAGGTAATCTCCTGATCTTTCTTCAATAGTTTGAACATCGGTTCACACGTGGCCGTGAGCTGAAAGATAAACCTTGCAATGTAGTTTATTCTGCCCAAGAAACCACGAACTTCTTTTTCTGTTTTTGGCACTGGCATTTCTTGTATCGCTTTTATCTTCGCAGGATCAACCTCGATGCCTCTTTCACTCACGATAAACCCCAGCAGCTTTCCGGACCGTACTCCGAAAGTACATTTATTAGGATTCAGCCTCAACCTGAACTTCCTAAGCCTCTCAAAAAGCTTCAGCAAATTGACCAGATGCCCCTCCTCCGTTTGGGACTTCGCAATCATGTCATCAACATAGACTTCAATCTCATGATGAATCATGTCATGAAACAAAGTTACCATTGCTCGTTGGTAAGTGGCCCCTGTGTTCTTCAGACCGAAAGGCATTACCTTGTAGCAAAACGTTCCCCAAGGAGTGATAAATGTGGTTTTCTCCATGTCCTCCGGCGCCATCTTGATCTGATTGTAGCCGGAGAAGCCATCCATGAACGAAAACACGGAGAACTGGGCTGTATTGTCGACCAACACATCAATATGAGGTAGCGGGAAATCATCTTTAGGGCTCGCCCTATTCAAATCCCGATAATCGACGCACATTCGTACCTTACCGTCCTTCTTCGGTACAGGCACTATGTTGGCGACCCACGGAGGGTAAGTGGTGACCGCCAAGAAGCCAGCATCAAGCTGTTTCTGCACTTCTTCTTTGATCTTAACGGCCATATCTGGTCTTGTCCTCCTAAGCTTCTGCTTAACGGGAGAACAATCTTCTCGCAACGGCAAGTGGTGGACCACGATGTCAGTGTCAAGTCCGGGCATATCTTCGTATGACCAAGCAAAGACGTCACTATACTCTCTTAGCATATCGACCAATCTTTGCTTGACATCATTCTGCAACGCAGCCCTTATCCTGACGTTTCTGACGAGCTCTTCAGAACCCAGATTCACAATCTCGATCTCCTCTTCATGAGGCAGAATAACTTTCTCTTCTTGTTTCAACAAGCGGGCCAACTCTTCAGGAAGGTCTTCGTCTTCATCAATCTCTTCCTCGACTTGATATATCAGGCAATCGAAGTCGAAGTGAGTCGTAGAAGGTCCAGAGTCGATGTCATCTGTTATGTGGATCCTGCAATAACAAGGGTTAAGCTTAAAACAAGGATATGCAGGTTAGCACAAACCCCATTGCCATTTTATTGTTTTTCAAAACAAATATAAAACAGGAATAACATAGATCACAATATTTGAATACGAAGAAAAACGCCTTTTGATTTATTGATAAAATGCATGTACATTATCCAACGAGGCCCTGACAATAAAACCACTATGCCCTGGGTAGGACATAGGGTTGTACAATGATTGGAAAAAGTAAATCATTACTCTTCGCTTGTCATCTGGATGATATCCTTGACGGACCAATTGTTGAGGCTCTCGCCTGGCTTGCTTGGCTGGATCCAAGAGTCGAGGTCACAGTCGCTATCTCCGCTGTCTTCAGATACTGCGTTGATGCTTTCAAATATTACCCCGCTACTGGTAAACTGGATCGGCCCTTTACCTCGCGACGCACTGCTAGAAGAGGATGCTTCAGCTCCAGGAGAATATCCTAACCCAAACTTGTCTTTCTTGTTAGGTATCTCCAAAATTCGCCCCCAGCTTGGGGTAGATCCGGCTTGGACAACAGCCCGGGCTTCCTTGAAGGAAGAGAGAGTCATCTCTGGCTTCTCAGTGACTACAGGAGCTACGTCCTTGACTTTAACAGCTTCGAACGCTTGGCATAGGGTTTCGTGGATTTCCCCATCCATCTCAACATACTTGAAGGACGACAAATGGCTCACCATTATGTCTTCCTCGCCACACACAGTCACGATGCTACCTCCGACAACATACTTGAGCTTCTGGTGCAACGTGTAGGTTACGGCACCCGCCGAATGGATCCATGGCCGGCCCAAGAGACAGCTGTAGGCAGGCATGATATCCATAATATAAAAGACCGCGTCGAACGTTTCCGGCCCGACTTGGATTGGCAACGTCACCTCCCCGAAAACATGGCGTTTGGTTCCATCGAACGCTTTCACAACCAGATCACTGGGTGTGCAAATCACTCCACGAGTATCTAACTTCATTAATGCCTTTTTCGGAAGAACATTGAGTGACGACCCCGTGTCCACCAATACGTGCGACATAATCGTTCCTCTGCACTCTATCGAGATGTGCAGGGTGCTATTGTGGTTCCTCCCCTTCGGCGTCAGCTCTAGGTCAGTGAACCCTAACCCATTTCCAGCATTTACGTGGGTTACGACCTCTTCTAGCTGATTTACCGATATTTCTTGCGGTACATATGCGGCGTTCAACACCTTCAGCAGCGCGTTGCGGTGGGCCTCAGAACACAGCAACAAGTTCAGGATGGAAATCTTCGAGGGTGTCTGATGGAGATGATCCACAATCTTGTAGTCACTCTTTTTAATCAACCATATAAACTCCTCGGCGTCTTTAACGAGTAAGTCTTTTTCTACCCTACGAGGGATCTCTTCAATGACTTTACTTTTACCTTTATTAGCCGCATTAGCTCTGACTGCTCTATCCACCACGACCTCTGGTGGTGCAAACACTCTTCCGCTGCGAGTAATACCACTGATTCCCGCAAGGTTCTCCACAGTCGACCCAAATGGTTCTAGCTCCAACTTCTATCCGTTGCAGTAGACTTCAACCCCATAATGCCACGGGACAGCATTAGTGCTCTCGAACGGTATTGGCCCAGCTTTGGTGATAGTAATTGTGGGCGGTCTGGGCGCAAAAATAGTTATCGTCTGGAGAGGGATGGTGATGGTGGCGACCTTATCATCTTGCTTCAGCATTACCTCCCCTGATCCACATTCGGCCCTCCGGCTAAACTGTAAAATCCCTTCAGTCATCAGACTTCGAATTCCTTCTACCAACTGTTCACATCCATCAGAACGTGTCGCACAGCCCATACACAGCTCTCCGCAACCTGGAAAGAACCCTCTTTTCATCAACTTAGCTTTAACGAAGCTAAGCGGCGTCTTCAGATCTCTGACATCAGTCAACAAATCTAAACTCTCATTTTCGATAATGGCGTTTACTCCACCTCCCCTATGATTCGACATAGGATCTTCGTGACATTTGGCACATTATCCGAGAAGTTGATGATCTTAGCGTCCACCATGTCCTGCACCTTGTGCTTGAAGGCTTTGCAATTCTCTATTATGTGGCCTGGTGCCCCTGAGTGAAACTCACAAGTTGCATTCGCGTCATACCCTGGCGGAGGTGCCCCTTTCAAGGGAGCCAAGGTTCTCTTCTGGATCAACTGTAGCTGAAGCAAAGTCTGCAATAGTTGCGCGTACGACATGGGCGGTGTTTCGAGGTGACGACTCGACAAAGGTGTCTGATTCTGATACTTTCTGTACCCTTGTTGATTCGGTTGCTACTGCTGTGGCTGTTGAACTGCCGGGATGGTTATGCTGGCCACCTGCTGGTGAGGGCCTTTACCCTTCCTTCGAGCGTTGGACACAACGCTCGTTTCTCCTTCCCGTCTCTTGCCAGCATAAGGTTTCTTTCCGCCTCCTCCAGCTGAGGATGAATCACCTTGAATTTTCCCGAGCTTGATCCCATTTTCGATGTGCTCACCCGTGATAATGAGATCTGAGAATGTTCCAAACATACCGCTGACCAACTTCTCATAGTAAACCCCTGGGAGGGTGGCTACAAACATCTGCACAAGCTCGCGTTCAACCATCGGCGGCTGAACCCTGGCTGCCAACTCACGCCACCGCTGGGCGTATTCCTCGAACCCTTCGTTGTTCCTTTGCGACAGATTTTGCAGTTGGACTCGGTTCGGGGCCAAGTCGCTATTATATTGGTAGTGGTGCACAAATGCTTCAGCAAGTTCCTTCCACGTGCGCACACTGGTAGGCTCCAAACTCATGTACCACTCGAGGGAGGGCCTGGACAGACTGTCCTGAAAGAAGTGCATCAGCAACTTCTCGTCCTCAGAATGAGCGGACATTTTCCTGTAATACGATCTCAGGTGGACGCGAGGGCAAGTGGTGCCCTTGTACTTTTCAAAGTCAGGTACCTTGAATTTGGGAGGCACCTTGAAATCAGCAATCAGTCCCAACTTGGACATATCAACACCCATGGTGTTCTAGTGCTCAATATTCCTCATCTTATCCTCGAGGGCCTTGAACCTAAGCCGTGCTTCAGCAGTCATCTCCCCTTCAGCACCTCTCTGAGAGAACACATCGTCTTGACGGTCTTCTAGCCATGGCTGAGGTCCAAACATATTCCCAACACCTGCATTGCCATTGCCCAGCCCAACATTGACATTAGCTTCCAGACTCCCATTACTGACGCCCGTCGTATTGAGTCCCATGTTAGCCATCACATTGCCGTTGGCACTGCCATTTCCCCCGGTCACGGGGACACCATTCTGTAGAGTTTCAACTGGTGGAGGAGTAGGCACGGTCCCACCATGGAGTATGCCATTGCTATCGACCCTTGAAATCAGAGGCTGAACCAAAGTTCTGAGCTGATCCTGGCCATTGGCGACCGCTTGCATGAGCTCCATGAAGCGATCCATTCTTTCGCGGAGTTCCTGAACATCAGTTTGCACTTGCTCCATGATCCTGGTTTGATTAGCTCTAGTCGGATAGCGGTGAATAGGTCTCTGATCAATCCTGGAACCTCCTGAAACAACCTGAAAATACAAAAGGGTTAGGAAAAAACGACAAAGTGCTCGTTATGCAAATGCTTCATGCAAATGCAAACATGTGTCTGTGCGTTAGGGAGGTCTCCCCCGATCCTAGTGCCTGAGTGCCAGTGCTGATAATAAGAAGTCCGAGTCCAGTCATGGAAATAACAATCTCATATATAAAGAAAGCCCATCAAGGCAGTATACAACATCAGCGAGTACAAGATGAATCAACAACGTGACCTCAGCCAACAAGCCTGGTGATGGTCAGCATACAACAACAATCAAAACAAAAGGAATACAAATAGTCAAGTACGGCCACGGGCGCGAAACTCTTCTAACAACCCCTTCGTTTCTGGATGATCAGGCCGAGTGAGCAACCCTTCGACGAGCAACTCCCTCTGCATAATGGTGTATTGAAGACCTTCGACCGAATCTTCCCATGCTCCTTCACCGAAACAATCTTCTAACTTCCGCTTCTTGGATTCAAACATCAGTTTGCGCTCCTTCAGGTTAACGAGAGCTCTGTTGAGTTGGCCTTCAGCGGCGTATCTGCAAGCGGTTTCTTCATCAAACCTCTTCTCACTAGCCTTCACCTGGGCTTTCAGCTTGGAGGTCTGTTGCATCAGCTTATCCTCCCGCTCTCTCCTGGTGGCTAGGGAGGCCTTCTAGTGCTGGTTGAACTTGGATATCCTCCGATATGCTTCGTCCAAATGCTGCTTCTTCGTGGCCAGTACATCGTTGACAGCTTTGAAGTCTCGACCCATGCGCTCACGCTCAGCTATCTGCTTAGTCAAATCTGTACCTAGCTGGTTCACCAGCTCCGTCTGTCTCTTGAAGGAATGAACGGCTTCGTTTCTCTCGCTTCTGAGCTGCGCCAATTCTTTCTCCAGTTCCTCATTTGCCCTCTTCAATTCATCTCTCTCAGCTAACACCTGATTATGTTGCTGAATGGGCACGGTAGTAGGCTCTTCAATCATTGGAGGGCTTTCTGGCTTGGCATGAGGAAACGACATCCCTATGGCATCTGCTCTGGCTCTGATCCAAGTCACATACGGAGGGTAGGCTTGATTATTGCTTCTCCCCAGCAATGGGTTTCCCCTCTTACTGATACCATTCCAAGCACGCTGAAACTTAGATAACAGATCCCTTTCTAGAAGACCAGTGAGGTACAGAGATTCCTGTACCTCTTCCTCCTTCGGCGGAGCTCTCAAAGCATACGCGAACTGTCGGACCAGCAAGGACGGATTATAGTTTATACATCCCTTCCTGCCTATCAAAGGCACGTTCGGAAACCCGCTGCAGCTGAAGATAATCTCGGTACCCAACCTATCTCTGTCAAACCAGTCAATATCCTCCATAGATAGACTCATCAAACGCTCGGACCACTCAGATGTGGCTGCGGACGAAACAAAGGGGCCCCTCTTGGGCAGATGACTATCAAGCCATTTATAAAGCAAGGGTACACAGCATGAGACATTCTTGCCCCTTCTGTTCTCGTTTTTGTAGTGGATGGAATGGTAGACATCTCCTATCAAGGTAGGGACTGGATTCCCTTAAGCAAAGATGTGAAATGCGTCGAAGTCTACAAAATCGGGCATATTGGGGAACATAATGATACCATATATGCACAGAGCGAGAATGGCGTTGAACACGAACCAACATCCGTCTTTGGCGCACTGCTGAGCCTTTCCCACTAAGAACTGCAAGGAGAAACCAGGAACCTTGTTCCAATTAGACAATACCAACTCGGAGGCATCCAGATGAAGTGAAGGAGCTAGACTAGCCAGATCAGGCTCAGCATCCATATGAACAAAGGGCATCTGCCTCTTGATAGGCACACCTAACAAATCAGCGTATTCCTCTAGCGTGGGTGCGAGAACAAAATCTTGGAAAGTGAAGCATCTCAACGGAGGATCGTAGAACTGCAGCAGGGCGTGCAACCCATTCAACTCAAACGCAGAGGGTTTACGAACCAAACTGAGCAGTTTGCCGTAAGATTTTCTGAACTCATCTCTCACAGAATCATCTGCTAAAGCAATCAAACCAGTCAGCTGAACCACATCAGTGGCAGGGAGCTTGTAAGCCACGGTCTTCCTCAGAGAACCCATAACAATACAATAGGAGGCAAGAAATCCTGGATCGGGGAAAACGGTACCTGCAACACAGACACACGTTAATGAAATGCAAATGAGTATGCAAAGCAATGTAAAATGCAATCATGCAGCAGAAGATCAAGGCAACTGTGTTGTGGAGATTCTGTGTCAACAAAACCACGATACTGCTCTGTCAAGAACAACCACTATCACTGATAAGAAGAAAACCCTGGTGTCGGACCACAAATTTGCTCTGTCAAGAACACACATACATAGGACCATAAACCTGCTCTGTCAAGAACAAACGTCTGATAATAAGGACCACTGACACAGGACCAAACTCTGCTCTGTCAAGAACAACCATACATCTGGTGACAAAATCCTCTGATCCCATAACTTTGTTCTGTCAAGAACAAATACACATCTGCTAATGAGATCCTCTGATCCCGAAATCTGCTCTGTCAAGAACAAATACACATCTCTAAAGATAAGGTCCTCTGATACAGGACCAAAGCTCTGCTCTATCAAGAACAATCATCTGATGATAAGATCCTCTGATCCCAACAAAACTGATTCACTGTCAAGAAAACCAGGTAGGCTGAAGGTCAAAGTTTCCTGCAATAAACCCAACCCTGCTCACAGGTATGGACCTAAACTGACTCAAGTTCGGCATCCTATGCGTTCATCAGCGTCACAGACATTCAAGAGGGGTGATACGATACCTAGAAGGTGTGGCATCACCAGCTCATGAAGCAGCCTCACTCGGCTGAATCACAAATGATCGGTCCTCAGAGTCGACAATCCTCCAAACCAACAACCCCCTCAACCCAAAGGGTTGAAAAAGAAGCCAACCGGGAGAACCTCATCTGAGCGTGGATTTCATGAGACACTAGTGCCTGCCTAGCAAGCACGCACCCACTAATTTCCACAACTAATGCTATGTTCACTCAAGCCTGGGTCTGGCTTCTCTCTCATCAGAATGCTCCTCCCACAACAGCACAGATAATCATATCATACTGAAAATAAAGTGCGGGAAATAAAAATGCGATAGATAAACACAACCCGACAAGTAATCATACAAGCGCTAGGACTGACTCTCGCAGGGGACTTTAGATCCCCAAACTGACTCGCATTCGGGACGTTGGATCCCTAGGAAACTAGGTGCTCCCCAGCAGAGTCGCCAGCTGTCGCTTCCGTGAAAATAAGGTGCCGGCAAAACAGAAGAGTCGCCACCTTTCGTTATTTATCCCTCGGGACGGGAAAGGAAACGATCGGAAAAACCTGACGAAAAGGTATAAGACAAGGTCATCGCAACCGTTGTCTGGGTTCGGGAGTCGGTTACGCAAGGGGAAGGTATTAGCACCCCTCACGTCCATCGTACTCGATGAGATCCACGCTTGTTGTGTTTACTGGATGAGTTGGTTTATCTATCTACCTATCAAGGCTGGCTTAAACAGAAAAGAAAAATGACTCGGCAAAGCGTCGCGCTTTATGCCTACGTATTCTCATCAGAGAATGAGAAATCAGAGTCAACATAGTTTGACCTACTACGGGTTACAGGGAAGGTGGCTCGCCAATACATCAGTATTGTGCCTACGTACTCTCAACAGGTATGAGAGATCAGAGCTTACGTAGTTCGGGATAATACGGATTACGGGGATTTAGATTCATCTGTTTTTATCGAGTAGGGTTAAACAACAATTCCAGCAGTTAGGGACAAAGCCTGTTTGCGGTAGAACTGAAATTTAACGACACTCTTTTCTTCAGAAAAGCTTTCCTTTGAATTATGGGCCCACGGGGAAAAAAGGTTTGAAGTTTGTTTTCTGTCTTTTACGGAAGAAGTGTTTTTTATTGTGTTTGCAATTTCAATCGCACTAAAGACTATGACCTGAGAGTGAATGCGTCGCATGTCACCCAAAGGGTGCCATACTAAACATCTAGACTGTTGGAAAGAAACTCTCCACCAATCCTTCCTCAGATAGCTTAAGGCTCGTAACATACGAAAGAAATCATTCATGATTACTGTATCTTGAGCTGTTTGAGATGAGAAGAGAACATGCTCAACTACGGGGAGACTATCAAGTCCTACTGTTGTCATGCCAAGGATTCATCCTATAGTTGGAGTTTGAAACAGGGAACTCCTAGAAGTTATCATGCACAGGTTTCAACCTAGAGTTCTATCATCACTTCCTTATCAAAGGAAATGAGAGTCCTAAGGGATCATGTCAATGATAAACAGAAACAGATAAAGCATCAACTTAAACAGTAAACAGATATACAGTAAAATACATGCAATGCAAGTGAGGGAGGAAATGTGTGTGGGGCAGCAGCCTCCACAAGCTCATCTCAACCTCAAGCCAGAATGAATAACTGTAATCATACAAGAGAATAACATGCTATCAAGCCAAATATAGTAAACTGCAATCATACAGAAGAAAATAAAGTGCTGTCAAGCAAAATAAACCACATGGGCAAGGGAGCTGGGCTCTACCGAATACCCGCAAGCAAAGCCATACAGTAACAATACAAGCAGAGGGAGAAACTCAACCTATAGTGTAATCATGCTCCTAGCTTACAGTCAGTCTAGATATGGACTTATTCTAATGCATCAAGCAAGTCAAACAAGGCACATCAGCACAGAAAACAGACAGGAAAGAAGATCAACAACTCCCTATGTCAATTCCAAGCTTCAGCTCTTCTAACAACAATCCAGTCTTCAGACCTCAATCACCCTTCAAGGCTATCATCTTTCATGACAAATATCAATTTGTTCTCCAGGGTTTCAATCCATCAAACATAAGCATCAACTTATCCTCCTTCTTCAAGCTTCAGCTCCCCAGTCAATTCCACCTTCAGGCTTCACTCTTAACTACAAGTATCAACTTGATTCCTTCAGGCTCTCCAAGCATCAGTGTACAAGTATCAACTTGTCTTTTATTCCTCAAGCTTCAGCTCCACCCTCAATCTCAATTGGATCCTCTTCATAGGAATCAACTCAGTCTTCAAGCTTCCAGCTCTCTGTGCTTTACCAGTATCAACTTGGTCATCTTCTCCTACAAGCTTCAGCTTCTCAGAGTAGTCTTCAATCACATGGAAATGTCAACTTCCTCCTTCAATTCTTTTTACGCCTCGGCTCTTCACTCAATCTCCACTGGGTCTTCAAGTATCAACTTGTTCTTCTTGCTCTTCAAGCTTCAGTTGCAATGGCAATGCTCAAGGAATCATCCTCTTCCACACTCTTTAATGAAGTCCTCATCTTCAAGGTCAAGCCTAACATCTCTCAAGATACTCAAACCAGAAGAAATCACTTAACTGGATAAGCTAGGATATTAAACTTCTTATTGACCACCAAAGGAGGCCTATAAGGGTTTAACATCAGAAGAATGGTTCCCTCAAAAGTTCTACTTCCTAGGTACCATCACTTATCCCTCCAAAGGAGGGAGGTGAATACCATGGAAGGACTTTTAATCATTGGGAGGAATGGAAGCACAAGATGCTTTCCATGTTTGTGAAAGAAATCACTCTAACTACAAAGCTCTCCCTATGTCCTATCTCCTACTCTTCATCAGACACCTTCAGGCACCAACAAACCCAAAGCTCCAAGCAACTTCAAGCCACCTCAAGCATCTTCCACTTGTCTTCAACTTGTCTTCAACTTGTCTTCAATCTCAATCAAAGGCAAACCAAGCACAAACCCTAATCTAAGGGAACTAAATGAGTTAAACTAGTTGAATTAGTCAATTAGGATCACCTAAAACCTAGTACTAAAGTTAGTCTTAACTAAAATACTAGAATCAATTGTAAAATCCTACAAAAATTACTATGGGAACCTAGGTCAATCATGACTCTACCACATTAGTTTCAAAGATCAAACCATTAAATTGGACCTAGAACTAAAATCTACACTCTAAGGTATCAACCTAAAACCCTAAAAAGGAAGTCTCTAAACATCAATCTAGAAAGCATACCTATTTTCATCACAAAAATGTGAGAAAATTACTATGGGATCATACACATCTAACCTAATCACACACAAAAAATAAATTAGGCCAAGAATCATCACTATGAGATCACACAAAATTCCACAAAAATATGCATCAAACATGAACATTTTAATATCAATTAAAATACAAAATTCCAGTTAAATCAGAAATTAAATGAAATGAAAATATTTTTTCTCTAAAAAATAATAGACTTAATCATGAGTAATATGAAAAAAGAATGGATTTGATTGGATTAATATTCAATTAGTTATGAATTTTACAAAAGTCATGAATTAAATGGAAATTTAATGGAAATCAAATAAAAATAATGATGCGCGCGGTGCAAATAGCAGTCATTTTTAGTTCAAAAGCTGGGTTGGGCTCGCTGGGGGGTGCGCATAGTGATTCATCACTTAAGCCCAGAACTGCAATTAAGTGATACGCAGCGTTTCATGCTCAGACCCTTCACAATCCAATTTTAAAACACATCCGTTGGATGTGGCCCCAGTCAATGAGTCAAAACACGATCTGAGGGTGAAATCTTCATCTCTTACCTCTGGCCATGGAAATGGATGGAAGAACCAGAGTTCAAACATGGTTCTTGCTCAAATCGAACTTCATCATATCTTCATCAAAACGCATGGTTTAAAGCACTAACACACTCCAAATTCCACACTGATCACAATCATGGTCTTAGATTCAATTGAAACATCCTCTAACCCTAAACACGATCGGGGATCAAAATTCTGACCAAGAATCAATTGTCTCCAATCTTGGAATTGTTTGGTCAAAAATGCTCATCACATTACACTGATCAATTTCCCCTATAGAATTCATATTATTGCTCACTATACACCAAGTTCTTGATCCAAACTGAAATGGTGTCATCTCCTTGATCATAACCAAATGCTCTCAAACTCTCCAGAATCCATCCCCTAGTTGTCTCTAACCATTCTAACCTAACAATTTGACTTAACAATGCTTAAATTAGGGTGTATGGTGAAAGTTACAAACCTGAGATTTCTTGAATAACAGATGCACCAAATCTCCACTTCAGCACTTCAATCCTTCCAGAATCGTTCCTTGTATCAAGATATAACTTCTGTTTGCAAAAGAATTGATGGAAGATGCTTGCAACTCCAAACCCGATAGTGACTTGCAGCAGGTGGAACTCAAAAGCTTATGCACGATTCAGCCATGTTCTTGCTCTCAATTTGCTATGGAATCACTCAGTAACTCATAAGGAAGAGATTGCAATAGAAAGAATCAATTGAAATGGTGTAGAAATGGAGAATGGATTTCAATTTGCAATGAACAAATTCTGAATCCCAACTCTCTCTCCTTCCTCAACTCTCACCAACCCCTTCCATGGACCTCTTCTAAACCATATATAGAATGCTTTAGAACCCTCTAGCACCTTCTGGAATCATCCAAGGAGATTTTGAAAATCTCATGTCATGGTTTCTCATTTCAAGCCATACTCACACCAGTCCATGTTTCCCTTGTTTACAGCTCCACTTCTGAATTGAAAATCTCCTTAGATGAGATGTATGAGGTGTTAGGATGCTTGGATAGCTTGTACATGGATCTCCCTTATGTTTTGCAAATGTAACTTAGATTACAAGCAACTTATGATAAGTCCCTTAATTTGACCTCAAATCAAAATTGTAATAATGCCATTGTTTCTAAAATGATTTTTCCATTCAATTTGGTAGGTCACTTGCATTGTTTTGGTTATGTATTGAAAATTCCCAAAAATAGGTCACTTTAATACATTAAATCCTCCTTTATTTTGACTATTTTGACAAGTATGAGCTACAAGCATTTCCAACATCTCATGGCCTCCTTACTAGCCTTAAAACATCATTTTGAACAAGTTTGATGTTGAAGATTTTTCCATTTGAAGCTTGGAAATAGGAGTTATGGCCTTATGCTTGAAATGACCTATAATCTCCAAATGACCAAAATACCCTTGACTTGTCAAAGCCATAACTTGAGTTCTACAAATCCTATCAAGGACTTCTAGTACTCTCTAGAAAGCTAAGAAGATAAGAAACAACATTCATGTTAACAAAAATTTCATAGGAATCATCCTTCTTGGGCAAAAGTTGGATGCAAGTTGGGTGACTTTCAAGGCCCCAGATTCACATACCTCAGATGACCTGTAACTTGTCAAAGTCATAACTTGAGTTCTACAAATCCTATCAAGGACTTCTAATACTCAAATTAAATCTAAGAACAAGCTCTACAACATTCATGTTGGGGGCAAGATGAGATGACAATCACATCTTGAGCTAAACTGCCTTGAAGATAGGGGTCAAACTAGGGGATTTTACAATGTCAAGCCCTAGAAACCCTAGCTTGAAACTTCTCAAACTCTTTAATCATGATGATTTAACCTTGGAATCATCCTTATAGCATCTCAATGCATCAATCCATGATCACATGGCTCTGGAATTAGGTTTCAACCTTGTTCAAATCATCAGTTGACTTAGGGTTGACCCAGTCAAACCCTAATTACACGAATCATGGCCAGGTCCTCTTAATCTTGTACCATGACCTATCTAGGCCTCATGATGGCTTTCAAGACATCTCATACGCTCTCTCTCAAGGCTTCAAGTCCTTCATTCATGGCTTCAGAATCATCTGAGGTCTCCCCAACTCTCAAGTTAGGAGGCACACAACCTTGGTTTCAACCATTCTCTCTGAGGATCTTTTGACTTCTCTGACAAAGATATCAACCCTTGAACACTTGAATAGCCTTCTTAGCTAGCTTCAAAGTCTTGTATAACTCTTAATTGGTAATCATACCTCTTGATCTCCTGCATACATGTCAATGAAATGCAAATGATAATGCTAATGTGAATGAAATGAAACATAAGCTGGGTAAAGAAGAGTTGGTCAAATTTTGGGGTGCAACACGATGATGATGGTAAAGGAGTTAGAACTGATTGAGCAACTTTGAGATATTAGTTTGGTTTGTGAAGAGACTTCTTATGGAGTTAAGCTTAGTATGTTGAGGCTTACTAGTGGTATTCTTGATGAGATTCGAGGATACCAGGATTCTGATTTGAGTTGGTTGATCGGTTGAATTTGAGGAATCAAAGTCGAAGGGCTGATTTTTGGATTAACAAAAATGGTATCATGAGATGTCGTGATAGAATTTGTGTTCCAGATAGTGTGAGTTGGATATTCTTGAGGAAGGACATTTAAGTGGATTGAGTATCCATACCAGTGCTATGAAGAGAGAAGTGGTTGAGTTTGTATATGATGGTTAAACTTGTCAGAAGTCGAAGATTTAACATTAGAGACCGTTGGGTCTGATGCAACCGTTGAATGTTCCAGAGCGGAAGTGGGATACTATTTCCATAGATTTTGTGTCGGGTTTGCTGAAGACTGTGAGATGGATATGATTCGATTTGGGTGATGGTGGATAGATTGACTAGATCAACTCATTTCTTACCAATGAGGGTTAATCATTTTATGCTGAAGCTAGATGAGATGTATATTGAGGACATTGTGAATTGTATGAGATACCTTCGAGTATTGTGTCTGATAGAGATCTGAGATCTTCATCGAGGTTTTGGGAGACCACATGTTTTGAGAGTTACGATGGTCACTGGTATTGGTCGAGCTTTGAAGTCTCGGAGGCATACACCGTGTTTTTTTGGTCTGTATCAGAGTGGCGCAGCGGAAGCGTGGGAGAAGTATCATGTTAGACTATGTTACCGCTGTCGCTTGTGAAATTGGATAATGTGTTTCATGTGTCTAAATTGAGGAAGTGCTTTGATTCAGATGGACGATGTACTAGTGGGAGATAATTTGATTGTTGAAGCGTTGCTAGTTCGGATTGATGAACGAGAAGCAACTTTAAGGTAAAGGTATTTCCTTGGTAAACGTATTGTGGGGAGGACCAACTGGAGAAATTTGGATTTGGGAGCGTGGGGATCAGTTGAGGGAGTCGTATTCGACTCTATTTTCTCGAGGACGAAAATTCTTTTAACTGGGGGAGAGTTGTAACACCCAAATTTAATTGGAATATTTTAATTAATTATTTAATTGAGAATATTCGTATTTTGGTGGTTTTCGGTGGTTTTTTGGATTATTCGGAATTATGCGTTTTTGGATTATTTATTTAATTAATAGTATACAATATGGAAATATTAGTATTATTATTAGTTAAAATAAATATAAGTGAAATAAGGGTAATTTGGGCATTAAGAGGAGTTAGTAAGGGTATTAAGGGAAAAACCCAAATTTGTGAGGCCTAAGTCTAGGTTTAACAAAAAAGAAAATATGATGGAATTAGGATTCACTTGTTAGACCGTGAAAAGAATGGAGGCCAGAGCTTTGAAAAGGGAGATTGGAGGTAAAAGCTTCGGAGGATTCCCGGAGACATTTGAGAGGGCATTGATCGACAATTAAGGTATGGGGAGTATAGCTTTTCATGATTTTCCATGTGTATATTTCAATGTGATTATGGTTAGTTAAGGGTTTAAGGGTTTTATGGAGAATTATGGGTAAAAGGGAATTCGCCCTTCGTGGCAAAAACTCTGATTTGATATTGGTCTAACCTTAGGGGAAATTGATGGTGAGGACCCTGATGATTGTGGTGTAATGGTAAGTATTCCTGATTGATAGAGCATAAATATGAGAAATAGTGATCTTTGGTCTTCGTGGCCTAAACCTGTGATTGTAAATCTGACCTTGGGATTCGTTGGGGGAAAGGGAAACTTAGACCTTCGTGGCCAAAAACACTGATTGACCTTGCCTAACCCTGTAGGAATATTGGATAGTGAGTAATCCTAATGAGTAGGGTGTAATTGAAGGAAAACTGTGATTTAGGGCGTGAATATGTTCCGGGATTGGCCTAATAACCTGTAGGTTTTGTGCCTTTATCACCGTAAGACATTAGGGATGTTTTGGAGGCATTGGAGAAGTGAATCGTAGAGCTTTTTAAGTGATTTCAGGTTCTGGTGCGTAGTAGAATTTGCTGTCATCGCACAGTTCACCTAGCGAAGAAAGCTTCGTCTAGCGAACCATGTTGTTCCCAAACTCGCCTAGCAAAGAATCTCTCGCCTAGTGAAGAAACTCGCCCCAGACTCGCCTAGCGAACATGCCAGCGAACATAGCAAAGTTTCGCGAATGTTGATCGCGTGCAGCGATGCCGTGATGTTTGATTATGTGATTCCTGTGATGCGTTAACATGAGTAGGACTGGGAAATTTATGTGATTAATAGGTGATAGTATGAGGATTACCGCGAGTATAATTTGATGAATTAATATGATATAATATGGGATAATATTATGAATTAATATGTCATAATATGTGATAACATGATGGGTTAATATGAGTATGACTATGAGCTCTATGTGATTTATACATGATTATATGATTATTTCTATAATGTATGATGATGATTATTATGATGAATTATATGATGACATGATGTGTGATGATGATTACTATGATGTTCTATGATGACATGATGTATGATGATGATTATCATGATGAGCTATGACATTTGATGATGATGAATATGATGAATGATGATGCACCTATGATGTTATTATGAGGATAATTTGTTACGTGTGCATCATGCATTCATGTGCATCCGAACTTCGGTTCAGGATCTCGATTACTTTGGCTTCAATCCCACTGTGTGGATGTGAAGTGTTATGATGTGCTCCGGTTCTCTAGTAGAATCGATCCTATTGATGGGGATCTATGGAGGGTTGATGGCCCAGTGTCCATCGCGCTGTGATAATTGGTATCACATGCATTGAGTCTTGTCGCATTGCATTTGTGAGTCTTTTTGTATGAATTATGATGTTGTGACCTTCGAGGCATATTGAAGGATATGAATGTGTTGAATATGATTATGACGCCGTTTTACATGTTGATTGTTATACACTGATTATTATGAATTGTTTTACTCACTTTTCCTGTTTGAATATTACCTGCACGTGAGTAACGTGCAGATGACCAGGTTTAGCCGTGGACGCCGTCGAGTATTGTTTTTTGAAGTCTTTGAGTTGTTAGCCTTTTGGTTAACTTAGAGGGTCTTGCTCTGATATGTAACATCGGGTTGGGGTCTTCGAGTTAAACTATATACTGTTGGGTTATTTTGCTTACTTTCCGTATGGGGGAAACCTTGATTGATGCCTTTGAGTTCCCCTGTTTTGTGTAGTTTGATGTATTTTGGGAAAACCCATTGTTTGCGGAGTATTGACTTATTTTGAGACATTGAGAAATGTACGCCCTTTGAGGTGAATTTTTATTGAGTTAAATATTTTACTCTGAAATCTGTGTTATTTTGCCATATTATTTGTGGGGTAGAAAAGGGTGTTACAACATCTATATTTGCCGATATGCTTGAAAAGCATATGAAGATGTTTATGGATGACTTTTCTATTTTTGGTTCTTCTTTTGATCATTGTTTAGCTAACTTGTCTCTTGTTTTGGAAAGATGCCAGGAAACTAACCTTATTCTCAACTGGGAGAAATGTCATTTTATGGTGCAGGAAGGTATCATGCTAGGATACAAAATTTCCCGCAAAGGAATTGAGGTGGACAGAGTAAAATTCGAGGTGATAACTAACCTCCCACCTTCGACAAATGAAAAAGGGATAAGGAGTTTCATGGGTCATGCAGGTTTTTATCGCAGGTTTATCAGAGACTTCTCAAAAGTTGCCAAATCGTTGACTGATTTAATTTTGATAACAAGTGTATGGTAGCTTTTGAGATGCTGAAGAGTAAGTTGATCATTGCTCCTATTGTAACTTCCCCCGATTGGTGTTTACCTTTCAAAATTATGTGTGATGCAAGTGACACTGCTGTAGGGGCTGTCCTCGAACAAAGAAAGGACAAATTGTTGCATGTGATTTATTATGCGAGTCATGTCCTTAACCCGACCCAAATGAATTACGCAACTACCGAAAAGGAGTTGTTGGTTGTAGTTTATGCTTTTGACAAGTTCAGATCATATCTGTTTATTTCTAAAGTTATTGTGTATACTGATCATGCTACTTTAAAGTATTTGTTTGCTAAGCAGGAATCAAAACCAAGGTTGTTGAGATGGATACTCCTTCTCCAGGAATTCGATTTAGAGATCAAGGATAAAAAAGGGTGCGAGAATATGGTTGCTGACCACTTGTCTTGCATGTCCCCAATAAAAGAAATGGAAGAGGAACATCCCATTCAAGATAAATTCACGGATGAGAGAATACTTGTTGTTACTGGTGTACCATGGTTTGCTGACTATGCAAACTATGTGGTAGGTGGAGTTATACCTGATGACTTTAATTCTCACCAAAATAAAAAATGTCTTTATGATTGCAGGTTATATCTATGGGACGACCCATTCCTGTACAAAAAGGGGGTGGACGGTTTGATCAGAAGATGTGTTCCCGAAGGTGAACAGACAGATATTCTGAAAGCGTGTCATAATTCTGAGTATGGGGGACATTTTAGTGGAGATAGAACAACAATAGAAGTTCTCCAGTCCGGTTTGTATTGGCCCACTATGTTCAAGGATTCTCATTATTTAGTCCGAGAATATGATAAGTGCCAACGCACAGGTAATATCACGAGGCGGAATCAGATGCCTCAAAATTCCATGTTAGAGGTTGAACTATTTGATGTTTGGGGTATTAACTTTATCGGACCGTTTCCACCATCATTTGGAAAGAATTACATATTAGTGGCGGTTGATTATGTGTCAAAGTGGGTAGAAGTTGTAGCATTACCTACAAATGATGCAAATGTGGTGGTAAATTTCTTGAGGCATAACATCTTCTCTAGGTTTAGGGCACCATGTGCTTTAATTAGTGAGGAAGGGACACACTTTCTGAATAAACTGATGGAGAATTTGTTGAAGAAGTACAACGTGAAGCATAAGATAGCCACACCATATCACCCCCAAACGAGTGGACAGGTTGAAGTTTCTAACTGGTAAATAAAGCAGATTCTCGAAAAGACTGTTAGTGCTTCTCGAAAGGATTGGTCTGTGAAGTTGGATGATGCACTGTGGGCATACCAGACAGCTTTCAAAACACCAATAGGTATGTCTCCCTATCAACTTGTGTATGGTAAGGCTTGTCACTTACTGCTCGAACTCGAGCACAAAGCTTTTTGGGCCTCTAAATTCCTTAACTGTGATCTTCTAAAAGCTGGTGCATCCCGAACGCTTCAACTTCATGAGTTGGAGGAGTTCAGGAATCAAGCTTACAAGAATGCCAAAACTTATAAAGAAAACACGAAAAAATGGCATGATCAGAAGATCCAGAAGAAGGAACTATATACAGGTTTAGATTGTTTATGGAGCATTGGTTTCATTCTATGGGAACTATATACGGGTCGACCCATTTTGACTAGAAAAACTGAGGTATGATTTTTACAATTCTACTTTCCATCACTTTGTAAATGATAAAAGTGATACTAATACTCGCATTGTAGGCTAATGAATGTACGAGGTATCTAAGATTGATTTTACTTTCTTATAGGTTGAACAGTTGCATCAAATTTTTAAACTTTGTGGCTCACCGTTAAATTGAGAAAGAACAATTGTTGCTCTGAAAATCGAGGTATGCTGGTTTTGGTGTATACTTCCAATAAGTAATTATATAATCTGATTAGGATTTGCTCATGTCCTTTGTGGTATATGTTTCCTGCCGTTAAAATGCTTAATATGTCTGATTTTGTATTTTGAACTTTTCTTCATTTTTTTGTCTGTTGGGTCTCATTTTTTTTTTTGTATTTTGAGCTTTAAGAGTTCTTGTGTTTCTCATTTTGGCCGTTGAGTTCCAACCTATTTCCCCAATTCAACTTACCTTCGAGAGAGGTTCGATAAGAAGATTTATGAAATTTGGATTTGTTAAGTTTTCAGAATATATTTCTTCGAATGAATGCATGATTCATATGATTAAGAGCTTCTTTTACCACAGGATATTGAGATGGGTTCGAGAAGAGGAAGAACACATAAAATACAATAATGGAAATGTATTGAAGTGCATAATTTTAGACATGACAGGTAATGATTACATTGCTCTAACATCAAACAATCGTGCACTATTGTCTATGAACATCTTCACTTAACAATATTTTGTTTTTTCAGCTGTCACATTAATAGACACAACTAGACTTGAAACATTGGGAGAATTTATAAAGATGCTGGAAAATAGATCACTTCAAGTACAAACACTAATTCATATTGATTTCAGAATGTTAAAGAAATGGTTGTTAACTACAATGTTGGTGCACATATTTTGGTTTCTAATATAGTTATGGCTTCTTATGTTTTAGTGACCCTTCTGTTTCTCATGCTTCTATTTTACTATATGTCAAACTTTGTCTTAGTTACCATCGTCATCGCTGCGGTGATTCGAATGATAGATTATTAAGGGTCACATAAACTGTGGAAGGTTGACAAACTTGATTTTTTGTCCTGCATGTGCTCCTTTTTCGATGACAAACTTGATTTCTTGGCTTGCATGTGATCCTTTAAATCTACTATACAAGATTTTAAAAAACAGTCATTTGTAACAAAAATGGCAGTGACAAAATGGTATTGAAAAATGTCTATATCTATACCGTTATTCATCACTTTTGTGATGAAAAACAAATTGTAATTAATTCATACGACAACTACCGCAATCAATGTCGCAACACTTGTATGGATTGAAATTGCAAAAACATTTATGTGACCGTTATTTAAAAACTTGCGGCTATATATTTGTCACAAATATATTTTTGCTTAATCACATTAGTGAATATTGCAAAACACATTTTGAGAGAAATGAAATTGGTTAACTGGTTTGCCCAAGGACGATTCACCACTTCACAAAACAGAAACAAAAGTTATTTTATTCTTCTTTGTTTTGTGTGGCACCATTCTACAAAATATATAAGATTTGTTGTAAGGAATAAAAAATAAAACAGAGGAGGGACCAAAAAAATAAATAGGAAATCTCTGAAAAGTATATGCAATAATATGTCTAGATACAATTTCATGTTAAGTTCTGCTCATTCTAGTTTCACCTTTTATTTTAACTCCTATTTGAGTAATCTCTGGTCCAATAGATTTATTGATATATTCAACATTTGATTACTTTATTTTGTTGGAATTCAACCACAATTTATGGTGAATTCTTCTCAATCTTGATCTCAAGATTGTTATGTGATAACAATGAACAAAAACAAGAACATGTTTAAAGAAGATGAGTATGAACTGCAAAGTAACACTCTGCCCACAACTGCAAAATCTTATTATCACTTTGCAACCGTGATTATCAAACTTGATTATTACAATGATAAGGGTTTATCTCTCTTTATAGATTGAGGTTAACTTGCATCTTAAGGTAAAACCCAAACTATAAAAGCCCAAAAATATCTAATCTAATCTTTCTAAATCAAATTTAATCTTTCTAAAACAATGAATTACATATTTTACACACCACCTAATTCATTGTGTCTAAACTATCCACATTCACCATAGACCTTAGCCTCTTTAACACTTTGACTTGCACTCCCTTTGTCATGATGTCTACAATCTAATTCTCAGTTCTGCAGTGTTCCAAGTTCGTCTTCCCTTCTGCTACCTATTCTCGAAGATAATGGAACCTCATTTCGATGTGCTTGCTTCGGCCTTGTGATATTGGATTCTTCGCTAAGTTGATAGCTAACATGCTGTCAATCTTTATGGTAATTGCTCCATGACTCTTCTCTATGATCTCTTTGACCAGGTTCACCATCCAGATTGCTTGACATGCACAAAGAGAAGCAACTATATATTCTGCTTCACATGATGACCATTCCATTACTGGCTCCTTTCTCGAACTCTAAGCAACTGGTGCACCACCTAACATAAAAACATAACCAGCTGTGGATTTTCTATCCTTAGCATCACTACACCAACTAGAGTCTGTGTATCCCCCTAACTTGCATTTTTTTTTTCCTTCATCAGCTGTAGGAAACAAAATTTCGTAGTTGAGAGTTCCTTTCAGATACCTTAGTATCCTCTTCGCCGCTGCTAGGTGTGATACCTTTGGCTTCTGCATGAATCTACATACCATACCCATACTGTATGCTAAGTCAGGCCTTATGTGACAAAGGTATCGAAGTGACCCTATAAGTCTTTTATATTGGGTTGGGTTGACATCATATTCATCTGAATCGTTCGACAGTTGAAATCTGGTCTCAGCTAGAGTTGAAGTTGGGTTGCAATCTTGCATCTCAAATCTCTTGAGTATTTCACCTGCGTATCTTCTTTGGTGCATCCTTAAACCTCTACTAATCTTGTAAAATTCGATACCAAGGAAATATGAGAGATTTCCCAAGTCTGATATTTCAAACTCCTCAATTAGGTCATGTTTGAAATCTTCGATCTCCTTCTTGCAAATTTTGGTTATCATTAGGCCATCGACATAGAGACATAGTATAAGCAATTCACTATTGTTTCTCCTTACATATACTCCATACTTAGTTATGCACTTCACAAATTCCTTTTGCCTTAGAAAATTGTCAATCTTCTTATTCTAAGCTTAAGTTCATACAAGGCTTTATGCAGCCTGTACACCTTTCTTTCTTCACCTCGTTTCACATACCCAGCTGGTTGTGTGACATAAAATTCTTCGTCTAAGGGGCCATACAGGAATTCACATTTCACATCCATCTGACATGTGTGCCAATTATTCATATTTTCTAGACCAACAACCAACCTGATCATTTTGATCCTACCAACAGGTGCAAACACTTCGTCGAAGTTTATCCCTTCTTTCTGAAGAAATTCTTTCGCTACAAGTCTTGCCTTGTGTCGAGTTACCTCTCCCTTAGGATTCACTTTCACCTTGTAAACCCATTTCACATCACTTGTCCTCTTGTCTTGAGGCAATTCGACGAGTGACCAAGTGTTGTTGACTTCGATGGACTCTAACTCCTCATTCATAGCTTTTACCCACTTCGAATCCTTCAATACCTCAGCTGCATTGACTAGTTCAACATCTGCATAGAAATCAAAGTGTACAAGCTGACCTTCTTCATCGACCACATCATCTAATGTAATCACACATTCTTGCAACCTTGCAGGCATATTGTAACACCCCAAATTTAATCGGAATATTTTAATTAATTTATTTAATTGAGAATATTCATTTTTCAGTGATTTTCGGTAGTTTGTGGATTATTGGAAAACTGTATATTTTTGGGTTAATTATTTGATTAATAGTATATAATATTAATTTATTAGTATTATTATTATCTAAAATGAATATAAGTGAAATAAAGGTAATTTGGGCATTTGGAGGAGTTAGTAAGGGTAATAAGGGAAAAGCCCAAATTGTAAGGCTAGTTGCACCCCAAAATTTGCCCAACATTTGTTTACCTAGCCTATGTTTCATTTCATTCATATTTGCATTTCATTGACATGTATACAGGAGATCAAGAGGTATGATTAAAAATCAAGAGCTATACAAGACTGTGAGGCTAGCTAAGAAGGTTATTCAGATGTTCAAGGGTTGATATCCTTGTCAGAGAAATTAAAAGATCCTCAGAGAGAGTGATTGAAGCCAAGAGGGTGTGTCTCTTAGCTTTAAAGTTGTGGAAAGCCATCAGATGATTCTGAAGCCATGGAGATGGACTTGAGGTCTTGAGAGAGCTCATGAGAAGTTTTGAAGATCACTTTGAGGCCTAGACAGGTCATTGTGCAAGAATAAGAAGCCTAAGCCATGAGTGGTGCAGCTAGGGTTTGACTGGGTCAACCCTAAGTCAACTGATGATTTGAAGAAGGTTGAGACCTAATCCAAGAGCCATGTGATCATGGATTGACACATTGAGATGTTATAAGGATGATTTTAAGGTTAACTCATCATGATTGAAGAGTTTGAGAAGTTTCAAGCTAGGGTTTCTAAGGCTTGACAGTGTAAAATCCCCTAGTTTGACCCCTATCTTCAAGGCAATTTAACTCAAGATATGATTGTCATCTCATCTTTACCCCAACATGATTGTTGTAGGGCATGATCTTAGCTTTAATTTGAGTACTAGAAGTCCTTGATAGGATTTGTAGAACTCAAGTTATGGTTTTTACAAGTTACAAGTCATCTGAGGTATGTGAATTTGGAGCTTGAAAGTTACCCAACTTGCATGAAACTTTTGCCCAAGAATGATGATTCCTATGAACATAAATGTTGTTCCTTATTCTCTTAGCTTTCCATAGAGTACTAGAAGTCTTTGATAGGATTTGTAGAACTCAAGTTATGGCTTTGACAAGTCAAGGGTATTTTGGGAAGTTATGATTATAGGTCATTTATGATTATAGGTCATTTTCACCAACTTAGACACCTCAAATGAAATTTTGTTCAACTTGAAGGTTGCTCAAAATAGGGTTTTAACCTTGACCATGTAACAAGGGGACATTGAAATGGCTCAAGGAAGGATGTGGTTTGAGAAAATTTGAAAAAGGAAGAATTAAAGGCATTTAATGACCAAAAATTGAAATAATTCATTTTGTGTCCAAACAAGGCAAAGTAACATCATTTTTTGAATGGAAAAATCATTTTAGAAACTTTGGCAATGTTAGAATTTTGGTTTGAGGTCAAATTCATGCCATTTCATTTCATTTCTTCATGATGAAGCAACATAATCAACATGAACCATTGGATTGCAAACAAGGAAGTTAGCATAACCAACCAATTCAATATCTCATGAGATGAATTTTCCAAGCATCTTCATGCCCAAACAGAGCTAGAATCGTGACTGGTGTGGATGACATTTTGGAGAGAAATTGAAATTGCAAAATCTCATTTGGAAGGTTATAGAAGTTTCTAGACATTTCCATTGAGTTCTATATAAGGTTTGGAGTGTGTTCAGCCAAATTTTTGGAAGCATTTGAGGCTGGTAGCAGAGAGAGCATTGGATTTTGCAGAGCTGCAAATCAAGATCGTGTTCTTGGCTTGAGGAAGAATCAGAGCAAATTGAAGTGTGCATTAGCTTAGGGAGTGAATTTGGATCATTTTGGTGGAAGAATCAAGCAAGGATTGCATCTGTTCTTCATCTGAAACTAGGTTTGTACAAATCCAAATTTTGCTTAATCTATGGAGATATAGCTAGAAACTTGCATGTGGTTAGGTTTTTAGCATGACATAGATGGATTTTGGTACAAGAATTTGATGGATAGAGACACTTTAGGTCATGGATCACTTTTTGTTGAGCCTGATTTCTTGTGATTCTTTGTGGTATATTCATGATTGGATAGTGGAGATTGATCAGTGAGAAGTGTAGATTACACTAGGATAATTATCTTTGAGAATTGTGATGATCAAGATTTGGTGTATTTCTGAAAATGTGATCGTGTTTTGAGTTAGAGAAAGAATTAGTGAATTTGGAGATTGGATTCATGTTCAGGAGGAAAAATTGAGTAAGATTGGGTATTGGTTCGTCATTTTTGATGACCTGAGACGAGCACTTCACCGGAGAAGATGGTGGCGCTGCGACTCAGGCCACCGTCTGGAGATTTCCCTCCATCTGAGTTCAAATTGGGGACGATGCACATGAGCCATCAGATGAGGGTTGGACCTTTGACTCAATCCAAGGATACACGGCCACGATTTGATTACAAACTCTGAAGAGAGATTGATGAATGAAACGCACCGTTTCATTAATTGGTTGGTTTGGGCTTAGTAGTCTGATTGATATCCACACCCCTGTTTTGGCCCAATCTGGAAAATGAACTGATGTTAATTGCTATTTGGCACGCGCTTCTTATTATTTTATTTTGTTTTTCTTTATTTTTCATCATTTCATATAGTTTAGAAAATAATTCATAATAAATAGGAAAATAACTCAATTTGATCCCCAGGTTTTTTTTCCCTGACTCTTGAATGAGTCTAGAATTTTAGGAAATTAAAAGATTAGGAATTCATGCATTTTTTATTTTAATTGCATTTTTTGGTATTTTAATTGATATTAATTTCATTATGGTTGATACCTTGTCTTGTAAAATTTTGTGTGATCACTTGGTGTTGAGTTTTGACTTGATTTTTTGTGTGTTATTAGCTTAGACATGTATACTCCCATAGTATTTTTATCACATTTTTGTGATGAAATTAGATGAGGTTTTAAGATTGAAACTTTAGGTGATCCTTTTTATGGTTTAGGCTTAGTACTTTATAGTGTATAATTTATTTCTAGGTCTTATTTGAGGATTTGATCTCTGGAATTAACATGGTAGAGTCATGATTGAATTAGGTACCCATAGTTATTTTTGTAGGATTTTACAATTGGTTTTGGTATTTTAGTTAGAATTAACTTTAGTACTAGGTTTTAGGTGATCCTAACTTGCTAATTCAACTAGAATGACTTCTTTAGTTCCCTTAGATTAGGGTGTTGCTTCCTTTGCTCTTGGATGATGATGAAGGCATGTGTGGGCTGCTGTGGAATGCATGGTGGGGCTTGGACTTGAAGTTTGCTCTTCCCTTGGTGTAGTTTGTTTAGGGTTAAGGATTAAGGTTTTAGGGAGATCTCTTAGAATAGATTTTCTTCCTTCATGAAACATGGAAGGTATTGATCACTTCCATTCCTCCCTATGATGTAAGGTCCCATTGCGAAGGCCTCATCCCTCCTTTGGTAGGATGATTGGCTCCTCACAAATTGGTAGAACCTTTGAGGGTTCCTTTCCTTGATGGTGGAGTGCTTAGAGGTGACCTTTGGTCTTCACCTTGCTCACCACTATCCATACCTTGCTCTTGTTAAATGAATCTTTCTCCCTTGCTAGAGGATGGAGTTCCTTGTTAGAAGATTGAATATGCTAGAGGTTGCCACTTCTCTATGTTTGAAGACTGCCTGTGGAGCTGAAGCTTGAAGATCAAGAAGAACAAGTTGACACTTGTGAAGAAGATCAAACTGAGGATGAAGAAAGAGCTGAAGCTTGAAGAAGAGGGAGAACAAGTTGATACTTATGTTTGATGCATTGAAAGATTGAAGAAGCAAGTTGACACTTGCTATTGAATATGAGAGCCTTGAAGAACAATTACAGACTGAGGACTGAACTGCTGTCAGAGGACTGCTTTGCTGTGAAACTGTGGAAGCTATTGATTTGCTTTCTTTCTTGTATGTTTGCTTTCTGTGCAACTGTATTGATGTGACTTGTTTGATTTGCTTGGTGCATTAGAATAAGCTCATGATTAGATTGTGTTAATCTAGGAGCATGATTGCACTAGAGGTTGAGTTGCTCGCTCTGCTTGTATTTTTACTGTATGGCTTTGCTTGCGGGTATTCGGTAGAGCCTAGCTCCCTTGCCTATGTGGTTTGTGTTTTGCTTGATGGCATTTTATTTTCTATATGATTGCAGTTATTCATATCTGGCTTGGGGTCGAGACGAGCTTGTGGAGGTTGATGCCCCACGCACATTTCCTCCCTCACTTGCATTGCATGCATTTTACAGTCGTTTACTATTTACTGTTTAAGCTGATGCTTTATCTGTTTCTGTTTACCCTGGCATGATCCCCTAGGAATCTCACTTCCTTTGATAAGGAAGTGATGATTAGAACTTTAGGTTGAAACCTATGCATGATAACTTCTAGGAGTTCCCTGTTTCAAACTTCAACCATAGGATGAATCCTTGGCATGACAACCTTAGGACTTGATAGTCTCCCCGTAGTTGTCCCTTCTCTTTTCATCTCAAACAACAGTAAAAAACGTAATAAAGGCAAGTTAGTATAAGCGCGTTACGAGCCTTAAGCTACTTGGGTAATGATAATTGAGCGGCCTCTTCTCAATCGTCTAGAATGTTTAGTATACGTCCTTTGGACGATATACAACGCATTCGTTCCCAGGTCATAGTCTCTAGTGCTGTACGAACTACAGACAACTATAAAAAACAGTTCTTCCGTAAAAGACAGAAAACAAACTTCAAACCTTTTTGCCCCGTGGGCCCATAAATCAAAGGAAAGCTTTTCTGAAGAAAAGAGTGTCGTTAACTCCTAGTTCTACCGCAAACGGTAACGCCTAAGTCTCCAAAGGTCGAGCTGCGTACATCCAACTGCTGGAACTGTTTGTTAACCCTACTCGGAAAAAACAGATGAATTTGAATTCCCGTAATCCTTATTATCCCGAACTACGTAAGCTCTGATCTCTCATACCTGTTGAGAGTACGTAGGCACAATACTGACATATTGGAGAGCCACCTTCCCCCATCCGTTAACCCGTAGTTAGCCGAACTACGTTGACTCTGATTTCTCATTCTCTGATGAGAGTACGTAGGCATAAAGTGCGACGCTTTTCCGAGTCATTTTCTTTTCTTTTTAAGCCAGCCTTGATAGGTAGATAGATAAAACCAACCCGTCAGATAAACACAACAAGCATGGATCCCATCGAGTACGATGGACGTGAGGGGTGCTAATACCTTCCCCTTGCGTAACCGACTCCCGAACCCAGAAAATGGTTGCGATGACCTTGTCTTATACCTTTTCGTCAGGTTTTTCCGATAATTCCCTTTCCCGTTCCGAGGGATAAATAAAGAAAGGTGGCGACTCTTATGTTTTGCCGGCACCTTATTTTCGCGGAAGCGCCAAGGCCCAAGACTAGGTTTGACAAAATATAATTCTGAAGGGAATTAGGATTCATTTGTTAACCGTGAAAAGTGTTGTGGCCAGAGAGCTCCGAGGAGAAGATTGGAGGCAGAAGATTCCCGAAGATAATCGTGAAGACTTTGAATCGACTAAGGTATGGGGCGTATAGCTTTTCATGATTTTCCATGTGTGCCTTTCAATGTAATTATGGATGATTTTAGGTTTAAGGGATTTTGGGTCGATTGTGGGAAAAGGGGAAATTGATGGTGAGGACCCTGATGGTTGTGGTTAGTGGTAAATATTCCTGACTGTTAAAGCATGGATATGAGAAATAGTGACCTTAGGCCTTTGTGGCCCAAAACCTTGAATTGTTATATGTCTGATCCTGTAGGGATAGAATATTGGATAGTGAGTAACTCTAATGCCTTAGGGTGTAATTGAAGGAAAAATTATGATTTAGGACATGACTATGTTACGGGATTGGCCTAATAAACCATAGGTTTTGTGCCTTTATCGCCGTAGGCCCTTAGGGATGATTTAGGTATGTTTTGAGGGTATTGGGTAAGTGAATCAAATGGGAATTTGAGTGGATCTAAATTCTGGTGCATAGAAGATTTTGCTGTCATCGCACTGTTTGCCTAGCGAAGAAAGCCTCGCTTAACGAACCATGTTGTTCCCAGACTCGCCTAGCGAAGAATCCTTCGCCTAGAGAAGAAACTCGCCCCAGACTCGCCTAGCAAACATGACAGCGAACGTAGAAGAGTTTCGCGAATGTTGATCATGTGCAGCGATGCCTTGATGTTTGATTCTGGGATTTCTGTGATGAGTTACCTTGGGGGTAACTATGATTTTTTATGTGATTAATATGTGATGTGTATATGATTACATGATGGATTATATGAGGTATAATGATGATATTACCATGACTTTGATGAATTATATGATGACATGAGACATGATAATGATTATGATGATGATGAATATGATGAATGATGAATGATGATGCACCTATGCTGTTATTATGAGGATGCTTATTGACGTGTGCATCATGCATTCATGTGCATCTGGACTTCGGTTCAGGACCTCAATTACTTTGGCTTCAATCCCATTTTATGGATGTGAAGTATTTTGATGTGCTATGGTTCTCTAGTAGAATCGATCCTATTGACGGGGGATCTATGGAGGGTTGATGGCCCAGTGTCCATCGAGCTGTGATGATTGGTACCACATGCATTGAGTTGTGTCGCATCTGCATTTATGAGTCTTTTTGTATAAATTATGATGTTGTGGCCTTCGAGGCCTATTGATGAATATGAAGGTTGAATATGATTATGATGCCATTTATATGTTGATTTTCATACATTGATTTTTATGAATTGTTTTACTCACCCTGCCTGTTTGAATGTTACCTCCACGTGGGTAACATGTAGATGACCAAGTTTAGCCGTGGACGCCGTCGAGGATTATATTTGAAGTTTTTGAGTTGTTAGCTTTTTGGTTAACTTAGAGGGTCTTGCTCTGATATGTAACATCGGTTTGGGTTCTTTTGAGTTAAACTATATACTTTTAAGTTATTTTTCTTATGTTCCCTGATGAGGAAAACCTTTACTTATGCCTTTTGAATTCCGTTGTTTTGTGTTGTTTGATGTATTTTGGAAAAAACCCGTTGTTTACGAAGCCGTGACCTATTTTGATGACATTGGGAAATGTACGCCCTTTTGGTGGCTTTTTGTGAAATTTAATAATTACTCTGATATCTGTGTTATTTTTCCTTATTATTTGTGGGGTAAAAAAGGGTGTTACACATATGTCTTGTTCGTTGAGGACTACTTGGGCCTGCTTCAGCATCGACTTCTTCTTGTTGAACTTCTTTTTCGACTTCAGTGGCCAATTCTTCACAAGAGATTCTCACTGAGTCCTTCTTGACATTCTCAGTCCAATCTCATTCTTTAAGCTCATTTATGATTACGTCTCTACTGATCACTACCTGCTTATTCACTGGGTCGAACGACTTGTAAATGAATCTTGAATTTGAAATGATGGGTCTCCCTTATGCCACTGAAAATGAATGATGTCTTGAATTATGAACTTGTGATCTTGACTTATGTCTAGCAAATTTGGACTCCACTTGAACATAACATTTGAAACAAAGTTGGATGAAGAAATTTTGAATTAGGCCTTGCACTTCATGTTCATTAGGAATATTGATCTTGAATATCCCAATATTTTCAAGTAACTTCTCCTTGAAGGAATCTACATGAGTAGACTTTCCAACTTGAACTAAACCTTAGATGATGAATCTTTTCTTCCATGTAGCCCATGATAGGCAATTTATCTTATTTGAAATGGAAAATAACGAACCAACCCAATCTTTACCTTATGAATCCACATGCTCGAAATGCAATAGAACGATGTATGATATGACGAATGTAGGGTCGCTGGGATGTGTTCAATGCCTTCTTAGCCCTCTGTATCTATGGGATCATGCTATTCCCAAGTCACCCGGACTTCATAAGCATGGATGCTTGCCACATATTTGCCTCCGGGAATCCAGTGCCCACTCTCCTCGGAGACGTCTACCATTCAGTTCATAGCAAGAATGAAAACAGAAAGGGGAAGAACGTGGCATGTTGTGCTCCTTTACTATATAAATGGTTTGCTAGCCATCTTCCTAAGTCAGGGCCGTTCATTGATTCTGCTGAGTCTTCGCCTTGGTCGGCGCGTTTGATGGGTTTGACTGCTGATGATATCATCTGGTTTGATAGAGATCTGCTGGGCAAAGATATTGTATATAGCTGCTGTGGCTTTCCGAACGTCCCCTTGGTCGGAAGGAATGGATGTATCAACTACAATCCATCTCTGCTAGTATGACAATTTGGGTATGCACTACAAGGTCCTCCTGAAGAGGAAGAGATACATGAATCTCTGTATCTCACAGGGTTGCTTGAAGGCGACACTCTGGTCAAGGTACAAAATGCTTGGAGCAAAATTCACCGGAAGGGGAAAGTCTTGCTGGGAAAAAGCAACAACAAAGCCTTTGATCCGTATCTGACTTGGATTCGAGAAAGAGCCGCCAAGTTTCTAATGCCGTTTCCTGCTGTGGAGCCGTTGTATCCTCTTGTGCACAAAGAGCCTTCTACAGTTGATATTCAGAAATTCAACCAAGTACTCCAAGAGAAGGAAGAGCTACGAAAAGCCAACGAAGAGTTGGAGAAAGAGATTGCTCAACTTCGTAAAGAGAAAAGCGAATCCGTTTATACCTGCAAGAAGCAGACCGAGATGATCAACCGTCTGGGCTCCAACCTGACCAAAGAAACTGATGCTAGGGAACGTCTGGGGTTGGATCTGAAGTCAATACATGGTGTGTTAACAACCAAGAAACAGGATCTGGACAGAGTGTACCGGAAGTTAACCCAATACGAGAGGGTCTGGAGCAGCACCATAGCCAAGTACAAAGAACGGGAAGAAAAGCTGAAGCAGCAAGTAGCCGAGCTAGAAGCTCAGATTATGGTGAAAGACGAGAGTACAGAGGCTGAAGCCTCCCTGCGACATGACATCCAGTATAGATTGGCTGAGGCCGAGGCGATTCTGCAAGATTCTCAACTCCGGGCTGATGCTAAGAAGAGTCGAGAACCATTTCGAAGAAGGTATTTCTAGGAGCGTTGCCGAGAACCTCCCAAAGTCCATCAGTCAGAAGGACCTGCTGACCCAGGGTTTTCCTATTCAGTCAGATCACTCCACTACAAAGAAGTTGATAGAAGATTTTCGTGCCCGTGCGGGCTTTTCAGATGAATTTATGAGGATTTCTTTTCCATGATTGGATCATAGACTTTATTTGTCTCGGAAACTAGGACCGGGGGGGATCTCCCCAAGGCACAGACACACGTTTGCATTTGTATGAAGCATTTGCATAACGAGCACTTTGTCGTTTTTTTCTAACCCTTTGTGTATGCAGGTTGTTCCAGGATTGATCGAAGACCGATCCACCGTTATCCGACCAGAGCGAATCAAGCTAGAGCAATGGAACAAGTGCAAACTGACGTTCAGGAACTCCGAGAGAGGATGGACCGCTTCATGGAGGTCATGCAAGTGGTCGCCAACGGCCAAGACCAGCTCAGAACATTGGTCCAGCCTCTGATCTCAAGGGTTGACAGCAACAGTGTACTCCATGGTGGGAGTATTCCAACCCCTCCTCCTGTTGAAACTCCTCAGGGTGGCATCCCCATGACCGGGGGGAATGGAAGTGGTAAAGACAATGTGATCACTAACATCGGGCTCAATGGTAATACGACTGGCGTCGGTAATGGAAATTTTGAAGCTAATGGCAACGCTGGACTAGGCAATGGCAACACAGGTGCTGGAAATCTGTATGGGCCTCAACCATGGCTAGAAGATCGTCAAGAAGATTTGTTCTCACAGAGGAGTGCTGAAGGAGAACTGACTGCTGAAGCACGTCTGAGGTTTAAGGCACTCGAGGACAAAATGAGGAATTTCGAGAACCTGAAAACTATGGGTGTCGACATGTCTAAATTGGGATTGATTTCTGATTTCAAGGTGCCTCCTAAATTCAAGGTACCCGACTTTGAGAAATACAAGGGCACCACTTGCCCTCGTGTCCACTTAAGGTCATACTACCAAAAGATGTCCGCTCACTCTGAAGACGAGAAGCTGCTGATGAACTTCTTTCAGGATAGCTTGTCCGGTCCATCCTTGGAATGGTACATGAGTTTGGAACCCACCAGTGTGCGCACGTGGAAAGAACTGGCTGAGGCCTTTGTACACCATTATCAGTATAACAATGACTTGGCTCTGAACCGGGTTCAACTGTAGAACCTGTCACAGAGGAACAACGAGGGGTTCAAAGAATACGCCCAGAGATGGCGTGAATTAGCAGCTAGAGTCCAGCCGCCGATGGTTGAACGAGAGCTCGTTGAGATGTTTGTAGCCACTCTCCCGGGGGTCTATTATGAGAAATTGGTCAGCGGTATGTCAGGGAGTTTCTCAGATCTCATCATTACTGGCGAGCACGTTAAAAACAGGATCAAGTTGGGAAAATTTCAGGGTGTTGAGCTATCCTCGGCTGGAGGAGGAAAGAAACCGTACGGTAGCAAAAGGCGTGAAGGAGAGACGAGCGCCGTGTCTAACGCTCGAAGGAAGGGTAAGGGCCAGCGCCAGCAGGTGGCTAGTATAACCATCCCTGCTGTCCAACAACCCCAGCCACAGCAGCAGTAGCAGCCAAATCAACAAGGGTACAGAAAGTATTAGAACAGGGCACCTCTGTCAAGTCGTCACCTCGAGACACCGCCCATGTCTTATGCTCAGCTACTACAAACTCTGCTTTAGTTACAGCTAGTCCAGAAGAGAACCCTGGCTCCCTTAACAGGGGCACCTCTGTAGGGTTATGATGCGAATGCTATAGGTGATTTTCACTCAGGGGCACCCGGCCACATGATAGAAAACTGCAAAGCCTTCAAGCACAAGGTGCAAGATATGGTGGACGCTAAGATCATCAATTTCTCAGATAATGTGCCGAATGTCACAAAGAATCCTATGCCGAATCATAGGGGAGGTGGGGTGAATGCCATTAGTGAAGAAGAGGATTTAGATGTGTTGATTGATGTCAAGGATCTGAAGACGCCGCTTAGCTTCATTAAAGCCAAGCTGATGAAGAGAGGCTTCTTTCCGGGCTGTGGAGAATTGTGTATGGGCTGTGCGACTCGTCCTGATGGATGTGAACAGTTGATAGAGGTGATTCAGAGTCTGATGACCGAAGGAATCTTGCAGTTTATCCGAAGGGCCGAAAGTGGATCTGGAGAGGTAATGCTGAAGCAAGATGATGAGGTTGCCACCATCACCATCCCTTGCCAGGCGATAACCATTTCTGCACCCAGGTCGCCCACAATTACCATCACCAAAGCTGGGCCGATACCTTTTGAAAGCACCAATGCTGTCCCATGGCACTATGGGGCAGACGTCTACTGTAACGGACAAAAGTTGGAACTAGAACCATCTGGGCGGTCTGTGGATAACCTAGTGGGAATTGGCGGAATCACGCGAAGCGGAAGAGTATTTGCTCCACCTGAGGTTGTGGCGGACAAAGCAGATAAAGTTGAGGAAACTGATAAGGGAAAGAGTAAAGTCGTTGAGGAAACCCCTCATGGGGGTAGATAAGGACTTACTTGTAAAGGACGCTGAACAGTTCATGAGGTTGATCAAGAAGAGTGATTACAAGATCGTGGATCACCTTCATCAAACACCCTCGAAAATTTCCATCCTGAATTTGTTGCTGTGTTCGGAGTCACATCGCATCGCGCTGTTAAAGGTTTTGAATGCCACGTATGTACCGCAGGAAATCTCGGTCAACCAGTTGGAAGGGGTCGTAGCCCACGTGAATGCTGGAAACGGATTAGGGTTCACCGACCTGGAGCTGACGCCGAAGGGAAGAAACCACAACAGCGCCCTGAACATCTCGATAGAGTGTAGGGGAACAGTTATGGCTCATGTGTTGGTGGACACTGGGTCATCGCTCAATGTTCTTCCGAAGAAGGCATTGATGAAGTTAGATACTCGAGGATTGATTTGCACGCCCAGTGATCTGGTTGTGAAGGTATTCGATGGAACCAAGCGTCATGTCTTTGGAGAGGTAACGTTGCCAATCCAAGTCGGGCCGGAAACTTTCGACACAGTCTTCTATATTATGGACATCATGCCCGCCTATAGCCGTCTCTTAGGCCGGCCATGGATCCATTCTGCGGGTGCTGTGACCTCCACGTTGCACCAGAAACTCAAGTATGCTGTAGGGGGCAGCATCGTAACTGTCTGCGGCGAGGAAGACATAATGGTGAGCCATTTGTCGTCCTTCAAGTATGTTGAGATGGATGGGGAAATCCATGAAACCCTATGTCAGGCGTTCGAAGCCGTTAAGGTCAAGGACGTGGCTCCAGTAATGATTGAGAAACTAGAGATGACTCTCTCTTCCTTCAAGGAAGCCCGGGCCGTTGTTCAAGCCAGATCTACCGCAGGCTGGGGGCAGGTTCTAGAAATACCTAACAAACAGGACAAGTTTGGGTTAGGATACTCTCCTGCGGCTGAAGCCTCCTCTTCTCACAGTGCGTCGCGAGGTTAAGGGCCGATCCAGTTTACCAGTGGCGGGGTGATATTTGAAAGTGTCAACGCAGTGTCTGAAGACGGCGAAGACAGCGATTGCGACCTGGACTCGTGGATCCAGCCAAGCAAACCAGGCCAGAGCCTCAACAACTGGTCCATCAGGGATACCATCCAAGTGACAGGCAAAGAGTAATGATTTACTTTCTCCAATCGTTGTACAACCCTATGTCCTACCCGGGGCATAACAATTTTATTGTCAGGGCCTTGTTTGATTATGTACATGCATTTTACCAATAAATCAAAAGGCGTTTTTCTTCGCATTCAAATGTTGTGATCTCTGTTGTTCCTGCTTTATATTTGTTTTGAAAAATAATAAAATGGCAATAGGGTTTGTGCTAACCTGCATATCCTTGTCTTAAGCTTAACCCTTGTTATTGTAGGATCCACATAGCAGATGCCATCGACTTTGGACCTTCTACGACTCACTTCGACTTTGATTGCCCGATCTATCAAGCTGAAGAAGAGATTGATGAAGACGAAGACTTTCCCGAAGAGTTGGCCCGCTTGTTGAAACAAGAAGAGAAAGTTATTCTGCCTCACGAGGAAGAGATTGAGATTGTGAATCTGGGTTCTAAGGAACTGGTCAGGAACGTCAGGATAGGGGCTGCATTGCAGAGTGATGTCAAGCAGAGATTGGTCGAGATGCTGAGAGAGTATAGTGACATCTTTGCTTGGTCATTGTCGCTACTGCGAAAATCAGCGTCGGCTGAACATAAGAGTCGCCACCGTGCGTTATTTATCCCAACAGAGGGAAAGGAAACGCGCGAAGTAAACCTACCGCAAAGACGGGAAAGGAATGGTCATCGCAACCAAATCCTGGATTCGGGAGTCGGTTACGTAAGGCGAAGGTATTAGCACCCCTCACGTCCATCATACTCGATGGGATCCACGCTTGTTTTCTGGTACAGATTATTATTCTATCTATTCTACAGGTCTAGGGTTAAAAGAAAAGAAAATGAATCGGCAAAGTATCGCACTTTATGCCTACGTATTCCCGTCTGGAACGAGAAATCAGAGTCAACATAGTTCGCCTACCTACGGGAAAGGAGGGGAAGGTTGCTCGCTAGGATATCGCATCCTATTCCTACGTACTTTCATACAGCATGAAAGATCAGAGCAAACGTAGTTCGGGCCACGTACGACACAAGTCTGTCTGTTTATCTTTTATCCTTCTGAAAAAGGTTTTCTCCTGATTACGGGTCCAAGCGGACAAAAATGACTCTTTGGTTGGTTTACAGTCTTTTACGTAAGAAACTGTCTTTTATTGATGTTTATCCTTTTATTGTATTTTTCTGATTGTTTTGAGATAGAAGAGACAGAACTCTAAAACCTATGGTTGAAAAAAAAGGGAATCAAATCTATCCTAATGTTGTCATGCATGGATGAAAGCCTAATTTCTGTCATATTTCTCTCTTGCGCAGAGAGAAACAGAGATCCTAAGGGGATAACGGAAAAACAACAACATATATACAGTAAAGCGGTAAAATGCATGAATGCAACAGTGCAAGCGAAGCAAGGGAGTCCCACTCGACCTCGAACCTAGAAAACAATGAGCAAGGTGAAACAGCTTCACCTCAACCTCAAGGGGAAGAGTTAACAAACAATACAGCAAAGAAAATAAACCCAAAAACTCAGCTCTGACAGCTCCCCCAACTTCTACAGCAGCAACTATGAAAAACAACAAACTCTGACAGTTGATTAACAGCAAAAAGTTGACAGGAACAACCTTCATCTTCATGAATAATTCCTATCTTCAAGTTTCAATAAACTTTCAATCTTCAATGGACACCAACTTCACCAAGCTCCCAACTTAAGCAAGCTCAAACCCCAACCAGTAACTAGCTTCAACAAGCTCCTGACTTCAACTTCAACAAGTAGTAAAACCCTAGCTTCAACAAGCTCCAATTTTCTCTTTACCAAGCTTCCACAAGCACCTCCAAGGAAAATCACTCAACAAGATCAGGTTATAATGTTAAGAAACTCAATGACAACCAAAGGAAATCACTAAGATTTTAACATTGCAAATGAAAGGTATCCTCAAAGTTCTACTCACTTGGGCATACCACTCATCCCTCCTAAAGAGAGATGGAGCTTCCCAAGGAGGACTTTATGTCATTGGATAGGATAGAGGCAGACAATGCACTCTATGTTTGACAGAAGAATTGGTCTATTCTAAACTCTTCCTATTTTATCCTATTCCTCCTAAGTCTTCAATCAACATCTTCAAACTCCAAGAAATCTTCATGCATCAACCTTGATCTTTGCATTCAATCTTCTCCATTGACTCTTCATGCTTCCACAAGCCCAAAACAAGCCCCATACCCCAAATAAGAACCCAAAAGCCCAATCAGACAGATAAAACCCCAAGTGGGCACACCAAACAATCACCCAATTTGCAAAATATACTGAAAATAGCAAAATAGCATTTAAAATCCTAAGATTTATTCTAAGGGTATTTCTATATCTACGTTACATACCCTATATGTCCCATACTCCAATTCAAGCTAAAAACCCAAAATAAAATGTTAGACTGCACCTATGTTGAGTTTAAGTCCTAATCATACTAACCTAATGTTCTCTAATCAAAACTAATCAAGATTTAATCACAAAAATATGAAATAAATCTCTAAGGGAACTTAATACTCTAATCTAGCTAGTACAAAAAGAACGGGACAAAAATACGAATTTAAATGACTAAACGAAATTCACCAAATGAGATATACAAACAAAATGAAAATGAAATGCAATTAAATGTAAAAATCACCATAAATGGAAAAAATACCTAAAATAATATTTTTATTTTCTCACCATTTTCTTGAAACAATTATTGAAATGTAGTAAAAATCCCCATGTTAAAAAGATTATTTTCTGATTTATTATGAATTAATTTGTAAAACATAACAAACTAAAAGAATTAAAAAAAGAAATTCAAATGAAGTATACCAGGGGGGGGGGTGTCACCAGCAGTTTAATCTAATTCAGAAATATAACTGGGCCCAGGAGGGGGGTGCGCTCAGCAATGCGCTGGGCCCAGGTTATTCAGGAAAAAAACAATACACAAGGGAAAAAAACAATCATACACGGGGGTGCAGTTAGTGAGTACTTGCTTGCAATTCTGATGGGCCCCGAACTGGGGGTGTTGGTAGCAAACTGGGCTTAGGCCCATCCAAAATACCAACCCAGGGGAGGGGGGGTTTCACGAGCAGGATGGAAGTAAGGTCAGTAAAACGCGCAATTGGGCTTAAGGCCCAGATTCTTGACAACCCAACTTCAGCATAAACAAAACCCTAAAACTAAACAACCTTGACGAATACTGTTCATCCTTCCCCACATGCAACCCTAACAGCGCCCTCTGAAACTCTCTCCAAATCCAACGAGTCCTTCACCCAGATTCCCAAAAACATTCATCAATCTAATACCTCATCCATCATACCTCAGTTCAAAGCAAGCCTAACCCACACTCGTCTCACCAAAACTCAAATACTCAACCTAACGATCACAAAACAAAAACCCTAATCAACTATGAAGGATTCTGAGTTAGAGGAGGAAGATGTACCTGGATATTTTGCTGAAGAAGATGGATAACGAAAAACGATGGAGATGACGAAGCTCTAGATGCGCAAGGATCTATGAATCGAGGACGATCGGAGCGCTTGAGGATCCTTGAAGACGAGAGGATCGGCGAAGATCTACACAGAACAAGAGATCTGGTGGAAGTTCTTGAGATTTTGGAGGACCGGTTGAGAACTGATGCAACTCGTTGAAGGAATCTGGAAAAGGGAGACGAAGATCTATGCAGATCCTGCTGGAGATCTTGAAGATCTTCGAAGTTCTGACGCAACGAGCTTGGAGGTTCCTGGAAAAAAAACTGAAGAAGGTTGAAGAATGATGAACGTATCTGGAAAAACGCACGAATAACGTTGAAGGTTGTTGAGTGTTCTTGAGGAGAATCAAAGGTTTCTTCTGGAAAATCGTTGGAAGAATGATGAACGCGAGGAGGAATCTATGAAGATCTTGGAAGAATCTGGTTGAAGATTGAGGAAATCCTGGTGAATTGATGATGAAGATCTGGAAACAGATGGTTGATGAAGGTGGATCGGAGGAGGAAGATGAAGATCGAAGGGTTTTCTGGAAAATCTGGGTTTTTTTTGCAGCTCCGACGACGGTTGGCGGTGGTCGGAGTTAGCTCTGGTGGTCGGAGGTGGTTAGGCAAGGCGATTGCATGGCCGGCGGTAGGAGTGTCCGGCGAAGGCTGAGGAGGAGCCAAGTGGCAGAGGGAGTGATGAGGGGGTTACGCGTGGCTGAGTGGGGTCTGAGAGTGTAACACGTGGAACGCATGCAGGATCAGAGAGAGAGTGAGGTGGGAGCCAAAGGAGTGTACGCGTGGCAGGTCCTTCTTATACGACACGTGGCGTGGCTGGGAATTGGACTCTGACTGGATTCTGGGCTTTAATGGATAATAGGCCCATTTGGATAAACCTGCTTAGTGGCTTAAACACAATTAACTGAAATAAAACAAAAATTTAAATCTGAAAAAACCTAATTACCCTAAAAACTAAAATTAAAACTAAAACTTGATTAAAACCTCTAATAAACCCTATTCAACCTATAAAACGAAAATTAAAACCTGACCTCCTAATTAAAGTCTAATAACCCTAATTAATCCTAAAAATAAAATTTGATTAATCTGAAAAAACTAAAAACTGTTATTTAATATCTAAATAAATATTTTTAAAACCCTAATTAATTCTAAAAAAACAAATAAAGTCTAAAAAAAAAACGTTTTAATCCCTTTTTCTTTTTTTCAATCCAATCTATTAATTTGAAAAACAATTGAAGCTAATAAAATCTAAAAAAAACAATTAATCTTTATATATTTTTTTTCTTTTAAAATCTATTCTATTAATTTTTTTAAAAACAACAATAAAACTCTAAAAAAAACAATACTATCTATCTATCTATCTATCTATCTATCTATCTATCTATCTATCTATCTATCTATCTATCTATCTATCTATCTATCTATCTATCTATCTATCTATATATCTATCTATCTATATATATATATATATATCTATATATATATATATATATATATATATATATATATATATATATATATATATATATATATATATATATATATATATATATATATATATATATATATATATATATATATATATATATATATATATATATATATATATATATATATATATATATATATATATATATATATTTTACTATTCTATTAAAAGAAAAATGATAATATCTATTAAAACTAACAAAAGAAAATTAATATCTACAATTTATTAAAAAACTATAATATCTAAAAATTCCTTAAAAAATATATTAATTTCTAAAAAATGAAAAGAAAATTTATTTAAACTCTAAAAAATATTAAAAAACTCTATTAAATCTAGAAAAAATCATTAAATGCACTAAAAAATCCAGAAAAATCCTAAAAATTCCAGGAATCCGATTAAATCGAATAGAATCCAATTATGCAACCGTAGCGGAACCCGGGCCCCGAGATGGTCTGAAAACACGGGAAACGAACACCAAATCTCTACAGACTTTCATTCTGACTGGCCTGTACTGCCTGAAACACCCGGGGCTATAATCCCGATAAAATCTATCTGACTGCTGAAAATGACATGTATGCAGTATGCGCATGCGAATGCGAAATGCGTTGAAATATTAACCAGATAGGGAACCGGTTGGTCAAATTTTAGGGTGCAACAGTCATACGAGGATATGCCCGGACTTGATACAGACATCATGGTCCATCACTTGCCGCTGCAAGAAGATTGTCCTCCCGTTAAGCAGAAGCTTAGAAGGACGCGACCAGATATGGCCGTTAAGATCAAAGAAGAAGTGCAGAAACAGCTTGATGCTGGCTTCTTAGCGGTCACTACTTACCCTCTGTGGGTCGCCAACATAGTGCCTGTACCGAAGAAGGACGGTAAGGTACGAATGTGCATCGATTATCGGGATCTGAATAGGGCGAGCCCTAAAGATGATTTCCCGCTCCCTCATATTGATGTGTTGGTCGACAATACAGCTCAGTTCTCCATGTTTTCGTTCATGGATGGCTTCTCCGGTTACAATCAGATCAAGATGGCATCGGAGGACATGGAGAAAACTACGTTTATTACACCTTGAGGAACATTTTGCTACAAGGTAATGCCTTTCGGTCTGAAGAATGCAGGGGCCACTTACCAACGAGCAATGGTTACTTTGTTTCATGACATGATTCATCATGAGATTGAAGTCTATGTTGATGACATGATTGCGAAGTCCCAAACGGAGGAGGGACATCTGGTCAATTTGCTGAAGCTTTTTGAGAGGCTTAGGAAGTTCAGGTTGAGGCTGAATCCTAACAAGTGTACTTTCGGAGTACGGTCTGGAAATTACTGGGGTTTATCGTGAGCGAAAGAGGCATCGAGGTTGATCCTGCGAAGATAAAAGCAATATAAGAAATGCCAACGCCAAAAAATGAAAAAGAAGTTCGTGGTTTCCTGGGTAGAATAAACTACATTGCAAGGTTTATTTCTCAGCTCACGGCCACGTGTGAACCGATGTTCAAACTACTGGAAAAAGATCAGGCGATTATCTGGAACGAGGATTGCCAGAAGGCATTTGATAAGATAAAACAGTATCTACAGGAACCTCCGATCTTGATACCCCCAGTGGCCGGACGACCTTTAATCATGTACTTGACAGTTCTTGAGAATAGTATGGGGTGTGTTCTCGGTCAGCACGACGAGACGGGTAGAAAGGAGCATGCCATTTACTACTTGAGTAAAAAGTTCACAGATTATGAATCTCGTTACTAGATGCTGGAGAAGATGTGTTGTGCACTGGCCTGGGCTGCCAAACGTTTACGACAGTACATGCTCAACCACACCACCATGCTAATTTCGAAGATGGATCCGATCAAGTACGTCTTCGAGAAGCAAGCGCTTTCGGGCAGGATTGCCAGATGGCAAATGGTGTTGATGGAATATGTCATTCAGTACGTTTCCCAAAAGGCCATCAAGGGAAGCGTATTGTCTGAATACCTTGCCGAACAACCAATCGAAGATTACCAGCCGATGAAATTTGAATTCCCTGATGAGGATATCATGTTTCTCAAGGTGAAAGATTGTGATGAACCGTTGCCCGACGAGGGTCCAGACAGGAAATCCCAATGGAAATTGATATTTGACGGGGCGGTTAATTATTACGGAAGTGGCATTAGGGCAATCATTACAACTCCCCATGGATCCCACATCCCGTTTACTGCTAGACTGACGTTTCTGGCCACCAATAACGAGGCAGAGTACAAAGCATGCATCATGGGTCTAGAAGAAGCAGTTGATTTAAGAATCAAGAACCTAGATGTATATGGTGACTCGGCACTTATGATCAACAAGATTAAAGGGGAGTGGGAGACTCGTCAATCAAATTTGGTGTCGTACATGAATTATGCCAGAAGGCTGCTTCCGTTCTTTGATCGAGTGGAACTCCATCATGTGCCATGGGCTGAAAATCAGATGGCTGATGCCCTAGCCATGTTGGCTTCGATGTATAGTCAATTTTTGGAATGAAGCTCTAAGGATTGTCCTGTCTCGTCTTGATAGACCTGCATTCGTCTTTGCGATCGAGGAAGCCTCCGATGGCAAACCATGGTTCCATGACATCCAGAATTTCCTTATGACTAAGGAATATCCGGCGGGAGCGTCAACCCAGGATAAGAAGACTCTGAGGAGGCTGTCTGGAAATTTTTATCTCAATCCTGATGGAGTTTTGTATAAAAGAAACCACGATCTCGTGCTACTCAGATGTGTAGACGAGAAAGAGGCGAGTATGCTCATGGAAGAAGTCCATGAAGACACATTTGGTACGTACGCCGGCGGGCATGCTATGACAAGAAAGATCCTAAGAGCAGGATACTACTGGCTGACGATGGAATCAGATTGTTTTAAATTCACGAAGAGATGTCATAAATGCCAGATTTATGCTGATAAGATTCATGTGCCGCCGTGCCCGTTAAATGTCATGTCCTCCCCGTGGTCGTTCTCCATGTGGGGCATCGACATGATAGGCAAGATCGAGCCCACTGCGTCTAACGGTCATCGCTTCATTTTAGTAGCCATAGACTACTTCACCAAGTGGGTGGAGGCAGCCTCGTATGCTAATGTGACCAAGCAGGTAGTGGCTAAATTCATAAAGAGGGACATCATCTGTCGTTACGAAATTTCCGAGCGGATCATTACTGATAATGGTTCGAATCTGAATAACAAGATGATGAAGGAGCTGTGCCAGAGTTTCAAGATTGAACACCACAACTCATCTCCTTACCGGCCAAAGATGAATGGCGCCGTTGAAGCGGCCAATAAGAACATTAAGAAGATTGTACAGAAGATGGTTGTGGCCTATAAGGATTGGCACGAGATGTTGCCATTTGCACTGCACGGTTATCGTACAACGGTACGTACATCAACCGGGGCAACCCCTTTCTCACTGGTGTACGGTATGGAAGTTGTCCTACCATTAGAAGTTGAGATCCCTTCTTTACGAGTTTTGGTTGACGTGAAGCTCGATGAGGCTGAATGGATTAAGAACCGACTAAACCAACTCAGCCTGATGGACGAAAAGAGGTTAGCATCGATTACATATGATCGTCTGTACCAAAGCCGAATGAAGAAAGCTTATGACAAGAAGGTGCGTCCTAGAAGCTTTCAGACGGGTGATCTTGTCCTGAAGAAGATTCTTCCTCTACACTCCGATCACCGGGGCAAGTGGACTCCCAATTACGAAGGTCCATACATCGTCAGCAAGGTCTTCTCGGGAGGAGCCTTGTTGTTATCCACGATGGACGGCGAAGATTTTGCATCCCCGGTGAACGCGGACGCAGTTAAAAAATACTTTGCTTAAAGAATGACCCGCTGGAAAGAAAAAGAATATCCAGGCAAAAATGGGGCATCCCGGCGAACCATAAAAAGGGAAAAAGGGTTCGGGCAAAAATTAGGGATATAAAAGAAAAGAACGTACACCCGCAAAGTTGAAAACCCGGAAGGGCAACTTTGGCAAAAAAGGGTATCCCGGTGAATCGAAAACCCGAAAGGGCGATTCAGGTAAAAGTTAGGGATTTGAAAAAGCAAATGACTGCGTTCTGCGTATGGACTTTCTTTGTTTAGTGGCTTGGAAGATTTGAGGGCCGTTTATCTGAATCAATATCTTATGAAGCTGAAGCATCAGAGAAGTATCGAAGTCGAGTGGGTCATAGAGGGATCAACTCATGGTGTTCGTCCATGCCGCATTGCCGACATTTGTGTATATACTGATGTATATTTATGTTTTATGTTTTTGCGCAGCTTCCTCATTCCAGGAGCTTGCATCTGTTGTAAAACATTTTCACCCATTCAAGGGTTCGTTATCAATGAAATATATACTATTCAGCAATTCTATTTGTTTGTTTAGCATCTATCTGTTTTGTTTGCGAAAAAGAACGCCGATGTTTTCGATAAAATGCGCATACATAAACTTACCGGCCTAGACCGCTGATTGTTGAAACAATGAATTACTTGAACATTGTCACAAGATGATAACCTTGATAGGTCCCTTTGAGAATGGTATCTTGTCTGTTTGTTTGTGTTGTTGCAGGTATAGCCTATCCCAGGAAGTACGCCATATGCATCCCCCAAGCAGGATGATTCCTTCTACCCCGGCAAGTTCAGCAGCATCTCCCCACGGAGTCTGAACATGGGACCAAGAGCATTGATATGTCTCTCTAAGCAGAGAAGATTCTCCCCCCAACCAAATGTATCCTGAAGGAACGTCATCTCCTCAGCAGAGTCATACACTGAAGTGTGCGTTTATCTCCCCAACACTAGGTCAAAATGCAGTCTTAGCAGAAGACTATCTGCAAGTATGCAACACTCGATAGTTCAAGACTGAAGTCTCCAGCGGAATTGAGATTCCCCACAGAGTTGTACTCTCCCCCAGTAAGCAGGATAATTCCTTCTGCCCCAGCCGACCTGGAAAATCCCCAAGAGAGCCGAGTCCTTGGAAGCCGTTGAGGCCATGATTGGTTTTCCCCAGTAGAGTGTTGAATAGCTGATGCTGTATTTCCCCATCGGAGTCGTTATCTCCAGGAAAGTTTTGCCACGAAGGTCGTGCAGTTTATTTCTACGATTGATATTGTTCCCTCGACAGTTTGTGGTTTGAATACCTAGTTGAGCGGGTTAGGTTCTCGTAGAACTTTGTCTCCCTTGCAGCAATCGACTAAAGTTCGTTTCCCCAAGCGGAATCCAATTGAGATTGGTGTGACTTCTTCTCCTCGACGGGATGTTTCCTTCCTCCACCAGAGTGGTTCTTTCTCTTTGACAGGAGGATTCTCCCTTCAGCATTTATTTTGCTGATGGGGTCGTAGCATCTTGCATGATTACATAGCATTTACCCTAAAAATGCGTAGCATTTCCACCGTGTGGAGCATTGCGCCATAGTCAAACATATGCATATGAAGCATGAGCTAGGTCGTTACCGTTCTTGTTTTGCAGGTGTTCCTCCGCAAAATGGTTTGCTCAAGATGATTCTTGAATTCCCCAGTGAAGTTGGTTGTTCAAGATGATTCTTAAAATCCCCAGTGAAGTCGCCAGAGAGGGTTGCTCAAGTTGATGCTTAGAGTCCCTGGAAAAGTGTTCGCTCAGGATGATTCCTGAAATCTCCACCAGAGTTATTGGTCCAAGATGATTCTTGAAGTCCCCGGTGGAGTTATTTGTCCAAGATGATTCTTGATTCCCTCAGCAAAGTTTATTTGTCCAGAATGATTTCTGAAATCCCCGAAGCAGAGTTACTTGATAGTTCTCTAGAATCCCCAACAGAGATGTGTCATCCCCAGCAGGTCTTAAACATGGAAGTTGAAGTTTCCTTGAAGACTTGATGATTGAAGTCCGGCAGCGGTGCCAAAACCCTAGACTTACTAATGAAGTCTAGCTGCGATGTCGAAGCAGTTTACCAAGCTGACGCAGGGTGCCTGACGGCAAAAGATTGCATATCCTTATTGGTTCGTGAATGACTAAGGATTCCATTTGAAGACTTACTGACGAAGTCCCACCGCGATGACGAAGCAATTATCTCAGCTGATGCGGAGCGCCTGATGGCAATGGTTTAGATATCCCTATTGGTTCATGATTGACCAAGAATTCCATTCCCGACTTACTGATGAAGTCCGGCTGATGCCCAAAAATTTCTTTGAATGCCCGACGGCATAATTAACTTGATTGTAAAAAGTTCCTAATGACCTGATGAGTCCCGAGGAATCCTTCTGCCGCAGTGCCGTAGAATGCCTGACTGCAATACCAGCTATGTATAACTAGTTACCATGTAACCGGTGACCCCTTGATGACTTGAGGACGAAGATCTACGGCAAAATCAGATGATCATCCTGACGGAGATTGGAGATTAGACCCTTCACTAATTACCGTGTGACCAATTCCCCAGGAGAGTTGTCGTGCAACTGGCATGCTCAGTTTTGAAGATGTTCCTACCAATCCAAGTATTGTTTACCTGTGTGGTTGGCAGATCGCCAGTTACCGTGTAACCGGTGACCCCTTGATGATTTGAGGATGCAATGATATTAGATAAATCAGAGAATCATCCTGACGGGGATTCAGATCAGTAATTCTCCAGCTAGTTGTCGTGCAGCTATTGTTTCAGTTTCCAAAGATTTGTCCCCATCAGAGTACCGTGTACTTGTGCAGTTGGCAAATTTCCGGGTTTATGGGTATTCAACCATATTTTACCTTAATTGTTTGAGAGTCGTTCGCTTCTCACCCAGTCAGGTCTAAGCCGTTTGAATAGGGGCAGCTGTTGCAACCCAAAATTTGCCCAACATTTCTTTACCTAGCTTATGTTTCATTTAATTCACATTAGCATTATCATTTGCATTTCATTGACATGTATGCAGGAGATCAAGAGGTATGATTACCAATCAAGAGCTATACAAGACTGTGAGGCTAGCTAAGAAGGTTATTCAGATGTTCAAGGGTTGAGGTCTTGAGGTCTTGAGAGAGCTCATGAGAAGTTTTGAAGATCACTTTGAGGCCTAGACAGTTCATTGTGCAAGAATAAGAAGCTTAAGCCATGAGTGGTGCAGCTAGGGTTTGACTGGGTCAACCCTAAGTCAACTGATGATTTGAAGAAGGTTGAGACCTAATCCAAGAGCCATGTGATCATGGATTGACACATTGAGATGTTATAAGGATGATTTTAAGGTTAACTCATCATGATTGAAGAGTTTGAGAAGTTTCAAGCTAGGGTTTCTAAGGCTTGACAGTGTAAAATCCCCTAGTTTGACCCCTATCTTCAAGGAAATTTAACTCAAGATATGATTGTCATCTCATCTTGACCCCAACATGATTGTTGTAGGGCATGATCTTAGCTTTAACTTGAGTACTAGAAGTCCTTGATAGGATTTTTAGAACTCAAGTTATGGTTTTTACAAGTTACAAGTCATCTGAGGTATGTGAATTTGGAGCTTGAAAGTTACCCAACTTGCATGAAACTTTTGACCAAGAAGGATGATTCCTATGAACTTTTGGTCAACATGAATGTTGTTCCTTATTCTCTTAGCTTTCCATAGAGTACTATAAGTCCTTGATAGGATTTGTAAAACTCAAGTTATGGCTTTGACAAGTCAAGTGTATTTTGGGAAGTTATGATTATAGGTCATTTATGATTATATGTCATTTTCACCAACTTAGACACCTCAAATGAAATTTTATTCAACTTGAAGGTTGCTCAAAATAGGGTTTTAACCTTGACCATGTATCAAGGAGACATTGAAATGGCTCAAGGAAGGATGTGGTTTGAGAAAATTTGAAAAAGGAAGAATTAAAGGCATTTAATGACCAAAAATTGAAATAATTCATTTTGTGTCCAAACAAGGCAAAGTAACATCATTTTTTGAATGGAAAAATCATTTTAGAAACTTTGGCAATGTTAGAATTTTGGTTTGAGGTCAAATTCATGCCATTTCATTTCATTTCTTCATGATGAAGCAACATAATCAACATGAACCATTGGATTGCAAACAAGGAAGTGAACATAACCAACCAATTCAATATCTCATGAGATGAATTTTCCAAGCATTTTCATGCCCAAACAGAGCTAGAATCATGACTGGTGTGGATGACATTTTGGAGAGAAATTGAAATTGCAAAATCTCATTTGGAAGGTTACAGAAGTTTCTAGACATTTCCATTGAGTTCTATATAAGGTTTGGAGTGTGTTCAGCCAGTTTTTTGGAAGCATTTGAGGCTGGTAGCAGAGAGATCATTGGATTTTGCAGAGCTGCAACTTAAGATCGTGTTCTTGGCTTGAGGAAGAATCAGAGCAAATTGAAGTGTGCATTAGCTTAGGGAGTGAATTTGGAGTGAATCTGGATCATTTTGATGGAAGAATCAAGCAAGGATTGCATCTGTTCTTCATCTGAAACCAGGTTTGTACAAATCCAAATTTTGCTTAATCTATGGAGATATAGCTAGAAACTTGCATGTGGTTAGGTTTTTAGCATGACATAGATGGATTTTGGTACAAGAATTTGATGGATAGAGACACTTTAGGTTATGGATCACTTTCTGTTGAGCCTGATTTCTTGTGATTCTTGGTGGTATATTCATGATTGGATAGTGGAGATTGATCAGTGAGAAGTGTAGATTACACTAGGATCATTATCTTTGAGAATTGTGATGATCAAGATTTGGTGTATTTCTGAAAATGTGATCGTGTTTTGAGTTAGAGAAAGAATTAGTGAATTTGGAGATTGGATTCATGTTCAGGAGGAAAAATTGAGTAAGATTGGGTATTGGTTCGTCATTTTTGATGACCTGAGACGAGCACTTCACCGGAGAAGACGGTGGCGCTGCGACTCAGGCCATCGTCTGGAGATTTCCCTCCATATGAGTTCAAATTGGGGACGATGCACATGAGCCATCAGATGAGGGTTGGACCTTTGACTCAATCCAAGGATACACGGCCACGATTTGATTACAAACTCTGAAGAGAGATTGATGAATGAAACGCACCATTTCATTAATTGGTTGGTTTGGGCTTAGTAGTCTGATTGATATCCACACCCCTGTTTTGGCCCAATCTGGAAAATGAACTGATGTTAATTGCTATTTGGCACGCGCTTCTTATTATTTTCTTTTGTTTTTCTTTATTTTTCATCATTTCATATAGTTTAGAAAATAATTCATAATAAATAGGAAAATAATTCAATTTGATCCAGATTTTTTCCCCCTGACTCTTGAATGAGTCTAGAATTTTAGGAAATTAAAAGATTAGGAATTCCTGCATTTTTTATTTTAATTGCATTTTTTGGTATTTTAATTGATATTAATTTCATTATGGTTGATACCTTGTCTTGTAAAATTTTGTGTGATCACTTGGTGTTGATTTTTGGCTTGATTTATTGTGTGTTATCAACTTAGACATGTATACTCCCATAGTATTTTTCTCACATTTTTGTGATGAAATTAGATGAGGTTTTAAGATTGAAACTTTAGGTGATCCTTTTTAGGGTTTAAGCTTGGTACCTTATAGTGTATAATTTATTTCTAGGTCTTATTTGAGGATTTGATCTCTGGAATTAACATGGTAGAGTCATGATTGAATTAGGTACCCATAGTTATTTTTGTAGGATTTTACAATTGGTTTTGGTATTTTAGTTAGAATTAACTTTAGTACTAGGTTTTAGGTGATCCTAACTTGCTAATTCAACTAGAATGACTTCTTTAGTTCCCTTAGATTAGGGTGTTGCTTCCTTTGCTCTTGGATGATGATGAAGGCATGTGTGGGCTGCTGTGGAATGCATGGTGGGGCTTGGACTTGAAGTTTGCTCTTCCCTTGGTGTAGTTTGTTTAGGGTTAAGGATTAGGGTTTTAGGGAGATCTCTTAGAATAGATTTTCTTCCTTCATGAAACATGGAAGGTGTTGATCACTTCCATTCCTCCCTATGATGTAAGGTCCCATTGTGAAGGCCTCATCCCTCCTTTGGTAGGATGATTGGCTCCTCACAAATTGGTAGAACCTTTGAGGGTTCCTTTCCTTGATGGTGGAGTGCTTAGAGGTGACCTTTGGTCTTCACTTTGCTCACCACTATCCATACCTTGCTCTTGTTAAATGAATCTTTCTCCCTTGCTAGAGGATGGAGTTCCTTGTTAGAAGATTGAAGATGCTAGAGGTTGCCACTTCTCTGTGTTTGAAGACTGCCTGTGGAGCTGAAGCTTGAAGATCAAGAAGAACAAGTTGACACTTGTGAAGAAGGTCAAACTGAGGATGAAGAAAGAGCTGAAGCTTGAAGAAGAGGGATAACAGGTTGATACTTGTGTTTGATGCTATTGAAGTTGAATGTAATAAAGGCAAGTTAGTATAAGCGCGTTACGAGCCTTAAGCTACTTGGGTAATGATAATTTAGCGGCCTCCTCTCAATCATCTAGAATGTTTAGTATACGTCCTTTGGACGATATGCGACGCATTCGTTCCCAGGTCATAGTCTCTAGTGCTGTACGAACTACAGACAACTATAAAAACAGTTCTTCCATAAAAGACAGAAAATAAACTTCAAACCTTTTTGCCCCGTGGGCCCATAATTCAAAGGAAAGCTTTTCTGAAGAAAAGAGTGTCGTTAACTCCTAGTTCTACCGCAAACGGTAACGCCTAAGTCTTCAAAGGTCGAGCTGCGTACATCCAACTGCTGGAACTGTTTGTTAACCCTACTCGGAAAAAACAGATGAATCTGAATTCCCGTAATCCGTATTATCCCGAACTACGTAAGCTCTGATCTCTCATACATGTTGAGAGTACGTAGGCATAATACTGACGTATTGGCGAGCCACCTTCCCCCATCCGTTAACCCGTAGTTAGCCGAACTACGTTGACTCTGATTTCTCATTCTCTGATGAGAATACGTAGGCATAAAGTGCGACGCTTTGCCGAGTTATTTTCTTTTCTTTTTAAGCCAGCCTTGATAGGTAGATAGATAAAACCAACCCATCAGATAAACACAACATGCGTGGATCCCATCGAGTACGATGGACGGGAGGGGTGCTAATACCTTCCCCTTGCGTAACTGACTCCCGAACCCAGACAATGGTTGCGATGACCTTGTCTTATACCTTTTCGTCAGGTTTTTCCGATCGTTCCCTTTCCCGTTCCGAGGGATAAATAACGAAAGGTGGCGACTCTTCTGTTTTTCCGGCACCTTATTTTCACAGAAGCGCCAAGGCCCAAGACTAGGTTTGACAAAATATAATTCTGAAGGGAATTAGGATTCATTTGTTAACCGTGAAAAGTGTTGTGGCCAGAGAGCTCCGAGGAGAAGATTGGAGGCAGAAGATTCCTGGAGATAATCGTGAAGACTTTGAATCGACTAAGGTATGGGGCGTATAGCTTTTCATGATTTTCCATGTGTGCCTTTCAATGTAATTATGGATGATTTTAGGTTTAAGGGATTTTGGGTCGATTGTGGGAAAAGGGGAAATTGATGGTGAGGACCCTGATGGTTGTGGTTAGTGGTAAATATTCCTGACTGTTAAAGCATGGATATGAGAAATAGTGACCTTAGGCCTTTGTGGCCAAAAACCTTGAATTGTTATATGTCTGATCCTGTAGGGATAGAATATTGGATAGTGAGTAACTCTAATGCCTTAGGGTGTAATTGAAGGAAAAATTATGATTTAGGACATGAATATATTACGGGATTGGCCTAATAAACCATAGGTTTTGTGCCTTTATCGTCGTAGGCCCTTAGGGATGATTTAGGGATGTTTTGAGGGTATTGGGTAAGTGAATCAAATGGGAATTTGAGTGGATTTAAGTTCTGGTGCATAGAAGATTTTGCTGTCATCGCATTGTTCGCCAAGCGAAGAAAGCCTCGCTTAACGAATCATGTTGTTCCCAGACTCGCCTAGCGAAGAATCCTTCGCCTAGAGAAGAAACTCGCCCCAGACTCGCCTAGCAAACATGACAGCGAACGTAGAAGAGTTTCGCGAATGTTGATCATGTGCAGCGATGCCTTGATGTTTGATTCTGGGATTTCTGTGATGAGTTACCTTGGGGGTAACTATGATTTTTTATGTGATTAATATGTGATGTGTATATGATTACATGATGGATTATATGAGGTATAATGATGATATTACCATGACTTTGATGAATTATATGATGACATGAGACATGATATTGATTGTGATGATGATGAATATGATGAATGATGAATGATGATGCACCTATGCTGTTATTATGAGGATGTTTATTGACGTGTGCATCATGCATTCATGTGCATCTGGACTTCGGTTCAGGACCTCGATTACTTTGGCTTCAATCCCATTGTGTGGATGTGAAGTATTTTAATGTGTTATGGTTCTCTAGTAGAATCGATCCTATTCACAGGGATCTATAGAGGGTTGATGGCCCAGTGTCCATCGAGCTGTGATGATTGGTACCACATGCATTGAGTTGTGTCGCATCTGCATTTATGAGTATTTTTGTATAAATTATGATGTTGTGGCCTTCGAGGCCTATTGATGAATATGAAGGTTGAATATGATTATGATGCCATTTATATGTTGATTTTCATACATTGATTTTTATGAATTGTTTTACTCACCCTGCCTGTTTGAATGTTACCTCCACGTGGGTAACGTGCAGATGACCAAGTTTAGCCGTGGACGCCGTCGAGGATTATTTTATGAAGTTTTTGAGTTGTTAGCTTTTTGGTTAACTTATAGGGTCTTGCTCTGATATGTAACATCGGGTTGGGTTCTTTTGAGTTAAACTATATACTTTTGAGTTATTTTGCTTATGTTCCCTGATGAGGAAAACCTTTACTTATGCCTTTTGAACTCCGTTGTTTTATGTTGTTTGATGTATTTTGGGAAAAACCTGTTGTTTACGGAGCCGTGACCTATTTTGATGACATTGGGAAATGTATGCCCTTTTGGTGGCTTTTTGTGAAATTTAATAATTACTCTGATATTTGTGTTATTTTGCCTTATTATTTGTGGGGTAAAAAAGGGTGTTACACATATGTCTTGTTCGTTGAGGACTACTTGGGCCTGCTTCAGCATCGACTTCTTCTTGTTGAACTTCTTTTTCGACTTCAGTGGCCGATTCTTCACAAGAGATTCTCACTGAGTCCTTCTTGACATTCTCAGTCCAATCTCATTCTTTAAGCTCATTTATGATTACGTCTCTGCTGATCACTACCTGCTTATTCACTGGGTCGAACGACTTGTAACCTCCAGTCAAATGATATCTTATCAAAATAATTTGATTCGTATTGTCATCAAGCTTCCTTCTCAATTAATCTGGCACATGTCTATGTGTTATATATCCAAACACCTTCATGTGACTGAGGCTAGGCTTGACACCATACCAACATTCTTCTAGTGTCCTTCAAGCTTTTTCATCGGACATCTGTTTAATATGTATGTTGTTGTTGAAACCGCTTGTCCTCATAATTCTTTGGGTAGATTCTTTCCATTCAATATACTTCTCACTATGTTCATGATGGTTCTGTTCTTTCTTTCTAAAATTCCAGTTTACTGTGGAGTGTAGGGTGGCACCACCTCATACACAATCCTTTCTTTTTCACACGATGCATCGAAATCTTTCCACACATACTCTCCACCACCATCAATCCTCAGAATTGTTAGATTTCGACCACTTTGTCTTTCGACCATAGATTTGAATCTGACAAATACCTTGATCATATTACTTTGCTTCTCGATGAGGTAAGTCCATACTTTTGACTGTAATCATCTATGAATGTGACGAAGTATCGGTTGCCTATAATCGAATCCACCTGAATTGGACCACATAGATTAGAGTATATGACTTTGAGAATTGCCTTCGACTTTCTTCCCGCATCCTTGCTGAAGCTATTCTTGTGTTGTTTCGACTAAACACACTTTTCATAGACTTCACTTGGAATGTCGATTTCAGGTAATTTTGAAGTCATATTTCTTTTCTTTAGCTCTCCAATGTCATTGAAGTTGAGATGGCCTAGTCAAAAATGACATAACCATTCATCTCTACTGGCTATAGTTGCTAGGCACTTGTGCTCCATCACATTGAGTTCAATCTTAAAGTTCCTATTGTGAGACATTGGAGCCTTCAAGATCAATCTACTACCTGCGCCGAGAACTCTCATCATCTTGTCTTTGACAACTACCTTGTAGTTCTTTTCAATAAGTTGTCCTATACAAAACAGGTTAATTTTCATGCCTGGTATGTATAACACATTTGAAATTATTGATTTCTTTCCGTCCTTCCTCACGATCTGAACATCATAAACACCTTCACCTGCTAGAGTGTTGTCATTTGCAAACTTCACTGTATTCTTCGACGAGGGCTTCATTTTGACAAACTAATATTTCCTTCCAGTCATGTGTGATGAGCATCCTGAGTCCAAGCACCACTGGTCCTGGAATCTCTCTTCATCTCTTGTTGTGACCATCAACAACATCTCTTCTTCTTCATGTTTCACCAGCTTTGCATCAGTTTCTTGATTCTTCTTCTTTTTTGGACAATCACTAAAATAGTGACCATACTTCTGACAATTGAAACACTGAATGTGACTTTTGTCAAACTTTCGACCACCATCTCTTCCTCTACCTGCAACACCACCTCTTTGGTTTCCTTGGTTCCAAGGTTTTCTCTGATTCGACCAGTTTCCTTCATGCTGATTTCGACCAGTTGAATTGGTGTAACCTCTTCTACCTTTGTTTCTATTCCAGCTTTCTTTGCCTTTCCTTTCTTTTTCTAAATGCGTTTGCAAAGCCATATCACTCTTCGAATTTCCTGTAACTCTTTCAGCCATCCTTTGTTCATGAAACTCAAGCATCCCTTGAAGCTCTTCCTTCGTCAATACTGACAAGTCATTCAAATCTTCTATGACTACTACCACGTGGTCGAATTTTGGAGCCAATGACCTCAAGATCTTTGACACAACTGATCTTGATGTCAACACTTATCCACATACCTTGATTTGATTTACTAGCTTTATAACTCTAGTGAAGAAATCAGTTGTACTTTCATTGTCTTCCATCTAAAGCGATTCACAAGTCCTTTTGTGAGTTTGTAACCTCACCTCTTTCACCTTCTCTACGCCTCCAAACGATTTTTCAATAATCTCCCAAGTTTCTTTTGCTGATTCTACATCACTAACTTTTTCAAAGTTATATGGATCAACACATTAATGAATTATAAAGAGAGCTTTATAATCTTTCTTCTTCAATTCTTTATATGTTGTTTTCTCCTGATCTGTCGTAGTTTCTGCAGAGTAACTCTCTGCCCACAACTATAGATTTAGGTTAACTTGCATCTCAAGTTAAAGCTCAAACTATAAAAGTCCAAAAATATCTAATCTAATCTTTTTAAATGAAATATGGTCTTTTAAAATCAAACCAAATCTTTCTAAAACAATGAATTACATATTTAATACGTTTGAGTCATAGAATATCAAAAACAAATTCTCTTTTCAGATATCTTGGAGCCACATTTCTATAAAACAAATATAAGAGTAATATTTCATTGATATATATATATGGTCACACAAAAGACATATTTATTTTGAGAAAGATATATCTTGGATCCACATTTCTATAACACAAATTTGAAGTAGTAAAATGAGTTGGTTATTGTTATTTTTACTATATTAATGTTAAAATCTATACATGGTTGTTTCCATTTATCAATATCAAATGGTTTATTAATGAACTTATCAATTGAGCATTGGAATGCCAACAAAAAAAAAGTAGATTCATGTTCATGTCAGACATATGTATTTATTTTTATCTCATATGGAGTTCTTTAAAATATATTTATTTCTTATAATATATTCCTCTTGTTTTCTTTAACATCTATTCTTTGTAACTTATACTTTCTTAGACGGAAGGGACAATAGCAAGGTGTTTTCTTAGTAATACTTGAAGGTTACTTGATATTCTTACAACTTAGTTTATTAGAAACTGAGGTGCAATGTATTTGACATCCATGTTGATGACAATAATCAACAAATATTTTATTCTAAATATTTTTTTATGTTTATGTTTTCTTAAGTGGTTGCAAAATACAAAATATATAAACAACACAGATTCACATGTTTATTTGGAGCAAGTAGCTCATTCTATGTGTAAGCCTATGAAAGTAAATGGTTAGACTATTTATTTGGATCATATACATTGAGTATGAAACTGAGAAAGGTTTGAAGATTATCGGTGAAGAATCTATTTGGAGAATTAATCGCAACCGCAATTCTCATCCCTATTAAAACCGTCGAAAGCCCTTTGGTAAAATTCATCTCAAGGTTATTTGATTAATTCGTCTATTTTAGAATTCAGTTTTTTTAATTGGTATTCACAATTATTTGAATTTTGATTTTAATAACCTATGATTTTTGATATGTTAGGTTTCAATGATTCGAAAAAGTAAATCAGATGACAACTAATTTTCGATGTTCACGGGAATGAAGAGACTCCACTTGAGAGCAGAGTCACGTGAAGATCGTGTGGCGTGGATGGAAGCTTTGCACGCTATGAAAGATATGTTTCCTCGAATTTCCAACAGTAAATTGATGGCTCCTATTTACAAAGTAATAATTTCAACTGAGAAATTGAGAAGTATGCCTCTAGAAGAAGGAGTGGGTGAAACAACTATTCAAGACCCAGTGGTATATTATTTCAGTTGAACCTCAGTTTCTTCCTTCCATATAAGTATACAATTTGTATTTATGAAAAATCATGAACGTGTAGTTTAGATTGTATAATTATATAATAGTTTTCTATTGATAGTTTGATTTCCTTTTTGCCTACACACTCAACACTTACAATTGATTGTTGATAATTCAAAAACGGCAAGTGTATGCTATATACTCTTAAGGAGAAAGGGGTAAGTTGTGGCCGTAACCGGGGATGGAACAAATGATGCACAAGCACTACATGAGGTTAGTACAAAGTTTTTCAAGTTTTTGAACTTAGTCGGCTATGTTTTTAATTTTTTTGTTGGATTGTGCATACGAGAATAAGATTGGACATGACTGAAAGAAGTCGATACACGACCTGAGCGATACACTTCATTATTTTATCATCTTCTATATTAATCCTTCCTCTCTTTGTAGCTTGAGAATTAATTCTGTATGTTTTCGTGTTTCATGTTGTATAGCCTGAGGGGTTGTTGTTATATCTACTGACATAACAGACTACATGATTTCACTCAAAAAAATGATAGAAAAAAAGGTGTTTACAGAGTGTGATTCTGTTTGTGTTAAATGTTTAGGCTTTTTTAGTAATTTTCTTTTTGGATTGGAATCACGTCTAAACTTCCAAAGGATATAACTTATGTGGTTACCATACTTAGAGATCCAATTGACCATGTATGTAGCACTTACAAAATATGTTCACACTGTGTATTAGAAAAGTAAGAACATGAATTATGGATTATATTAAGAATTATATTAAGAAGATTTCTTGCTTATATTTTATTAATTTTTGTTCATTCAATGATAAAAATAAGTGGTTGGTATTAGAAATACTCCACCTTAACAATATTTTAGTTTATAAAATGAGATATTTAAATAAAAACATTGATAATGTAAAGATAATGTCTTAATAAGATGTATAAGATTATTTAAATATTTGAACTTGTCTTTAAAGTTGAAAATGTTATTCGAATACTTTATAAAATGACATGTTAGATCAAACCAAGAAATTATGCATATATATTATTTTCAATGATGAAATGTCTAAAACCTTGATTATTATGTATATGATAGAATAACCAATTTATTCTCACTCTCAAGAAAATTTGCCATTGTGTCTAATATTAAGAATATGATTTAAATATTTGAAATGGTACGGGACACAATCAATTAGATTCAACTAATAAAATATTCATAAAATATAATTGTGCCCATACAAAATAATTTTTCATTAACTTTAATTCTATTTCAAATAAATAATTTAAAATATAAATGTTTTTACTTGTGCGGACACACGAGTCTTCTACTAGTTTTCAATAGAATAACTGCGAAGAAATTGATATCATCACCTACAACAATAAGACATGTATCAATAAATAATTTGTGCATCCGTACAGGTAAATAATTAAAATATTATAGATGATTAATTTTTTCTATTATATATTTATAAAAATCATAAAAGTACTTTAAAATAACTAACTATTGTTTAATCTTGTTATTTTTTTTATAACAAAGAGGACCAAAGCCCAAAAGAAAAAGAAAATTACACGGACCCTATAGGCGGATCAGGCAAATTAGTTTTGTTAGCTTCCAGCAATAACACCAACACATCAGGGATGAAGGCTTATCTCTTAAAATCACTACCCATGAACCCACCTTAGCTAATGTATCAGCACAAGCATTAGCCTCTTTAAAAGTGTGTGAGGTTGTTACTAGCTCATGATATTTAATTAACTTTGTTATTCCTCTAATCAACGCACGACAACTAGGAATGCTTCTAATTTCACCTTGAATAGCTTTCATCACTAACTCGGAGTCTATATTCACTTCCACTCTTCTTAACCCTAAACTCTTGGTGAGTCTGAGTCATTTTAGCACTCCCTAACATTTAGCCATGATAACACTACAATTTCCCAAGAACTTGGAAAATCCCCCCAACCAATCGCCCCTCATATCATGAATAACACCACCACACCCAGTCCTACTATGGTCCTTACTAGCTCCATTGATGTTAAGCTTGACCATATTGTACGAAGGCAGCTTGTAACCATACTCCCTCTTCCTCACCTCACGACGATGCACAATAGAGTCATGCTAGCGGTAACCTCATAATCCTTTTGTTTCTGGAAAAATAGCGTGTGCCATGTCAAAAGGTCTCACAAACACTACATTATATTCTTCATTATTCCTCCACATCCATATTATGTGGCATGCAACCGCCCACATGTTCCTCTAATTAGTGTTCCTGTCTACCATATCTCTCAAATTGAAATGAATCCAATCATGCAGATCCAAATAAAAAACTCCACCATGAATCTGTCGACTATGCAAGAACGCGTGAAGAAACTAACGGCCTCCAGGGGTGCGGCCAAGAGCGGAAAGGGAAGGTTCGCCCAGGTGATGCAGCAACCTCCTGTCGACCAGAGTGAAAAAGGATCCTCATCTTCTCCCTAGGGGAGTAATTCCTCTATGTCTCAAGGGGCCCCGAAGAGGGCGAGGGTTCACGGTCCAAACGCTCTCGTCGATCTCACCAAGGGTGGCATCAAGGAGAGTTCCTTATCCCTCCTTGTCATCAGCATCCTAGCTTCTTCCACGGGGCTAGGTCACCTGCAGTGTCGGTCTCAGAAGCACAGGCGATCCTCGGGGCAAGCCAGGACGTCTGAAGACAAAGGCTTACCAAGGACTTGGCTGCGATGACATGGGTCTTGACCGCTTTGGTTTTGAGTGATGAAGGTTATTCTTCAGTCGAGCTGGATAAATTATAGGAGGATCTCGCCTTTGCTCAGTCGAGGATGACCAAATTAGTTGTTGAGCTGGATCTGAGCAAGGAGGAGATTGTCGTGCAATGCAAGAGGAGCAGCGAGGCTGAGGAGCGACTGAAAGCTGCTGAAGAGGAACGGTCGAGGTTACAGGCGCGGGTCGAGGAGCTAGAGACTTCCCTCCGTCCCGCCAAGGATGATACTAACGAGGAAAGACTTATGATTTCCCAGGCCGCGTTGTTGGGCAAGATCCATGAGCTCGAGCAAGATTGCTTAGGGCCGTTGAGGTCGGTTTTTCTAGCTCTGTGGAGCATCTCAGGGTCGTGAATCTCGAGGTTACTCTGATTACCGAGGGGACATGGCCTTATCACCAGGTCATTGATATACAGGTGGTCGCGATAGGCGCCGCAGAGGATGACAATAGCATGCCCGTTGAAGAGGACGAGCGAGACCAGCGAGAGGCCTAGGCTTTATTTCTGTGTCCCCGAGCCTGCGTGCTCGTATTGTTTTTCCTGGCCCGCGTGCCTATTTTTTGTTATGTTTTGTCAGGCCTGCATGCCCTTTTATTGTAATTCTTGAACACCCGAGCTAGTGCCCTTATTGTATGATGATATTTATTAATAGAATGATGTTTCATCTGTTTTTGCTAAGTGTGTGCCCGTTTATGTGTGGTCCTATGTATGCTTGTATGTTTGTATGGACCTTTGTATGCTTGTACGTTTGTATGGTGAGAGTAGTAGCTCGACATGATTTGTTGTGCCCGGTAGTGTAGAGAACTTGCCGGATGACCGGATTGTTACCCGGTCGGTTACGAAAAGGGGCTCGGGGTCGATGCCCTCTCTCCACGGTGTGAATGTCCCATCACGAGCTAGTTGTTCTGCTATCTTGGTATGACGGCGGTGGCTCTCGATTGAGGGCCCCATCGAACAGAGTGCTTTGCCCGCACACACAAAAAAGGGCAGGTGCTTGTTATTGTTGAGTTTTGGGAGACGCGTTTGTACCAGGTCGTGCTCTCGTGGTCGCAAAGTTAGTTGTCACCGAAAGTGTTTAACTGTAGTACCTGTTGTACCCCAAAATTTGACCAACCATTTCTTGTACTTGGCTTATGTTTCATTTCATTTTAGCATTTTCATTTGCATAGAATTGTTCTTAATAAGGGATCAAGAGGTGTATTATGCCATTGAAGAGGAGGGTCTCTTTGGTTTTAAGCTCAAGTAAAGGCATTTGTGCAAGCCATCAAGTGTTTATCATCACCATGAAGTTGTCAGAACTCCTTGAAAGGAGAGATTGGTGTGTGGATGTTATCTCATATCTTGGGGATCATCAGGGATTCATGAGGTCTTTATATTGGAGAGGACATGGTATACAAGCTTATGGATTACCTTAGGGGTCATTGTGGAGTTTTTCTGGTCATTCAAGTTATCTGTAAGGAGGCACAGCCAAAAGATATGGAACTAGGGTTTCATCTGGCCAACTCAAGGTCAACTGTGGACGTGAGAAGGTCAAAGACTTGATTCTAAGTCACTTGAGTCATGGGGAGTCTTCTCAAAGCATTTAGGATGTCATGTTAAGATCAAATTAAGAAGAATCAAGGGTTCAAGAAGTTACTAATTTAGGGTTTCAAAAGTTTTCAGTGTAAAATCCCCTTCTTTAGTGCCTAACTTCAAGGACAATTTACCCTATGATGCATGCTCAATCTCTTTTTCATGAAAACGTGAGACTTGTAGGGTAGGTTCTTAGCTTTCTTTTGAGTATAAGAACTTATCCATTGAGTTTATACATCTTAAGTTATGATACTGACAAGTTAAGGTCCTCAGATGAAGATATTTTTGGTCAACTTAAAGTCAACTCACTTCCAAGGCATATTTGGCCTAGAATCAAGTTCCTCCTCAACTTCAAGTGAAAATGAAAGTTGTTCCTCAGGGTCTTAGATTTCCAAAAAGTCCTAGAAGTCCTTTTTATAATTTTTACATCTCAAGTTATGGACCTCACAAGGCAAAGGCATTTTTGGAAAGTTCATTATAGGTCATTTGTTTCAATGGTCTTTTTCATGAACTTATGGACCTCAAATGCAATTCCAACCAACATGAAACTTGTTCCTAAGAGTCTTAATTCCACATTGAAATCAAAATTCATGAGGATTGTTGAATTATATATACATATGGAGCATTTTCAAAGTGAAATTTTGGTTTTTGGTCATGGTTTGAGTACCTTGCATTACAAGTCACATTTTGTTCCATTTTTGATTTATTTCACACCATTATATGCCTAAAAGAAGTTTAAAACAAATGGACCAACATAAAGAGTCATAATATGCCATATTTTCAAATTTCTTACTCAAAAAGTAAGGAATTCAAACTTGGTGTGTGGAAGGTTTAAAAGCCAAAATTAATTCCATTGTTTTCTACACACTATACTTGACTGAATGCTGACCCAAAAGGACGTGTACATGGCCAACCCGTGTGTGCATGGAAAGTAATTTTAGAAGGCAAAATTTAAAATCACTTGATTCACCCATTATAGGCTTGCATGAGTGCCCTAAACCCATCATACATAAGCTTGGAAACAACCCTAATTGGTCAGAATAAAGGGAGCTGAGCAGAGAGAGGAATTTCACTCAAAATTTCACAAAAGTTTCTCTTCTTCAAATCTAGTTTTGCCTTGGAATTCTCTTTAAGCTGTGTCCCAAATCTTCATCACTGAGGACTAAGGAAGAGTTTGAAAGCATAAAAGTGAAGCTTGCAAGCTTTGGAAGAGCCAACGGAGCTGATCCGTTCAGTAAGTTTCCTCACTTTATTTCTATCATTCTAGGCATGTTTTAGGGTCATTTTGGTTTGCATCAGAAGCCCTACCTATGGTAGGCAATGTTTGAACCATTGATTTGCTTGTATGATGAAATTTCAGCATGTGCATTCAAACTTTCATGTCTTCGATTCTTTTGATTCAAGGACCTTTTTGGAAAATGATGGTTAGATTTGGAATCCTTGTGAGCTCAGCTTTCTTTTGATATAAGATTTGCTCATTTTTATTAAGTTTTGGTGACTGGCCTCCGGCGAGCTGGCCGGAGAAGACGACCGGAGCCCTAGCTCCGGCGTCCTAGTCACTAGTCTGATCTGAGCTGAGTTGGATATGTGGACTTGTTGACCTACTTATGTGTTTCGTTTCAATTGGTTTGACCAAGATGCCACGCATGCAATGAATCCACCTCATTAAATGAAACAGTGCATTTCATGTGTTAAGCTGAGTTGATTTGGATTGGGATGAAATTGATATTCACGCCCCAACTTTCTGGGCCCAGATGCGTTTTATACTTGTTTTAGTTCAATCTGAAGTTTACTTTTGCATCCCCTTTGTTTGTTCAACTTATTTTATTTTATTTTATTTTCTATTTTCATTTTCTATTATTAAAATAACTTTTAACTATCAAAAATTTCCATAAAAAATGTTTTCAATTATTTCAAGATGTCATTTAATTTTCTATATTTTTTGTTTCTGATTTTATTTTGCTATTTTATTTCAATTTTGCAATTGGATCACTTTTATGGGGTCTACCTTGTGTGGTCTTGATTGTTTGGACCTCCATTCTTTATCTCCTATGACCATGGCCTCTCCCTAACCTAGATAAATGATTGAGGTATTCTTGAGGATGATTTTGAGTGACCAACTATCATTTTTAATTTGTCTTTGAATTGACTTTTGTGGCTCCTCGATTCATGCTCGATAAGGTGGAGCACCATCAATTTTTGAATTGTTTAGTGATGCCTTGAAATGAATTTAACTTTGATATCTTGGGTTCTGTTTAATAATTGACTTAGCTATTTTGTGTTTTTTATTTGGAATTTATTGAACAATATTTCAATTTTTGATGAAGCTCGCAAGTCAAGTCATCTTAAAAGAGGTTCATACAAACTAGTTTGACCTAGTTCCCTTGGGAAATGACTTCTATGGATCCCATATGCACCCTATGAATCTTGATGATTGTTTATGACATGATTAAGGTGTTGTTTCTTTGGTTTTAGGTCAGACATTTGTGTAACTTGTTTCACATGTTACTTAGAAGTTAGGCATTTCCACTTGTTTTTAAGTGTTGAACATGAGATACAACTTTGGTTCTTTCATTTGCCTTGACTTGGTTCTTGTTTGTGACTTGTTCTTAATCTTGATTTGAGCTTTCTCCTTTTGGTTTCACTTCTGCCCCTTGTGCTTTGATCATCATTCAAGGTGATTTGGTGTACATGTTTATGCTTTGAGTGTGCCTTGAATGATGCATCTCTTTTAGCACTTGTTTGGTCCTTTCTTTTACATGATCAATTTGAATGGTTTGGTTGAGATACTTTACATGTGGTTACTGCCCAAGTTTCTTTCTCCCATCTTCTCTTTGATATGGCCTTTTGGTTTTGCTTTTTGTTTAGCTTTAGCTTAAGTGATGGATGTTTGAATGGTTGTAGGAGTTGTTACTTCTCCCATTTCATCTCACTCTTTTTGACTTGTTTAAGTCAACTTGTTTTGATCATTTGTCTTTGTTGCATCATGTGATTCTCATATCCCTTCTTTGCATCTTTGTATACCATGTTTGCATTGTTTTGACTTGTTTAAGTCAACTTCTTCTCATTGTTCATTTCATCTGTGATTGAATTATCTGTTGTTTACTTGGTCTTTTGCCATGATCCCTTAGGATTCCTAGTCCCCCTATTTAAGATGGGAGTAGGAGAGACATTAGGTGCTCAATCCTTTGCATGATAACACTAGGATAATTTCTTCCCTCTTAATCCCAAATTTAGGAGCATTTTATATGATAACATTAGGGTTGTTTAGTTTCCCCTTAGAGTTTGTGTCTTCTCTTCTCATCTCTTAACTTTCATAAGAAACTTAATAAAGGACGATAAATGTTGTATGCTACGAGCCTTAAGTACTTGAAGAATGATAGTTGGGGGGCCTCCTCTCAATCTGTCTAGAGTGTTTAGCGTATGCCCTTTGGGCGATATGCGACGCATTCGCTCTCAAGTCATAGTCTTTAGTGCAACATGAGTTACGAACTTAACTCAATTCACTTCTTGTTTTAAAAACACAAAAACAAAACATTAAACCTTTTTATCCTTCGGGATTGTCTATAAATCATTTTCATAAAGAGTGTGTTAAGCTTTGGTTCTACCTAAAATAGGCATCGTCCCTAACTGCTAGAGCGAAGGTTTAACTCTACTCAGTTAAAACACTTGAACCAATCTGTGGTCGTGTAAGCCCGAACTACGTTTTCTCTAATTTCTCATACCAGATGAGGATACGTAGGCACAAGACGGCGATGTCTTGGCGAGCAACCTTCCCCCCATCACCTGTAGTTTTTCGAACTAAGTTGATTCTGACTTTCCCATGGCACGAGGGAATACGTAGGCATAGAGCAGCGATGCTATATCGAGTCTCTTTTCTTTTCTTTTGTCCCTGTGAGCCAGCCTTTTGATAGATTAACACCCATAGATTAGACAACAAGCATGGATCCCATTGAGTACAACGGACGTGAGGGGTGCTCATACCTTCCCCTTGCGTAACCGACTCCCGAACCCAAGATTTGGTTGCAATGACCTGTCTTTTCCCGTTTTTGTAGGTTTTCTCTGATCATTTCCTTTCCCTCTCTTTGGGATAAATAACAAATGGTGGCAACTCTTCTTTCCTTGCCGACCCTTTTTTTCACAGCGATGCGATAGCTGGCGACTCTGTTGGGGAATTTTCCCATCCCTTATGCGAGTCATTCCTAGCGCTTGTGTGTTTTTGTCACTGGGTGTGTATATACGTGCATATGTGTAGCATTTGTACTTTATTGCATTTTGCATTTTTACTTTTCGCACATTATTATCATATTGTTATGCTGTTGGGTGGGTTTGTTCCATTGTGTGATAAGCCAAAACCCAGGCTTGAGCATAACCTTAGCATTAGAAGTGGAAAGTAGTGATGGACCTGTATGGCGACATGCACTAGTCCTCATGAAATTCGTGCTCAGACGAGATTCTCTTTGATGACTACCTTTCTAGTCTGTTTCGGACAGTTGAGAGGATGTTGGATCTGAGGATTGTTGACTCTGGGGACCGTTCACATGGGAATCAGCTAAGTGAGGCCGCTTCGTTTGACTATGATGCCAAACCAGAAATGGTGAACGTATCATCGTTTCTCGAAATCCTGTGATGCTGAAGACCACATAGGATGCCAGACCTTGTCAGAGATAGGTTCATACCTGTGAGTGGGGAGGGTTATGCAGGAAACTTTGACCTTCAACCTACCCAATTTTCTTGTCAGTGTGGACTTTTGGTCTTTGATACTTTAGGGTTCCTTATATCAGTGCTGTGTTATTTTCTCGCCAAAGCGAAGCGCTGGTTCATCTTAGTCAGCAGCACAACAATCTTGATCCCCTGTTGCATTTGCATACTCATTTGCATTTTAACATTGACATGTATTTGTGTTTCAGGTGCCTATTTTCTTCTTGATTCTAGTAATCTAATCAACTATCAACATGAAGCCCAATTTGAAGAGAACAGTAGCATACAAGTTTCCAACACCAGATATAGGGTCCTCGCTCAGTCTGATTTCTGTAGCTGATCACAGTGTGATGGAGGATTTCAAGAAAGTTTATGGGAAGATTCTGAGTTATGTCTGCAAAGCTTCATTGTTTAAGTTAGGAGGTCTTCATGCATTACTTCAGTTCTATGACCCTCAGCTGCGATGTTTCACCTTCCCATGATATGTATTAATGCCTACTTTGGAAGAATTTTCCATGCTGCTAGGAGTCCCAGTTCTGGAATAAATGCCTTTCTACCATTCTGAAGCAGAGCCCAACTTGACAAAGCTAGCAAATTCTCTTCAATTGTATGTTTTAGAATTAGATGGAAAGATGAGTTGGAGGAATGGAGTACCTGGATTCCCATTACCTTTCTTGGTGAGCAAAGCTCAGCATTTTGCAAAAGAAGGATGTTAGATTGTCTTCAATGGTATCTTGGCTCTTTGTATCTATGGCATAATATTGTTTCCCAACATCTCGGATCATGTTGACTTGGATGCCTTTCATATCTTCGCCTCCAAGAATCCTGTGCCAACACTCTTAGGAGATGTTTATCATTCTGTCCACTATAAGAATGAAAACAGAAGAGGGAAGAGTGTTTGCTGTTGTGTGCCTCTCCTATACAGATGGTTTATTTTGCATCTGCCTAAGTTTGGTACTTTTGTTGACATCTCTGACACTGCTGACTGGTCAGAAAGGCTTATGGATTTAAGGTCGGAGAATATTGTATGGTTTAACAGAGACCTTTTGGGTGTGGATATTTTTTACAGCTGTGGTAATTTCCCCAATTTTCCATTGATTGGGAGAAAGGGGGGAATTAATTATAACCCTGCTCTCGCAGTCAGACACTTTAGTTACGCTCTAAGAGAACCTCTGAAGGAAGAAGAAATACAGGAATCTGTGTATTTCACCGGTTTAATTGACAATGAGACCTTAATCATATTGAAAAAGGCTTGGGGTAAAATTCACCGTAAGGGAAAATCTTCATTGGGCAGGGGTGACTGCAGAGCTTATGGGCCATATGTGGAATGGATCCAGGAAAGAGTTGAGAGATTGTTGCTACCCTTTCCGGTCAGAGAACCTTTGTATCCCCTGGTAGTTGAAGAGCCAACAACAGTTGATGTTCAGAAATACAATCAACTGTGGGCTGAAAAGGAAGAACTACGCAAGGCAAACGAAGAGTTGGAGAAGGAAATCATCCAGCTTAGAAGTGAAAAAAATCAGGCCACCCACTCATCAAAGAAGCAGACAGAGATAATGAACAAGATGGGTAGAGAGTTAACAAAAGAGATTTGCGCCCGAGAGCGAGTGGGTTGAGACTTGAAAAGCGCCAATGATATTCTCAAGGATAAGAAAAAGGAGCTAGAGAGAGCACATTTAGAGATATCAAAGTTCAATGCTCAATGGAACATTATCTTGACTAACCACAAAGAAAGAGAAGATGGACTTCGTCAGCAGATTGTCAAGTTGAAGACTTAACTCCGTGTAAAAGATGAGGTAGATCCAGGAGAATCCTCTCGCCGATACGAAAGCAACCGCAAGCTACGTGAAGCTCTTGCAACGTTGGAGGAGTATAAGTTGAGAGCAGATCTGAAGAGGCCTAAACTTGAAGATGCATTTGGGAAGATTATGCTCAATACTTGCAAACTACCATCAGCAGGAGAGACTTGCTTATTCGAGGGTTAATTGCCAAACCTGATCATCTTGATATGAAGGAGTTATTGGAAGAATTCCAGACTCTCTGTCATACTTGATGCATTTTCTCTTTTGTATTTTGTTGTTTTGTACTCCGACCATCACCGGGATTGTTGGATGAGGTCATGTTTGACTCAGTTGTATTTCCTTGGTGATGTGCTATTGATACTCTGTTTCTCATTCTATTTATGAGAGAGGTTTTGTGGATCTATCTGTTGGCTCTTCATTCTTCTGTTGTTCCCGTGGAACTAGAATCAAGGGGAAGATTTCTCTGAACCATATTTACATGTCTACATTTTGCATCATTTTTCATATTGCATTGCAGATGTTCTGGTTCTGTTTACCTTTTTTCTTTCTGTGGTTTTCTCAACACTGTTTCAGGATTGAAGATCGCACAATTCACCGCTATTCAACTAGGGGAAATCAGCAAAAGGCAATGGACCAAATTCAACTTGAGCTACAGGAGTTCCGTGACCGCATGGCACAATTCATGGATCTAATGCAGGGGGTCGCTAACGGCCAAGAACAGCTGAGAACACTCGTTCAACCTCTAATTGCTAGGGTTGACGGAAGTGGATGCATGGTGGGACCGCGGTTGTTCCTCCTCTAGCTGACAATGTCACTCCTTATGCCAATGTCATCCCAACAGTTGTTATTCCCTCGGGCGGAGGTAATCAGAATGGAACCCATGTTTCAGGGGCAACATGAGCTGTACATGGAAATGCTGGTCCTTAGTGGGAGGAGGACGGACAAGATGATATTTTCTCCATGGGAGATCTGGGAGCAGGTTTGCAGTCTGATGCAGACAGGAGGTTCAAGGTGATAGAAGAGAAGATGAAGAACCTTTAAAATCAGAATTCTCTTGGTCTGGACATGTCTAAGTTGGGATTGATCTCAGGTCTAAGGATTCCACCGAAGTTCATGGTTCCAGACTTTGACAAATACAAGGGGATGACCTGTCCTAGGGTGCACCTTCGTTCATATTACAGAAAAATGTCTGCGTACTCTGATGACGAGAAGTTGCTGATGCACTTCTTTCAGGATAGCCTGTCTGGTCCATCATTGGAATGGTATATGGGTTTGGATTCGTTCAATATTAGAAGCTAGAAAGAGTTGGCAGAGGCTTTCGTCCGACACTATCAATCTAATAGTGATTTGGCGCCCAACCGTGTGCAGTTGCAGAATCTGTCGCAACGGAGTAATGAGGGATTTAAAGAGTACGCCCAGAGGTGGAGCGAGCTTGTTGCAAGGGTTCAACCTCCCATCGTGGAAAGGGAACTCATTGACATGTTTGTAGCTACATTGCCTGGTGTGTACTACGAGAAGTTGATAGGGAATATGTCTGGTAGCTTTTCAGATTTAATCATCACTGGTGAACAAGTTGAAAATGGGATTAAACTGGGAAAGATTCAGGCGGGAGAGGGATCCTCATCTAGAGGAGGAAGGAAGAACTTCGGTAACAAGAAGAGGGAAGGAGAAACAAACGAGGTTTTAGAATACTAGAATAATAACAGAAATAGAAACAAAAATCAACAATACCATTAGCAACAACCTCAGGTTGTGAGTATTGCTATTCCAGCAGTGCAGCCTCAACAACAACCACGTCCACAACAACAGCAACAACAGCAGAATTATGCACCGTGACGGTTTCAAGACCGTGGGAGAGTGATGAATAGACAGTTTGATGCACCACCAATGCCATACTCATAGCTCTTACAACATTTGTTGCAGCTTCAGTTGGTTCAAAAAAGGATAATGACACCTTTGACCGGCGCGCCACCCCCGAGGTATGACGCAAATGTCAGATGTAACTTTCACTCAGGCGCTCCTGGCCATCATATAGACAACTGCAAAGCCTTCAAACATAAGGTTCAGGATCTTATAGATAGCAAAGCAATCAACTTTACAAATGATGCGCCTAATGTTGTTCAAAACCCTATGCCCAACCATGGAGCGACCGTCGTGAATGCTATTGTGGGTGAAGAGAATTTGAATTTGGTGACCAACATTGAAGAGCTGAGAACTCCTTTGAGTTTTGTTAAGAGTAGCCTGTCGAAGGGTGGAGTGTTTCCAGGTTGTATGGAAAACTGTGAAGGTTGTTTGGCTGGTCCTGAGGGATGTGAGGATTTGAAAAATCATGTGCAAAGATTAATGAATGAAGGCGTGCTACAATTTGACAGAATTGGTGAAGAGAAAGATGAAAAGGTGATTGGTCAAGAGCAGGATGAGGTTGCCACAATCTCATTTCCTTTTAAAACCATTAACATATCTGCGTCGCTGAGGCCAGCTACCATTATAATCACCAAGGCAGGGCATGTGCCTTACGAAAGAACTAAAGCAATCCCGTGGAATTATGGGGCTGAAGTCTTTTGTAATGGCCAAAAACAAGAGCTGAAGGGAATGGCGTTTGATTCTGTGGATAATTTGGTGGGAACAGGCGGAATGACAAGAAGTGAGAGGGTGTTTGCACATCCAGAGGCTAATGTTGAAAGACCGGACAAAAGAAAGGGGAAGGCTATTGTTGAAGAAAGTTCTCAACAGGGTGAGAAGGATGCTTTGTTGAAAGACGTTGAGGAATTCATGCGTCTGATTAGAAAAAGTGACTACAAGATTGTGGACCATCTACAACAAACCCCGTCAAAAATATCAATCTTGTCATTATTATTGTGCTCTGAGGCACATCAAAATGCCCTTCTGAGGATTCTAAACACTGCGTATGTGCCACAAGAGATATCAGTGAACCAACTGGAAGGATTGGTGGCGCATGTGAATGCTGGAAATGGATTGGGATTTACTGATATGGACTTGACACCTAAAGGAAGAAACCACAATCACGCCCTGCACATTTCCATTGAGTGCAGAGGAGCTGTATTATCTCATGTTCTGGTGGATACTAGGTCTTCACTTAATGTGTTGCCCCAAAAGGCTTTGATGAAGCTTGACATCCAAGGAGTAATATGCACTCCTAGTTATTTGATTGTGCGAGTGTTCGATGGAACAAGGAGGTATGTGTTTGGAGAAGTGACTCTTCCTATCCAAGTTGGCCCGGAGGTTTTTGACGTTGTCTTTTACATAATGGATATCCAACCAGCATCCAATTGCTTGTTAGGTCGGCCCTGGATTCATTCGGCAGGGGTGGTAACATCGACTCTACATCAGAAGCTAAAGTATATGGTGGGTGGTAACATTGTCACCGTCTATGGTGAGGAGGACATAATGATCAACCATTTATCCTTATTCAAGTATGTGAAAGTTGATGGGGAGATACATGAGACTCTATGCCAAGAATTTGAGGCGGTCCAGGTCAGAGAGAAGGAGACAGTTGTGGGAAGAGTCCCTGAGGTTGCTATGTACTCATTCAAAGAGGCCTAAGCTATGGTAAAGTCTGGATCATCTCAAGGTTGGGGGCAGGTGTTGAGTATCCCCAATAAGCAAGATAAGTTTGGATTTGGGTATATCCCGTCATCTTTTTCTTCACAGAGCGCTCCATGTTACAGAGGATCGGTCTAGTTTACAAGTGGTGGAGTGATATTTGACCGAATCAATGATGTGTCAGAGGATGAGGGTGATAGTGATTGTGATATGGATGCATGGATCCAACCAAGTGTTCCCGGCCAAAGCCTGAGCAACTGGACTATTGAAGAAGTTGTCCAAGTGACCCGTGAAGAGTAATTATCTTGTTTTTTTTATTATGTGTAGCCCTATGTTCTACCCGGAGCATAGTGGTCTTTGTCTATAGGTCCTTATCCTTGTTTATGTTTCGAACAGTTGTTTTATCATTAATCAAAATGCATTTTTGCATTCAAATATTGTGATCCTTGTTTTTCTTGTTTTTATTTTTAACAATAAAATGGCAATGTGGTTTGTGTTGTTTGCATATCATTTTAAGCATCAAATCATCATCATTGCAGGTTTCACATAGCATATGCCACCGATTCAAACTCGTCTATGACTCGGTATGACTTTGATAATCCAATCTTTCAAGCTGAAGAAGAGATTGAGGAAGACGAAGACCTACCTGAAGAGCTTGCCAGGCTGCTGAGACAAGAGGAGAAGGTTATTCTGCCTCATCAGGAGGAGATCAAAGTCGTCAACCTGGGTACAGAGGAAGCCAAGAAAGAGGTCAGAATAGGGGCTGCTTTAGAGGATGATGTCAAACAAAGACTGGTAGAAATGCTCCGAAAGTATAATGATGTCTTTGCTTGGTCATATGAAGATATGCCCGGACTTGATACGGATATTGTGGTTCATCGCTTGCCTCTTCGAGAAGAGTGCCCGCCCGTGAAACAGAAACTAAGAAGAACCAGACCTGACATGGCAGTTAAGATCAAAGAAGAGGTCCAGAAGCAATTGGATACTGGATTTCTTGCTGTGACGGACTACCCTCTGTGGGTCGCCAACATTGTACATGTACCTAAGAAGGATGGTAAGGTCAGGATGTGCGTAGATTATCGTGATCTAAACAGAACGAGTCCGAAAGACGATTTCCTGCTCCCCCACATTGATGTGTTAGTTGATAACACAACCCAATATTCAGTGTTTTCCTTCATGGACGGCTTCTCCGAGTATAACCAGATCAAGATGGCCCTGGAGGACATGGAGAAAACGACCTTTATCACGTTGTGGGGGACTTTTTGCTATAAGGTAATGCCCTTTGGATTGAAGAATGCAGGGGAAACCTATCAGCGAGCGATGGTCACTTTGTTTCATGATATGATTCATCATGAGATTGAGGTCTATGTTGATGACATGATCGCAAAGTCACAAACGGAGGAAGAGCATATGGTGAATCTGTTAAAGTTGCTCGAGAGGTTAAGGAAATTCAGACTAAGGTTGAATCCGAACAAGTGCACTTTTGGTGTACGGTCAGGAAAGCTATTGGGGTTCATAGTCAATGAAAAAGGAATCGAGGTCGATCATGCAAAAATAAAAGCTATACAAGAGATGCCAATGCCAAAAACAGAGAAGGAAGTTCGTGGTTTCTTGGGTAGATTGAACTACATTGCAAGGTTCATATCTCACCTCACAGCCACGTGTGAACCAATGTTCAAGCTGTTAAAGAAAGATCAGGCGGTGGTCTGGAAGGAAAATTGCCAAAGGGCATTTGAAAAAATAAAGTAATATTTACAGGAGCCTCCGATACTGATGCCCCAAGTGGAAGGAAGACCTTTGATAATGTACTTAACGGTTCTTGAGATTTCCATGGGTTGTATTCTCGGTCAACACGACGAGACAGGAAGAAAAGAACATGCCATCTATTATTTGAGTAAGAAGTTCACAGATTGTGAATCCAGATACTCAATGTTAGAAAAGACGTGTTGTGCACTTGCTTGGGCTGCCAAACGCCTAAGGCAACATATGCTGAATCACACAACCATGCTGATTTCGAAGATGGATCCGATTAAGTATGTGTTCAAAAAGCAAGCGCTTTCGGGAAGGATTTCTAGATGGCAGATGGTTTTGACAGACTACGGAATTCAATACGTCTCCCAAAAGGCTATCAAAGGGAGTGTTCTGTCAGAATATCTCGCAGAGCAACCAATCGATGATTATCAGCCGATGAAGTTTGAATTTCCTGATGAGGATATCATGTTCTTGAAAATGAAAGGTTGCGATGAGCTGTTACCGGATGAAGGTCCTGAGATAGGCTCCTAGTGGCAAATGATTTTTGATGGTGCTGTTAACTCCTATGGTAGTGGAATTGGGGCCATCATTACCACTCCCCATGGTACACACATACCATTACTGCCAGGTTAACATTTCCCTGCATCAATAACGAAGTTGAGTATAAAGCATGTATCATGGGCATCGAAGAAGCGATGGATCTAAGAATCAAGAACCTTGATATTTATGGTGATTCAACTTTGGTAGTCAATCAGATCAAAGGAGAACGGGAGACTTGTCAGCCTAATCTGATTCCCTACATGAACTATGCAAGGAAGTTGTTACCTTTCTTCGATAGAGTAGAATTCCATCATGTGCCAAGAGTGGAGAATCAGATGGTAGATGCCTCGGCTACATTATCCTTGATGTATAAGGTGAATTATTGGAATGACGCTCCGAGAATTGTCATCTCCCGCCTCGATAGGCCATCGTTTGTATTTGCAATAGAGGAAGCTTCAGATGGAAAGCCATGGTATTATGATATCCGGAACTTTCTTAAGAATCAGGAATATCCACCTAGGGCATCGAGCCGGGATAAGAAGACCTTAAGAAGATTGTCTGGAAACTTTTATATGAACAAGGATGATGTACTCTATCGAAGAAACTTTGACCTAGTGTTGTTGAGATGCATGGACGAAAAAGAAGCAGGTTTGCTTATGGAAGAGTTCCATGAGGGTGTTTTTGGTACACATGCAGGCGGACATGTAATGTCTCGGAAACTGTTGAGGGCAGGCTACTATTGGTTGACTATGGAGTCTGATTGTTTCAAATACGCCAAAAAATGTCATAAATGCCAGATTTATGCTGATAAGATGCATGTACCGCCAAGTCCTCTGAATGTCATGGCGTCTCCCTGGACCTTTTCCATGTGGGACATTGATATGATCGGTAAGATTGAACCGACCACATCCAACAGACACCACTTCATCTTAGTGGAAATTGATTATTTCACTAAGTGGGTCGAAGCAGCTTCTTTCGCCAACATCACCAGACAGGTCGTGGCTCGATTTATCAAGAAGGACATCATTTGTCATTACGGAGTTCCCAAACGAATCATTACTGATAATGGTTCAAATTTGAATAACAAGATGATGAAGGAACTGTGCCAGAGTTTCAAGATTGAGCATCACAATTCTTCTCCTTATCGTCCGAAGATGAATGGCATTGTCGAAGCAGCCAATAAGAACATAAAGAAGATTTTGCAGAAGATGGTTGTGACCTTTAAAGATTGGCACGAGATGTTTCCCTTTGCATTACACGGATATCGTACTTCGGTACGTACTTCAACTGGGGCAACTCCTTTCTCGCTAGTGTATGGTATGAAAGTTGTCCTACCATTGGAAGTCGAGATTCCTTCTTTAAGAGTGTTGGTTGACGTCAAACTTGATGAGGCGGAATGGGTGAAGGCCATATTGAATCAACTTAGCTTGATGGACGAGAAGAGGTTGGCATCCATTGCATATGGACGTTTGTATCAAAGTAGGATGAAGAAAACTTTCAATCAGAAGGTGCGCCCATGGAGCTTCCAGGAAGGTGACTTAGTGTTGAAGTGGATTCTCCCTCCACAGACAGATCACAGGGGCAAATGAACTCCCAATACAAAGGTCCATACATCGTAAGGAAAGTCTCTTCAGGAGGAGCCTTACTACTATCAACCATGGATGGGGAAGATTTCACATCCCCCGTGAATGCAGACGCAGTTAAAAAATACTTTGCTTAAAAGAGACCCGCTGGAATAAAAAAAGAAAATCCAGGAAAAATGGGGCATCCCGACGAACCATAAAAAGAATGGGTTCGGGCAAAAATTAGGGATAAAGGGAAAAAAAATGTAAACTCGCAAAGTTGAAAACCTAAAAAGGCGGCTTTGGCAAAAATGGGTATCCCGGTGAATCGAAAACCCGCAAGGGCGATTCAGGCAAAAGTTAGGGAATTGAATGGCAAATGACCGCGGTCTGTGTATTGATCTTTTGAGTACAGTGGATTTTGGAAGAACCCGAGGGTCAATCAATCAAGTCAGTTTCTTCAGTAGACAGAGCATTGGAGAAGCATCAAAGTCATACGAGTCATAGATGAATCGACACATGGTGGTTGTCTGTACCACATTGCCGACATTTTGTATAGTTTCTTGCATTTCTGTATTATTTGTGCAACTTTCTCTTTTCAGGAGTTGCATCTATTGTAAATTTGCCTATTTACAGGCCATTTATCAATGAAGTATATATTATTCAGGAAGCTTTTGTTTTTGTTTTAGCTTTTACTGTTTTGTTTGCAAAAGACAGCTGATGTTTTTGATAAAACTTTGCATACATAAACTAGTGGGCTTTGCTAATAATCATTAAAACTTTGATTTGCTTGAACAATGTCATGGATAATAACCAAGATAGCTCTTGTTGTATACAAGATACTTTGTTTGTATTTGTTGCAGGGCACTCATTCCCGAGACTATTCCAGAGGTGCATCCCTAGTAGGGTCACCATGTCTCTGTCCCCATAAGAGGAAGATGTGTAGTTTGAGATTAGTATGTCCCCAGCAGGTTGGGATTACGCACGATTAAGGCTATCCTCAGCAGGTCAAGATTGATATATCTGGTAGAGTATAGTTTTCCCTAGCAGGTGAGGTGTGTACACCTATTCTCAGTAGTTCAAGTGCATACATCTTATCCCCTATCAGGTTGACGTCAAGGATATCCCTGGAGGGTCGAAACTGAGGTTTCCTAGTTATGGTATGCACCTATTCTTTAACAGGCATATTCGGGATTATCCCCAGCAGTGGAGCGAGTGCAAGCTTTCTTTCCCCTTGGAGTCTAGATCTTTGACTCCTTTCCCCTTAGAGTATAGGTCATTGACTCATTCCCCAAGTAGAGGTTGATGTTGATGAGATTTATTCCCCAAATGGAGGATGATATTGATGAATTTATTTCTCATTTCCCCAAGCAGAGGTCGATGCTGATTCCCTTGGTGAAGTTGTTATCCGTAGCAGAATCCAGTTGGTCACTGGTATTCTTCAGAGCGAGCTTCTTTGGGATTTTTTTCAATTAATCTTAACTTTCATCCCATGCAGATTCCCAGCGAAGTTGCCGGAGTAGTTTTCTTCCCCGTAGAGCGGGATGGACTCAGAGAATTTTTATTCTCCATCGGCAAAGAGAGTTTGGAATAGCTCCCCAGTAAGTCTTATCGCTAGCAGATAATGAATTCAATCTTCAGTGAGCCGAATCTCTGGCAGAGAAGAGCTATTCCCAGCAATTTGCTTTACTCCCCGGTAGAGTCGCATTCTGAAAGGCCATCCAGGGCTATTTCCCCAGTAAAGTGGACTCGTTTTCCCCAGCCGAGTTGTTTGTTCCCTAGAAGAGTCGTATTCTGGTAGGCCATTCAGAGCGCTTTCCTCAACAGAGTTGATTTGATCCCCAACGAAGTGGATTTTGTTCTCAGCAGAGCAGTTATACCCAGGAGAGTTCTTTTCCAGGAAGCCGTCAAGGGCTTATTTCTCCCAGCAAAAGTCGAATCATACTTGGCACACCCAGTCATCCCCAACGAAGATGGCTTCTTCTCTTCAGCATTTATTTTGCTGGTACGGTTCCTTTGCATTTTGCATTGTGCATATCATCCTCCCAAACGCGTAGCATTTCCATTTTGTATGGAGCATTACGCCATTTTCAAACATGTGCATTTGAAACATAAGTCAGGTTGTTACCTCTTATTTCCGGTTGTATCTCCAACAGTCAATGATGTGTTCATCTTACCAACAATATTTCTTGAGCCCGTGCGGTATCCAGACCCCGATAAATATTAGTGTTTTTCTTGAGCCTGTGTGGTATCCCGACCCCAGCAAGATCTTTGACAAATGTGTTTATCTTATCATGCTCCCCAACGGAGTCTACATGGTTGAGTTTGTTGTTTCCCCATCAGATTTCTTATTTCAGATTGTGAATCGACGGATTCTCTTCTCAACTTCGTGTTAAGCCGGCCTTCGGGTTCGATGCTCGCTTTAATTAGCGGATGCCTGCTTGGATTAGCAGATGTTCTTAACTTCTTGTTGAGCCGGCCTTCAGGTTTGATGGTCGCTTTAATTATCAGATGTCTGTTTGGATTATCATATGTTCTCAACTTCGTGTTGAGCCGGCCTTCGGGTTCGATGCTCGCTTTAATTAGCGGATTCCTGCTTGGATTAACAGATGTTCTCAAATTCGTGTTGAGCCGGCCTTCGGGTTCGATGCTTGCTTTAATTAGCGGATGCCTGCTTGGATTAGCAGATGTTCTTAACTTCGTGTTGAGCCGGCCTTCGGGTTCGATGCTCGCTTTAATTAGCGGATGCCTGCTTGGATTAGCAGATGTTCTCAACTTCGTGTTGAGCCGGCCTTCGGGTTCGATGCCTATTTTGTTTAACAAATGCCTGACAACGAGGTCAGATGTTCTTACCGACTTAGTGTCATTGCCTGCATGTTAGCATATGTTTTTCCCGACTGCGTATCAATGCTTTCTAATTGGTAATGAGTTAGCTCATTATCCTTGCAGTTATCAGTTACAGTTTCTTCAGTGATTTTATTTTCACTCCAGTGGACCTTTCTACAGTTCTTTTTTGTGGTTGACAAATTTCCGGGTTCTGTTATATTCAACCATCCTTTTACCTTGAATATTTGACAGTCGTTTACTTTTCATCCCTTTAGGTCCAAGTCGATTGAATAGGGGCAGCTGTTGTACCCCAAAATTTGACCAACCATTTCTTGTACTTGGCTTATGTTTCATTTCATTTTAGCATTTGCATTTGCATAGCATTGTTCTTAACAGGGGATCAAGAGGTGTATTGTGCCATTGAAGAGGAGGTCTCTTTGGTTTCAAGCTCAAGTAAAGGTATTTGTGCAAGCCATCAAGTGTTTATCATCACCATGAAGTTGTTAGAACTCCTTGAAAGGAGAGATTGGTGTGTGGATGTTATCTCCTATCTTGGGGATCATCAGAGGATCATCAGGGATTCATGAGGTCTTTATCTTGGAGATAACATGGTCTACAAGCTCATTGATTACCCTAGGGGTCATTATGGAGTTTGTTTGGTCATTCAAGTTATCTGTAAGGAGGCACAGCCAAAAGATATGGAACTAGGGTTTCATCTGGCCAACTTAAGGTCAACTGTGGACTTGAGAAGGTTCAAGACTTGATTCTAAGTCACTTGAGTCATGGGGAGTCATCTCAAAGAATTTAGGATGTCATGTTAAGATCAAATTAAGAAGAATCAAGGGTTCAAGAAGTTACTAAATTAGGGTTTCAGAAGTTTTCAGTGTAAAATCCCCTTCTTTAGTGCCTAACTTCAAGTACAATTTACCCTATGATGCATGCTCAATGTCTTTTTCATGAAAACATGAGACTTGTAGGGCAGGTTCTTAGATTTCTTTTGAGTACAAGAAATCATCCATTAAGTTTGTACATCTCAAGTTATGATACCAACAAGTTAAGGTCCTCAGATGAAGATATTTTTGGTCAACTTAAAGTCAACTCACTTTCAAGACATTTTTGGCCTAGAATCAAGTTCCACCTCAACTTCAAGTGAACATGAAAGTTTTTCCTCAGGGTCTTAGCTTTCCAAAAAGTCCTAGAAGTCCTTTTTATCATTTGTACATCTCATGTTATGGACCTCACAAGGCAAGGGAATTTTTGGAAAGTTCATTATAGGTCATTTATTTCAATGGTCTTTTTCATGAACTTATGGACCTCAAATGCAATTCCAACCATCATGAAACTTGTGCCTAATAGTCTTAATTCCACATTGAGCTCAAAATTAATGAGGATTGTTGAATTATGTGGCCATATGGAGCATTTTCAAAGTGAAATTTTGGTTTTTGGTCATGGTTTGAGTACCTTGCATTACAAGTCACATTTTGTTCCATTTTTGATTTATTTCACACCATTACATGCCTAAAAGAAGTTTACCACAAATGGACCAACATGAAGATTCATAATATGCCATATTTTTGAATTTTCTTACTCAAAAAGTAAGGAATTCAAACTTGGTGTGTGGAAGGTTTACAAAGCCAAAATTAATTCCATTGTTTTCTACACACTATACTTGATTGAATGCTGACCCAAAAGGATGTGTACATGGCCAACCCGTGTATGTGCATGGAAAGTAATTTTGGAAGGAAAAATTTGAAATCACTTGATCCACCCATTATGGGCCTGCATGAGTGCCCTAAACCCATCATACATAAGCTTGGAAACAACCCTAATTGGTCAGAATAGAGGGAGCTGAGCAGAGAGAGGAATTTCACTCAAAATTTCACAAAAGTTTCTCTTCTTCGAATCTAGTTTTGCCTTGGGATTATCTTCAAGTTGTGGCCTGATTCTTCATCACTGAGGACTAAGGAAGAGTTTGAAAGCATTAAAGTGAAGCTTGCAAGCTTTGGAAGAGCCAACGGAGCTGCTCCGTTCAGTAAGTTTCCTCACTTTATTCCTCTCATTCTAGGCATGTTTTAGGGTCATTTTGGTTTGCATCTGAAGCCCTACCTATGGTAGGCAATTTTTGAACCATTGATTTGCTTGTATGATGAAATTTCAGCATGTGCATTCAAACTTTCATGTCTTCGATTCTCTTGATTCAAGGACCTTTTTGGAAAATGATGGTTAGATTTGGATTCATTGTGAGCTCAGCTTTCTTTTGATATAAGATTTGCGCATTTTTATTAAGTTTTGGTGACTGGTCTCCAGAGAGCTGGCTGGAGAAGACGACCGGAGCCCTAGCTCCGGCATCCCAGTCACCAGTCTGATCTGAGCTGAGTTGGATATGTGGACTTGTTGACCTACTTATGTGTTTCGTTTCAATTGGTTAGACCAAGATGCCACGCGTGCACTGAATCCACCTCATTAAATGAAACGGTGCGTTTCATGTGTTAAGCTGAGTTGATTTGGATTGGGATGAAATTAATATTCACGCCCCCAGCTTTCTGGGCCCAAATGCGTTTTACACTTGTTTTAGTTCAATCTGAAGTTTACTTTTGCACCCCCTTTGTTTGTTCAACTTATTTTATTTTATTTTATTTTATGTTTTCGTTTTCTATTATTAAAAATACTTTTGACTATAAAAAAATTCCATAAAAAATGTTTTCAATTATTTCAAGATATTATTTAATTTTCTATATTTTTTATTTCTGTTTTTATTTTATTTTTCTATTTTATTTCAATTGTGCAATTGGATCACTTTTATGGGGTCTACCTTGTGTGGTCTTGATTGTTTGGACCTCCATTCTTTATCTCCTATGACCATGGCCTTTCCCTCACCTAGATAAGGGATTGAGGTATTCTTGAGGATGATTTTGAGTGACCGACTATCATTTTTCATTTGTCTTTGAATTGACTTTTGTGGCTCCTCGATTCATGCTCAATAAGATGGAGCACCATCAATTCTTGAATTGTTTAGTAATTCCTTGAGATGAATTTGACTTTGATGTCTTGGGTTCTTTTTAATATTTGACTTAGCTACTTTTTGTTTTTTATTTAGAATTTATTGAACAATCTTTCAATTTTTGATGAAGCTTGCAAGTCAAGTCATCTTAAAAGAGGTTTATACAAACTAGTTTGACCTTGACTTGATTAAGGTGTTGTTTCTTTGGTTTTAGGTCACACATTTGTGTAACTTGTTTCACATGTTACTTAGAAGTTAGACATTTCCACTTGTTTTTAAGTGTTGAACATGAGATACAACTTTGGTTCTTTCATTTGCCTTGACTTGGTTCTTGTTTGTGACTTGTTCTTAATCTTGATTTGAGCTTTCTCCTTTTGGTTTCACTTCTGCCCCTTGTGCTTTGATCATCATTCAAGGTGATTTGGTGTACATGTTTATGCTTTGAGTGTGCCTTGAATGATGCATCTCTTTTAGCACTTGTTTGGTCCTTTCTTTTACATGATCAATTTGAATGGTTTGGTTGAGATACTTTACATGTGCTTGCTGCCCAAGTTTCTTTCTCCCATCTTCTCTTTGATATGGCCTTTTGGTTTTGCTTTAGCTTAAGTGATGGATGTTTAAATGGTTGTAGGAGTTGTTACTTCTCCCATTTCATCTCACTCTTTTTGACTTGTTTAAGTCAACTTGTTTTGATCATTTGTCTTTGTTGCATCATGTGATTCTCATATCCCTTCTTTGCATCTTTGTATACCATGTTTGCATTGTTTTGACTTGTTTAAGTCAACTTCTTCTCATTGTTCATTTCATCTGTGATTGAATTATCTGTTGTTTACTTGGTCTTTTGCCATGATCCCTTAGGACTCCCAGTCCCTCTGTTTAAGATGGGAGTAGGAGAGACATTAGGTGCTCAATCCTTTGCATGATAACACTAGGATAGTTTCTTCCCTCTTAATCCCAACTTTAGGAGCACTTTGCATGATAACATTAGGGTTGTTTAGTTTTCCCCTTAGAGTTTGTGTCTTCTCTTCTCATCTCTTAACTTTCATAAGACACTTAATAAAGGACAATAAATATTGTACGCTATGAGCCTTAAGTACTTGAGGAATGATAGTTGGGGGGCCTCCTCTCAATCTGTCTAGAGTGTTTAGCGTATGCCCTTTGGGCGATATGCGACGCATTCGCTCTCAAGTCATAGTCTTTAGTGCAACATGAGTTACGAACTTAACTCAATTCAATTCTTGTTTTAAAAACACAAAAACAAAACATTAAACCTTTTTATCCTTCAGGATTGTCTGCAAATCATTTTCAGAAAGAGTGTGTTAAGCTTTGGTTCTACCGCAAACAGGCATCGTCCCTAACTGCTAGAATGAAGGTCTAACCCTACTCAGTTAAAACACTTGAACCAATTTGCGGTCGTGTCAGCCCGAACTATGTTTGCTTTGATTTCTCATACCTGATGAGGATACGTAGGCACAAGACGGTGATGTCTTGGCGAGCAATCTTCCCCCCATCACCTGTAGTTTTCCGAACTACGTTGACTCTGACTTTCCCATTGCACGAGGGAATACGTAGGCATAGAGAGGCGATGCTCTATCGAGTCTCTTTTCTTTTATTTTGTCCCTGTGAGACAGACTTTTGATAGATTAACACCCATAGATTAGACAACAAGCATGGATCCCATTGAGTACAATGGACGTGAGGGGTGCTCATACCTTTCCCTTGCGTAACCGACTCCTGAACCCAAGATTTGGTTGAAATGACCGGTCTTTTCCCATTTCCGTAGGTTTTCTCTGATCGTTTCCTTTCCCTCTCTTTGGGATAAATAACAAACGGTGGCGACTCTTTTGTCCTTGTCGGCCCTCTTTTTCGCAGTGATGCGACAATACCTTTTGAACTTCTTAGCATTCCATGGTCGAGCAATTTTATCCCCGTGTAGGTTTTTGAGGTAGTAGGCCTCGTGTTCTGTTTTGTCTCGGATACGATAGGGGCTCTCCCAATTCGTGGCGAGCTTGCCCTTGCGTGAGTCTTTCTAGTTTCTTTGCAAGACCAGGTCGCCGACCTGGAAATCCCGTCTTATGACTTTGCTGTCATAGCGAAGGGTGATTTTCTACTTCATTGTGGCTTCGTGGAGAGCTTCCCCTGAACGGATCTCTTTGACCAAGTCGAGCTCCTCTCGGAGGGCCTCGTCGTTGGCCTCTTCCTCGAGGGGAAATTTGGTTCTTCTGGACGGCTCCCTTGTTTCTACCGAGATTACTGCCTCGCTTCCGTAGGTGAGTCGGAAAGGGATCTCTGCGGTGGTCAAGTGGGGCGTTGTTCGGTAAGCCTAGAACACGCTGTGCAGCTCCTCGACCCATCTCTTACTGGCGTCGCCGAGTCTTCGCTTTAGACCTTACAGGATAACCCTGTTCGTGGCCTCCGCTTGACCATTCGTTTCTGGATGCTCAACTGAGGTAAAGTGATGCTTTGTCCCGAGCTTGGTCAGGAAGTCTTGGAAGTTTTTGTCAGTGAACTGCGTCCCGTTGTTGGTCATGATGGCTAGGGGGACGCTGAACCTGGAAAGGATGTTCCTTTTGTAGAAATGGAGTATGTTGTGTTCCGTGATCTTGGCCAGGGCTTCGGCCCCGACCCATTTCGTAAAATAGTCGACGCCGACTATCAGGTACTTGTTTTGGTAGGAGCCTATGGTAAATGGACCGAGGATGTCCATCCCCCACCAGGCAAACAACCACGGGGAGGTGAGGGTCTTGAGCTCGCTCAGAGGGGCGAGGTGCATGTCCCCGTGTCGTTGGCACCTGTCACACTTCTTCACAGGCTCCTTAGCATCCTGCTGTATCGTCGGCCAGTAGTATCCCGCTCGTAAGGCCTTCTGGGCGAGAGGCCTTCCTCCCAAGTGCTAAGCGTTGATGCCTTCGTGGATCTCTTGCAAGATGCTCAGGGCCTGGTCTTTATCAACGCATCTGAGGAGAGGGATTGAGAAGCCTCTTCAGTACAATATGCCCTCGAGTAGTACATAGGATCAAGCTCGACGCTTGATCCTGCTGGCCTCCTTCGTGTCGTCGGGGAGGCGACCTGTGCTAAGGTAGGTGTGCACCAGGGTCATCCAGAAGTCGTTATCCCCAATGGCGTTGACCTCGAGCGTTGTTTTCTACAATTTCATGCTGGGACGAGCGAGGACCCCCTGAACGATGGATTTATTCTCTCCTTTCTTCTTCGTGCTTGCTAGTTTCGAGAGGCATCCGCCCGGGTATTCTACTCGTGGGGTACGTGTTGTACTTCTGCCGAGTCAAAACTCTTCAGTCGCTCCATTATAAGGGCTAAGCATTCGGTAAGGTTTTCATTCTTAGCCTGCTACTCACCCCGGACCTGTGTGGCGACCAAGTGGGAGTCCGTGAAGATTTTTATCTCCTTGGCTCCAAGGTCTTTTGCTAGGCGAAGTCCGGCCAAGAAGGCTTCATACTCGGCCTGGTTATTTTTCGTTAGGAAGGCCAAGGCAAGAGAAATTTCCATGACTATGTCTTTCTCGTTTTCCAAGATAATGCCTGTGCCGCTCCCCGATGAGCTCGAAGCGCCATCGACGAAGATGGTCCACTTGTGGGCTCCGTGGGTTGGCTCCGCGGTAGGTGTCATCTCAGCGACGAAATCAGCCAGTACTTGTGCCTTGAGTGATTTTCTGCCTTTGTAGACGATGTCAAACTCGGAGAGCTCCAGTGACCACTTCAACATGCGTCCTGACATGTCAGGCCTGCCGAGCAACTGTTTGATAGGCTGCTCGGTTCTGACGACCATGGAATGGGCTAGGAAGTAGTTTCGCAGCCTTCTGGCCGCGTTGACAAGGGCCAAGACGAATTTCTCAATCTGCTGGTACCTCACTTCGGGGCCGTGGAGGGCCTTGCTCGTGAAGTAGATTGGCTTTTGTCCGTCAGGAGTTTCTTGGATTAGTACGGCGCTGACGGCCTCGGTGGAAACTTCCAGATACAGGTAGAGGGTTTCCCCGATCTCTGGTCTCATTAGGACCAGTGGCTTCGAAAAGACGCGTTTGAGGTGGAGGAGGGCCTGTTCGCATTCCTCCATCCATTCGAACGCGGCCTCCTTCCTTAGTAGTTTGAAAAATGGGAGGGCATGCTGCACGAATTTGGCGATGAAGCGGGATAATGAGGAGAGCATCCCGTTTAGGGACTGGATCGAATTCTTCATGCTCGGCGTTGCGATCTCGGAGAAGGCCCGACATTATTCCAGGTTTGCCTCGATCCCTCATTTCGTCAGGTAAAACCCGAGGAACTTCCCCTCGTGTACCCCGAAGGTGCACTTCTTCAGGTTAAATTGCATTTTGCACCTCCTAGATGTTGTGAATACCTTCTTGAAGTGGGTCGTGTGGTCGACCTCGGTACGCGATTTGAAGATCATGTCGTCCATGTAGACTTCGAGCATGTCGCCATTCTCTCCCCGAAAGACCTTGTTCATTATACGTCGATAGGTGGCGCCAACGTTCTTTAGTTCGAAGGGCATTACGTTGTAGTAATAGTTGCCCGACTCAGTCATGAAGGTCGTGTTTTCTTTGTCGGCCTCAGCCATAAGGATCTAGTTGTACCCCGAGTAGGCATCCATGAAGGACAATAATTTAAAACCTGCCGAATTGTCGACGAGCTTGTCGATATTGGGGAGGGGATAGGCATCCTTGGGACATACCCGGTTAAGATCCATATAGTCAACACACATTCTCCATTTCCCATTACTCATTTTTACTAATACAACGTTGGACATCCAGGTTGAATACTAGGCTTCCGAAATAAAATTTGCTTGTAGGAGGTCTTTTACAGCTTTTTCAGCAGTCGCCGACTTTTCGGGGGACTGCCAACGCCTACGTTGTACTATAGCCTTCACAGCTGGGTTGATGGAGAGTTGGTGGCAGGCGACCTCGGGGTCAAGGCCGGGAATCTCGGCGGCGCTCTAGGAGAAGAGGTCGGCGTTCTCATGGAGGCAGGCTTTCAGCTGCTTCTTCGCTAGGCGGGCGGTCCAACCCTAACCTTCATGCTCTTGGCCGTATCATCATCGAGGGCTACGAGCTCGAAGTCCCCATCTGAAATAGGGCGCGTTGGGTGGAAGGCCTTCCCGTTGACCGCCGGCGGGGCGTGCTCGGCTTCATCTTTGTAGTCCTTTTCGCTGGGGAAGCGGTAGTCGAGGACCACGGTGTCGACGTGGTCCTTTTTCCTGTGCTCTTGGATGGGAGGAGACTTGATTACTTTAGGAGAGGGACCGGTCGTGCCGAGGCCCTTCATCATTTCCTCGAAACATCTTCGGGCTTCTTCTATGTCCCTATTGAGAGTAATGACGACTCCCCGCCTTGTGTAATACTTCATCTTAAGGTGGACCATCGATGGCACTACGGTGAGTTCTGCCAGCATAGTCCTGCCTAAGATGCAGTAGTACAGGGATGGACACTCGACGACCTGGAAGCAGATGTTGATTTCCCTGGCCGTCTTGTGTGCCCCAAAGGCGACCTTGAGCTCCACGTATCCCCACGGTTTCGTTGTCGTCCCGTTAAACCCCTAGAGGTCGGAGCCAACATAGGGGGTTAGGTTGGTTTCGTCGAGCTGCAGCGTCCAAAAGAGGTGGGTATACATGATATCCACCAAACTCCCTCCGTCGACAAGGATACAACGAACGTCGAAGTTTGTCATTTATGCTCGAATCAGCAGGGGAATGGTGGAGTTGGGGGCTCCTCCGGGCAGCTCTTCGAGGTAGTACGTGATTGTGTTAGACCGCCCATGGAACTTGTCGAGGGTGCTCATTTTTCTGGAGCTGTTGCTCATCAGCTCGTCAAACTTCCTCTTCACACACCCGACATAGAGCTTGTTCGGGGGCCCTCCTGACATGACCATTACGGTGGGGAAGTATTCCCACGGGCTGATGCGGCGTATTGGTTCTTCGGGCAGCTGGTGCCTGGTAGGGAAGCTGTGTTCTCTCAGGGAGAGCAAGTCTTCAAGCTGACTTATGCTAAGGGCCACCTGCAGCCCGGAGTCGTTGGGTGGAGGAATTTCCTCGACCCTTTTGGCTTTGTGGGCCTCTTGTCGAGGGGCATCTCCTCCCTTGGTGTACCTTTTCAAGTGACCATCTTTGATGAGTATCTAGATTGTATCCTTGAGGTGGATGCAATCCACGGTGATATGCCCGTGGCCATGATGGAAACAACAATACTTGGATTTGTCCATGTTGGCTTTGGGGGGTGTCGGTATAGGGAAACAAACACCTCCCCTCACGAATTCCGAGTTAGCCCACTCAGCCAGTATGCGCTCGCTGGAAGCGATGGGGGCTGTGTACTCGGTGAAGCGGCCTGCGGGGCCCCTCTTCTCCCGGGGATGACTATCTCGTCGTCGATCTCCCCCACGCCGGGGGGCTAGTGCTTCTTCTTCCCGGGCTTCACGGCGGCTTCGCGGTTACGGGAGTCTCGGGCTGAATTAGCATCTTCGGTCTCCTTGTACCGGATGTAGGCTCGGGCTTTCTCAAGGAAGCCTTGTAGGGTGGTTGGCCGGTGGATTGCCAGGGCCTCGTAGAATTTAGATTCGCGGCGCAGACCTTGCCCCATGAGGTAACGCTTCATGTCGTCTGAATTCGTCACCTAGACTGCCTCCCTCGTGAATCTCTCGATGTAGTTCCTAAGAGGTTTGTCCTAGGCTTGGATGATTGCGCCTAGGGCAGCCTCCGTCTTTGGATGGGGAGGGGACACCGTGAAATTTTGCGAGAAGAGATCTTTCAGAACCCTCCACGACGTGATGGACTTGGGCTCCAGGCTTTTGTACCAGGCCCGCTCCCTTCCTCAGCGTCGTCAGGAAGAGCGTGCACTTGGTGGCTCCTCGAACGTTTCGATAATCGAGCATGGCCTCGATATTTTCCAGGTGGTCGTCTGGGTCTGATGTGCCATCGTAGGTCGAGAGAGCGGGCGGCTTCTCCATCCCGTGGGAGATGGGGGTCTCCATGATTTCCCGTGATATGGGAGTCCTGTGGTCATCCTCGTCACTGCGGACAAGGGAGCGCGAGGGCGAAGGATTATGCCGAGGGCCTCAGATCTATTTCTTCGTGGGGATGGGGAGCACCTCTCCTTCCAGGGAGGCGATCGGTCGCGCTTCTTGGAGGCCATGGTTTGGGGCCTCTCCAGTTGTGATCGGCGCCCCCATTGAACGGGAGAGGGGCTCAAGGAATCCTCGCGTTGGATTCTCCGTGGGGTAAAGCGAGATGAGGTATCGTGTTCCAGTATCCCGATGCGCTCGTTCTGCTGGAACAACATCAAATTAGTCTGGTTGATGGCTACAAAGAGGGCAGTCATCATCGGGTCCGCCCCTGCTGGTGTGGGAACAAGCTGAAAAGTAGCCGGGCACCTCGAGTGAGAGACAACATGGTGTGCCGCGTCCTCAAATGAAGGGGAGGTCGTCTGCCCGTCCCTCACGTCACCATGACGGCCGTGGGATGGCCTAGCCTGGTCTTTGCCGTTGGTGAGTGGGGTGGAGGCGGAATTATGGATAGCATCGTCGTGGCGTGGACTGGTCATGATCTCGAAAATTGAAGTTGATGAAAGCTTTGGTTCTTCTGCTCGGAGGAACGGGGAAGCTTCACATTCTCACAGACGGCGCCACTGATCGTACCTGATCAGAGAGATTGCTGACTGACCACGCGTCATCGACTGATAATTGTTCACCGGAGATAGGGAGAAGGAGGGGGTGTACCTGCAAGACACTCCGATGCTTAAGTGAGTAAAGGATCAGAGTGGGAGCAAATACATAAATTAGGTGTAGCGAATGGAATATATGACCCTCTAGTGAAAGAGGCTATTTATAGTGGGACCCCAGCGTAGGGGCAATGGTCACTTGCATTGGGCCATATTGCCAGACCCAACCCAAGTAACTGCTAGGGTTTATGTGGCGTAGTGAAGACTAACACGTGGTCTTCACCCTAGATCAATTGTTCTATGATCTCCGGAAGGTGGGCTGACCATCTCTTTTGGAGGTGGGTAGTTGCTTGATGACATGTCCACACGGAGGGTAACACGTGGATACCGTGTGGTTCTGCCCGATAGGAGAGATGTCCGCACGGCGTATCTAGAACTATGCCCGACAAAGGAGAATTTGTGCCTTGTTGGGCCTTCCCCACGTACTGTTGGGCTGGGCCTGCCCGACAGATTGGTAGGTCTGAGCCCACTCCAGAACACTTTGTTTTATATCGATACAAAATATAGACGTGTGCCATTATTTTTTATAAATTTAGTAGCTATTTTTTAGAATTATTTAAAACACACGAAATTAACACTTAAGAACTTTTGGTAAATTCATTTGTATAGTAGAGGTTAGAAATTTTGAAAAAACAGTGTAAAATTAAAATTTTTTAAAAACCATATAATTTTTCTAATATTTATTGTTTTATACCAATTATTTTAAATTTTGAAATAAAATCATGAATTAAAAAAAAAATCCAAGTTTTGATTGGTTGATAGTGAGATTTAGTTCGTGCAAGACTTTAATAAGGAAGTGAGAAACCTTTGGCGTTTTTATCTATTCTTGAAAGAAAACAAAAAAACGCCAAAACCCTAATTTACCACTTTGAAGTACATGTATAATATATTGTTGAAAGAGTAAACCCTGAACACTAGGAGGATTGGTTATATTCTTTAAAAACTTGTCAATCTTAAATAAGATATTAATATTTCATCACAAAACAAAGGCTTAAACTACATACATAAAACAAAGGCTTAAAAAATTGCTAATCATTTAAGAAAGATAATTAACAAGGCCTTCCATCCATGTTCATGGAATTTGACCTCGACACAAAGGACAAGACTAAGTTAATGCACGGTCGATGCATTTTTGAATCCATAAGACCATACATTTTTCATGAAAAATATGTGAGCATTTTGTAGAAACCAGATCTGAAATAGTGCAAAACTCTTCCAAACAAATTGAATATTGTCTTGTTGAATCTGAAGGAAGATGAACATTTTGTAATTTCTCCATCAAATCGTCAACTTGTTGAGCTTGACTATCATTATTTTGATTTGTATCTTCTCCTTCCTCTTCTATAACATGAAGCAATACATCCATCTCTAATATGTTTAGTCCTTCTGAATTGTTTGCAATCATTTGTGTAGCACATTCTTCTATAGTCGATAGAATCATATTTATTATGTGAAGTGGCACGAAGTACATGCAATATCCCACATATAATATGGTTATGGTCTTCTCTCGTACAATTACATAATATATTAAAATAAGTCGTCAAAATATCGTTAACGTATAACTCTTCGTCTTTGAAATCAAAATTAATTAAAAAGCAATTTCCAAAACTAGGAAAGCCATGTAAAGATCTGATTGATCGACGGGCATGAGTCACACGTAAATTGATGGAGGTTTTCATTGAGAGAAGAAACTAGTTTTTGGGTTTAGTATTTGTGTTCAATTTGTTTCAATTAAATGGTTCCATATATAGGGCTAGGGCTAGAGTTTTAATTATATTAGAGCATTTAAATATTTTATTTCAATTTATTTCTAAAATCAATGTAGTTTAGATTTTTTTGGTTTATTGTTTCTATATATATGGCTAAAGATAGAACTGCACCCCTTTATTTGGATTAGTCAAACAAATATTGTTTCTATGATAAGTGAAGGAAACAATAAGTGAAGGGAAAAAAAACTATTAATCCAAAACAAAATACTATTTTATTTATTTATTTTAAACTTAACGCTCTATTGAGAAAATTTCTTATTAGTAATCAAATCTCAGACATTTTGAATTTTTTATAAGAAATTTTATACTTAAAAACAATTAATTACTTTTAGGAAATATTGCTCTAATTTCTAGTTTTTATTATATTACCTTACACGAAAACTAAGTCACGCGCAAATTCGTCTCAAAAATTTAGATATCCTGATCTAATATTAAAAATGAACCTTCAATAAAAAAAGTATAAAATTTTAACCAAATTATTTTTTATATAAATTATAAATAACATAAATAATGTGAAAAATAATTATCCTTATAAATAACATAATAAATATAGTCATTATTATTATAAATTTGTAGTTCTTTCATTATGAATTTATTAAAAACTCTTCATTGAGATTGAGTTAATTTAGACTTTTAATATTAAAAAAGTAATTTTGAAGACAAAGAGAAAAAAATATAATCTAAAATTTCTTGTTATTCTCGATTAATTATGTATTGTTGAGTTTGAACCAGATAAACAATATGAACGTTTAATTAGAAAATAAAATTAAGAGATAATGAGTAGTTAACAAAGAAAATTAAAAATTAAAAATTAACAATTCAAAAATAAATTTATAAATTTTATAAAACTAAAAAAATTAATATGTTTAAAAATATCACCTGTAGGTAAGGTTGCAACTAAGGAAATGCTACATGAGTTTGAATTGATTGATAATAATAATTGCGATTTTTGTGATAATATGGAAACTAGAGATCACCCTTTCTTTGAATGTGATATTGTTAAAATTGTTTGGTGTCAAGTTCTGAATTGGATTTAAAATGTCCACTTATCAAAGGATTGGAGTAAAGAACTTCCTTGGATTTTACAACGTGCATGTAAGGGTAAGAGATGGAAAGCTAAGATTATGAAATCAACCGTCACTGAAATTGTTTACGACATTTGGAGTTTGGAGTTTAAAGAATGACAAAAAATTTGGAAATAATGTAGACATTACACAAGTCGGATACTCTATAATTGATAAGATAGTTTATGGAGGGTGATATAGTATGAAAATTAGGAAACTTATTGCTCATCTAATGATGAATTAGATGGATAATTATTCTTTTGAATTTTTTTGTCTTCCATTGAGGGTTGGATCCTTGTGATCACTTTGTATATCTTTGGTTTTTGAATCAATCAAATTTGTTTATTCAAAAAAAAAATCACCCGTAGAAATTTTATATAATTCTTAAAATAATAAATAAAGAAGTAATTGTAAACTTATATTAAAAGGTTATATAATTGTTAGTTAGAATTTTGACCCTCAAGAGTATTTGAAATAAATCAGTAGAGGTAAAGGAGATATTCTGAAAAAGAATATGTTGATTTCGACGAAAAGCCTGTGAAGGAATAATCGAAGAAGACGCTTTACATAGAGAGATATTTTGTTATGGGACTTAGAAATTTTTTTGGATTCAGACTTAAGTTCGATGAAGATGTTCGTTTGGAGCCGCGTTTGACGAGCGTAATACAAAATAAGGCTAATAACTATTTTTTAGCCTTATCCATTTTTTGAGAAAAACACGTGGAAACCTGTAAGTAGCGAAGTCCATATAATCGAGAACGTATCATCTTTTGGAGAAGACCTCGTTTATTACCGTTATTTTCGATTTATTATAAATAGGGATCTTAGTGATTAGGATTTGTGTGTTGCATTTTGTACAAAAACTCAAATGTTACTCAAAGTATTTGTGTTGTTGAGAAACGAGTTCCTGACTGCAATGTACGTGTGATCACCATTTTTACACTTTTTATATCAAATCATTTACTATTTTGTTATTTACATTTGTTGTAAATTTACTTTGAAGTTGTTTCCATTGCTATTTACATTTCTGTGTTTCTTTACAAATTTAACATTACGTTCAATGAAAGGAACATTGCAAAATGTTTATAAGTGATAAAACTTGAAGAAACCAAAAGCATGTGTCCTAGGATCAATCTAGTCGATCCTGCGAGTAACCAAACATATAGAATTAGGAAGGTTAGCGCTTTTTTACCGATTTCAACGATAAACAAATTGGCACGCCCAGTGGGACTAGTGTTGTTGCTTAGTTTATGAAAATACTCAAAAGTTCTTCATTTATGGTTTCTCCAACTTCGTTGCATGATATTAAAAGTAGTAAAATAGCCACTAATAATGAAGCAATACAAAGAAGGAGATACGTAAGAAGGATGGCGAATCCGCTAACTAACAATGGAGAACAACTCCCTCTTTCGGCAGGGGAGACTACGGCTGCATCATCTGTGTCCAAATCGATTCCATGGACGACGAGTCTGAAGGCCATACTGTTGAGCACTCACAGTGGACCAATTTTATCTTCTGTGAGGACACAGAGTCAACCGATGAATGATACTCTAGTGGGAACTGGTACATTCAGGCCTTATGTGCCTGGATTTACAATGCCTTTCAATGGTCGCGAACAACCATATGGCATACCAACTTCGACGATAGCAAATTTGCACAATGCATTGTCAACATTCGCTGACCCATTGGTGAACACGTTTACACCTTTGCAAGGGTCTGGATTGGCTTGTTCAAAACGTGGTTTAAGGGTTTTTTTTATCGTCTCCACAAGGATTTCCCGATATCTTGATGCTTGTCTTTCCATAGTTTACAGTTCTAAGAAAAAAGGTTTCATAATTTTATTCATAATTAAGGGTTCTAGCCATAGAATTCGATGTGTTGTAATTTACTATTGTACAAGTTACTCCCAAAATTATTCAAAGTATTCGAGTGTAGAGAAACGAGTTCTAAGAGAATGTAAGTCATGTAAACACACCATCTTTACTTTCAATGGAACTTATTTTACTTGCTTAATCTTAAAGAGTTTATCTTTACTTCTTTGCAATTTACATCTTCCCTGCATTTTGCTTCACTTTATTTAAATGTTTTTAAACGTTCTCTACTTTGTTTTCTATAAATTCACGTCCTTTTATTTCAGTCGAGCCTTACATTTACATTAAACCTTTCCCTCAAAACACTGCCCAAGTGTGTAGTTTAGATAATTTCTTTCACATAAAATTTAGCACATGTCCTAGGATCAATCTGATCAATCCTGTGAGTCACCAAAGTTAGATTTGGAAGATCAGTGGTTGTTTTCCAATTTTCACGGGAAACAGTGGACCACAAAGCCTAGAAAATCCCTTTCCTGCACATAAAATGCACACTTAAGAGGATTCATTTTAAGACCGTATCTTCTCATCCTCTCAAAGGATTGCCGAAGATGGCCCAAGTGACTCTTCCCTGAAACAACGTTAACCACAATATCATCAATATATATTTACATGAAATTCTCTATATAATCATGGAAGATTGAGTTCATTGCTAGTTGATATGTTACCCCAACATTTTTGAGGCCAAAAGGCATCACTACCCATTCGTAGGTGCCTAAGGCTCCAGGACATCGAAAAGCTATTTTGGGGACATCATCTTCAGCAATGAATATTTGGTTATAACCATAGTATCCATCCAACATACTAAGATGCTCATGTCCTGCGGCGAAATCGACTAGCATTTCTGCCACAGGCATATAATATTCGTCCTTTAGAGTTGCCGAATTTAGATCTCTAAAGTCTATGCAAACTCTTAAAGAACCATTGTTTTTAATGACAGGAACAATGTTAGCCAACCATTCGATACCTGGCAGTGCGGATGAACTTACATCGAAGGATTATTTTGACTTCCTCTTTTATCTTTGAGAGAATTTCTAGGGCAAACCGTCTTAGATTCTGTTGGACTGGCTTCTTCCCAGGCTTGATTGGCAATTTGTGTTTGACCAACTCTCTCCTCAAACCAGACATCTCATCATAGTCTCAGGCAAAACAATCTTTAAACTCTTGCAGTAGATGGATGACTTCGACCTTAAGTTGTGGGTCGAGATTAGCGCTGACATATTTTGGCCTTCTTGTTACCCCATCTCCTAGACCGATTTCTTCTAATGGGTCATATGCTAGCATCTTAATGTCGTTCGCCATCAGATCCTTTTCAAATCCCAAAGGCTCTTCATCATAGATGGCATCGAACCTTTGGTCTTGTTCTACACCCTGAACCTTGTTAGGGGGTTCTGGGTCGAAGTCCTTACCAGGACCTTCTAGGTGAAAATTAGAATTGGCCTTGACGACCATATGTTCATTAGCAACTTCTAAAGTCGCCTGTAATTTGGTTTCAGCCATATAGGCCAAAATTCTTCTCAAACTTCGAACTCAGTCATTGTCACTGAATTCGCTTCCCTACCATGTGGGGTATACTGCAGGATTGCCAAGGTATGAGAGCCTTTCTCCTAGCACCTTCTTATCCCACCGGAAACCATCGACGGGGTGCAAGTACAATGAGCAGAATGTTTCATCATCTGTGATAAACCCAAAATCTGCTGGGGCACAAAGGGCAATATTAGCCAGATGCTTGTCGAATTGTCTCCTGTCGACATGATTTATAGGCGCTTTGAAATACCCCTGATAAGCTTCAATGTTCTCCACTATGCCATCTGGCCTTCAAATGGTGATTCGTTGATGCATCGAAGATGGCACCGCACCTATGCCATGTATCAACTCACGTCCCAAGAGCAGATTATAATTGGCTTTTGTTTCTACCACTATGAAGACAGTAGGCCTAGTGATCGTGCCAACTACTAAGTAGACTTTTATCACACCCACTGTAGAGCCAACTTTTCCTTCGTAATTCGAAAGAACCATATTATGTGGCTTAGTGCCGGTGTCATACTTTCCAATCTTGTTCAGTAAGAAATGTGGCATCAGATGTACTGTTGCGCCACAATCCACAAGAATCTTGTTTACTGGTACATTCTCGACCTTCCCAATGATGGAAAGAGGCTTCAGGTGGCCTTTCATTGCCTTCGTAGGTCGCTCGAAGAAGGCGTTCTGCTCTTCAACACACCCTTTGTTCATGATATAGTAGCACACAGGCTTGTGTATTGCCATTTCTGCTTCAGTGTAAGCATCCAAATTTTCGACCTCTGTAATTTGGTCGATGTCCTTGGACATTACAGATACCATATTGACTAGGATATCCAAAGAAGCGTCAGAGTCAGAGTCGAAGTTGTCTTTCATCTCTTCATCATCCTCGACCGTCTTTTTATGTTCACCCTCTTGAGAGGGGAAATATTTTTGTCCCACGGGCATTTTTCAGTAATCTTGAGTTGATTTCTTCTGTTATCAGTAGGGACATTAGTACTGGACTCTCCTTGGTCCTTTGATGGAGCCTCCCTGCGGGCCTTCCTTCTACATTGTTACCTCCTCCATTGGGATCGCGACATCAGGTTCTTCCCTTTGTAATTCTCAAAAACATGAGCAATTTTGGAGGATTGAAGCGATAGGTGATTGAAGAACCCCGATTGACGTCGAAGTTCTTCCATTTTTGCTGACCTTTCTGCCTATCTCCATTTTTGGTCTGACCCATTTGCCGTTAGAAGTTTTAGCAAATGGCTTGAAGGTAGCAGGCCTTGCTCCTGGTGCTCTAGCATTCGACTCAGACCTTCTTGGATCGAAGCTTCGAGGGCCATGGTTGGCCTTTTGCCACTTCTGCTTAGCCTTTCGCACACCTCCAAGTTTCTGGACAGCCTTCTAATCGAAGATTGCGTGGCATCTAGGGCATAACATGACACCTGGCCCTTTCTTTTGGCAGCGATGAAGGAATTCAACAATGGTCTCTTCCTGTTTTGGGTATGCCATTTTGTTGCTCTCTTCCTGGAAACTTGCGTCATCGACTTCCATGGTCTTATATTGTGTTATTTCGACCATATTTATGTCCATGTCGACATCATCACTCAGGTTCAAATTACAGAAGTCAAACTCAAGGCCTTCAGCAGCCCTGTCCATCTTGACAAAACCATCTGCAGCTTCTTTGGTTACCAGCATCATGTTGGAATCTTCAGTGACCCCATCACCTAGGTCATCAGTAACTTTGTCGAGGCCTTCAGTGGCCTCACTCATGAGTTTTCCTGCGGTACTAATTCCAAGGCCTTTAGTAACTTTGGCTAGAATAGTATCATTGGCGGAATCTTTAGTAATTTCCACCATATTGATCGAACAGTCGAAGTCATCAGCCACTTTGACCATATGTACCTCTATGGGCTCAGCATAGTGGGCATCCACTGCTTGTAATGGATCAGAGTCAATTTCCATTTGACTGTTGCTTTTCTCTCCAAACTTCAGTCTGCCCTCCTGGATAGCATTCTGAACCAAATTCCTAAAAAGAAAACATTGAGAAGATTTATGACCCAAAAAATTATGGTACTTACAAAATCCTCTCTTTTTTCTTTGTTCTAAAGGTGGTGTGTTAGCGCCAGCAGGAACTATCATTTGACCATCTTTAACAAACAAATCAAAAATTTCGTCACATTTAGTGATATCAAAAGTATATGGTTTCTTTGGAAAGTTTTCATTCTTTTCAGATTCGACAAAAATTTTCCCATTCGGAGGAGCTAACATTTTACAAGCATATGGAGGACCCTACTTTAACTCAACAACATCTATCTCGTTTTTGTCGAAATACAATGGTTCATCTTGTAAACCTTCGATATTCTCATTATATTCGACATAAGCTACCTTTTTTACTTTTATTAAATTTAGCCTTTTCGTCTTTCAGATGCTCTAGCTTTCGAACCTTATCAGCTAGTTGGGCCATATCTCTCAGATACTGGGTATCTAATTTCTTCCTAATAAAGTAATCAAGGCCACCAGCGACCATTTTGACTAAGTCATGTTCAGGTGCTTGAGTAAAACACCTAGCCTTAAATAGTCAGAACCTATTTAGGTAATCTTCTATTGGCTTAGAAAAACTTTTGTTTTATGCTAGTCAATTCCTTCAAACTAATCTTAGTTTCTCCCATGTAGAATTGTTCATGGAATAAACGCTCCGACTGGGTGCAATTACAGATTGAGTTAGAGGGTAAGGTTGTGAACCAAGTTAAAGCATTTTTAGTGAGAGATCTTGGAAAATATTTTATCATACGACTTTCATCATTTGCAATCTCTCCAGCCTCGATCATATACCGAGCTACGTGTTCGACAGTAGATTCAGTAGTATCTCCTAAAAACTTGGTAAACTTTGGCACCTTCGTCCTAGGAGGTAATTATGAATGGAGAATGTAATCTACTATCGATGATGTATAATTTGGCCTAGTAAAACCAGAATTTACCCCATTTCGAGCCATTATTCTTTCGACCATGGCTGCTAAGTTATTATCGACAGCTATGTTGTTACGTCGAACCTGTTGTATAACATGGTTAGCATCTTGGTTGTGGTTCACCCTAATCACCTCTGGCTCTCTCTCTACCGAAATTAGCGCCTGGTTCCTAGGCGGTTCGATTCTAGGAGGTTCGAGTCTAAGGGGTTCGACTATCCCTTGATTTTCTAGATTTTCCTCAAGTACATTCCTTAGGGCCCGTCGTGGAATGTTTTATACAACGGCTGTGCTTCGAGCAGGGGCTGGTACACCCATAAATTCTACCAAGCGTGCTAATTGCATTGCTAATTGTTAGTTAGTCTGGGTAGTATTCTGGATCAAGGGCTGAAAAATTTCCTCCATAGTTTAGGATAAGGTTTGTACCATTTGCAGGTTACTCTCATCCATTTGTTGTCTTAAACAAAATATAGAAGTATTTGTCAGATTAGGGCTCTGAGTGGAATACCCCACACCTACACTTTTACTGTTTCGACCAACATTTATCCCCGATCCTGACCCTTGTAACGGCGAAGCCATTACATTCTCTAAGAATACTGGGGGAGCATTTTGGAGGCCTTGCATTACTGACGTTGGCATTCCATATGGTGGGTTCCTTAGTAATGGCTGAGAGAACCCTGGAGCAGGGAAATGCCTAAACATCGAAGTTCCTCCTGGTGGAGTTTGGGGATTGGATTCTTGTGGCCCAACATATTCCAAAATGGGCTGAGTGTAAGCCCTCATATTTGTCGACCCTGAATCCACCACTGATGGCACTAGTTCAGGCATGACAAGAGGCGGTATTTGCTCTCCTGTCGATGGAACTGAGGGTGGTATTACATTGTTCCTAGGCATGTCTCGAGGATTATTGTTACTAAGCTGAGGATTAGAACCACTCCGTCGAGAGTTTGGATTATTTGGCTGATTAGCATTTGTCGCCATTTTCCTAGTGTAATTTCTCCTTGGTCTTTCTTCGTTTGTAGCGGCTACTTTACCACTTCTTAATAACATGCAACAAAGTTTTTTCAAAGACAAGACTAACAAATATAGTTTTTTTTCGAAATCTTTAAAAAAAACTTTATAGACTTTAGCACTGTCCCACTGGGCGTGCCAATTTGTTTCCCGTGAAAATTGGAAAACAACCACTGATCTTCCAAATCTAACTTTGGTGACTCACAAGATCGATCAGATTGATCCTAGGACATGTGCTAAATATCAATTTCAAAGGAAATTCTAAAGACTGAACACTTCGACAGTGTTATAAAGAAAAGTTAATTCAAGTGCATGGTTCGACAATAACGTAAGAGCGTTAAATTGAAAGAAAAGGTTAAAGACTTTAATGAAAAGGCTTAAAAGAACAAGACATAATGCTGAAGATGTAAACTGCAGGAAAGTAAAAAATAAACTCTTTTAATACAAAGTGAAAGTAAATTTCATTAAAGTATAAAATGGTGTTTTATATCACGTACATTCTCCCAATACTCTTTTCTCTACACATGGATACTTTGAGTAAATTTGGAGTGACTTGTACAATAGTGAACACAACACCCTGAATCTTATTTCTAGAACCCCTATTTATAATAATAAAATTAACTTTCGTTAACTCCCTAAGATCATTAACATCTGACAAGTGTTGCGCTGCATGCATCTGCCTTTTGGATGTGCGCCACTTGTCCTGTTCAAGAATGGAAAAGAATAAATACTCTCTCCTTTATTTGAATTTCAAATTTTTTTAGTATTGGGCAGTATTCTCGGTCGAAGGTAACTTCTTCAATCTTAGAAAAAATTTCTAAGTTCCAAAAAGTCTTCCTTTCTTATGTGATTGCCTTCGATTTAACTTATTGTAAAGATCCAGTCAAAAGACTCCTTTACACTATATCAAGAATTTGATACTCCAACCAGAAATTATAATTTAATGTCAGCGTCTAATTTTTTAGCTAACAGAGTCACCACTCAAGATTGTTATTATCAAGCTCTCTTTAAGGGTGTGCAAATCTTTTAAAACACCTTTCGAATTATATTTTAAGCATTCTTTTTAAGAACTTTGATAATGTATTATAAAATTTTTAAGTGATTAGAAGAGAGTTTAGATGTGTTGATTTTATTATCAATTGAAAATAAAATATTAAATAAAATTGATTAGAATAATTTAATATTTTTACATTTTAAAAAAACTTTAAATTAGAATCATTAACCTAAAATAATTTTTTTTTATTATATTAAAACTTTTAATTTAAAATTTTGTCTCAGGCCTCTAAATGTGTTAGGTCGGCCCTGAATGTATCGATACATTAAAGGTAGTGGCAAATCCTTTAAAACACCTTTCATATTGAGTCGACTCTAATCAAGAATGATTTGATCCATTCGCAAGATGTATCGACCCACTTCTCTTTTGTAGCGACCCATTTCTCTTTTTGTACGATCCATTAGAGGCATATTCAAATTTTTTGAAATTTTACTCAGTATGTATCAACTCATACTCAATATGTATCGACCCATGCATGTCTTTTTGGGAAAATTCATATTTTGACATGTGATGGCTTATGTAATATAGTCTTACATGTTCTATAATGACGATGCACATTTAGACAAAGATTATATGGTTCAAATACAAAGGTTGTTAACAATTTCTCTAAATGTACTTTGGTAAATAAAAGGGTCTTGTGGGGTGAATTATTAAAATAAAAAGATTTTGTTTAGGGGTAAGATTTGGTGTGTTATAGGTGATTTCAACATTTTCAGTTGGCTTAAAGATATCATTTACTGAAATGGAGTTTACTTGAAAAAGAGGTTAGCATAGTGTGCTGAGTTAAGAGACTTTATCTACCATATTAATCTCTTTCAACTCTTTAATGGAAAGTTTCTATACTTACTACCAACATAGTGGGTGAGATTCTAATCACCTTGATAGGATGATAATTTCAAATGGATGGTGGAATCTGTGGCAAATGCCATCTCAAATACAATATAAGTTAGGGATTCACCAAATCTCACTTACTAATCAAACTAGGAATATATAAATAAACATAAGAAAAGGAGAACACCATTTCTATTGTGTGGTGGTTAAATTGAGGACATGAAAAGAGAGAATAAGGGATATTGTTTCGTTTCACCGATCAAATGACTCAAGAAGAGATAGCCATTATTGTGAAATAGATGATGTAAAAAGAAGACAACAATAATCAAATAGTTTAAGAATTTTAGATTCTTTGGGTTTTAGAAGAGTGATTATGTTTTGGTGTAGTAACTTTTATTTTGTGCACACATTATATGTTTTTTTTGCTTTTTTGCTGAAAGGATAATTTTGAAAGAAAAATAAATTTGTATTTATCTTCCTTTTATCCATGGTCTTATCGGATATATTACTAATGGATCTTGTTTGTGAGTATTAGAAATATTTCTTGTAGTAGTGAATGAATTGGTCTTCCATTAATAGAATTGGAGGAATTTATTCAGCACCCCAAACTTGCACCTAATACAATTATATTTTATTCGAATGTCCACTTCGCTCTTTTTCTAACATGTATTAGTCACCTACAGTAACACAAAGATGCTAAGTTATATATCGGTTGATGCTTATATGATTTTGGTCAAACCTTATTTGATTAAATACATTATAGAAGGAAGAACAAAACATTAACCATGGTACTGATAGGAGGATAAAGACCCTTCACCATTTTGCCTACCTATAATCACCCATCAATAAAGTAATTTTTCCTTAGCTTAGAAGTGCAAATTCTTTCAACCTTTTGGCTTTGACATCTTCATCCTAAAGCTCTTTAGAGTTTCTTACCTCTTTCTTTATTTTCCACTTTTACGTATCAGACTAAATCCCAATCTCTCACTTTTTCTATTTAAATAACCTAAAAAAAGATTTTAAATCTCAACTCTCTTCAACTTTTGACTATTACTCCTTGACACTCAAATTTCATTAAACTTCTAATTTCACTTCATAACTCACAATTCCTATATTTATATTATTTTAATTAAATAAAAAAATTAATTAAATAAATATTTAATAAAAATCCTTTAAAATAAGAATTATTTCTAATAATTATATTTTTACAATTATTACTAAATAATTTAAATAATTTAAATATCTCTAATAATTCAAATAAATCATATTTTATTTTTCTACTCTCAACTCTAATCTTAATAATTATAAAATTACTAAAACTCTCTTAAATTTCTCAAAACCCAAAAATAGCACAAATAACACACAAATACTTCAATAATTAAAAAATATATATTAGTTTAAAAATCAGAATGTTTAAAAAATGACAATGATAAAATAGTTTAACCAGTTTTCTTTAGGTTCTTTGATTTTTAGAACAATGAATATGTTATGGTGTTGTAATTTTTGGTTTATGCACATATTGTATGTCTTGTCAGAGATATTACTCTAATACCTTAGTTGTGGATATAAGAAATATTTGTTGTAGTAAATGAATAGACCTCAATTAAAAAAATTAGAGGAATTTATTTGACACTCTCAAACTTTCACTTGTCACACATACATTTTATTTAAACGTCTATTTAGAAAATGTGAGATGTTGGATCGAACTCTAGTATTGTCAAAGGGTAGCTTCTGGTTCGACAGGAATTAAGCATGAGGTTGAAGTCTGTTCGCATGATGCTGTCGAAGTAATACGTGTTGTAGTCGAAGTTTGTTCTAACATGCATTAGCCAATATTGCTAGGGTTGTTAGCATTTTGAATTGAGCCTTACTTGTAAGCCCAAATTGTTTAAGTTAGCTTATACCCTAAGTTAGCTTGTAATGGGTAATTGTTAAAAAGCCCATTAGGTTAGTGTGCTATTTTTCTTATAAATAGGATGCTAGTTTCTCAATCTCGGAATAAGGAAAAATAGGAAGATAAAATCCTAATTTCAAGTGAGAGAGGTTATTTTGTTATTCTTGTATACTTGTAATCTTGTTCTAAGAGAAAGGAAAGAATAAAGATTTATAATCAATCCTTGTTGTTTCTTTTTGTTTTACCTTGTTTTCTTTGTTAAACCTAACCCTTGTGTATTTCTTGATAAGGAAGAAACCATTTATACTTTGTTTGAAGGTATCTGATTCACAACAAATTGGTGCGGTGAGCATGGAGAAGATGCCGTCAACAAAGTATGAGATTGAAAAGTTCACCGGAGTGAACGATTTCGGTATGTGGCGCTTGAAGATGAAAGCCCTACTGGTTCAGCAGGGTTGTTTGGAAGCGTTGAAGGGTGAGACAGTCATGGACGATGCGTTAATGGCAAAAGAAAAGACGAGCATGATTGAGAAAGCCCACATCGCAATATTGTTGAGCCTTGGTGATAAGGTTCCCTGAACTTTGAAGAAGTTCAATCAACCTTGTATTCTAAGGACTTGAACAAATGAAAGGAGCATAAAACTTCGACGGTGGGCAAAGGTTTGGCCGTTAAGGGTAAATTCTTGCGAAAGGATGGTAAGTTCAACAAGAAGAAAGGTAAAAGTCAACAAAAGTCTTAGAGTGGTGAAGCATCTGGTATTCGATGTTATCATTGTAAGAGGAGGGTTCCACAACAAAGGTGTGCCCTGAACACCTGAAAGATCATGGAGGTAATGACAATGCAACTATTGTTCAAGATGACTTCGACTTATCTGATGTTCTTGTTGTTTCAAGTGGCGACTCGAGAAAAGAGTGAATTATTGATTCAGGTTGCACTTGGCACATGACTCCAAACAGAGAATTGTTCAAGGAGCTATGTGATTAAGATGGTGGATCTCTACTGTTGGAAAACAACAAATCTTGAAAAATTGCAAGTATCGAATCTGTGAGATTCAAGCTCCATGATGAGTAAATAAGGTTATTGACTGAAGTCAAGTATGTGCCTGACTTGAAGAGAAATTTGATTTCTCTTGGTGAAATTCGACAAAAAGTTATATGTTTTTCAAGGAGAGAAAAGTATCCTAAGAGTCATGAAAGGGTCGAAGGAAGTCTTGAGAGGCGTGAAGAAACAAGGCTTGTATACCCTTGAGGCTGAGGTTGTAAGTGGTTCGAAAAATGTTGCATCCACGAAACTTGTTTCGAAGACAGAATTATGGCACATGAGATTGGGTCATGTCAGCGAAAGAGGCCTGGTCGAATTGGGGAAGCAGAACCTGCTAGGAGGTGACAAAGTCGAAAAGTTAGAGTTTTGCGAATCTTGTGTATTTGGTAAATCCTGTAGGGTGAAGTTTAACAAAGGCAAGCAAAGAACACATGGATCCCTAAATTACATTCATGCTGATCTTTGGGGCCCTGCAAGGAATCCTTCACACTCAGGTGCAAGGTATTTTCTATCCATCATTGATGACTATTCCAGAAAGTTATGGGTATTCATTCAGAAGACAAAGTATTAAATTTTTGAGAATTTTAAAAGTTGGAAGATTCTGGTCGAAACTCAAATTGGTAGAAAGGTCAAGAGGCTGAGAACCGACAATGGCCTTGATTTCTGCAACGAAGCGTTTGACAGTTACTGCATTGAGTCTGGGATTGCAAGGCATAAGACTATAGCAGGTACTCCTCAACAAAAGGGCTTAGCTGAGAGATTCAATCGAACAATCCTTGAAAGGGTTAGATGCATGTCGGTTAGTGCTGGATTGAAAAAGGTGTTTTGGGCGGAAGCTGTTTCGACAACAACTTATTTGATAAATAGATGTCCCTCAACTACCTTGGGAATGAAGACACCTGAAGAAGTTTGGTCGGGAAATCCACATAGTCTCGACAGACTGAGAGTATTTGGCTGTGTGGCCTATACACATATTAGGTAAGACAAGGTCGAACCTAGAGGTCTGAAATGCATGTTCATGGGATACCCTGAAGGAGTCAAAGCTTATAGGCTATGGTTCCTAGAGACAGGTCACCGAAGGTGTATCACCAATTGAGATGTAGTTTTTAATGAAGCAGAGATGGCTTTCAAGAAAACTGATAATGCTGACGAAGAGCTGGAATAGGGAGAGATTCTTGTTGAGGTGAAGCATGTTGATACTGAATTGCGTACCCCAGATGAAGTCGAAGAAGACACAGAAGATGTTGTCAAAGATGAGGAGACTGCTAATGACTACTTGCTAGGAAGAGATAGGTAGAGGAGAGTCATCAAGCCACCTCAGAGACTTGGGTATGCAGATCTTATAGCTTATGCCTTAGTCTCTGTAAGTGGGGTTCTAGACGAAGAACCTAGAGACTATAAGGAAGTAATGAGGAGTCGAAAGAAGACTGAATGGATAAAGGCCATGGATGATGAGATGAAATCTCTTCATGATAACAACACCTGGTAACTGATCAAGAAACCTGCCAGAGCCAGGTTAGTCAGTTGTAAATGGATTTTCAAAGTTAACGAAGGAATCAAAGGAGTGGCGTCGAAGAGATACAAGGCAACATTGGTTGCTAGAGGGTTCACTCAGAAAGAAGGTATCGACTTCAATGATGTGTTCTCTCCTGTTGTGAAGCACTGATCCATTCGAATGTTGCTTGCCACAGTAGCATAATTCGATCTTGAACTGGAACAGATGGATGTAAAGATTGCGTTCTTGTATGGTGACTTAGATGAAACAATCTTGATGAGGCAACCTGAAGGGTATGTCGAAAAAGGGAAGGAAAATTATATGTGCAAGTTGAATAGATCCTTATATGGACTGAAACAATCTCCTCGACAGTGGAATAGGAAATTCAACAAGTTCGTGGCACGCATAAGTTTCATCAGAAGTCAGTTCGACCATTTTGTTTACTTCAGATTTCAACCGGGTAATTCATTTGTTATTTTGTTGCTCTATGTGGATGATATTCTAATAGCAAGCAACAATGTTAAGGAGGTAATAAGGGTGAAGGCTGAACTCAATAAGGAGTTCGACATGAAGGATCTTGGAGCTGCGTCTAGGATTCTTGGAATTGACATCTGAAGAGATAGAAAGTAGTCGAGATTATGCTTATCTCAAAAGGCATACCTACGGGAGATTCTCGAAAATTATGGTATGTCGAATTCAAAGCCTGTTGTGACTCCGACAAACCCTCAATTCAAGCTGAGTATAGATCAGTGTTCCAACACTGATGTTGAAAGAACTTATATGAATAGCATTCCATATGCTAATATAGTGGGTTCTTTGATGTATGCTATGATATGTACTAGGTCTGACATAGCATATGCAGTAATTCTTGTAAGCAGGTACATGGAAAATCCTGGAAAGGCTCACTAGAAAGCATTGAAGTGGATTCTAAGGTACATAAAAGAGTCTCTGAATAGAGTCTAATTTATGGTGGACCCTTGGGTGAAGATAGTAAAGAAGCAATCAAAGGATATGTTGACTTTGATTATGCAGGTTGTATGGATTCCAGAAAATCTATTTCTGGATATGTGTTCACTATGTTTGGAACAACAATCAGTTGGAAAGAAACACTTCAGAAGGTCGTCGCCTTATCAACCACTGAAGTGGAGTATATTTCCCTAACTAAAGTGGTGAAGGAAGCATTGTGGCTTGAAGGTTTTGCAAAGGAGCTGAAACTTCAAGGTCAAGTTATCACTGGTAAATGTGATAATCAAAGTGCAATACACATGTCGAAGAATTTAGCCTATCATGCGAGAACCAAGCACATTGATGTGAGGCTACATTTCTTCAGAGGGGTAATCGAGCGTGGAGAAGTCCAAGTGCTAAAGGTTTCGACAAATCATAATGTTGCTGATATGATCACCAAGACGTTGCCAAGTTGCAAACTTTTCCACTATATGCAGTTGATAAAATTGTATGAAGAAGCTAGTTTCTTAATGTTATAGAGTTAGATCCAAGGTGGATATTTGTGAGATGTTGGATCAAACTCTAGTATAGTCGAATGGTAGCTTCTGGTTTGACAGGAATTAAGCATGAGGTTGAAGTCTGTTCGCATGCGGCTGTCGGACTAATGCGTGTTGTAGTTGAAGTTTTTTCTAACATGTATTAGTCAATATTGCTAGGGTTGTTAGCATGTTGAATTGGGCCTTGCTTGTAAGTCCAAATTGTTTAAGTTAACTTGTACCCTAAGTTATCTTGTAATGGGTAATTGTTAAGAATCTCATTAGGTTAGTGTGCTATTTTTCTAATAAATAAGATGCTAGTTTCTCAATCTTAGAATAAGGAAAAATAGGAATATAAAATCCTAATTTCAAGTGAGAGAGGTTATTTTGTTATTCTTGTATACTTGTAATCTTCTTCTAAGAGATAGGAAAGAATAACGGTTTATAACCAATCCTTGTTGTTCCTTGTTGTTTTACCTTGTTTTCTTTGTTAACTCTAACCCTTATGTGTTTCTTGATAAGGAAGAAACCGTTTATACTTTGTTTCAAGGTATCCGATTCACAATAGAAAAATTCTATGATTTTATACTATATCTTTCAAATGATTTTGAAAAAAATAAAAAACCTTTGTTTTATATCGATACAAAATATAAAGGTGTGCCATTATATTTTATAAATTTAGTAGTCTATTTTTTAGAATTATTTAAAACACAAAATTAAATTTAGTTGTGTAGGGACATCAAGTACAGGAACACGATTTCGAACCTGCGATATTCTACTTTATTTACCTTTAAAAAGGTGAATTTAAGCCACTAAACTATTTAAAAAAATATATTATCAACTTTTATCAAAAACACCAACTTATTAAATGAATACAATGAGATAATAATTAATTTTGTTTATAAGTATATTATTTATTTTAGGTTTAATGTCCTTTTTAATCCTTAATCTATACATTAGGTCTATTTTGGTCACTTAACTTTTAAAAAGATCAATTTGATCCTTTATTTCTTGAAACAGTGTCACATTTGTCCTTTATGTTAGTTCGATTAGTAAAAGTCAAATGTAGTGATCACATCATATCCCGAATTTTATTCCAACTTTTGGTTGGTAATCCCCAACTTAGTCATTTCTTGGATGTTATCCCAACTTTTGGTTGATAGTTCGTGTTTCTTGGATGTTATCCCAACTTTTAGTTGGTAGTCTATCATTTTGTGGATGTTATCCCAACTTTTGGTTGGTAGTCCTCTATTGTTTTCCACGCGGAGCCGTTATTCCAACTTTTGGTTGGTAGTCTTCGTTGGGGTAAGTTCGCCTTTCGTCGGTGTTCCGGTGATTCCAACTTTTGGTTGGTAGCCTTTGCTTGATTTCAACTTTTGGTTGGTATAACTTTGTTTGACAATTCAAACTATTGGCTGGTAGTCTTCCTTTCTAATGATCCTAGCTTTTGGTTAGTAGCCTCAGTCTGTTGCTTCTCTTGGATGTTATCCCAACTTTTGGTTGGTAGTCTTTTGTTCCTTGGATGTTATCCCAACTTTTGGTTGGTAGTCCTCTTTTGTTTCCCCTGTGGAGCCATTATCCCGACTCTTGGTTGGTAGTCTTTGTTGCGGTGTGTTCGCCTTCGTTCGGCATCTCGGTGATTCCAACTTTTGGTTGGTAACCTTTTGCTTGATCCTAACTTTTGGTTGGTATAACTTTGTTGACGATCCCAACTTTTGGTTGGTAATTTTCATTGTTTGCGTATTCGCCTTCAGTCGGTGTCTGTGTGATCCTAACTTTTTATTAGTAGCTTGTTTCTCATAACTTTTGATCATTTACTCTCTCTGGTGATCCTAACTTTTGGTTAGTATCCATCATTATCTCTGTGAACAGTTACCATTTGCCATCCCAAATTTTGGTTGGTATCTTATGCCTTTCGGTTATCCCAAGTTTTGATTGGTACCCATTTCTTTTTAGCCCATTTTCGGCTGGCATTCACTTTATACCATGTACATCCCCGCAGGTTGCAAATTTCTGGGTTCTTTTTGTATTCAATCACCTTTTACCTTGAATGTTTGAAAGCGGTCTCGCTTCATCAACATATTATCACTCAATTTACCATACTATTCATAAGTACATACTCACAATTCCATAATTCGTCAATTCATCAATTTCACATATTTCGCCTAATCTCATATTGCAAACATATACATGATATGACTCAATGCAAGACTCTCATGCAACTCATGCATGTGGTACCAACCACTTGTTATTATTTTTCGGTTTTTACATTAAACTAGGTCCGTTTCCTAGACCAATAACACACAAAAAGCCCATTTCCTAAGCTTTCAAACTCCATTCTAGGTTTGGGACAAGTCATTAGCTCCCAGGAACTAACAAGCATTGCCTCTTGACACAAATGATGCACGTGCAAGTACAAAACCATATGCAATTAAGACGACTACCTAATCTTAACATTCATGCATATCTTCAATAATTCATCACACTTGAATTACCACACAACTACACATACTTGCACATTTTTATGAATCATCCACACACAATTCACTTTCAAATGGTATACAACACATTTTAGAATACAATCACAATTGTATTAACATTACAACAAGCAATAACTATCATGCATTTCATGTTGTCACACACCAAAATATACTTATACAAGTACACACACAACTATTCGATAAATTATCCACAAATAATTTAACAACTGGCAACAAACAACACAACAATCCATTACTATATCATATACAAATGAAAAATATGTGAGCATTTTGTAGAAACTAGATCTGAAATAGTGCAAAACTCTTCCAAACCAATTGAACATTGTCTTATTGAATCAGAATGACGATGATCATTTTGTAATTTCTCCATCAAACCGACAACTTGTTGAGCTTGACTATCATCATTTTGATTTGTATCTTCTCCTTCCTCTTCTATAACATGAAGCAACACATTAATCTCTAATACATCACGTCCTTCTGAATTGTTTGCAATCATTTGTGTAGCACATTCTTCTATAGTTGGTAGAATCATATTTACTATGTGAAGTGACACGAAGTAAAATATCCCACACATAATATGGTTATGGTCTTCTCTCGTACAATTACATGATATATCAAAATGAGTCGTCAAAATATCGTTAACGTATAACTCTTGATCTTTGAATTCAAAATTAATTAAAAAGCAATTCCCAAAACTATGAAAGTCATGTAAAGATCTGACTGATCGACCGACAGGAGTCACACGCAAATTAATGGAGGTTTCCATGGAGAGGAGAAACTAATTTTTGGGTTTAGTATTTGTGTTCAATTTATTTCAATTAAATGTTTCTATATATAGGGCTACGGCTAGAGTTTTAATTATATTGGAGCATTTAAATATTTTATTTCAATTTATTGCTAAAAATAATTTAGTTTAGATTTTCTTGGTTTATTGTTTCTATATATATGGCTAAAGATAGAAATGCGCCCCTTTACTTGGATTAGTCAAACAAATATTGTTTCTATGATAAGTGAAGGAAACAAAAAAAAACTATTAATCGAAAACAAAATACTATTTTATTTATTTATTTTAAATTTAAAGCTTTATTGAGAAAATTTCTTATTAGTAATCAAATTTCAGATATTTTGAATTTTTTATAAGAAATTTTATATTTTAAAAAAACTAATTACTTTTAGGAAATATTGCTCTAATTTCTAGTTTTTATTATATTACCTTACACGAAAACTAAGTCATGCGCAGAGTCGTCTCAAACAATTTAGATTTTCTGATCTAATATTAAAAATGAACCTTTAATAAAAAAAAGTATAAAATTGTAACCAAATTATTCTTTATATAAATTATAAATAACATAAATAATATGAAAAATAATTATCCTTATAAATAACATAATAAATATAGTCATTATTATTATAAATTTGTAGTTCTTTGATTATTAAGAATTTATTAAAAACTCTTGATTGATATTGAGTTAATTCATACTTTTAATATTAAAAAGTAATTTTGAAGACAAAGAGAAAAATATATAATCTAAAATTTCTTGCTATTCTCGATTAATTATGTGTTGTTGAGTTTGAATCTGATAAACAATATCAACATTTGATTAGAAAATAAAATTAAGAGATAATGAGTAGTTAACAAATAAAATAAAGAATAAAAAATTAACAATTCAAAATTAAATTTATAAATTTTATAAAACTGAAAAAATTAATATGTTTAAAAATATCACCCCATAGGTAAGCTTGCAACCAAGAAAATGCTACATAGGTTTGGTTTGATTGATAATAATAATTGTGTTTTTTGTGATAATGTGAAACTAGAGATTACCCTTTCTTTGAATACGATAATGTTAGAATTATTTGGTGTCAAGTTTTGAATTAGATTCAAAATGCCTACTTATCAAAGGATTAGAATTATTTGGTGTCAAGTTTTGAATTGGATTCAAAATGCCTACTTATCAAAGGATTGGAGTCAAGAGCTTCCTTGGATTTTACAGCGTGTGTGTACGGGTAAGAGATGGAAAGCTAAGATTATGAAATCAGTGGTCACTGAAATTTTTTACGGCATTTGGAGTTTAAAGAATGACAAATTTTTTGGGAATAATGTAGACATTACACAAGTCGGGTACTATATAATTAATAAAAAATTTTGGGAATAGATATAGTACGAAAATTAGGAAACTGATTGCTCATCTAATGATGAATTAGATGGATAATTATTCTTTTGAATTTTTTGTCTTTCATTGAGGGTTGGATCCTTGTGATCACTTTGTATATCTTTGGTTTTTGAATCAATCAAATTTATTTATTCAAAAAAAAAAATCAACCGTAGGAATTTTATATGATTCTTAAAATAAATAATAAAGTAATTATAAATTTATATTAAAAGGTTATATAATTGTTAGCTAGAATTTCGACGCTCGAGATTATTTGAAATAAATCAGTAGAGCTAAAGAAGATATTCTGGAAAAGAATATGTTGATTTCGACGAAAAGCTTGTGAATGCATAGTTGAAGAATACCCTTTACATAGAGGGATATTTTGGTACGAGACTTAGAATTTTCTTGGGTTCAGACTTAATTTCGATGAAGATGTTCGTTTGGAGTTGCGTTCGACGAGCGTAATATAAAATAAGGCCAATAACTATTCTTTTTAGCCTTATCCGTTTTTTGAGAAAAACACGTGGAAAGTTGTAAGTAGCAAAGTCCATACAATCGAGAATGTGTCATCTTCTGGAGAAGAGGTCGTTTGTTAACGTTATTTTCGATTTATTATAAATAGGAATCTTAGTGATTAGGATTTGCGTGTTCCATTTTGTACAAAAATTAAAGTATTACTCAAAGTATTTATGTTGTGGAGAAATGAGTCCCTGAGTGCAACGTACGTGTGATCATCATTTTTACACTTTTTATATCAAATCATTTACGATTTTGTTATTTACATTCGTTGTAAATTTACTTTGAAGTTACTTACATTGCTATTTACATTTCTGCATTTCTTTACAAACTTTAACATTATATTCAACGAAAGGAACATTGTCGAAATGTTCATATATGATAAAACTTAAAGAAAACAAAAGCACATGTCCTAAGATCAATAATTGATCCTGCGAGTAACCAAACATATAGAATTTGGAAGACTAGCGCTTGTTTACCAATTTTGATGATAAATAAATTGGCATGCCCAGTGAGACCAGTGTTGTTGCTTAATTTTTGAAAAATATTCAAAAGTTCTTCATTTGCGGTTTCTTTAACTTTGTTGTATGAGATTAAGAAGTGGTAAAATAGCCACTAATAACAAAGCAATACCAAGAAGGAGATACGTAAGAAGGATGACGAATCCGCCAAATAACAATGGAGAACAACCCCCTCTTTCGGCAGGGGAGACTACAACCACATCATATGTGTCTGATGCCAATCCATCCACGGCGAGTACGACGGCCATACTGTTGAAAACTCATAATGGACCAATTTTATCTTCAGTAAGGATGCAAGGTCAACCGGTGACCCCTCCTATAGTGGGAACTGGTACATTCAGGCCTTATGTGCCTGGATTTACAATTCCTTTGAATGGTCATGAATAGCCATATGGAATGCCAACTTCGAATCGTAGTTTAAGGGGGGGGGGGTTGTTATCGTCTCCATAGGGATTGTCCGATATCTTGATGCTTTCCTTTCAATAGTGTACAACTCCAAGAAAAAGGTTCCATAGTTTTGTTCATAAATTGTCATGGTTTTAGTAGCAAAGCTTATAATATCTAAAGAGTTTGATTAACAAAGTATATCAAAAGTAGTTTTCATCTACCATAACATATACTTATTTTTTTAATCATGCATGTGAAGTCGAATCTGATTAATATCATCACGTATTCTCTCAACATCGTCTATCTCTAGAGCAACATCGTGAGAAATACCGTATTCATCGCTACACAATCTCTCCATATAATAACCAATATAATAAGCTTTAAGTTAAACACAAAGCTACTATCAATCATAGAATGATATCTCCAATCTATAAATCAATAAATGAATATTTTAGGTCAAGTTTCACAAAATCTATGTATAGAGTTTTACAAAACAAGAATGGATCATTAAGAACAAAAATATTCATCATATTTTAATCATCACTCGTTTACATACAAGGCCAATTAAAAGAAATACATAAAGGTAAGGTAGACTACCTCTACCTTTGATACAAAATAAATTAGCTACCCATAATCATGGTAGCTTGCTTTACAAGTAATGGAAGAAGATGAATGAGCATCCACGTGAAGAATCAAACTCGAATGTGAATCTAACTTCTATTTGAAGAACATCACCTTTTGGTGAAGAAATGCTGAGAAATATAGTTTCTATGTGAAAAATAGGGTTATTTTCCCCAAAAAGCGTGAAAAGTACTTATATAGTACTTTTAGAATCTGTCAAGTTCGCCCAACGAACTCCTTTTTCGCCTAGCAAACTACACTTTATGGCACCTGAAGTTCATCTGAACAGTTAAACCGCCCCTGAGAAATATCTGAAGTATGTTGTGTGAGCAATTCTTCATCCTGCGAACTAACTCGCTACAAGTTCGCACGACGAACTTATGGTCCTTTAGATACTGCCTCAAATATGGGATAGTTTGCTGGTACTTCGCTGTAACTTCACCCAACGAATATTCTCTACCAATTCGCCCAGCGAACTTAGTGCTCTTTTCTTACTGCCTCTAAATTGAGAGGATTCTCTAGGGCTTCGCCATGAGCTCTCCCAGCGAACATTCGCTGCTACTCCTTGTTGGCTGTTCGCCCATCGAACATGCTGAATCTCTTATGTTCCTTTGGTTTCCTTGTCCAATTACTTTTTTCTTACTCTTTGATGTTTTTATGCCTACTTTCTACATAATTACCTACAAACCAAAGAAACCAAATGTACTTTCAACAATATTGAAGAATAGCATGAAAGTATGGAGTAAATCCAATAAAACATAATAAATGAGACGAAAAATGCCAATAAATATGAATCAATTTAAAGCATGTTTGACATTCAACAAACTCTTCCCAACTAGATCTTTGCTTGTCCTCAAGCAAAGCATGCCTCTCATTGAAAACAAGAGGATTTGCTCAAGCATTTAATTCAACCAATAATGGATTTACGTCTCAAATTAAATAACAAATACACACAATCAATGTTCACCATTTCCTAGAATCGAACAATGAAAAATAATTTAGTTCTTAAGCAAATATCATGCAATGTTTCAATTAACAATTAAACTCACATGCTTGAATCACTCTAACATTCCTCTTCGAATAAAGATGAAGAAATTAACATGTTTGCAACCGTGGGGAAATTTCACTCACCTGACAATCGATGCAAGTACAATACAATTAATCTAATAAATCACCAAAAATTCATGGAAGCAAATAGATCACTAAGGTCTTTAAAGGTTTTAGCTTGGTTAGGTTCACAACAAACGGGCATATCTAAGGCCATGGAATCAAAGTTTTCAATACAAAAGAAACATTCACTATACAAGGTTATGTACACATTATAACTTCATCAAACACTTTCTATTCCCAATTGGTCACCCTTCCAAACTTTTCTTATTCACATTATTCTCTATTTTTTTTTTCTTTCTAACAAGCATTCTTTTTTTCTTCTTTTTTTCAAATTTATATTTACAATTTACTTTTTGTTCAATGCTTGTTTGAAAGCTTTCAAATTTTTGAGTAACCTACCACTTTTCTTTTTACTCTCCCCAACTTGGTTTCAACCAAACCTCAAGTGAATGTTCCTTGCTTTTTATGGCAAAGAAACCAATTTAGAACAATTTCAAAGGTTCAAGAAATTATTTTAGAATCCCACAAAATTCAATGATACTTTTTCATGTGGTCGGTCGTGTGAATTTCAACCGCTTCCTTAGTGAATCTGTCGACGTATTCGTGAAGAGGTTCGTCCCTACTCTGGATGATATCCTTAAGTGTAGTTTCAGACTTTGGATGGCGCTTGAAGGTAGTGAAGTGTCGGGTAAACTGCTCCTTTAGACTCCTCCATGATGTGATCGAGCCCCGATAGAGGCTCTTGTACATTTGATTGCTCCAGGGACATTATGGTAGTGCATCATGTCGCATCGCTGCGAAGAGGGTCTGACAAGGACAGAAGAGTCGCCACCGTTCGTTATTTATCCTAAAAGAGGGAAAGGAAATGATCGTAGAAAACCTAACGAAAACGGGAAAAGACAGGTCATCGCAACCATATCTTGGGTTCGGGAGTCGGTTACGCAAGGGGAAGGTGTTAGCACCCCTCACGCCCGTCGTACTCGATGGGATCTACGCTTTGTTGTCTATCTAAAAGGGTGTTTACTATCTAGCTACGGCTAAGGGACAAAAGAAAAGAAAAGAGACTTGATAGAGCATCACCGCTCTATGCCTACGTATTCCCTCGTGCAATGGGAAAGTCAGAGTCAACGTAGTTCGGCTAACTACGGGTGAAAGGTGGGGAAGGTTGCTCGCCAAGACATCGCCGTCTTGTGCCTACGTATTCTCATTTGGTACGATAAATAAGAGAAAACGTAGTTCGGGCTATAAGAACACAAGTTGGTTCAAATGTTTTTAGGCCTGAGTAGAGTTAAAACTTAGTTCTAGCAGTTAGGTATATGCAGCTCGACCATTGGAGACTTAGGCGTTACCTATTTGCGATAGAACCAAGAGTTAACAAAACTCTCCTTATGAAAAAGGTTTTCCAAATTAAGATCCATAGGGATAAAAAGGTTTGAAGTTTGTTTTTGTGTTTTTTAGAGAAGAAGTGCACCGATTATTGTTTGTAGTTCATGTTGCACTAAAGACTATGACTTAGGAGCGAATGCGTCGCATATCGTCCTAAGGACGTACACTAAACACTCTAAGAAATTGAGAGGAAGCCCCCCAATCACCATTTCCCAAGTACTTAAGGCTCGTAGTGTACAACATTCATTTGCCTTTATTAAGTGTTTTGAGAGAATTTGAAGATGAGAAGAGAGAGACACTCTAAAGGGAGACTAAGACTCAACCTAATGTTCTCATGCAAAGTGTACCTATAATTGGGATGAAAAGGAACGCTACCTAATGTTATCATGTATGGGTTCAAGCCTAAGGTCTATCATAATCAACCTCGAACAAGGAAGATTAGAGGTCCTAAGGGAAGATGGCAAAGAGAAGAGAAGATTAAGAAAGCATAAGAAAAAATGCAATATGCAAACATGTAATTCACAATTAGAATGAAAATGAGGGAGGAATAAAGTGTGGGGTAAACACCACCACAAGCACATCTCAACCTCAAGCATGCAAATGAGAGATGCAAGAACCAAAATAAAATGCACACAAAAGCATACAAATGAGCTTAAACAAGTTCAAGCCAAAAGTGAGATGCAATGGGAGAAGTCATTACCCCTACAACCATTCAAGCATCAATCACTAAAGAAAAGCGAGAGGAAAAAGTGTGGGACAGCAGCCACCACAAGCGCGTCTCAAACGAATCATTCTTAAAACATGCAAAGACCAAATTGGAAAACGAACACGCATTTTGGCGAAATCATGATTAAACAATCAAGAACAACGACATATATCCAAAACAACTCACTCCTAATGCGTCATATTGATCTATGAAGATTTGAAGTGAAACGATACCAAACCAAGCATGAAAAATAGCAAAACAGGCCTACTGGCACAATGTTAATCGATTAACACCGGGGATTAATCGATTAACCATTGAAAAATGCTTGAAAATTTGAAAATTTGTGTTGGTTAATCGATTAACCAATTGGTTAACCGATTAACACTGTTCCAGCAGCAGAAAACAACAGTTCATAAGCACTTTTCAGCAATTAATCACTTCTCCAATCATTCGGATGATCACATAATCAATTATGCACGAATTTAAACCAGAAAACAGTGATCAAATCAATATGTAAACACAATTAAACATCAAGATCTCAAATCAACATGGATCAAAATTAACCAAATCAATCAAAAATGAAGATCAACATGATGATTATGCAAATAAGCTCAAAACAACAATGGATCTAGAATTCCAACCTACGAAGCGGAGAATTGCTTCGGTTAATGTTGATTCAACTCCAATTGAGCAGATCCAAGCTAGAAACCTAGAATTCCTTCATGCTCCAAGTGTATTCTTGTAGTAGAAGTGATGATCAACCAAAATTAAACAAGATTCACTCAAATAAGCTACTCCAAACCAACTCCAAAATTCAGATCCAAACTTGCACGAAAATTGAATGGAGAATTGGATTCAATGAGGATGATGGATGAAGGTATGAGCTTAAGAATTCATTGATTCCAATGGAGAATCAAAGAATTCCAAGAAAGAGCTTTAATGGAGTTTTGGTGAGAAAAAGTTGAGAGAAAATTGAGAGAACGAGAGTGAATTCTGAAATGAGAATGAAATTATGAGGATTAGATGTGTGAGGTTTGGAGTAGATCATTTAAATACCCCTTAGGTTAGGATCCAAATGAGGTTTGGAATGTGGTTTGTGAAAATTGGAATGGAATTAGGAGTGGGAAATTGGATGGAAATGAAATTAACCAAAATTCAAAGTGATTCTAGATCCTTCCTAAGTGTAAAATCAACCTCTCATGTGATCAAATTTTGACCCCAAAGTGACTTCACTTGAAAAATTACGTGCAGAGCTGAAATTTGCACTGGTTAACCAGTTAACCATATGGTTAATCGATTAACACCTTCAAAATTTCAAATTTGGCCTGATTTTGCTTTGGTTAATCGCTTAACCAATTGTTTATCGATTAACACCTTCAAAAATTTGAATTTGGTGCCTTTTGGAGGGAAATTTGCACATTTGCCTGTTTTCAACTGTTTTGAGCTCTTTTCAGCCTCTGAGACTTGTTCTTGAATATTACCGCTGTGAGAATGTCTGATATAGTCTGGATGCTGTCTTCTGAGCTGAAAATATCCTGTAAAACTAAATAAAAATCGACCGCTCGATCGCTGGGCAAAATGAATGTCGGAGCCTCTGATGCTTGTCGTTCAGGCTCTTGTACTGAAATGAAAAACTGAGCCACGGGAAAACCATGATCCCCTGCCTTGAACACAAATGCTATGCAAATGCAGAAATGTGAAAATGAAATGAAACACAAGCCAAGTACAAGAAATGGTTGGGCAAATTTTGGGGTGGAACATATCATGGCCTCAATATTTTCTATGTAGTCACTAGGGTCAGTGCTACCATCATAGATAGCCAGAGCAAGAGGTTTCTCCAATCCACGCGGAATACGGGTGTCCATGATTTCCTGCGATAAGGGACCGTGTACGTTTTCTTTGTCGCTCGTACCGGGAGACCTGCTGAACGAATAACTACATCCCCAAATTCTGTTGCATTAAGGAGAGCGTTCATGCCTGCTTCGATGCTCTTCGCGAGGCTTTTCAGAAGTCCTAGTTCTTTTATATGCTAGGGAGTTCCTGGACCTACAGGGAGGGGTGCAATTGCACCTTCGGGTGATATCTTGCTCACGCTTCTCTAGTTTGGATTGTTCTTTGACAGGGGAGATACTTCTAGATTCGACTCGGTGAAGCTTCTGAGAAGGGGAGCAAGATTGGCGAGAGGGGTTGAAGGATCCCCGCGGGAGAGGTCGTTCTCCGACGGTGTTTTCTAGCATGTGGATTTTTTTCTCCTTGTTGGAAGAGTATATAATTTGATTTATTGAGGGAGTCAATGAGGTTCACTGTGCAAGGGTCAACATCTTGTGGGACAATGATAGGTTCGTAAAAAGGATCGAAACTCTGTACACGAGGCTTCACTGACCCTCTCAATAGAGAGAGTATTTATAAGTTTTCCGCCCAACGTGAGGCCAAGGTCCCTTATGTGAATAAAATATATAAATGGCTAATGAGGGACTTCTAGTTGGAAGATCTAGCACGTGATCTTTGACACGGTCCAAATGTCTTCAAGACACTCAGAGAGGTAGTTGGTCGCATGAACTGTCAGGCGCGTGAGGGGCATGTCCCCAACGACTATATTGCCTAACGACTTTATTGTGCCCAACAGCTATATTATGCCCTACGGTCATATTGGGCCCGATTTTCAGGTAGACTGGATTGGGTCTTGCCCAGTTGAAGGGAAGGTACATGTCCAGTCCATAATACTTGTTATCAGTAGAACAAAGATATCATATGAGATGTGGAAGTAAATAATCAGAACACCTCTATTTATAAAAAAAAATTCAAAATATAAGGGGTCTCCAAATGAATTGTCGGCACCTTTTAATGTACATAAACAAGTCGCCAATTATATAGGAGACTGCATGAGGTGTCTCTAGACCAATATGCGCCACCCTTATGGCCTTAACAAACGGTCACCAATTAGATTGGCGCCCTTGTGTAAGCCCAAACCCTAACTAGGGTATTTTGGGAATATTTTTGAAATATGGGGTATTTTGGGAAAATTTTCTAAAAATTGGGTTATATGGGTAATAAATTCATAATAAAATACTTCATCTGTCTCAAACTATAAGTCACTTAAAAAAAAATATTCTAAATTATAAGTCACTTTAAAATTCCAATAATATAATAATAATTTTTTTTTCTAAAATAGTCTCCATCATTTATTACTCTTCCTTATATTTATTCATTTAATTTTGCTTTTCAATTTAATTAATACAATAAAGAACAAATTTGTAAAGTTATAGATCATTTCACTTTTTCATACAACAATCATTGTATTTCTTAATTCGTGTAAAACATCCAAAACGTCTTATAATTTAGTCTTATAATTTAGGACGGTGGAATATATATTGTGTTATTGATAAGAAAATGAAAATTTTAATGTTTATGTGGATATGTTAATACATCCTCATCCGTATGAGTATTAAAAAATAAAAATAAAACATCACTTCAAAAAATACATGTCAACAAAAAGTTGTTGAAAATCAACTACCTACTTATAAATGGAACATACCCTATTTTCCCTAAAATACCTTTTTTAATTAAAATTATTTACACTAAGTCATACCCTTTATTGTAATTGAATAAATACAATTATATTTCTCAGTCAAACTCATGCCTTTTGCCATGTGGCCTCCCCAATCCCTTTTCTGTACGATCTGGAATTTAGGGTTTCAGAATCCTTTTCTCTCTCAATCCCAATCCCTCCCCAATCCCAGTTTCTCTGGTGGCAGCACCAGGGATGGGGTTTTTGCTACAACCCAAAATGATGACGATGGAATCTTGTTGGACGTCATTACGGTGGGAGGCCATGACGATGAAGGTTCAGAGAGGTAGCTTTGGTCTTTTTTTTGGAAGATTGGGAAATCTTGGTTTAAAAAGACGGGGGAGCTAGTTTTCCCATAGACGGCGCCACGGATCTGGAGTGATCAGAATGGATCGTCTTGGCCTTCAATGTAGGGAAGCAACAATGGTTATAGGAGAGGAGGGGTGTACCTGCAAGGTACTCTTATGCCAAAGTAAGTGTTTGGGCTAGAGAAAGCAAGTATGAGTGATTAGGTATGAGTAAGAATTATTATAATATCTGACCCTCTCAATAGAGAGAGTATTTATAAGTTTTCCCCTTAGTGCGGGGCCAAGATCCCTTATGTGAACAAAATATCTAGTTGGCTAATGAGGGACTTCCAGGTGAAAGATCTAGCGCGTGATCTTTGACATGGTCCAACTGCGTTCAAGACATTCAGAGAGGTAGTTGGTCGCATGAACTGTCATCTGTACATTTGCCTGTTTTCAACTGTTTTGTGCTCTATTCAGCCTCTGAGACTTGTTCTTGAATATTACCGCTGTGAGAATGTCTGATATAGTCTGGATGTTGTCTTTTGAGCTAAAAATATCCTATAAAACTAAATAAAAATCGACCGCTCGATCGCTGGGAAAAATGAATGTCGGAGCCTCTGATGCTTGTCGTTCAGGCTCTTGTATTGAAATGAAAAACTGAGCCACAGGAATACCTTGATCCCCTGCCTCGAACACAAATGCTATGCAAATGAAGAAATGCGAAAATGAAATGAAACACAAGCCAAGTACAAGAAATGGTTGGGAAAATTTTGGGGTTCAACAGCTGCCCCTATTCAAGCGACTTGGACCTGACTGAGTGAAAAGCGAACGAATTTTAAGAAATCAAGGTAAAAGACAGTTGAATACCAAAGAACCCAGAAATTTTCCAACCGCAAAAAGAAACTGCAAACTCTAATTGAGGATAAAGATCTCCGGAAATAACTAAACTGATAGTTGCAACGGTAACAAGCGAAATGATTACCAATTTCAAATCGTCGACACTAAGTCGGAAAGATCATCTGATATCACGTAGCAGATACTGAACCTCTGACTTCGCTGTCAGGCCTCTACATCAATTTGGGAAAACATTTGACATCGCTGTCAGGCATCTGACCTCAAGTCGGGAAATCATCTGACATCAACGTCAGAACCATTGAACACAATAAGCATTAAACCCGATGGTTGGCTCAACCCGCAGCTGAGAAGAAACACCTAACATCACCGTCAAGTAACTGTTAAATAAAAATAGGCATCGAATCTGGAGATAGGGACTTCTGATGTCGTCGCCAGGCATTCGCTAAATAAAAGCGAGTAACAAATCTGAAAATCGGATCAACACAGAGCATCTGACATCACCGCCAGACATCTATTAAGTTAATGAAGACATCTGACATCGCCGCCAGGAATCCACGAAGCTGATACACATCTGACATCGCCACCAGGAATCTGCGGGGACTAAAACATTTGACTTCTCCGTCAAGTATCCACAGAGTTGATACACATCTGACATCACCGTCAGGAATCTACGAAGTTGATACATATCTGACATCGCTGTCAAGAATCAATTGTAACCAATAGGCAAACCCAAAGGTAAGGACATATGACATTGCCGCCATACATTCGCTAAATAAAAGCGAGCATCGAACCCAAAGGTAAGGACATCTCACATCGCCGCCAGACACTCGCTAAATAAAAGCGAGCATCGAACCCAAAGGTAAGGACATCTGACATCGCCGCCAGGCATTCGCTAAATAAAAGCGAGCATCGAACCCAAAGGTCGGATCAACCGAAGCTGATAAACACATCTTGAGAATACTCCGCTGGGGAAGAGAGAAACTTAACCAAATAACTCTGACGGGGAGGAAAAGAGAAATTTAACCAAATAACTCTGCTTTGGGAGCGTAGAGAAACTTAACCAAGTAACTCTGCTGAGGAACAAAGAGAAACTTAACCAAGTAACTTTGTTGGGGAACAAAGAGAAACTTAACCAAGTAACTCTGTTGGGTAACACATAATAAGATGTGGATACCATTCGGGCAAAGATATTAGTCATCTGTCGGAGATATACCTGCAAACAAAGAGGTAACCACCTGGCTTATGTTTCACATGCGTATGTTTGTAAATGGCGTAATGCTCCATACGAAATAGAAATGCTACGCATTTAGGAGGATGCTATGCACAAATGCAGATGCAACGGAACCGAATCAACAAAATAAATGCTGGAGAGGGAAAAACACCCAGCTGAGGAAAACAGAGCGTGCCAATAACGATTGGACTTAAGCTGGGGGAACGAACCTTGGATGGCCTCCTGAAAAAGAAATTCTCAGGTGACAAAATTCCTGATGGAGAGATAGAACAACCTGCTAGACGATAACTCTACTCTGCTAGGGATTAGATCAAATCCTGCTGAGAAAAATGCCCTAAACGACCTTCCAGAATACAAATCTTCGACGAAAGTCCACAACTCGGTTGAGGGAAGACAATCAGACATGAGAAAACATCCACCATGTTGGGGAATCAATGACTTTGCGGGAAAAAGTACAACCAAACTCTAAGGTTGATCATACCCTACCGAGGAAATCAGCCATGAATGACCTGCCAGAATATAACATTCTGGTGAACAGGAAACTCTGCATGGGACTCAGCACTACTCCCTGAGATTAAACATGCTCTGCTGGGAGAATCAAGCTCTGAGTGGCCTGCCAAAATACAACTTTCTGGGGAACAGACGACTTTGTCGAGAATCAACGTAAGCTGTAAAGACATAACTCCATTCTGCCGGGTTACTCAACTGGGGAAGAATATAACTCTGTTGTAGATTACTTAGTGGGGAAAAATCTACTGATACTGACTTTGCTTAAGATAAAACTCTGTTAACTCTGCTAGAGAAAATAACTGCTCCGCCGACCTTGCTGGGGACTAAGCCATGAGGGAATCCGCATCAACCTCTGCTCGGGGAAATGAGTAACAAACTCATCAATGCCAACTCGAACTCTGAGGGGATACAAAATCACCTGTTCAGACTCTGTGGGGAGAAATCCCATCTTGACTCTTTGGGGAGTATAGGCGCACCTGCAGGGGAACAAAGGTACATACCTGACCTACAAGGAGAATATCAATTTGCCAGAGACCTCGATCTAAATTGCTGAGGAATGAGTGCATACAGACACTCTGCTGGGAGTAAGTGTACACACTCAACTGCTCCTTCAACCTGTATATCTGACCCTAGCCGGGGATATGATGATCTTGCCGAGTATGTTCGGGCTCCAGGTTTTCTGTGAAAGGTCGGGTACAGGTCAGGGGATAATTTCTATGACTTCCTGATATTCATCTTGGACTTGAAGGATAACTTTGCCCCAGCATGTGGGCTCCTGTAGAAGTCTTCTTCGAAAGGGAATTTGAAATCTCCATACCCTGATGGTTTGATATAAACTACCTCGTCATTTTGAACCTTGAAGAGGTGCTAGCTTTTGGATAAGGACATCTTTTGGGCTCTTAGGGTGACCTTCCCCAGCCTTGTGAGGACTTTGCCCCTGATTTTGAGAGATTTATCGAATCTCGACCTGATTGCCCCATATTAAATGACCTTCGTATGGCTGACTCCCTTGATATGAACATTTGATAAATTGCCCCGGTTCTACAGTGTAACAGGCGTTCTACACTCTATCCTGATCAAACTTCCCATTGTGGAAACTCTCCTGATGCCAAGTGCTTACTCATAAGTAAAACAAATTGTTCTTCACAAAAGATATATTAATGCAATGCATATGACAGTTTTGAAATCCAAGTCTGTTCACTGGGAAAAAGTTGTGACATATAGTGAACTAATTACTTATCAAAATGTCAACCTTAGTAACCACAAGTTGAGCAGGATCCTTTTAGGAGTTAGTTTCGACGCGATCTTTACCGAAGTATGCTTTAAAAAAACCTGCTTCAATTAGGACTTTTGAAGGTTGTAACGTGGTCAGGTTCACAGTTTGAAAGAAAGGATATAAGGCTCAAAGTTTAGTTTAACCCACCCATTCTCCTTGATGTTCTCCAATCCTACGTTCAGCTAACTCGACACAAGCTCTCACCTCTTAAAAGTTGAATGAAAAGAGTGATGGTTCAGGAAACCACAAGTTTTTTTTGGAGTGATAGTCACTCGTTTTTCGTCTTTTGGTGCCTGGAGTCACACGATCTGTTTTTCGTCATTTTTTTCGATTTCCCTATTTTTTCCTGGATTGGCTCTTTTGAGCTTCTTTTGATTTCGAAGTCCAACGAGATGCCCTAATTTTTTCCTATGTCGCTCGCTTCAAGATTCGACTTAGCGGGCTTCTTCCTTTGATTTTTCCTTTTTCCTTTGTCTTCTTTTTTCGAAACAAATCGTGTGACACCGACTTGTCTAACTTGTTGAAGGGATTGCAACTGTTTCACTCCTTGGTCGGTAAGGGATAACCGTTGTGGTTTTTTAGGCACAACCTCTAGAGGTGTGATTGATCCTCGAACGGGAACACTCCTTTTGCAATTTGGACGCTTGGTCAAATTAACTGACACCTACCCTGCCCCAGGTTAAGATTGAGGGTTTTTCATTTTTCAGAAAGAAACTCCTACATCTAGGCTCAAAGGGTTAACAAGGGATTATCATCCTTATATCTCTAGTGTTTAGGAATTTGAAACAATGCCTGTACATCATCAGCAGGTTTTATTCAAAAAGCATACAATCGGAAGCTTGCGTGTCTTTCAATTTTGTCATCCTCCCCAGATTCCGCTTAAACAAGCGTTTGACATCAATAAAAACATAGAGTGAGCACAAATGGATTTAATCAAAAATATGCATATCATTTCATTATCAATATCAATCAAAAACAAACAAGTTTTACAAATGAGATTTGCACTTAAACAGAAAAGAACTACAAATGCAAAGAGATGACATGATAAAACAAAGATTGCCAGCTTCGGGGAACCGGGCTTTCACATCTGGACTTGCTGCTGAATCAACCATCTTCAGAATTGCTCGTTAAAGTCAATCTGGTACTCTTCTAAACCTCTTACCTCGGTGAACTCTTCCATACTATGAACCGACAGACCCACATGGTTGGATGAGGGAAGATTGTTGATCTGGATACCCTGAGGTGTGACTGAGAACATGTTGGAGTCAAGTAGAGTCTGAATCTTGCTCCTCAGCACCTTACAATCTTCAGTTAAATTCCCTTGTGCCCCAACATGGTACTCACATCGGGCGTTGACATCAAAACTAGGCGGATATGGCGGAATCTCTGGATTAATTTTCTTCGGCACTATCAATCCACCTCTGATCAGACCTGATAGCATTTGACTATACGACACTGGTAGCTGGGTGAAATGCCTTTGTGGCTTCCTTGGTCTTTGTCGAGTGTGCTGTCGTGGCTGATGACGGTACGATCGTTCACTCTGGAGAGGAAATGATATCTGATGCACAGACCTAAGGGATTGTTGACTCTGAACAGTTGAAACGTCTGGAGATTGAGTCTGAGATATCAAGGACTCCCTTTGTTCAGATACATTCATCCTCAGGCTTGGCCTAGGAACAGGCAACAAATGTGGGCATGGAGATTCTGAAATCATAGACTATAAGACATACTCCTGACCTGATGTAGCTTCAGGGGAAAGAATAGGAACATCCACCTCTTTTGCAATGAATGGGATAAGACCACCTGATACGCTCACGCCGCCCGGCGCGAATTCAATTGCCTTTGAATCAATTAGATCCTGAACTTGGTGCTTAAAAGCTTTGCAATTCTCCACATCATGCCCCGGTGCCCCGGAATGGAAATCACAGTGAACACTCACATCATAGCCGGGTGGTAGCTTGTCAGGCAACGGAGACAGAGTCCGAAGTTCGACCAATCGAAGTTGAAGCAAGAGTTGCAACAACTGAGCATAAGTCATGGGGATCTGATTGAAGATTCTGTCAAGTTGTTTCTGTAAGTTATATGTATGCCTAAGAGGGGGGGGGGGGTGAATTAGGTTCTTAGACACTTTTTTCGGTTTTTATGATTCTTGGATTTTCTTCTTTAAGTTCTTCTAGATGATGAAAAGCAGTAAAGTGCAGAAGGAAAAGGACACAACGATTTATAGTGGTTCCCCTTACAATCCGAGAGTACTCCACTCCCCTTTCAACATGAAAGAGTATTTTACTATCAATGTTATATTTCTACACAAGACAATCCTAACAACCAAGAACACCCTTCTTGGATTTACACAATTTTTAAGTCCTACCGAGAATGAATATCTCACACAAGGACCTCTTGTATCCACAATCCGGATCACAAGGACAACCCTACAAACTTATCTTTTATAATTCTAAGAATAAGTTGTAGTCAATATGAATTTGTATATAAGTAATAATTTGAATGTATATCAATATGAAATATTAATCTTCTTCTCGAAACAAACATTACTCAAAAATTATACAAGTGCTCTTTATGTGAAAGCAAGCTGTGAAAATGTGAATGTGTATTTCAATGGCTTCTTTCAAAATTGTTTGAACACTTTTATGAAAAATTCAAAAGGTTGAAGACAAAGAGTAATTTTTGAAATTTGTTTCTTGAAGGTGATTTTGATTTTAAAAAAGAAATCAATTTATACTGATCAAAAACCTTTCCAAAAAGGTGTGTTTTTGGAACATCAAAAATAGCCAGTAAGAAGATCATAGAGCAGTGAAATTCTCCATGAACATTTGCTATTTTTGCTTGCTGTTACAGTGTTAATCGGTTAACCATATAGGTTAATCGGTTAACACCTTTACAATGTTCAAAATATTCAAATTTTTCATGTGTTAATCGGTTAACATATATGGTTAATCGGTTAACACTGTTAGAAATCCCAAAAATACTGAAATTTGAAGTGTGTTAACCGGTTAACCCCATGCGTTAATCGGTTAACACTGAAGGTTTTTGTAAAAGTACTTAATTTAAAATATCAAGAGTATTTTAAAATAGTTTTAAAATGATTTGTGTTAGCAGTGTAGTGAGGTGAGATTAAAGAATGTTATACCGTGTCTTGAATCTTCAACACCACTTGAAACTTGATAGATGAAACTTGATCCATATCGACATATGTGACTTTACCTTAATCTTGATAATTTATACTTGTTGATATGCTTGCACCTCTTGCTTTTTGTGAAGTGTTCAGAATAGAGATGCTTCAGATATTATCTTCAGTGTATATACCCGCACGAGTATATAGTATCTTGCGAGCTAAGCTGATATGAGTTGTCTTCATCAAAAATATAGAGACTTTTGAATCTTGATTCTACAGTTTCTTCCTTTGGCCATATCTCCTAACTCTAGGATTGCCTTGAGGAATAGGAGGTGGCTGCTGACAAGAAAATCCTTGAACCTCAGATTGTGCAGAAGATCTTTGGGGCACATCACGCTTTGGAAAAGATTCCACATACAACAGTGGAACAAACGTCTCTGCTGCAGCTTCAGGCGCCTGGTCGCCTTCCTTTTTGAGAAAATTTCTTATCACTTCTGTGATCAAGCCCATCTGAGTCTTCAGCTGATGAACCTCCTCCCTAAGCATCTTCTGATCCTGCCAAAAATCTTGTATGTCCACCATGAATTGTCCCATCTGGCTTCAGACTTCCCTCAACTCCGCTTGCATCTGTTCCATAGCCATCTTCTGTCCTCTCTACAGGTTGAAGTCTGAAATTCTGAAGAAAAACCGAATCAGGAGCACGAAACCCAGCCTCGAACACCTGCTATGCAAATGACATGCTCTAGTATTTCCAAGGAATCTATCTGCTCTGATTCATGTTTTACACAGACGAACCACAAGAAAAATATTTAATGCTCAACAACGAGTCTCAGAGTTAAGATCCTTGGAAATACAAGAACATGTATGTCAAAATGAAAACATGTTATGATGATGCAGATGCAAAGACAAGGGATCAAAATTGTTGTATTGCTGATTGAGAAGAACCAGCGCTCCGCTTTGACAAGAACATAGCACTGTCACTGATAGGAACCCCTTGTATCAAGAACATAAATTCATATTGCAAAGAAAACCGGGTTGTCTAAAAGTCAAAGTTTCCTGCATAACACAATCCCTCTCACAGGTATGGACCTATCACTGATAAGGTTCGACATCCTATGCGTTCATCAGCGTCACAGACTTTCGAGAAACGATGATACGTTCACCATTTCTGGTTTGGCATCATAATCTCCCGAAGCGGCCTCACTTAGCTGAACCACAAATGATCGGTCCCCAGAGTCGACAATCCTCAGATCCAAGATCCCCTCAAGTCCTAAGGACCGGAAAGGAACTCATCAAAGAGAATCTCGTCTGAGCATGAATTTCATGGGAACTTGTGCATGCTAAGCATACAGGTTCACCACTACTTTCCACTACTAATGCTATGTTTGTACTCAAGCCCGGGTCCGACTTATTTCTCAATGGAACATTCCCCCCAACAGCACAGCAAAACTGATATATACAATGTTGAAAGTAAATATGGGAAAGTAAAGTACAACATATATATAGATACACCCAAAATAAACAACCAAGCACTAGGATTGACTCACATAGGGGATGTCTCTCTTCCCCAGTAGAGTCGCCAGCTGTCGCATCACTGCGAAAAGGGGCCGGTAAGGACAGAAGAGTCGCCACCGTTCGTTATTTATCCCAAAAGAGGGAAAGGAAATGATCAAAGAAAACCTAACGAAAACGGGAAAAGACAGGTCATCGCAACCATATCTCGGGTTCGAAATTCGATTACGCAAGGGGAAGGTGTTAGCACCCATAACGTCCGTCGTACTCGACGGGATCCACACTTTGTTGTCTATCTAAAAGGGTGTTTACCATCTAGCTACGACTCAAGGACAAAATAAAAGAAAAGAGACTCGATAAAGCATCGCCGCTCAATGCCTACGTATTCCCTCATGCAATGGGAAAGTCAGAGTCAATGTAGTTCGGCTAACTACGGGTGAAAGGTGGGGAAGGTTGCTCGCCAAGACATCGCCGTCTTGTGCCTATATATTCTCATCTGGTACGAGAAATCAAAGCAAACATAGTTCGGGCTATCAAGAACACCAGTTGGTTCAAATGTTTTTAGGCCCGAGTAGGGTTAAAACTTAGTTATAGCAGTTAGGTGTATGTAGCTCGACCATTGGAGACTTAGGCGTTACCTGTTTGCGATAGAACCAAGAGTTAACAAAACTCTCCTTATGAAAAAGGATTTCCAAATTAAGATCCCTAGGGATAAAAAGGTTTAAAGTTTGTTTTTGTGTTTTTTAGAGAAGAAGTGCATCGATTATTGTTTGTAATTCATGTTGCACTAACGACTATGACTTAGGAGCGAATGCGTCGCATATCGTCCTAAGGACGTACACTAAACACTCTAAGAAATTGAGAGGAAGCCCCCCAATCACAATTTCCCAAGTACTTAAGGCTCGTAGCGTACAACATTCATTTGCCTTTATTAAGTGTTTTGAGAGAATTTGAAGATGAGAAGAGAGAGACACTCTAAAGGGAGACTAAGACTCAACCTAATGTTCTCATGCAAAGTGTACCTATAATTGGGATGAAAAGGAATGCTACCTAATGTTATCATGCATGGGTTCAAGCCTAAGGTCTATCATAATCAACCTCGAACAAGGAAGATTAGAGGTCCTAAGGGAACATGGAAATGAGAAGAGAAGAAGAAGAAAGCATAAGAAAAAATGCAATATGCAAACATGTAATGCACAATTAGAATGAAAATGAGGGAGGAACAAAGTGTGGGGTAAACACCACCACAAGCACATCTCAACCTCAAGCATGCAAATGAGAGATGCAAGAACCAAAATAAAATGCATACAAAAGCATACAAATAAACTTAAACAAGTTCAAGCAAAAAGTGAGATGCAATGGGAGAAGTCATGACCCCTAAAACCATTCAAGCATCAATCACCGAAGAAAAGCGGGAGGAAAAAGTGTGGGACAACAGCCACCACAAGCGCGTCTCAACCGAATCATTCTTCAAACATGCAAAGACCAAAGATAAACATCACTTTGAACAACATATACGAGAGTATGCATTCAAGTGGAAAACGAACACGCGTTTCAGCGAAATCATGATTAAACAATCAAGAACATCGACATATATCCAAAACAACTCACTCCTAATGCGTCATATTGATCTATGAAGATTTGAAGTGAAATGATACCAAACCAAGCATGAAAAATAGCAAAACAGGCCTACTGGCACAATGTTAATCGATTAACACCGGGGATTAATCGATTAACCATTGAAAAATGCTTGAAATTTTGAAAATTTGTGTTGTTTAATCGATTAACCAATTGTTTAACCGATTAACACTGTTCCAGCAGCAGAAAACAGCAGTTCATAAGCACTTTTCAGCAATTAATCACTTCTCCAATCATTCGGATGATCACATAATCAATTATGCACGAATTTAAACCAGAAAACAGTGATCAAATCAATATGTAAACACAATTAAACATCAAGATCTCAAATCAACATGGATCAAAATAAACCAAATCAATCAAAAACGAAGATCAACATGATGATTATGCAAATAAGCTCAAAACAACAATGGATCTAGAATTCCAACCTATGAAGCGGAGAATTTCTTCGGTTAATGTTGATTCAACTCCAATTGAGCAGATCCAAGCTAGAAATCCAGAATTCCTTCAAGATCTAAGTGTATTCTTGTAGTAGAAGTGATGATCAACCAAAATTAAGCAACATCCACTCAAATAAGCTACTCCAAACCAAATCCAAAATTCAGATCCAAACTTGCACGAAAATTGAATGGAGAATTGGTTTCAATGAGGATGATGGATGAAGGTATGAGCTCAAGAATTCATTGATTCCAATGGAGAATCAAAAAATTCCAAGAAAGAGCTTTAATGGAGTTTTGGTGAGAAAAAGTTGAGAGAATGAAAGTGAATTCTGAAATGAGAATGAAATTATGAGGATTAGATGTGTGAGATTTGAAGTAGATCATTTAAATATCCATTAGGTTAGGATCGAAATGAGGTTTGGAATATGGTTTGTGAAAATTGGAATGGAATTAGGAGTGGGAAATTGGAGGGAAATGAAATTAACCAAAATTCAAAGTGATTCTAGATCCTTCCTAAGTGTAAAATCAACTTCTCATGTGATCAAATTTGGACCCCAAAGTGACTTCACTTGAAAAATCACGTGCAGAGCTGAAATTTGCACTGGTTAATCGGTTAACCATATGGTTAATCGATTAACATCTTCAAAATTTTAAATTTGGCCTGATTTTTCTTTGGTTAACCGATTAACCAATTGGTTAATCGATTAACACCTTCAAAAATTTGACTTTGGCGCCTTTTGGATGGAAATCTGCACATTTTTCTGTTTTCAACTGTTTTGAGCTCTATTCAGCCTCTGACTTGTTCTTGAATATTACTGTTGTGAGAATGTATGATATAGTCTAGATGATGTCTTCTGTTCTGAAAATATCCTGTAAAAAAATAAAAATCGACCGCCTGATCGCTGGGCAAAATGAATTCGGAGCCTCTGATGCTTGCCGTTCAGGCTCTTGTACTGAAATGAAAAACTGAGCCATGGGAAAACCTTGATCCCCTGCCTCGAGCACAAATGCTATGCAAATGCAGAAATGCAAAAATGAAATGAAACACAAGCCAAGTACAAGAAATGGTTGGGCAAATTTTGGGGTGTAACACATCATGGCCTGAATATTTTCTAGGTAGCCAGAGCGAGAGGTATCTCCAATCCGCGCGGAATGCGGGTGTCCATGTTTTCTTGCGATAAGGAACCATGCGTGTTTTCTTTGTTGCTCGTGCTGGGAGACCTGTTGAACGAATAACTACATCCCCGATTTCTGCTGCATTGAGGAGAGTGTTCATGCCTGCTTCGGTGCTATTTGCGAGGCTTTCCAGAAGGCCTAGTTCTTTTATATGTTAGGGAGTACCTGGACCTCCGGGGAGGGTTGCGATTGCACCTTCGGGTGATATTTTGCTCACGCTTCTCTAGTTTGGATTGTTCTTTGACAGGGGAGATACTTCTAGATTCGTCTCGGTGACGCTTCTGAGAAGGGGAGCGAGATTGGCGAGAGGGGTTGAGGGATCCCCGCGGGAGAGGTCGTTCTCCGACGGTGTTTTCTAGCATGTGGATTTTTTTCTCCTTGTTGGAAGAGTAGATAATTTGATTTGTTGAGGGCGACAATGAGGTTCACTGTGCAAGGGTCAACATCTTGTGGGACAGTGATAGGTTTGTATAAATGATCGAAACTCTGTACACGAGGCTTCATGTTGTTAGGAGACGCTGGTTTTCCGTCCCTACGATCAGTTTCTGTGGTGGCAGCTCCGAGGATGGGGGTTTTGCCACAACCCAAAATGACGACGATGGAATCTTGTTGGACGTCATTACGGTGGGAGGCCATGACGATGAAGGTTCAAAGAGGTAGCTTTGGTCTTTTTTTTGGGAAGATTGGGAAATCTTGGTTTAAAAAGACGGGGGAGCTAGTTGTCCCATAGATGGCGCTACTGATCTGGAGTGATCATAATGGATTGTCATGGCCTTCAATGTAGGGCAGTAACAGTGGTTATAGGAGAGGAGGGGGTGTGCCTGCAAGGTACTCCTATGTCAAAGTAAGTGTTTGGGCTAGAGAAAGCAAGTATGAGTGATTAGGTATGAGCAAGAATTATTAGAATATCTTACCCTCTCAATAGAGAGGGTATTTATAAGTTTTTCCCCCAGCGCAGGGCCAAGGTCCCTTATGTGAACAAAATATCTAGTTGGCTAACGAGGGACTTCCAGGTGGAAGATCTAGCACGTGATCTTTGACATGGTCCAACTATCTTCAAGACATTCAGAGAGGCAGTTGGTCGTGTGAACTGTCAGACGCGTGAGGGGCATGTCCCCAACGACTATATTGCCCAACAACTTTATTGTGCCCAACAACTATATTGTGCCCTATGGTCATATTGGGCCCGACTTTCAGCTAGACTGGATTGAGTCTTGCCCAGTTGAAGGGAAGGTACATGTCCAGTCCATAACACATGTTATCAGTAGAACAAAGATATCAGATGAGATGTGGAAGTAAATGATCAGAACACCTCTATTTATAGAAAAAATTTTCAAAATATAAGGGGTCTCCAAATGAATTGTCGACACCCTTTAATGTACATAAACAAGTCGCCAATTAGATAGGAGACTGCATGAGGTGTCTCTAGACAAATTGGTGCCACCCTTATGGGCTTAACAAATGGTCACCAATTGGATTGACGCCCTTGTGTAAGCCCAAACCCTAACTGGGGTATTTTGGGAATATTTTTGAAATATGGGGTATTTTGGAAATTTTTTCTAAAAATTGGGTTATTTGGGTAATAAATTCATAATAAAATACTTCATATGTTTCAAACTATAAGTCACTTAAAAAATATTCTAAATTATAAGTCACTTTAAAATGCCAATACAATAATAATAAATTTTTTCTAAAATACTCCCCATCATTTATTACTCTTCCTTATATTTATTCTTTTAATTTTGCTTTTCAATTTAATTAATACATTAAAGAACAAATTTGTAAAGTTATAGATCATTTCACTTTTTCATACAACAATCATTGTATTTCTTAATTCGTGTAAAACATCCAAAACGTCTTATAATTTAGTCTTATAATTTAGGATGGTGGAATATATATTTTGTGTTATTAATAAGAAAATGAAAATTTTAATGTTTACATGGATATGTTAATACATCCTCATCCCTATGAGTATTAAAAAAATAAAAAATAAAACATCACTTCAAAAAATACATGTCAACAAAAAGTTGTTGAAAATCAACTACCTACTTATAAATGGAACATACCCTATTTTCCCTAAAATACCTTTTTTAATTAAAATTATTTACACTAAGTCATACCCTTTATTGTAATTGAATAAATACAATTATATTTCTCAGTCAAACTCATGCCTTTTGCCATGTGGCCTCCCCAATCCCTTTTCCGTACGATCTGAAATTTAGGGTTTCAGAATCCTTTTCTCTCTCAAATGTGTTCCTCTATGCTTTCTTTCCCTCTTTTTTCTCTTTTCAAACTCAAAGTATTTCATTTCTCTCATCATTGTTTCAATATTGAAGAAGAGTATCATATCCTTCATCTAGATCCAACTCATTTTCATTCTTCAGATGTTCCTCATTTCATTTCATCCGCTCTCTCTCATCTATTTTGTCCCGATAATCGCGTTCAAATCATCCAGTTCCGAGATCGACGAAATATTTTTAAGGTCAGTTCATATCTATTTGTGGGTTATAATTTTAATGTAATTCTTTTCTAAGTTTTTTTTTTATCATTTGAACAAATGGGTTTGATTTTATTTGGGTAAAAAAATGTTTTTTTTTGTTTGGATGGAGATTTTGAATTGATTGTGTTGTGAAATCTGACTTGAGTTTAAGTTTGTGTTTTAATGTGAAAGTTTGAAAAATAATTATTTTTCTAATTTCTATTTTATGATTCAATATCAGGGGCTTAAAATTTTTACCAAGTCAGCCCGATATCTCGTCACGTGATTGCATAAGGTTGATCGTCACATTTATCCTCAGGTATGATATCTCATATCAAGTATATTTCCTTTGCCATTACTTTTTAATGTTACTTTGTTATTGGAAATTCCAAAGGTGATATACCTTTGTTCATAGTGATTACCGGTTAATTTTTTTTTGCTAATATAGACACTCTTCCGAATGTTCATTATAAATGTCGACCATGAGTTTAGATTGTTTATGGAGTACTGGTTGTATTCTGCGGGAACTATATACGGGTCGACCCATTTTGACTGGAAAAACTGAGGTATGATTTTTACAATTCTACTTTCCATCTAAGATTGAATGTATGAGGCATCTAAGATTGATTTTACTTTCTTGTAGGTTGAGCAGTTGCATCAAATTTTTAAACTTTGTGGCTCGCCGTTAAATTGAGAAAGAACAGTTGCTGCTCTAAAAATCGAGGTATGCTAGTTTTGGTGTATACTTCCAACAAGTAATTAAATAATCTGATTAGGATTTACTCATGTCCTTTGTGGTATATGTTTCCTGCCGTTAAAATGTGTAATATGTCTGATTTTGTATTTTGAACTTTTCTTCATATTTTTGTCTGTTGGGTCTCATTTTTTTGTATTTTGAGCTTTAAGAGTTCTTGTGTCTCTCATATTGCATGTTGAGTCTCCAATCTATTTCCCCAATTCAACTTACCTTCAGAGAGGTTTGATAAGAAGATTTCTGAAATTTGGATTTGTTAAGTTTTCAGTATATATTTCTTTGAATGAATGCATGATTCATATGATTAAGAGCTTCTTCTACCACAAGATATTGAGATGGGTTCGAGAAGAGGAAGAACACGTAAAAGAAAATAACAGAAATGCATTGAAGTGCATAATTTTAGACATGACAGGTAATGATTACACTACTCTAACATCGAACAATCCTGCACTATCGGCTATGAACATCTTCACTTAACAATTTTTTTTCAACTGTCACATCAATAGACATAACTAGACTTGAAACATTGGGAGAATTTATAAAGATGTTGGAAAATAGATCACTTCAAGTACAAACACTAATTCATATTGATTTCAGAATGTTAAAGAAATGGTTGTTAACTACAATGTCGGTGCATAGACTGTGGTTTCTAATATAGTCATGGCTTCTCATGTTCTGGTGACCCTTCTGTTTCTCATGCCGCTCTTTTACTATTTGTCAAACTTTGTCTTAGTTACCATCGCCATCGCTGCAGTGATTCGAATGATAGACTATTAAACATCACATAAACTGTGGAAGGTTGACAAACTTGATTTCTTGTCCTGCATGTGCTCCTTTTTCAATGACAAATTTGATTTCTTGGATTGCACGTGCTCCTTTAAATCTACTATACAAGATTTTAAAAAACAGTCATTTGTAACAAAAACGGCAGTGACAAAACGGTATTGAAAAATGCCTATATTTATACCATTATTCATCCCTTTTGTGATGAAAAACAAACTGTAATTAATTCATATGACAACTACCGTAATCAATGTTGCAACACTTATATGGATTGAAATTGAAAAAACATTTATGTGACTGTTATTTAAAAACTTGCGACTATATATTTGTTACAAATATATTTTTGCTTAGTCACATCGATGAATATTGCAAATCGCATTTTGAGAGAAATGAAATTGGTTGACTGGTTTGCCCAAGGACGATTCACCACTTCACAAAACATAAACAAAAGTTATTTTATTCTTCTTTGTTTTGTGTGGCACCGTTCTACAAAATATATAAGATTTGTTGTAAGGAATAAAAAATAAAACAGAGGAGAGGCCAAAAAAGTAAATAGGAAATCTTTGAAAAATATATGCAATAATATGTCTAGATACAATTTCATGTTAAGTTCTGCTCATTCTGGTTTCACCTTTTATTTTAACTCCTATTTGAGTAATCTCTGGTCCAATAGATTTATTGATATATTCAACATTTGATTACTTTGTTTTGTTGGAATTCAACCATGATCTATGGTGAATTCTTCTCAATCTTGATCTCAAGATTGTTATGTAATGACAACGAACAAAAACAAGAACATGTTTAAAGAAGATGAGTATGAACTGCAGAGTAACACTCTGCCCACAAATGCGGAACTTTATTATCACTTTACAACCATGATTATCAAACTTGATTATTACAATGATAAGGGTTTATCTCTCTTTATAGATTTAGGTTAGCTTGCATCTCAAGGTAAAGCCCAAACTATAAATGCCCAAAAGTATCTAATCTAATCTTTCTAAATCAAATTTAATCTTTCTAAAACAATGAATTACATATTTAACCCACCGCCTAATTCATTGTGTCTAAACTATCCAAATTCATCATAGACCTTAGCTTCTTTAACACTTTGACTGACAGTCCCTTTTTCATGATGTCTGCAATCTGATTCTCAGTTCTACAGTGTTCCAAGTTCATCTTCCCTTCTGCTACCTATTCTCGAAGGTAATGGAACCTCATTTCGATGTGCTTGCTTCGGCCGTGTGATATTGGATTCTTCGCCAAGTTGATAGCTGACATGCTGTCGATCTTTATGGTAATTGCTCCATGACTCTTCGCTATGATCTCGTTGACCAGGTTCACCATCCAGGTTGCTTGACATGCACAAAGAGAAGCAACTATATATTCTACTTCGCATGATGACCATTCCACTATTGGCTCCTTTCTCGAACTCCAAGCAACTGGTACACCACCTAACATAAAAACATAATTGTCGCTACTGCGAAAAAGAGGCCGAAAAAGACAGAAGAGTCGCCACCATTCGTTATTTATCCCAAAGAGAGGGAAAGGAAACAATCAGAGAAAACCTACGAAAAAGGGAAAAGACAGGTCATTGCAACCAAATCTTAGGTTCGGGAGTCGGTTACGCAAGGGGAAGGTATGAGCACCCCTCACGTCCGTTGTACTCAACGGGATCCATGTTTGTTGTCTATCTAAAAGGGTGTTAATCTATCAAAAGGCTGGCTCACAAGGATAAAAGAAAATAAAAGAGACTCGATAGAGTATCGCCGCTCTATGCCTACGTATTCCCTCGTGCAATGGGAAAGTCAGAGTCAACGTAGTTCGGAAAACTATGGGTGAAGGCGGGGAAGGTTGCTCGCCAAGACATCACCATCTTGTGCCTACGTATCCTTATCTGGTATGAGAAATCAGAGCAAACATAGTTCGGGCTGACACGATTATTGATTGGTTCAAGTGTTTTAACTGAGTAGGGTTAAACCTTCATTCTAGGAGTTAGGGACGATGCCTGTTTGCGGTAGAACCAAGACCTAACACACTCTTTCTGAAAATGATTTTCAAACAATCTCGAAGGATGAAAAGGTTTGATGTTTTGTTTTGTGCTTTTTAAACAAGATGCGAATTGAGTTAAGTTTGTAACTCATGTTGCACTAAAGCGAATGCGTCGTATATTGCTCAAAGGGCATATGCTAAACACTCTAGACAGTGTGAGAGGAGGCCACCCACCAATCATTCCTCAAGTACTTAAGGCTCGTAGCGTAAAACATTTATTATCCTTTATTAGGTGTCTTAAGATATTATGAGATAAGAAGAGAAGACACAAACTCTAAGGGGAAACTAATCAACCCTAATGTTGTCATGCATAATGATCCTAAAGTTGGGATTGAAAGAGGGAATGGTATCCTAATGTTATCATGTAACAGATTGAGCACCTAATGTCTCTCCTACTTTCATCTTAAACAGAGGGACTAGGAATCCTAAGGGATCATGGCAAAAGACCAAGTAAACACTTAGCAATTCAATCACATATGAAAAGAAAATGAGAGATGAAAGTGACTTAAACAAGTCAATGCAATAAGAGATGCAAACATGAAATACAAACACAAATGATGCAACAAGGACTCAACAGCAAAATGAGACTCAAACACAAGCAAGTCAACTTAAACAAGTCAACAAGAGATGAGATGAAATGGGAGAAGCAAGCTCCTACAGCCATTACCATCAATCATCAAAGCAAAAAGGTGATATCCTAAGATGCACACACAAAGAAAAGAGGGAGGAAAAAAGGTGTGGGGCAGCCACCACCTCAAGCACATCTCGACCATACAATTCTTAAAGATCAAGCAAAGAAATGCAAATGATCATACATCAACAACAACATGATATGCATTCAAGCGAAAACCAAGCATTACGTGTCGAAGAATCAAGATTAGACACTCGAGAACAGTGAAGCATGTCCAAAATAATCCATATAAATGCACCATATGAATCCATGAAGGTTAAAGGCGGGAAGAAATCAAAACATGCTTGAAAATAACCAAAAATTACATTCTGGTCCAGTGTTAATCAGTTAACCCTTTGCTGTGCAAACTGGTTAACCGGTTAACCACTTGAAAGTTTTAGAAATTGCACTGGTTAACCAATTAACCAGTTTGTACTGCAACTGGTTAACCGGTTAACACTGCACCAAAAGCAGAAAAACAACAATTCAAAAGCACTTTCAGCAATTAATTTAATGTGCAATCATCCAAATGATCATGTAGTCAATTATGCACAAATTTAACACCAAAAAAACAATGATCAAACATCAATTAAACTTAATAAAGCATTGAGATCACAAATCACCAAGATCGAAATCAACAAAATGGATCAAAAAGCATCAAAAGCCATAGATCTACATTGTGATTATTCAAATAAGCTCAAAATAGAATTAGATCTAGAATTGCCAACCTACAAAGCAGAGATTTACTTTAGTGAGTGTTGATTTACTGGAAATGAGTAGATCCAAGCAAGAAACCCAGAGATTCTTCAAGATCCAAGAGCTTTCTTGTTGTAAAAGTGAAGATCAAGCAAAATCAAGCAAAAACGATCCAAATAAGCACTTCCAAATTAGCTTCCAAATTAAGATCCAAATCCAAACGAAAATTGAATGGTGAATTGAAGATAATGGAGATGAATGATGGAGGTTTAGCTCTAGAAATCTATGATTCCAATGAAGAATCAAAGAACTAAAGTGAGAGCTCTAATGGAGGTTTTGGGAGTCAAAAGGGTGGATATAAAATTTCAAGAGTGAAAGTGATATCTGAAAATGAAATGTAATTGTGAGGATTATTCCTTGAGGTTTGGAGAAAATTCATTTAAATATGCTCTAGGTTTGGGATCAAAATGTGGTTTGGAGTGAGGTTATGAAAATTGGAATGGGATTAGGAATGGAAATTTGGAGGGAAATTGGATTGATTTTGAAGGTTAATCCAAATTTAAAGTGATTCTAGATCCTTCTTCTGGTGTAAAATCCAAGTCACAAGTGATCAAAATGGACCCCAAAAGTGGCAGCATTAAAAATGCATGTATATGGGCAGATTTCGCTATGGTTAGCCGGTTAACACTTTCTAGTGCAAACTGGTTAACCGGTTAACCACTCACAAATTTTCAAAAATGCGCCATTTGGAGGAAAACTTGCACATTCACCCGTTTTTACCCGTTTTGAGTCTCGTTAAGCCTCTGAAACTTGCCCTTGAATATCATAACTGTGAGAATGCCTTAGGTAGCCTAGGTGATGTCTCCTGAGCTAAAAATTATCCTATTGAATAAAATTGACCGCTCGATCGCTGGGCAAAATAAATGCTGGAACCACTAATGCTCGTTGTTTAGACTCTTGCATTAAAAGAGAACCTTAAGCCACATAAATACCTTGATCCCATGCCTCAAGAACAAATGCTATGATATGCAGAAATGCGAAAATGAAATGAAATATAATCCAAGTACAAGAAAAGGTTAGTCAAATTTTGGAGTGCAACAGCTGCCCCTATTCAAATGACTTGGACCTGAAGGGATGAAAAGCGAACGACTTTCAAACATTCAAGGTGAAAGATGGTTGAATACAAAAGAACCCAAAAATTTTCCCACCGCAAAAATAAATTGTAGAATGGTCTACCAGAATAGAATCACTGGAGAAACTGTATCTAATAGTTGTAAGAGAATGAGCTGACTCGTCATCAATTAGAAAACATCGACACGCAGTCGGAAGAAACATCTGCTAACACGCAGGCATCCATTAGTTAAAACAAGCATCGAACCCGAAGGTTGGCTCAACACGAAGTTGAGAACATCTTCTAATCCAAGTAGGTATCCGTTAGTTAAAACGAGTATCAAACCCAAAGGTCGGCTCAACACGAAGTTGAGAACATCTGCTAATCCAAGCAGGCATCGAACTCGAAGGCCGACTCAACCCGAAGTTGAGTACATCTGCTAATCCAAGCAGGCATCGAACCTGAAGGCTGGCTCAACACGAAGTTGAGAACACCTACTATCCAAAGCAGGCATCGAACCTGAAGGCCGGATCAACACGAAGTTGAGAACATCTGCTATCCAAAGCAGGCATCGAACCCGAAGGCCAGCTCAACACGAAGTTGAGTACATATGCCAATCCTCGGAGGCATTGAACCCGAAGGCCGGCTCAACACGAAGTTAAGAAGAGAATTCGTTGATTCACAATCTGAAAGAAGAAATCCGCTGGGGAAGAATGAAGTCAACCAGATAAACTCTGTCGAGGAGAATGTGATGAGCTTAATGCATCCATAAAAGATTCTTGTTGGGGTCTGGATACCATACAGGCTCATGAAATAAACCAACATTCTTCGGGGTCTGGATACCACACAAGCTCATGAAATAAACCAACATTCGTCGGGGTCTAGATACCACACAAGCTCATGAAAAACACCAATTTTTGCCGGGGTCTGGATACCATATAGGCTAAATAAACCATCACCATCCGGGGTCTGGATACTGCACAGGCTCAATAAACCAACATCAACCGGGGTCTGGATACTGCACAGGCTAATGAAATAAACCGGTATCAGTTGGGGTCTGGATACCACACAGGATCAATAAACCAAAATTAGCCAGGGTCTGGATACCGCACAAGCTAATGAAATAAACCGGTATTAGTCGGGGTCTGATACCACATAGGATGATGAATTAAACCGGTGTTAGCCGGGGTCTGGATACCACACGGGCTAATGAAACAAGACCGGTGTTAGCCAGGGTCTAGATACTACACGGGCTATAGAAATAAACTGGTATCTGCTGGAGGTACAACTGGAAACAAGAGGTAACAACCTGACTTATGTTTCAAATGCATATGTTTGAATATGGCGTATGCTCCATATGAAATGGAAATGCTACGCATTTGGGAGGATTCTATGCGTAATGCAAAATGAAAAGGAACCACTCTAGCAAAATAAATGTTGAAGAGACAGAGCCAACTCCTCCGAGGATGACTGGGGTGCCAAGTACGATTGGACTTTTGCTAGGAAAAACGAGCCCTGGATGGCCTCCTGGAAAAAAACTCTCATGGGTAAAACTGCTCTGCTGAGAAATACATTCACTCCACTGGGGATCAAATCCAACACTGCTGAGGAAAACGCCTTGGATGGCCTACCAGAATACGGCTCTTATGGGGAACAAATGACTAGGCTGGGGAAAACAAATCCACTCTACTGGGGAAATCAGCCCTGGATGGCCTCCTAGAATAACAAAAACTCTTCTAGGATACAACGCAAACTGCTGGGGAAGAGCTCCACTCTGCCGAAGATTCCGCTCTACTGAAGATTGAATTCGGTATCTGATAGGGATGATGAATAAGGTTTACTGGGAAGACCATCCCAAACTCTTTCTGCTGAGTATGAAGAATAACCTCTCTGGGGACATCCCACTCTGAGGGGAAGAAACCTACTCCGGCGACTTCGCTGGGAATTACTCAATGAGGGAATCAGCATTGATCTCTGCTTGGGGAAAATAGAATCAACTTCCGCCTGGGAAATGAGTCAATAACCTAGACTCTGAGGGGGAAAGGAGTCAAAGATTTGGACTCTGTGGGGGTAACAAATACTGAACTTGTCCCACTGCTGGGGAAAGCACTCCCATATCTACCTATCAAGGGATAGATGCCAATCACTACTGGGGAAACTTAGTCTCAACCTGCTGGGGATAAGTGCAATCTCAACCTGCTGGGGATGACTTCACTCTGTCGGGGATATCAATCTCGACCTGCTGAGGATAAATTCGATCATACCCTGATGCAATCCCAACCTGCTAGGGAGAAACTAGTCTCGACTTGCTGAGGATAAATGCACATTACCGCTGGCGAGATGCTTCTGATCTGACATCTTCACTTTGTGGGGAAAGAGACAAAGGCGACTTTGTTGCACCCCAAAATTCGACCAACTACTTCTCACAATTTGGCTCATGTTTCGACTCATTTCATTTGCATTTGCATACCGCCTACATTGCATTTTTCAGTCAGATTGACTTTATCGGGATTACGGCCCTCCCTTGGCGTTTAAGGCAGTTTCTTACCGTTTCGAATACGAGGATTTATTTTGAGAATTTGTGCCTGTCCCGGTGTTTTCAGCTCTCGCTGTTATTTTTGAGGACATTTCGGTGTTCGGTTTTTACCGTTTATTTCGCTGTATTTGCACATCTTTTTTCTAATCGATTTAATTGACCTTCCTTGCATTTTTAGATTTTTCTCTCTTAATTTCTAGAATTTTAAATGGATTTTAATTTTTTTCTAGAATTTTAATTCTTTTAAATAGATTTTAATAGCTTTTTAGAGGTTTATTTTCTATGATAGAATTTAATAGGTCTTAATAACATTTCTATATTTTAGAGGTCATTAGAATATTATTTTTAATATTTGATAGATTTTAATAGATTTTAATACGATTTCTATTTAGATTTTAAATAGAATTGTAGGTCAATTTCTTTTTTAAATAGGTTTTGATTTGTTTAAACAGTTTTTAATATTGTTTTAGAGTATTAATTGTTTAGACTTTAATTAGTCTTTAGAACTTAATTGGTTTGTTTAGCTGCTAACAGATTTTTTTAATAGTTTAGAACCTATTAGAGTTTTGTTTAAGGATTTATCTCTAAAACTTAATCAGAATTTAATTAGGATATTGATTAGTTTTAATTAGAATTAATAGGGTAGTTAATCATCATCTTAATTGAGTCTTTTAGTCTTTAATAAGTTTTTAATTGGATTTTGCAATCAGAGTTTGTCATTTTCGGTGGGCCAGATGTCCAATTCTGGGGGCCCAGTCCAGCGCCACTTGGCGCAGTATAAAGCAAGCCACATGCTTCACTCTCTGTCTCCGCCAATACACCTTCTGCATGCATCACACAACACTTCCACCTCACCTCTGCAACACACGTGGCCATCCCAGCCTGCCACACGTTTTCTTTCTCTCTCCCTCATACCGCCACCTGTCCCACTCATTCTCATCCTCTCTGCATGGCCGCCACGTAGCCCCTGAGGTGGCACTAACTCACACCTCACATGCAAACCGCCGGAGAATGAAACGGTGAAATCAGACGGTGGTTCACACGGCCAAAGTGTCGCTGAAAAACACATGAGACAATCGGAAAACTCATGTGTTCTTCATTTTTTCCCAGAAATCTTCATGATTCTCCAGCAATCATCAGGATCTTCACCTTATGTTCATTAATCTCGCCGGTAACTTCCACCAGAAAGCTTCAACCGCCGTGAATCTGCATCCAACTCATCTCCTTCGTCATGTTCACCATGAACATTCAAGAATGTTCATCAGTTCTTCATCACCAGAAATCATCAAAATCCAGAAATCTCCACCGTCCATTCATCCAAACCTTACCAGAATCATCATCAATGTTCATTCACTCATCCGTTTCTCCAGAATCGTCATGTGCATCCACCAAAGAACTTCATCTCCGTTCTTGACCGTTTTCCAGAAATTCAACAAGAAACTCAAGAACATTCACCCGTCCAAGCTTTTTTTTCCAGAAATCTTCAGATCTGCGAACCTTCATCATCTCCTTGGATCTAAACTCAAACTTCGTACACGCTTACAAACAGTCCATACCACATCAATCTTCTTTGTGTACATCGAGCCTTCAAGTTTTTTCCAGATTTGTTCGTATATTCATCACGACCTCCATTTCCTCATCCGGATTCATCGCAATCTTCAAGAACTCATCGTGTTCTTCGTACCAGTCTTCTCTAGGAACCTTCATCCTCTTCCATCTTTGATCTTTATCAAGATTTAACAAGATCGAACCACGATCCACCACCGGCAACATGCATCCATTCTCCAGATCTTCACAAACAACCACGATCAACACAAATCTCTTAATGTAGCAACTTGCTTTTGAGTTTTGTTTGTTTGATATCAGACTTTACAGGTTTGTTTTGTTTGAAATGATAGAGGAAGATAAACACAGAAGATGGAACTGAGAGGGATATAGTTTTTTTGAAGGAGAAGTAAGGAGGAATAGACAGAGGTAGGTTGAGATGGAGAAGGGGACGACGGTGGAGAGAAGAGAGGGAGAATTATGGTTTCAGGCCAAAGTGATTAGAAGAGAGAAGAGGAAGAGTCTGTGTGGCATGGCTAGTGGGCCGTGAGCCCATTTGATTTTTTTTCTTCTTCAGTCCATACACCCTCCGTTTGCTTCACACCCCCTCTAGATTTTTTTTGGTGATGGTTGGGCTGGGCCCAACGAATTGCTGGTTCACATCCGTTTCACTGCGCGCCCCCCCCCCTGTTTTTTGTTATTTTTCTAGCTGTATTGTGGGCTGGGCCCAGAGTGGATTTTTTTACTGCATTTACACCCTTTTGCAGGCTGTACCCCCTCCCTCAATTTTTAATTTCTCTTTTGTATTGGATGTGCGATTTTAATAGTATTAGTTTTTTTTTCTATTTTTTCTTCTTAGGAATTATAGTTTAGATATATTTCCTTAGCATATTTTTATAGTTTAGAACATTATTAGCATATTTTTACTATAGATCTTAATATAGAATTTATATTCTATTGTTTTTAGAATATTATAGAATATTGTACATAGGATTTTATTCTTTTTTTTCAGTATGCAATTTCCTTTATATGTCTTTAGAGTATGTCCTATTAGAAATTAATTGTTAATTTTTAGGAGTAGAGTTTTATTTCCATTCGTTAGTGGATTTCTCTCCTATTTTCTCTCCTATTTTCTCATTTCTTATCCGACTTTATCTCCGATTTTATTTTTGGTTGGCCGTGTGACATGATTCAATTGGAGAATGATTTTCGATATCATTTCTCTATCTTGTCTTTGACACGGATATCAATATGCTACCTCTGAGAGTTCGATTTCTCGTGTAAGTCGAACCATGACGGTCTAAACGTTACATTGGTCCTGATTCGAGCGTCCTCATCAAGGATCCATAGAGGAGAAGATTGGAATGGAGCTTGCGCACATGTCAGGAGCCAACGGAGCCGCTTCGTTCAGCATCGTCTTTCTTATTCAAGTCTTCAGGCAACCGTCGAGTGTTGTGAGCCGTAACGTTAGATACGTAGGAAATGAAAGTTGAGGGGTTTCCTCTTGTTGCACCCTAAAATTTGACCAACATTTCTTTACCTAGCTTGTGTTTCATCTCATTCACATTAGCATTATCATTTGCATTTCATTGACATGTATGCAGGAGATCAAGAGGTATGATTACCAATCAAGAGCACCACAAGACCATGAAGCTAGCCAAGAAGGTTATTCAGGTGTTCAAGGGTTGATATCTTTGTCAGAGAAGTTAAAAGATCCTCAGAGAGAGTGGTTGAAACCAAGGGTGTGTGCCTCCTAACTTGAGAGTTGTGGGAGCTCCTCAGATGATTCTGAAGCCAAGAATGTGGACTTGAAGCCTTGAGAGAGCTTATGAGATGTCTTGAAAGCCATCATGAAGCCTAGACAGGTCATTGTGCAAGATTATGAAGCCCCAGCCATGAGTGGTGTAATTAGGGTTTGACTGGGTCAACCCTAGGTCAACTGATGATTTGGAGAGGGTTGATGTTGCACCCCAAAATTTGACCAACATTTATTTACCTAGCTTGTGTTCACTAGCATTATCATCTGCATCTCATTGATATGTGTGCAGTAGGTCAAGAGGTATGAGTACCAATCAAGACTTGGAAGCCAACCAAGAAGGTTGTTCAAGTGTTCAAAGGTTGATACCTTTGTCAGAGAAGTGAGGAGATCCTCAGAAAGATTGGTTGAAACCAAGGTTATGTGCCCCTAACTTGAGAGTTGTGGGAGCTCCTCAGATGATTCTGAGACTATGAGGATAAACTTGAAGCTTTGAGAGAGCTTATGAGATATCTTGAGAGCCATCATGAAGCCTAAGGAGGTCATTGTACAAGAATAAGAAGACTCAGCCAGGAGTGGTGGAATTAGGGTTTGACTGGGTCAACCCTAGGTTAACTGATAATTTGGAGAGGGTTGAGACCTAATCCAAGGGCCATGTGATCATGGATTGATGCATTAAGATGCTATAAGTATGATTCCTAGACCAACTCATCATGATTGAGGAGTTTGAGAAGTTTTAAGCTAGGGTTTCTAAGGCTTGACAGTGTAAAATCCCCTAGTTTGATCCCTATCTTCAAGGCAGTTTAACTCAAGATGTGATTGTCATCTCATCTTGCCCCTAACATGAATGTTGTATATCTTGTTCTTAGATTTAATTTGAGTACTAGTAGTCCTTGAAAGGATTTGTAGAGCTCAAGTTATGACATTGACAAGTTACAGGTCATCTGAAGTATGTGAATCTGGGTCCTTGAAAGTCACCCAACTTGCATCCAACTTTTGCCCTCATAGGATGATTCCTATGGATTCTTGGTCAAAATGAATGTTGCTCCTCATCTTCTTAGCTTTATAGAGAGTACTAGAAGTCCTTGATAGGATTTGTAGAACTCAAGTTATGGCTTTGACAAGTCAAGGGCATTTTGGTCATTTGGACATTATAGGTCATTTCAAGCATAAGGCCATATCTCCTATTTCCAAGCTTCAAATGGAAAAATCTTCAACATCAAACTTGCTTAAAATGATGTTTTAAGGCTATTAAAGAGGTCATGAGATGTTGAAAAGGCTTGTAGCAAAAAGTGATAAAAATGGCCTAAAATGGAGGCATAAGTTAAATAAGTTCAAATTGGAAATTGGAAATCCCAAGCTACACATCCAAACCATGTCATATAATAGGTCATTTTGACTCTAAAAGACATTCTAAAAACAATGGTTCAGCCACGTTTTTGAATTGAGGCCTAAATCATGGGGCTGCTTTGGAAATTGCTTGCTTGCATAATAAGGTTCAAATGCAAAACTCAAAGAAACTCAATGTACAAGTTAGTTAAGGGTTTTAACACATCATATATCTCATATAAGGATAATTTCAAGTCAGAATTGGTTGCTAAAAGGGCTATGGCATGAGATAGCACATGATATGAATGAATTCATAAACTCATGACATGAGAATTCCAAATTCTCATGGGATGGTTCTAGATGGTTCTAGATGATTCTAAACCACTCTATATAACCTATAGAACTTGCTCAGATGCAAGGTTGGTGTAAGATTTGAGAGAAGAGAGAGTTGTCCATTTCACTTGCCTCCATTGCAAGTTGAAAGTGAATTCCATATTCTGAACCATTTCCATTCCTTTTGTCAATCTAAACACACTCCATTGATCATATTGAAGCTGTGCAGACCAATTTGAGAGCAAAACCATGGTGAATTGAGGAATTGGCATTGGGATTTTCAAGGTTGCAAGTCAGAATCGGATTCTGAGATTCAAGCATTCTCCATCCAATCTTTTGCAAACAGAAGCTCTATCATCATCCAAGGAAGGTTTCTGAAGAATTACAAGGCTTGAAGTGAAGGTTTCCTCCATCTGTGAATCAAGAAATACCAGGTTTGCAAAATTCACTCTACACCATAATTTATGCATAATTAGCAAGAATGGTTAGGTTATAAAGGTTAGAGACCAGTAGGTGATCATTTCTGGAGAGTTAGGGGTCAATTGATGAAGATTGAGTTATGGACACCATTACTTTGTTGAGAAAGAACTCGAGATATAGTGAGGAAGAATACAAGTTTGATAGCTTATTTTCACCAGTGAAGTGTGGTGATCATTTTAGTACCAAGAAATCCAAGAATTATTGAAGTTGAGGTTTTATCATTTCTTGGATCTACTATCGGGTTTTAAGATAGAGACCGTTTCAATGAAATCTAAGGCCATGGACGTGTTCTGCATTGAATTTAGAGTGGTTTAGTATTTTGAAAGTTGAAATTTGATGATGATTTGAGGACATACGAATGGAGGGAAGTCTGGCATGTGAAGCTCTGTTTCCATGGAGAGCTGTTACAAACCCTACCTGAAGGTTGAAGATGACTCCTCATCCGTCAGATCATGCTTGACTCGTTGACTACACCCAGATCCAGTGGCCACGATTGAACCTCAGCATTTAAGAGGGAAAATCTGAGAAAGAATGAAACGCTCCGTTTCATTAAACGGGGATGCTGGGCCTAAGTGCTTGGATCACTATCCACAACACCCTCACGAGCCCAATTGCATTTTACACTGGAAATGTTTACTACCTGCACCGCTTCTCTTTCCTTTTTTATTTATGTTTTTTGATTTAATTTCTGATTAGATTTGGGCCTAGCGCGCCTCACTATCCCCACCCCCATTTTGGGCCCATTCATGATTTGTACTGCATATACTTGCTATTCACACCACATCATTTCATATTTTAATTTCTTTTTCTCCATTTTATTTCAATCTTTGAAAACTCATAATAAATAGGAAATTAATGATTTTTGCATGAGGATTTTTTCTCCCATTTCATGATAATGTCTAGAAAATTATAAAATAAAAATATTTTCATTTCATGTGTTTTTAATATTTTTTGTGTATTTTCCATTTTAATAGCTTTTTAATTCTTTTATGTTGATGCATGAATTTGTAGAATTTTGTTTAGCTAGTTACCTTCATATTTTTAGGCCATTCTTTTTAGGATAGTTAGATTAGGACTTTAGCTCCCCTCTGGATTTATTCCATAATTTTGTGATGAATTTTTGATTAGTTTTGCTTAGATGACTTTAGGTTGTGTAGAATTAGGTCAATCCTTAACATAGGTCCACAATAACACTAGAATTTTGGGTTTCTAGGTCAAGATAGATATTGGGACATATAGGGTATTAAGGGTAGGTATATAGGATCCCCTAGAAATTATATTAGGTTTTAATATAGTAGTATACTATTTTTAAGTGATTTTTGTAATTGATGGTTGTTTGTGTTGCCCTTGTGGGCTTGTATTTTTGTTTGCTTTGCTTTGTGGGCTTGGAGAGCTTGGTATTGTTTTGAGGAGCATTGTGGATCATAGTAGAAGACTTGGAGATTGATTGAGGAGCTTGAGAGCTTGGAATCTTATTTTTTTTGTTGTTGTTTTAGGGTTAGGAACTAGGAAGAGTTTAGACCTAGTTAACTTCCTTCTTAAACATGGATGGTATCTTTCACCTCCATTCCTCCCCATGATTCAAAGTCCTTCCATGGTATTCACCTCTCTCCTTTGGAGGGATAAGTGATGGTACCTAGGAAGTAGAACTTTTTAGGGAACCATTCCTTTGATGTTAAACCCTTATAGGTCACCTTTGGTGGTCAGTAAGCAGTTTAACACCCCAGCTTATCCAGTTAAGTGATTTCCTCTGGTTTGAATATCTTGAGAGATGTTGGGCTTGAGTGTGAAGATGAAGACTTCATTGAAGAGTGTTGAAGAGAGGATGATTCCTTGAGCATTGCCATTCCAGCTGAAGCTTGAAGAGCAACAAGAGCAAGTTGATACTTGAAGACCCAATGAAGATCCAGTAAAGACTGAATGAAGAGCTGAGGCTTAAAGGTTTGAAGTTGATACTTCTAAGTGATTAAAGGTTACTCTGAGAAGCTGAAGCTTGCAGGAAGAGAAGACCAAGTTGAGACTGGTAAAGCAAGAAAAGCTTGAGAGCTTGAGATCTTGAAGACTAAGTTGATACTTAGGAAGAGGATTCAATTGAGTGTAGAGCTGAAGCTTGGAGAACAAAGGAAGTTGATACTTACTTTGGAGCTTGGAGATCCTGAAGGAAACCAAGTTGATGCTTGTGGATGATAGTGAAGCTTGAAGGTGGAGCTGATTAAGGAGCTGAAGCTTGAAGAAGATAAGTTGAGACTTATGTCAAAGGGTTGAAACCTGGAAAAGCAAATTGATATTTGTCAAGAGCGATTGAAGTCTGAAGACTGAGTTGCTGTTGGAAGAGCTGAAGCTTGGAGTTTTCTCCTCTGTATTGATGTGTTTTGTTTGACTTGCTTGATGCATTAGGACAAGTTCATATCTAGACTAGGTAGAATCTAGGAGCATGATTGCACTAGAGGTTGAGTTGCTCCCTCTGCTTGTATTGTTACTGTGTGGATTTGCTTGCGGGTATTCGGTAGAGCCCGACTCCGTTGCCCATGTGGTGTTCTGCTTGATAGCATGATTTCATTTCTTCTGTATGATTGCAGTTTACTTTTTTTGCTTGATAGCATGTTTTATATTTCAGTATGATTACTGCTATTCATTCTGGCTTGAGGTTGAGATGAGCTTGTGGAGGCTGAAGCCCCACACACATTTCCTCCCTCACTTGCATTACATGCATTTTACAGTTGGAGCTGATGCTTTATCTGTTTCTGTATCATTGACATGATCCCTTAGGACTCTCATTTCCTTTGATAAGGAATTGATGATAGAACTTTAGGTTGAAATCTATGCATGACAACTTCTAGGAGTTCCCTGTTCAAACCTCAACCACAGGATGAATCCTTGGCATGACAACAGTAGGACTTGATAGTCTCCCTCCTAGTTGGGCCTGTTCTCCTCTCATCTCAAAACAGTTTAAGATACAGTAATCATGAATGATTTCTTTCGTACGTTACGAGCCTTAAGCTATCTGAGAAAGGATGGTGGGAGAGATTCTTTTCCACAGTCTGGATGTTTAGTATGGTACCCTTTGGGTGACATGCGACACATTCACTCTCAGGTCATAGTCTCTAGTGCGATTGAAATTGCAAACACAATAAAAAACACTTCTTTCGTGAAAGACAGGAAATAAACCGTAGTTTCCCGAACTACGTAAGCTCTGATCTCTCATACCTGTTGAGAGTACGTAGGCACAATACTGACGTGTTGGCGAGCTACCTTCCCCATAACCCGTCGTAGGTCGAACTACGTGGACTCTGATTTCTCATTCTCTGATGAGAATACGTAGGCATAAAGTGCGACGCTTTGCCGAGTCATTTTTCTTTTCTTTTTAAGCCAGCCTTGATAGGTAGATAGATAAAACAACCCGTCCAGTAAACACAACAAGCGTGGATCCCGTCGAGTACGACGGACGTGAGGGGTGCTAATACCTTCCCCTTGCGTAACCGACTCCCGAACCCAGACAATGGTTGCGACGACCTTGTCTTACCCCTTTTTGTAAGGTTTTTCCGATCGTTTCCTTTCCCGCTCCGAGGGATAAATAACGATAGGTGGCGACTCTTCTGTTGTGCCGGCACCTTATTTTCGCGAAAGCGACAGCTGGAGACTCTGCTGGGGAATTCGACGGTTCCCTACGCGAGTCAATCCTAGCGCTTGTATGATTACTTGTAGGGCTGCATTTATTTATCGCATTTTACTTCTTGCATTTTATTTCCCGCACTTTATTTTCAGTATGATATGATTATCTGTGTTGTTGTGGGAAGGGGCATTCTGATGAGTGAGAAGCCAGACCCAGGCTTGAGTGCACCATAGCATTAGTTATGGAAATTAGTGGACGCGTGCTTGCTTTGCAGGCACTAGTGTCTCATGAAATCCACGCTCAGACGAGGTTCTCCCAGTTGGCTTCTCTTTCAACCCTTTGGGTTGAGACGGTTGCTGGTTTGGTGGATTGTCGACTCTGGGGACCGATCATTTGTGATTCAGCCGAGTGAGGCCGCTTCATGAGCTGGTGATGCCACACCTTCTGGGTATCGTATCACCCCTCTTGAATGTCTGTGACGCTGATGAACGCATAGGATGCCGAACTTGAGTCAGTTTAGGTCCATACCTGTGAGCAAGGTTGGGTTCATTGCCGGAAACTTTGACCTTCAGACCACCTGGTTTTCTTGACAGCGAATCAGTTTTGTTGGGTCAGAGGATCTTATCATCAGATGTATTTGTTCTTGATAGAGCAGGTTTTGATCAGAGGATCTTATCACCGGATGTGTATTTGTTCTTGATAGAGCGGGTTTTGATCAGAGGATCTTATCATCAGATGTGTATCTGTTCTAGATAGAGCAGAGTTTTCGTCATCAGTATGTTTGTTCTTGATAGAGCAGATTTTTGATTGGGGTCTGAAGATCTCATCAGCAGATGTATGTTTGTTCTTGATAGAGCAGATTTTTGATTGGGGTCTGAAGATCTCATCAGCAGATGTATGTTTGTTCTTGATAGAGAAGATTTTTAATTGGGGTCTGAAGATCTCATCAGCAGATGTATGTTTGTTCTTGACAGAGCAGATTTCTTGGTCCTACATCAGAGGTCCTTATTATCATACATTTGTTCTTGACAGAGCAGAATTATGATCCTATGTATATGGCCCTATCAGATGGTTGTTCTTGAAAGAGCAGATTTGTGGTCCCATACCAGGGCTTTCTTCTTATCAGATGCAGTGGTTGTTCTTGATAGAGCAAGATTATGGTTTTGTTGATACAGAATCTCCACAGCAGTTGCCTTGGTCTCCTATTGCATGATTGCATTTTGCATTAGTTTGCATATTCATTTGTATTTCATTAACGTGTGTCTGTGTTGCAGGTACCGTTTGCCCCGATCCGGGATTTCTTGCCTCCTATTGTATTGTTATGGACTCTCTGAGGAAGACCGTGGCTTACAAGTTTCCTACCCCTGATGTGGTTAAGTTGACTGGTTTGATAGCCTTAGCAGATGATTCTGTGAGGGATGAGTTCAGAAAATCTTACGGCAGGTTGCTCAGTTTGGTTTGTAAACCTTTTGTGTTCGAGTTGAATGGGTTGCACGCTCTGCTGCAGTTCTACGACCCTCCACTGAGATGTTTCACTTTTCAGGACTTCGTTCTCGCACCTACGCTGGAAGAATATGCTGATTTGCTAGGGGCGCCCATCAAGAGGCAGATGCCTTTTGTTCATATGGATGTTGAGCCTGATCTGGCTGGTTTAGCTCCTTCACTTCATCTGGACGCCTCCGAGTTGGTGTTGACTAGTTGGAACAAGGTTCCCGGGTTCTCCTTGCAGTTTCTAGTGGGAAAGGCTCAGCAGTGTGCCAAGGACGGATGTTGGGTTGCGTTCAATGCCATCCTCGCTCTGTGCATATATGGCATCATTTTGTTCCCCAATATGCCCGATTTTGTAAACTTTGATGCGTTCCACATCTTTGCTTCAGGGAATCCAGTCCCTACCTTGATCGGAGATGTCTACCATTCTATCCACTACAAAAACGAGAACAGGAGGGGTAAGAATGTCTCATGTTGTGTACCCTTGCTTTATAAATGGCTTGATAGTCATCTGCCCAAGAGGGGTCCTTTTGTCTCGTCTGCAGCCACAGCTGAGTGGTCCGAGCGTCTGATGAGTTTGTCTGCAGAGGATATTGACTGGTTCGACAGGGATAGGTTGGGTACTGAGGTGATCTTCAGCTGCAGCGGGTTTCCAAACGTGCCTTTGATAGGCAGGAAGGGTTGTATAAACTACAATCCGTTGTTGTTGGTCCGACAGTTCGCGTATGCTTTGAGAGCTCCGCCGAAGGATGAAGAGGTGCAGGAATCTCTGTACTTCACTGGTCTTCTAGAAGGGGATCTGTTATCCAAGCTTCAGAGCGCCTGGAATGGTATCAGTAAGCGAGGAAAGCCATTGCTGGGAAAAAGCAACAATCAAGTCTACCCTCCGTATGTGACTTGGATCAGAGCCAGGGCAGATGCTATAGGGATGCCGTTTCCTCATGCCAAGCCAGAAAGCCCTCCAATGATTGAAGAGCCTACTACTGTGCCCATCCAGCAGCATAACCAGGTGTTGGCTGAGCGAGATGAATTGAAGCGGGCGAACGAAGAACTAGAAAAGGAATTGGCTCAGCTCTGAAGCGCGAGGAACGAAGCCGTTCATTCTTTCAAAAGGCAAACAGAGTTGGTGAACCAGCTGGGGATAGACCTGACTAAGCAGATAGCCGAGCGTGAGCGCATGGGTCAAGACTTCAAAGCTGTAAACGACGTACTGGCTACGAAGAAGCAGCACTTGGACGAGGCATATCGGAGGATATCCAAGTTCAACCAGCACTGGAAGGCTTCCCTGACCACTAAGAAAGAGTGGGAGGATAAGCTGATGCTGCAGATCTCCAAGTTGGAAGCCCAGGTGAAGGATAGTGAAAAGAGGTTTGATGAAGAAACCGCCCGCAGATACGCCGCCGAAGGCCAGCTCAACAAAGCTCTCGCTAACCTGAAGGAGCGCAAGCTGACGTTTGAGTCCAAGAAGCGGAAATTAGAAGATTTCTTCGGCGAAGGAGCATGGGAAGGTTCGGTTGAAGGACTTCAGTACACCATTGTGCAGAGGGAATTACTCGTCGAAGGGTTGCTCACTCTGCCGGATCACCCAGAAACGAAGGAGTTGTTAGAAAAGTATCGCGCCCGTGGCCGTACTTGACTATTTGTATTCCTTTTGTTTTGATCATTGTTGTATGCCGACCATCACCAGGCTTGTTGGCTGAGGTCACGCTGTTGATTCATCTTGTACTCGTTGATGCTATGTACTGCTTTGATAGGCCTTCTTTATATATGAGATTGTTATTTCCATGATTGGACTCGGACTTCTTCTTATTATTATCAGCACCGGCACTCAGGCACTAAGATCGGGGGGGGGGGGGATCTCCCTAACGCATAGACACACGCATGCATTTGCATGATGAGCATTTTGTTGTTTTTCCTAACCCTTTTGTGTTCACAGGTTATTTCAGGTGGTCGCGGGTTGTTTCAGGTTGTTCCAGGCGGTTCCAGGATTGATCAGAGACCGATTCACCGTTATCTGACGAGAGCTAATCAAATCAAAATCATTGAGCAAGTGCAAACTGATGTTCAGGAGCTCCGCGAAAGGATGGATCGCTTCATGGAGCTCATGCAAGCGGTCACCAATGGCCAGGATCAGCTCAGAACTTTGGTTCAGCCTTTGATTTCTAGGGTTGATAGAAACGACATACTCCATGGTGGGACTGTGCCTACTCCTCCACCAGTTGAAACTCCACAGAATGGTGTCCCCGTGGTTGGGGGCAACGGCAGTGCTAATGGCAATGTGATGGCCAACATTGGACTCAATACGACGAGCGTCGGTAATGGGAGTCTGGGAGCTAATGTCAATATCGGGCCAGGCAACGACAATGCAGGCGTCGGGAATCTGTTTGTGCCTCAGCCATGGCTAGAGGATCGTCAGGACGATGTGTTTTCTCAGAGAGGTGCTGAAGGGGAGCTGAATGCTGAAGCGCGGCTTAGATTCAAGGCACTTGAAGATAAGATGAGAGATATCGAGAATCAGAATACTTTGGGTGTTGATATGTCCAAGTTGGGCTTAATTGCTGATTTCAAGGTGCCTCCTAAGTTCAAGGTACCTGACTTTGAAAAATACAAGGGCACCACTTGCCCTCGTGTCCACCTGAGATCGTACTACAGAAAGATGTCTGCTCATTCCGAAGACGAGAAGTTGCTAATGCACTTCTTCCAAGACAGTCTTTCCGGGCCATCCCTCGAGTGGTACATGGGTCTGGAGCCCACTAGTGTGCGCACATGGAAGGATCTTGCTGAAGCATTTGTGCACCACTACCAATACAATAGCGACTTGGCCCCGAACTGAGTCCAGCTGCAGAACCTGTCGCAGAGGAACAATGAAGGGTTTAAGGAGTACGCCCAGCGGTGGCGTGAGTTGGCAGCCAGGGTTCAGCCGCCGATGGTTGAACGCGAGCTCGTGCAGATGTTTGTAGCCACCCTCCCAGGGGTTTACTATGAGAAGTTAGTCAGCGGTATGTCTGGGAAGTTCTCAGATCTCATTATCATGGGCGAGCACGTCGAGAATGGGATCAAGATCGGGAAAATCCAAGGTGAGTCATCCTCAGCTGGAGGAGGTGGAAAGAAGCCTTATGCTGGCAAAAGGCGAGAGGGAGAAGCGAGCGCTGTGACCAACGCTCGAAGAAAGGGTAAAGGCCCTCAGCAATAGGTAGCGAGTATAAATATCCCGGCAGCTCCGCAGCAGCAGCAGCAACAACAGCCGCAATCGAATCAACAGGGATACAGAAAGTACCAGAATCGGGCATCTTTGGCAAACCGTCACTTCGAGACGCCGCCCATGTCGTACGCGCAATTCTTGCAGACTTTGCTTCAGCTATAGTTGGTCCAGAAGAGGACGATGGCTCCCTTGACAGGGGCACCTCCCCCAGGGTACGACGCAAACGCCACTTGTGATTTCCACTCAGGGGCACCAGGCCACACAATCGAGAACTGCAAAGCCTTCAAGCATAAGGTGCAGGACATGGTGGATGCCAAGATCATCAACTTCTCCAATAATGTGCCCAATGTCACGAAGAATCCTATGCCGAATCATAGGGGAGGCGGAGTGAACGCCATTGTCGAAGAAGAGAGTGCAGATCTGTTGACTGACGTCAAAGATTTGAAGACGCCGCTTAGCTTCGTTAAAGCTAAGTTGCTGAAAAGAGGGTTCTTTCCAGGATGCGGAGAGTTATGTATGGACTGTGCCACACACTCTGATGGATGTGAGCAGTTGGTAGAAGGAATTAAAAGTCTGATGACTGAGGGGATTCTGCAGTTTAGCCGGAGGGCTGAAGGTGGATCAGGAGAGGTAGTGCTGAAGCAGGCCGATGAAGTCGCCACCATCACCATCCCTCGCCGGCCGATAACCATTTCTGCGCCCAGGCCGCCCACAATTACTATTACCAAAGCTGGGCCGATACCCTTCGAGAGCACTAACGCTGTTCCGTGGCATTATGGGGCTGAAGTCTACTGCAACGGACAGAGGTTGGAGCTAGAACCATTTGGAACGACTGTGGAGAACCTCGCAGGAGTCAGTGGTATTACTCGCAGCGGAAGAGTGTTTGCACCGCCAGAGGTCGTGGCGAATAAAGCGGCCAGAGCTGATGCGGCCGATAAGGGTAAAAGCAAAGTCGTCAAAGAGGTCCCGTGTGGGGTAGAAAAAGATTTGCTTGTCAAATATGCCGAGGAGTTTATGCGGTTGATCAAAAAGAGTGACTACAAGATTGTAGACCATCTCCATCAGACGCCCTCGAAGATTTCCATCTTGAACTTGTTGCTGTGTTCTGAAGCGCACCACAACGCGCTGCTGAAGGTGTTAAACGCTGCCTATGTACCGCAAGAAATATCGGTGAATCAGCTAGAAGAGGTTGTAGCCCACGTTAATGCTGGAAATGGGCTAGGTTTCACGGACCTGGAGCTGACGCCAAAAGGGAGGAATCACAACAGCGCCCTGCACATCTCGGTAGAGTGTAGGGGCACAATTATGTCGCACGTGTTGGTGGACACAGGTTCGTCACTTAATGTTCTTCCGAAGAAGGCGTTAATGAAGTTGGACACTCGTGGATTGATTTGCACACCCAGTGATCTGGTTGTGAAAGCGTTCGACGGACCTAAACGACATGTTTTCGGGGAGATGACCCTGCCGATCCAAGTCGGCCCGGAAATGTTCGACGCGGTCTTTTATATTATGGACATCATGCCTACCTACAGCTGTCTCTTGGGCCGGCCGTGGATCCATGCTGCTGGTGCCGTGACCTCCACGTTACACCAAAAGCTCAAATATGCTGTCGGGGGAAGCATCGTAACCGTGTGTGGCGAGGAAGACATAATGGTGAGCTATTTGTCGTCCTTTAAGTATATGGAAATGGATGGCGAAATCCATGAGACTCTTTGCCAAGCGTTCGAAGCCGTCAAAGTGAAGGACGTAGCTCCTGTAGTCACAGAAAATCCAGAGATGAATCTCTCCTCGTTCAAGGAAGCTCTGGCCGTTGCCCAAGCTGGATCTACCCCAGGTTGGGGGCGTATTTTGGAGATACCCAACAAGCAGGATAAGTTTGGGTTGGGATATTCTCCCGGAGCTGAAGCTTCTTCTTCGTCTAGCAGCGCATCTCGAGGTAAAGGGCCGATCCAGTTTACCAGCGGCGGAATGATTTTCGAAAGCATCAACACGGTGTCTGAAGACAGCGGGGATAGCGATTGTGACCTCGACTCTTGGATCCAGCCAAGCAAGCCAGGAGAGGGCCTTACCAATTGGTCCATCAAGGATATCATCCAGATGACAAGTGAAGAGTAATGATTTACTTTTTCCGATCATTGTACAACCCTATGTCCTACCCGGGGCATAGTGGTTTTATTGTCAGGGCCTTGTTGGATTATGTACATGCATTTTGTTAATAAATCAAAGGTGTTTTCTTCGTGTTCAAATATTGTGATCTCAGTTATTCCTGTTTTATATTTGTTTTGAAAAACAATAAAATGGCAATGGGGTTTGTGCTAACCTGCGCATCCTTGTTTTAAACTTAACCCTTGTTATTGCAGGATCCACATAACAGATGACATCGACTCTGGACCTTCTACGACTCACTTCGACTTCGATTGCCCGATCTATCAAGCCGAAGAAGAGATTGAGGAAGACGAAGACCTTCCTAAAGAGTTGGCTCGCTTGTTGAAACAAGAGGAAAAAGTTATTCTTCCTCATGAGGAGGAGATCGAGATCGTGAATCTGGGTTCTGAAGAGCTCGTCAGAAACGTCAGGATAGGGGCCGCATTGCAGAGTGATGTGAAGCAGAGATTAGTCGAGATGCTAAGAGAGTATAGTGACGTCTTTGCTTGGTCATACGAAGATATGCCCGGACTTGACACGGACATCGTGGTCCACCACTTGCCGCTACGAGAAGATTGCCCTCCCGTCAAGCAGAAGCTTAGGAGGACGAGACCAGATATGGCCGTTAACATCAAAGAAGAAGTGCAGAAGCAGCTTGATGCTGGCTTCTTAGCGGTCACTACTTACCCTCCGTGGGTTGCCAACATAGTGCCTGTACCGAAGAAGGATGGTAAGGTACGAATGTGCGTCGATTATCGGGATTTGAATAGGGCGAGCCCTAAAGATGATTTCCCGTTGCCTCATATCAATGTGTTGGTCGACAACACAGCCCAGTTCTCCGTGTTTTCGTTCATGGATGGCTTCTCCGGTTACAACCAGATCAAGATGGCGCCGGAGGACATGGAGAAAACGACGTTTATCACTCCCTGGGGAACATTTTGCTATAAGGTAATGTCTTTCGGTCTGAAGAACGCAGGGGCCACTTACCAACGAGCAATGGTAACTTTGTTTCATGACATGATTCATCACGAGATTGAAGTCTATGTTGATGACATGATTGCGAAGTCCCAAACGGAGGAGGGACATCTGGTCAATTTGCTGAAGCTTTTGGAGAGGCTTAGGAAGTTCAGGTTGAGGCTGAATCCTAACAAGTGTACTTTCGGAGTACGGTCTGGAAAACTACTGGGGTTTATCGTGAGTGAACGAGGCATCGAGGTTGATCCTGTGAAAATAAAAGCCATTCAAGAGATGCCAGTGCCGAAAAGAGAAAAAGAAGTTTGTGGTTTCCTGGGCAGAATAAACTACATTGCAAGGTTTATTTCTCAGCTCACGGCCACATGTGAACCGATGTTCAAGCTTTTAAAGAAAGATCAGGCGATTATCTGGAACGAGGATTTCCAGAAGGCATTTGACAAGATAAAGCAGTATCTCCAAGAACCTCCAATCTTGATACCCCCAGTGGTTGGACGGCCATTAATCATGTACTTGACAGTTCTTGAGAATAGTATGGGGTGTGTTCTCGGTCAGCACGACGAGACTGGCAGAAAGGAGCATGCCATTTACTACTTGAGTAAAAAGTTCACAGACTGTGAATCTCGTTACTCGATGCTGGAGAAGACGTGTTGTGCATTAGCCTGGGCTGCCAAACATTTACGACAGTACATGCTCAATCACACCACCATGCTAATTTCAAAGATGGATCCGATTAAGTACGTCTTCGAGAAGCAGGCTCTTTCGGGCAGGATTTCCAGAGGGCAAATGGTGTTAACGGAATACGATATTCAGTATGTTTCCCAGAAGGCCATCAAGGGAAGCGTATTGTCTGATTACCTTGCCGAACAGCCGATCGAGGATTACCAGCCGATGAAATTTGAATTCCCTGATGAGGATATCATGTTTCTCAAAGCGAAAGATTGCGATGAACCGTTGCCCGACGAGGGGCCAGATAGGAAATCCCAGTGGAAATTGATATTCGACGGGGCGGTTAATTCCTATGGAAGTGGCATCGGGGCTATCATCACGACTCCCCACGGATCCCACATCCCATTCACTATGAGACTGACATTTCCAGTCACCAATAATGAAGCGGAGTACGAAGCATGCATTATGGGTCTAGAAGAGGCAATTGATTTGAGAATCAAGAATCTAGACGTGTATGGTGACTCGACGCTTGTGATCAACCAGATTAAAGGGGAGTGGGAGACTCGTCAATCGAATTTGGTGTCGTACATGAACTATGCCAGAAGGCTACTTCCGTTCTTTGATCGAGTGGAACTCCATCATGTACCCAGGGCCGAAAATCAGATGGATGATGCCTTAGCCACGTTGGGTTCAATGTATAAAGTCAATTTTTGGAATGAGGCTCCAAGAATTGTCCTTTCTCGGCTTGATAGACCTGCATTTGTCTTTGCGATCGAGGAAGCCGCCGACGGCAAGCTATGGTTCCATGACATCCAGACTTTCCTTATGACTAAGGAGTATCCTGCGGGTGTGTCAACCCAGGATAAGAAGACTCTGAGGAGGCTGTTTGGAAATTTTTATCTCAACCCTGATGGAGTTTTGTATAAAAGAAACCACGATCTCGTGCTACTCAGATGTGTAGATGAGAAAGAGGCGAGTATGCTCATGGAAGAAGTCCATGAAGGCACATTTGGTACGCACGTCGGCGGGCATGCCATGACGAGAAAGATCCTGAGAGCAGGATACTACTGGCTGACGATGGAATCGGATTACTTTAAATTCACGAGGAGGTGTCATAAATGCCAGATTTATGCTGATAAAGTTCATGTGTCGTCGTGACCGTTAAATGTCATGTCCTCCCCGTGGCCGTTCTCCATATGGGGCATCGACATGATAGGCAAGATCGAGCCCACTGCATCTAACGGTCACCGCTTCATTCTAGTAGCTATCGACTACTTCACCAAGTGGGTGAGGCAACCTCGTATGCTAATGTGACCAAGCAAGTGGTGGCTAAATTCATAAAGAGGGACATCATCTGTCGTTACGGAATTCCCGAGCGGATCATTACTGATAATGGTTCGAATCAGAATAACAAGATGATGAAGGAGCTGTGCCAGGGTTTCAAGATTGAACACCACAACTCATCTCCTTACCGGCCGAAGATGAATGGCGCCGTTGAAGCGGCCAACAAGAACATAAAGAAGATTGTTCAGAAGATGGTTGTGACCTACAAAGATTGGCACGAGATGCTGCCGTTTGCACTGCACGGTTATCGTACGACGGTACGTACGTCGACCGGGGCAACTCCTTTCTCCTTAGTGTACGGTATGGAAGTTGTCCTACCGTTAGTAGTGGAGATCCCTTCTTTGCGAGTTTTGGTTGATGTGAAACTCGATGAGGCAGAATGGATTACGAACTGACTGAACCAACTCAGCCTGATGGACGAGAAGAGGTTAGCATCGATCGCGTTTGGTCGTCTGTACCAAAGCCGAATGAAGAAAGCTTATGATAAGAAGGTGCGTCCTAGAAGCTTTCAGACGGGTGATCTCGTCCTGAAGAAGATTCTTCCTCCACACTCCGATCACCGGGGCAAGTGGACTCCAAATTACGAAGGTCCGTACGTCGTCAGCAAGGTCTTCTCGAGAGGAGCTTTGTTGTTATCCACGATGGATGGTGAAGATTTTGCATCCCCGGTGAACGCGGACGCAGTTAAAAAATACTTTTCTTGAAAGCGACCCGCTAGACAGAAAAAAGAGAGTTCAGGCAAAAATGGGGCATCCTGGCGAACCAAAAACAGAATAAAAGGTTCGGGCAAAAATTAGGGATATAAATTGAAAAAATGTACACCCGCGAAGTCGAAAACCTACACTGGGCGGCTTCGGCAAAAAAGGGTATCCCGGTGAACTGAAAACCCGTAAAGGGCGGTTCACGCAAAAGTTAGGGATTGGAAAAAGCAAATGACTGCGTTCCGCGTGTAGACTTTCTTTGTTTAGTGGTTTGGAAGACCTGAGGGCCGTTTATCTGAATCAATCTCTTCCGAAGCTGAAGCACCGGAGAAGTATCGAAGTCGAGTGGGTCATAGAGGGATCAACTCATGGTGTTTGTCTACGCCTCGTTGCTGACATTTGTATATACTGATGTATATTTATGTTTTATTTTTGCGCGGCTTCCTCATTTCAGGAGCTTGCATCTGTTGTAAAACATTTTTACCCATTCAAGGGTTCGTTATCAATAAAATGCATACGATTCAGCAAGTCTGTTTGCCTGTTTAGCACTTATCTATTTTTTTTGCGAAAAAGAACGCCGATGTTTTTGATAAAATGCGCATACATAAACTTATTGGCCTAGGCCACTGATTGCTGAAACAATGAATTGCTTAAACATTGTCACAAGATAATAACCTTGATAGGTCCCTTTGAGAAGGGTATCTTGTCTGTCTGTTTGTGTTGTTACAGGTGTAGCATATTCCAGGCAGTGCGTCATGCGCATCCCCAGGCAGAGAAGATTCTCTCCCAAACCAGAGGTATCCTGAAGGATCACCATCTCCCCAGCTGAGTCAGGCGCCGAAGCGTATGTTCATCCCCCAGCACCGGGTCACAAGTGCAGGCCTCGTAAGAAGACTATTCACTGAAGTGTGTAGCAATTGATAGTGCCAGACTGAAGTCTCCAGCGGAATTGAAATTCCCCACCAGAGTCGTACTCTCCCCCGAAGTCGGATGATTCCTTCTTCCCCAGCGGAATTGAGAGTCCCCCAGAGTCGTACTCTCCCCGGCAAGCAGAATGATTTCTCCTTCCTCAACCGAGTTTGCAGATACCCAAGAGAGCCGAATCCTTGGAAGCTGCTCAAGCCATGATTATTTTTCCCCAGTGGAATGTTGAACAGCTGATGCTGTGTTTCCCCACCGGAGTCATTATCTTCAGAGAAGCAGCCATGAAGGCCGTGCAGTTTATTCCCGCGATTGACATTGCTTTCCCTCAGCAGGTCCAGGTTCTCGTAGAGCTTCGTTCCCCTTGCAGCAGTCAACTGAAGTTGTTTCCCCGCAGCAGTCAACTGAAGTTGTTTCCCCGCAGCAGTCAACTGAAGTTGAGTCCCCTGCAGAGTCCAATTGAGATTGGCGTGACCTTGCTCTCCTCAGCAGGATGATTCCTCTATCTGAGTAGTTCTTTCTCCTTGACAGGAGGATTCTCCCTTCAGCATTTATTTTGTTGACAGGATCGCATCATTTTGCATGACTGCATAGCATTTATCATAAAACGCATAGCATCCCCACCGTGTGGAGCATTGCGCCAGTGCCGAAGCATACGCATAATAAACATGATCTAGGTTGTTACCGTTCTTGTTTTGCAGGTGTTCCACCGCAGAATTGAGTGCTCAGGATGATTTCTGACATTCTCTCCAACGAAGTCGCTTGCTCAAGATGATTCTTGAAGTCCCCAGCAAAGTCTTCGGTTCGAGATGGTTATCGAATTCCCCAGCAGGGTCATTTGCTTAAGATGATTCTTAAGATCCCCAGTACAGTCGCCAGAGTGGTTGCTCAAGTCGATGCTTAGAGTCCCCGGCAGAGTGTTTGCTCAGGATGATTCCTGAAAGCTCCAGCATGGTTATCAGTTCAAGATGATTCTTGAAGTCCCGGCGGAGTTATTTGTCCAAGATGATTCTTGAAGTCCTCAGCAGAGTTGATTCATCCAGAATGATTTCTGGATCCCCAAAGCGGAGTTACTTGATAGTTCTCCAGAATCCCCAGCGGAGATGCGACATCCCCAGCAGGTTTCTAAGCGGCGAAGTTGAAACTTCCCTTGAAGACTCCATGATTGAAGTCTGACCGTGTTAATGAAGCAGTTCTCTCAGCTGATGCGGAGTGCCTGATGGCAGAGGTTTAGATATTCCCAATTGGCTCATGATTGACCAAGAATTCTATTCCCGACTTGCTGATGAAGTCCGGCTGATGCCCGACAATTTTCTTTGAATGCCTGATGGCATGATCAACATGATTGTTGACCTGATGAAGTCCGGATGATGCCCGACATTTTTCTTTGAATGCCTGATGGCATGATCAACATGATTGTTGACCTGATGAAGTCCGGCTGATGCCCGACAGTTTCCTTTGAATGCCTGATGGCATGATCAACATGATTGTTGACCTGATGGAGTCCGGCTGATGCCCGACAGTTTTCTTTGAATGCCTGATGGCATGATCAACCTGATGGTTGACCTGATGAGTCCCAAGGAATCGTGATGCCTGATGGCATGATCGACTATGTATTACCAGCTACCGTGTGACCAATCTCCAGCTAGTTGTCGTGCAACTATCATTTCAGTTCTCAAAGATTTGTTCCCGCCAGAGTACCGTATACTTGTGCAGTTGGCAAATTTCCGGGTTTATCGGTATTCAACCGCCTCGCACCTTGATTGGCTGAGAGTCGTTCTCTCCTCACCCAGTCAGGTTCAAGCCGTTTGAATAGGGGCAGCTGTTGCACCCCAAAATTTGACCAACATTTATTTACCTAGCTTGTGTTCACTAGCATTATCATCTGCATCTCATTGATATATGTGCAGTAGGTCAAGAGGTATGAGTACCAATCAAGACTTGGAAGCCAACCAAGAAGGTTGTTCAAGTGTTCAAAGGTTGATACCTTTGTCAGAGAAGTGAGGAGATCCTCAGAAAGATTGGTTGAAACCAAGGTTATGTGCCCCTAACTTGAGAGTTGTGGGAGCTCCTCAGATGATTCTGAGACTATGAGGATAGACTTGAAGCTTTCAGAGAGCTTATGAGATATCTTGAGAGCCATCATGAAGCCTAAGGAGGTCATTGTACAAGAATAAGAAGACTCAGCCAGGAGTGGTGGAATTAGGGTTTGACTGGGTCAACCCTAGGTCAACTGATGATTTGGAGAGGGTTGAGACCTAATCCAAGGGCCATGTGATCATGGATTGATGCATTAAGATGCTATAAGGATGATTCCTAGACCAACTCATCATGATTGAGGAGTTTGAGAAGTTTTAAGCTAGGGTTTCTAAGGCTTGACAGTGTAAAATCCCCTAGTTTGATCCCTATCTTCAAGGCAGTTTAGCTCAAGATGTGATTGTCATCTCATCTTGCCCCCAACATGAATGTTGTAGATCTTGTTCTTAGCTTTAATTTGAGTACTATAAGTCCTTGATAGGATTTGTAGAGCTCAAGTTATGACTTTGACAAGTTACAGGTCATCTGAAGTATGTGAATCTGGGTCCTTGAAAGTCACCCAACTTGCATCCAACTTTTACCCTCATAGGATGATTCCTATGGATTCTTGGTCAACATGAATGCTGCTCCTCATCTTCTTAGCTTTCTAGATAGTACTAGAAGTCCTTGATAGGATTTGTAGAACTCAAGTTATGGCTTTGACAAGTCAAGGGCATTTCGGTCATTTGGACATTATAGGTCATTTCAAGCATAAGGCCATATCTCATGGGATGGTTCTAGATGGTTCTAGATGAATGAATTCATAAACTCATGACATGAGAATTCCAAATTCATAAACTCATAACATGAGAATTCCAAATTCTCATGGGATGGTTCTAGATGGTTCTAGATGATTCTAAACCACTCTCTATAACCTATAGAACTTGCTCAGATGCAAGGTTGATGTAAGATTTGAGAGAAGAGAGAGTTGGCCATTTCACTTGCCTCTATTGCAAGTTGAAAGTGAATTCCATATTCTGAACCATTTCCATTCCTTTTGTCAATCTAAACACACTCCATTGATCATATTGAAGCTGTGCAGACCAATTTGAGAGCAAAACCATGGTGAATTGAGGAATTGGAATTGGGATTTTCAAGGTTGCAAGTCAGAATCGGATTCTGAGATTCAAGCATTCTCCATCCAATCTTTTGCAAACAGAAGCTCTATCATCATCCAAGGAAGGTTTCTGAAGAATTACAAGGCTTGAAGTGAAGGTTTCCTCCATCTGTGAATCAAGAAATACCAGGTTTGCAAAATTCACTCTACACCATAATTTATGCATAATTAGCAAGAATGGTTAGGTTAGAAAGGTTAGAGACCAGTAGGTGATCATTTCTGGAGAGTTAGGGATCAATTGATGAATATAGAGTTATGGACACCATTACTTTGTTGAGCAAGAACTCGAGATATAGTTAGGAAGAATACAAGTTTGATAGCTTATTTTCACCAGTGAAGTGTGGTGATCATTTTAGTACCAAGAAATCCAAGAATTATTGAAGTTGAGGTTTTACCATTTCTTGGATCTACTATCGGGTTTTAAGATAGAGACCGTTTCAATGAAATCTAAGGCCATGGACGTGTTCTACATTGAATTTAGAGTGGTTTAGTATTTTGAAAGTTGAAATTTGATGATGATTTGAGGACATACGAATGGAGGGAAGTCTGGCATGTGAAGCTCTGTTTCCATGGAGAGCTGTTACAAACCCTAGCTGAAGGTTGAAGATGACTCCTCATCCGTCAGATCATGCTTGACTCGTTGACTACACCCAGATCCAGTGGCCACGATTGAACCTCAGCATTTAAGAGGGAAAATCTGAGAAAGAATGAAACGCTCCGTTTCATTAAACGGGGATGCTGGGCCTAAGTGCTTGGATCACTATCCACACCACCCTCAGAGCCCAATTGCATTTTACACTGGAAATGTTTACTACCTGCACCGCTTCTCTTTCCTTTTTTCTTTATGTTTTTTGATTTAATTTCTGATTAGATTTGGTCCTAGCGCGCCTCACTATCCCCACCCCCATTTTGGGCCCATTCATGATTTGTACTGCATATACTTGCTATTCACACCACATCATTTCATATTTTAATTTCTTTTTCTCCATTTTATTTCAATCTTTGAAAAATTATAATAAATAGGAAATTAATGATTTTTGCATGGGGATTTTTTCTCCCATTTCATGATAATGTCTAGAAAATTATAAAATAAAAATATTTGCATTTCATGCATTTTTAATATTTTTTGTGTATTTTCCATTTTAATAGCTTTTTAATTCTTTTATATTGATGCATGAATTTGTAGAATTTTTTTTAGCTAGTTCCCTTCATATTTTTAGGCTATTCTTTTTAGGATATTTATATTAGGACTTTAGCTCCCCTCTGGATTTATTCCATAATTTTGTGATGAATTTTTGATTAGTTTTGCTTAGATGACTTTAGGTTGTGTAGAATTAGGTCAATCCTTAACATAGGTCCACAATAACACTAGAATTTTGGGTTTCTAGGTCAAGATAGATATTGGGACATATAGGGTATTAAGGGTAGGTATATAGGATCCCCTAGAAATTATATTAGGTTTTAATATAGTAGTATACTATTTTTAAGTGATTTTTGTAATTGATGGTTGTTTGTGTTGCCCTTGTGGGCTTGTATTTTTGTTTGCTTTGCTTTGTGGGCTTGGAGAGCTTGGTATTGTTTTGAGGAGCATTGTGGATCATAGTAGAAGACTTGGAGATTGATTGAGGAGCTTGAGAGCTTGGAATCTTATTTGTTTTGTTGTTGTTTTAGGGTTAGGAACTAGGAAGAGTTTAGACCTAGTTAACTTCCTTCTTAAACATGAATGGTATCTTTCACCTCCATTCCTCCCTATGATTCAAAGTCCTTCCATGGTATTCACCTCTCTCCTTTGGAGGGATAAGTGATGGTACCTAGGAAGTAGAACTTTTGAGGGAACCATTCCTTTGATGTTAAACCCTTATAGGTCACCTTTGGTGTTGAAGAGAGGATGATTCCTTGAGCATTGCCATTCCAGCTGAAGCTTGAAGAGCAACAAGAGCAAGTTGATACTTAAAGACCCAATGAAGATCCAGTAAAGACTGAATGAAGAGATGAGGCTTAAAGGTTGAAGGATGAAGTTGATACTTCTAAGTGATTAAAGGTTACTCTGAGAAGCTGAAGCTTGCAAGAAGAGAAGACCAAGTTGAGACTGGTAAAGCAAGAAGAGCTTGAGAGCTTGAGATCTTGAAGACTAAGTTGATACTTAGGAAGAGGATTCAATTGAGTGTAGAGCTGAAGCTTGGAGAACAAAGGAAGTTGATACTTACTTTGGAGCTTGGAGATCCTGAAGGAAACCAAGTTGATGCTTGTGGATGATAGTGAAGCCTGAAGGTGGAGCTGATTAAGGAGCTGAAGCTTGAAGAAGATAAGTTGAGACTTATGTCAAAGGGTTGAAACCTAGAAAAGCAAATTGATATTTGTCAAGAGCGATTGAAGTCTGAAGACTGAGTTGCTGTTGGAAGAGCTGAAGCTTGGAGTTGAGAGTGAGGTTGATCTTTTTTCTTTTCTCCTCTGTATTGATGTGTTTTGTTTGACTTGCTTGATGCATTAGGACAAGTTCATATCTAGACTAGGTAGAATCTAGGAGCATGATTGCACTAGAGGTTGAGTTGCTCCCTCTGCTTGTATTGTTACTGTGTGACTTTGCTTGCGGGTATTCGGTAGAGCCCGACTCCCTTGCCCATGTGGTGTTCTGCTTGATAGCATGATTTCATTTCTTCTGTATGATTGCAGTTTACTGTTTTTGCTTGATAGCATGTTTTATATTTCAGTATGATTACTGCTATTCATTCTGGCTTGAGGTTGAGATGAGCTTGTGGAGGCTGAAGCCCCACACACATTTCCTCCCTCACTTGCATTGCATGCATTTTACAGTTTGAGCTGATGCTTTATCTATTTCTGTATCATTGACATGATCCCTTAGGACTCTCATTTCCTTTTATAAGGAATTGATGATAGAACTTTAGGTTGAAATCTATGCATGACAACTTCTAGGAGTTCCCTGTTCAAACCTCAACCATAGGATGAATCCTTGGCATGACAATAGTAGGACTTGATAGTCTCCCTCCTAGTTGGGCATGTTCTCCTCTCATCTCAAAACAGTTTAAGATACAGTAATCATGAATGATTTCTTTCGTACGTTACGAGCCTTAAGCTATCTGAGAAAGGATGGTGGGAGAGCTTCTTTTCCACAGTCTGGATGTTTAGTATGGTACCCTTTGGGTGACATGCGACGCATTCACTCTCAGGTCATAGTCTCTAGTGCGATTGAAATTGCAAACACAATAAAAAACACTTCTTTCGTGAAAGACAGGAAATAAACCGTAGTTTCCCGAACTACGTAAGCTCTGATCTCTCATACCAGTTGAGAGTACGTAGGCACAATACTGACGTGTTGGCGAGCTACCTTCCCCATAACCCGTCGTAGGTCGAACTACGTGGACTCTGATTTCTTATTCTCTGATGAGAATACGTAGGCATAAAGTGCGACGCTTTGCCGAGTCATTTTTCTTTTCTTTTTAAGCCATCCTTGATAGGTAGATAGATAAAACAACCCGTCCAGTAAACACAACAAGCGTGGATCCCGTCGAGTACGACGGACGTGAGGGGTGCTAATACCTTCCCCTTGCGTAACCGACTCCCGAACCCATATAATGGTTGCGATGACCTTGTCTTACCCTTTTTCGTAAAGTTTTTCTGATCGTTTCCTTTCCCGCTCCGAGGGATAAATAACGAAAGGTGGCGACTCTTCTGTTGTGCCGGCACCTTATTTTCGCGAAAGCGACAATTGAGACCTAAACCAAAGGCCATGTGATCATGGATGGATGCATTGAGATGTTATAAATATGATTCCAAGGTCAACTCATCATGATTGAAGAGTTTGAGAAGTTTCAAGCTAGGGTTTCTATGGCTTGACAGTGTAAAATCCCCTAGTTTGACCCCTATTTTCAAGGCAGTTTAGCCCAAGATGTGATTGCCATATCATCTTTCCCCCAACATCAATGTTTTAGAGCTTGCTCTTAGCTTTAATTTGAGTACTAGAAGTCCTTGATAGGATTTGTAGAGCTCAAGTTATGACTTTGACAAGTTACAGGTCATCTGAGGTATGTGAATCTGGGGCCTTGAAAGTCACCCAACTTGCATCAAACTTTTGCCCAAGAAGGATGATTCCTATAAACTTTTGGTCAACATGAATGTTGTTACTTATCTTCTTAGCTTTATAGATAGTACTAAAAGTCCTTGATAGGATTTGTAGAACTCAAGTAATGGCTTTGACAAGTCAAGGGCATTTTGGTCATTTGGAGATTACATGTCATTTCAAGCATAAGGCCATAACTCCTATTTCCAAGCTTCAAATGGAAAAATATTCAACATCAAACTTGCTTAAAATGATGTTTTAAGGCCAGTAAGGGGGTCATGAGATGTTGAAAAGGCTTGCAGCTCAAAATGGTAAAAATGACCTAAAATGAAGGCATAAGATAAATAAGTCAAAGTTGGAAATTGAAATTTTCAAGCTACACATCCAAACCATGGCATGTAATATACCATTTTGACTCTAGAAAACATTTTAGAAACAATGGTTTAGCCACATTTTTTATTTGAGGCCTAAATCATGGACTTGCTTTAGAAAATGGTTACTTGCATATTAAGGTACATATGCAAAACATAAGGAAGGTCAATGTACAAGCTAGAAAAGTATTCTAACACCTCATGCATCTCATCTAAGGAGATTTTCAAGTCAGATACAAGTGCTGCAATGAGCCAAACACAAGCTGGTATATGAGATGGCTTGAAATCAAAAACTCATGACATGAGAATCTCAAATTCTCATTGGATGATTCCAGAAAGTTCTGGATGGTTTAGAACCATCCTATATATTGATTAGAAGCTGCTCAGATGCAAGATTGGTGAGAGATTAGAGAGGAGAGTGAGATTTCCATTTCATTTTCTTCCATTGCAAGTTGAAATCAATTTCTATATTCCACACCATTTCCATTGATTCTTTCAATCCTAACATCTGCCATTGATCATACTGAGTGTGTGCATACCAAATTGAGAGCAAGATCATGAAGAATTGAGAAGATAGCATTTGGATTTTGGCAGCTGCAAGTCACCATCGGATTTTGAGTTTCAAGCATCCTCCATCAAAACTTTTGCAAACAGTAGCGAGATATTGGTACAAGGAGTGATTTTGAAGAGATTGAAGGGTTGAATTGAAGATTTGACCTATCTGGTATTCAAGAATTCACAGGTTTGCAACTTTTACTCTACACCCTAATTTAAACATTGTTAGTTAGATTTGTTAGGTTAGAATGGTTAGAGACAAGTAGGAGATGGATTCTGGAGATTTTGAGGGCATTTGGTGAGGATCAAGATGATGACACCATTTCTGTTTGGCACCATAACTTGTTGAATCTTGAGAGATAATCTTGGTGTGATAGCAAGAATGGACCAGTGTAACATGAGGAAGAGATTGAGCACTTTAATTTCAAGAATGGTTAGAGTTGAGGTTTGACCCTAATTTTGATTCATTATTGGGTTTAAAGCTTGAGTACATTTCAGTGAATTCTAAGGTGATGGTCATGATCAGCATGAAATTTAGAGTGTTCTAGGGTTTTAAATCTTGGATTTCGGGCAAGAATTGATGTGATACGATTGTGATGAAGAGAAAGCATGAAGCTCTGTTTCCATGGCTTCTTCATTCCAAACCCTGGCTGAAGGAAGAAGATGATAAACTGACCGATGGATCATGCAAGGACTCGTTGACTGGGATCGGATCTAAAGGCCGAGATTTAATTTCACGTTTTGAAGAGGGAAGTCTGAAGACAACCAAACGCTGCGCATCATTAAAAGGGAGGTCATGGGCTTAAGTTGATTTTGATAGCCACACCCCCATCCACGGCCCAGTCCTGATTTGCACTAGTTTTCTTTACTTTCTGCACCGCGTATTTTTCTTTTTATTTATTTTTTTGATTTGTTTTCTGATTAAACATATAGGCCTAGCGCATTTACTGATGACACCCCCATTTTAAGCCCACTCATGATTTGCACTGCATATCATTGCTATCTGCACCAAACATTTCACATTTTATTTTCTTTTTCTCCATTTTTCTTTAAACTTTGCAAAATCATATTAAATAGAAAAATAATGATTTTGGCATGGGGATTTTTCCTCCTATTTCAAATTTATGTCTAGAAAATTATAAAATGAAAACATTTGCATTTCATGCATTTTTAATATTTTTTGTATATTTTCTCTTTTAATAGCTTTTAATTCATTTTATGTTGATGCATAGTTTTGTAGAATTTTTTTTAGCTAGTTCCCTTCATATTTTTGCACCATTCTTTTTAGGGTACTTATATTAGGACTTTAGCTCCCCTCTGGATTTATTTCATAATTTTTTGATTAGTTTTTGATTAGTTTTGATTAGATGACTTTAGGTTGTGTAGATTTAGGTCAATCCTTAACATAGGTCCACAATAACACTAGAATTTTGGGTTTTTAGGTCAAGTTAGATATTGGGACATATAGGGTATTAAGGGTAGTTATATAGGATCCCCTAGAAATTATATTAGATTTTAATATAATAGTATACTATTTTTAATTGATTTTTGTAGTTGATTGTTGTGTGTGTTGCCCTTGTGGGCTTGTATTTTGTTTTGCTTGGCTTGGTGGGCTTGGTCTTGCTTTGTGGAGCATGGAAGAGCATAGTGGAAGACTTGAAGATTGAAGAAGGAGCTTGAGAGCTTGAAGACTTGTGTGTTTGGTTGTTGTTTTAGGGTTAGGAATTAAGTAGAGCTTAGACTTAGTTAATTTCTTTCTTAAACATGGATGGTATCTTTCACCTCCATTCTCCCCTATGATTCAAGGTCCTTCCATGGTATTCACCTCCCTCCTTTGGAGGGATAAGTGATGGTACCTAGGAAGTAGAACTTTTGAGGGAACCATTCTTCTGATGTTAAACCCTTATAGGCCACCTTTGGTGGTCAATAAGCAGTTTAATATCCTAGCTTATCCAGTTAAGTGATTTCTTCTAGTTTGAGTATCTTGAAGATGTTGGGCTTGGGTGTGAAGATGAAGACTTCATTGAAGAGTATGGAAGAGGATGATTCCCTGAGCATTGCCATTGCAGTTGAGGCTTAAAGAGCAAGAAGAAACAAGTTGATACTTGTGAAGAAGACCCAATGAAGATCCAGTAAATATTGAATGAAGAGCTGAGGCTTAAAGGATTGAAGGATAAAGTTGACACTTCCAGATGATTGAAGACTACACTGAGAAGCTGAAGCTTATAGATGAAGAGGACCCAGTTGAGACTGGTAAAGTAAGAGAGCTGAAGCTTGAAGGCTAAGTTGATACTTATGAAGAGGATTCAATTGAGATTGAGTGTAGAGCTGAGGCTTGAGGAATAAAGGATGAGTTGATACTTACATTGAAGCATTGAGAGCCTGAAGGAATCAAGTTGACACTTGTGGTTAAGAGTGAACCCTAAATACTGGATTGCTGTTAGGAGAGCTGAAGCTTGGGAAGAGAGAGGAGTTGATCTGCTTTCTTGTCTGTTTTCTTTTCTGTATTGCTGATGTGCCTTGTTTGACTTGCTTGATGCATTAGAATAAGTCCATGATTAGACTAACTTTAATTAGGAGCATGATTGCACTAGAGGTTGAGTTGCTCCCTCTGCTTGTATTGTTACTGTATGGCTTTGCTTGCGGGTATTCGGTAGAGCCCAACTCCCTTGCCCATGTGGTTTATTTTGCTTGATAGCATGACTTCATTGTTACTGTATGATTGCAGTTTACTATTTTGCTTGATAGCATGTTGTTTTATTTTCCTCAGTATGATTACTGTTATTCATTCTGGCTTGAGGTTGAGATGAGCTTGTGGAGGCTTCTGCCCCACACACATTTCCTCCCTCACTTGCATTGCATGCATTTTACAGTGGTTTACTGTATTACTGCTTACTGTTTAAGCTGATACTTTATCTATTTCTGTGTATCATTGACATGATCCCTTAGGACTCTCATTTCCTTTGATAAGGAAGTGATGATAGAACTTAGGTTGAAACCTATGCATGATAACTTCTAGGAGTTCCCGGTTTCAAACCTCAACTATAGGATGAATCCTTGGCATGATAACAGTAGGACTTGATAGTCTCCCCGTAGTTGAGTCTGTTCTCTTCTCATCTCAAAACAGCTTAAGATACAGTAATCATGAATGATTTCTTTCGTACGTTACGAGCCTTAAGCTATCTGAGAAAGGATTGTTGGAGAGTCTCTTTTCAACAGTCTGGATGTTTAGTATGGCACCCTTTGGGTGACATGCGACACATTCACTCTCAGGTCATAGTCTTTAGTGCGATTGAAATTGCAAACACAATAAAAAACACTTCTTTCGTAAAAGACAGAGAGCAAACTTCAAACCTTTTTGCCCCATGGGCCTGTAATTCAAAGGAAGCTTTTCTGAAGAAAAGAGTGTCGTTAAACTTCAGCACCAACGCAAACAGGCTTTGCCCCTAACTGCTGGAACTGCTGTTTAACCCTACTCGATAAAACAGATGAATCTGAATTCCCGTAATCCGTAGTATCCCAAACTACGTAAGCTCTGATCTCTCATACCTGTTGGGAGTACGTAGGCACAATGCTGACGTATTGGCGAGCCGCCTTTCCCCATAACCCGTCATAGGTCGAACTACGTTGACTCTGATTTCTCATTCTCTGATGAGAATACGTAGGCATAAAGTGTGACGCTTTGCCGAGTCATTTTCTTTTCTTTTTCAGCTAGCCTTGATAGGTAGATAGATAAACCGACTCGTCCAGTAAATACAACAAGCGTGGATCCCGTCGAGTAAGACGGACGTGAGGGGTGCTAATACCTTCCCCTTGCGTAACCGACTCCCAAACCCAGACAACGGTTGCGATGACCTTGTCTTACCCTTTTCGTCAGGTTTTTTCCAATCGTTTCCTTTCCCGCTCCGAGGGATAAATAACGAAAGGTGGCGACTCTTCTGTTTTGCCGGCGCCTTATTTTCGCGGAAGCGACAGCTGGCGACTCTGCTGGGGACTTGATAGTTTCCTGGGATCCAACGTCCCGTATGCGAGTCAGTTTGGGGATCCGACGTCCCCTGCGAGAGTCAATCCTAAAGCTTGTATGATTACTTGTTAGGTTGTGTTTATTTATCGCATTTTTATTTCCCGCACTTTATTTCCAGTATGATATGATTACCTGTGCTGTTGTGGGAGGGGTATTCTGATGAGTGAGAAGCCAGACCCAGGCTTGAGTGAACATAGCATTAGTTGTGGAAATTAATGGGCGCGTGCTTGCTTGGCAGGCACTAGTGTCTCATGAAATCCACGCTCAGACGAGGTTCTCCCGGTTGGCTTCTCTTTCAACCCTTTGGGTTGAGACGGTTGTTGGTTTGGAGGATTGTCGACTCTGGGGACCGATCATTTGTGATTCAGCCGAGTGAGGCCGCTTCATGAGCTGGTGATGCCACACCTTCTGGGTATCGTATCACCCCTCTTGAATGTCTGTGACGCTGATGAACGCATAGGATGCCGAACTTGAGTCAGTTTAGGTCCATACCTGTGAGCAGGGTTGGGTTTATTGCAGGAAACTTTGACCTTCAGACTACCTGGTTTTCTTGATAGTGAATCAGTTTTGTTGGTATCGGAGGTTCTCATCATCAGACATATGATTGTTCTTGACAGAGCAGAGCTTTGGTCCTGTATCAGAGGACCTTACATTCAGAGATGGGTATTTGTTCTTGACAGAGCAGGTTTTTGATTGGGATCAGAGGATCTTATCATCCGATGTTTGTTCTTGACAGAGCAGGTTTTTGATTGGGGTTTGAGGATCTCATTTGCAGATGGATGTTTGTTCTTGATAGAGCAGAGTTTTGGTCCTGTATCAGAGGTCCTTATTATCAGACGTGTGTTCTTGACAGAGCAGATTTCTTGGTCCTGTATCAGAGGTCCTTATTATCAGAAGTTTGTTCTTGATAGAGCAGAATTATGGTCCTATGCATATGGCCCTATCAGATGGTTGTTCTTGACAGAGCAGATTTGTGGTCCGGTACCAGGGTTTTCTTCTTATCAGATACAGTGGTTGTTCTTGATAGAGCAGGATTCCGGTACCTGGTCTTTTGGTTTTCTCTCGTCAGAGCAAACTTATCCCGTCAGCAGCGCAGCAGTAATCAGAGCTTTGTGGGGGCTGGGATCCCATGTTTGCTGCATCTCGCATTGCATTTGCATAAGCATCTTTGCATCATATTGCATATCATTCTCCAGCTAGCCAGAGCTCTTATCCAGCCTTTGTTTTGCTTCAGAGGGTGATTCTCCGGTGTTTGGTTTGAGAAAGTGTTGATTGTTAGAAGACGACCAAGGGGTTGAAGCAGATTGAGCAGGATCAAGCAGTGAAGTCAGTTGAAAGTTGTTGGTAATTTTGTCAGAGAGCAACTTCCAATTTGTTGATACCTTGTCAGGTTTCACTATGACGTCCAATCCTTTGTATGGTTCTATGCCTGATGAAGACTTTCCGCAAGTGAATAACCTTACTGCAACTCGACTTGTACAGCCTTCTGTTGAAGACCGAGATCTACAGGAGCAATTTGTTGTTCGAAGTGAACACTCTTCTTCTATTGATACCTCAGACTATCAGGGTGTTGTTTTCCCTGTGCCAAATTCCCGAAGAGAGGTCCCGATAGCAAAGACTGAAGACCCATTGGCTCTCATGTATGCTAAAAGGTTTCGTGCGTTGGATGAAAGATTCAAAGCCTTGGAAGTTAAAGATGCTGTTAACCTCAATGCTGCAGACATGTGTCTGGTTTCTGGCCTAGTGTTACCTCCGAAATTCGGAGCGTCGAGGTTTGAAAAGTACAAAGGAGATAGTTGCCCGAAGCAACATTTGGTGATGTTCTGCCGAAGAATGACTTTGTTTGTGCATAACGACAAGTTGATGATTCACTACTTTCAGGATAGTCTGATTGGGGCGTCTCTGAGTTGGTATATGCAGTTAGAGAGTAATCAGATCAGATCATGGGTGGATTTATCCAATGCTTTTCTGAAGCAGTATGACTATAATCTTGATATAGCTCCTAGTCGCATGCAGCTGCAAGAATTGTCTCAAGGGAACAATGAACCTTTCAGGAAGTATGTTCAGAGATGGAGAGAATTTGCTGTTAGAGTGCAACCACCGCTTCTAGACCGAGAGTTAAAAGGCATGTTCTTAAACTCCTTGCAGAGCCCGTACTTCAAAAGAATGCTTGGAGTGGCACCAAATTTCTCTGAATTGGTAAGGGCAGGAGAGCGCATCGAGTATGGTGTAAAGACTGGAAGAATTCCGAATGTTTCGAGCAGTCAGGCTGGTGAAACCGAATCTCTATGTAGCTTTCAAACTGAAGATGAAACTGTGGTCAATACAGTCAAGATGAATCGGTGAGATCTGTTGGTTCTTCGTCTTCTCAGCGGTCGGTATCCTCTGTGTCTCGTTATTCTGGACAGACAATTGTGCCTAGGTCACCATATCGGGAACCTTATGTCGCTCCTCTTGCAAATCCACGAGCCCGTGGCCGAAGTTATCAGAATCAGCATCAGAATTAGAACCGACCTCGTAACAACTTGGAACGAAGGAATGCTCCTTCTCATCCAGTGCTTGTGCCGTATAGCCAGATTCTGCCGCATTTGATTCAAAATTTTTGGTGGAACCTAAAGCTCTTAAGCCCGTGCCAGAGCCTTACCCTCCGGGGTACAATCCCCATGCTCAGTGTGGATACCATGGTGGATCCCCGGGGCATTCAACTGAAGATTGCAAAGCTTTTCAGGCAAAAGTGCAACAGTTGATCGACAAAGGGTACATTTCCTTTCCAGAAGGAGTTTTGGTTGTGCATGACAACCTCTCAGCTGTCTGAGCTCGCAGATTCAGAGGGATATTTCCAGAGGCCAGTGGTCCAGACAGGCAGATGTCCTCAACATTGGCAGTCCTCAAACTTTTTATCATTTGCATTTGTAGTTTCCTTTCTGTTAGTTACTACTTGCTGTTAAACATTGTTTGTTTTGAATGGTAATATTGATAAAGTGACTATGCATTTTTCTGAATTAATCATGTCGCTGTCACTCATTTACTGCATTGCACCGACACTTGCATTTTATTTACTCCACTTTATCACTATGATTAGTAAAGATTGGAGGGAGGATGACGAAACTGAATACTCATAACCGAGGATCGTATGCTTTCGGATAAAACCCTGCCTATGATGTACATGCATTGTTTCAAATCCCCTAAACACTGGAGATATAAGGAGTTAGTACCTCGTTAGCCACTTCGAGGACCAATCATAGTTTATTCCTCTCAAGAGGTCGTACCTCGTCAACTGCAGTGGTTAAACTTCACCAATCAGGAGTGAGACAGTTATAACCCTTTCGGAGCAAGCAAGACAACCGTGTCACAATACTTTTTCCAAGCAAAAGAAAAAGAAAAAAGAGAAAGCCCGCTAAGTAAAAAAGAAAAGAAAAGCTGGAAAGTAAATACTTAGGCAAAAACCAAGGCATCCCGCTGGACTTCAAAAGAAATCGAAAAGAACTCAAAAGAGTCAGTCCGGGCAAAAATTAGGGAATGAAAAGAATAAAATGAAAGGATCTCAATAGAAAGATCCTCAAACAAGGACAAAGTCGTGTGGATACAGACACCGAAAACGAAAGAGGAGTAACTGTCACTCTGAAAACCTTGCGAGTTCCTTAACCATTGTTCCTAACATTCCTCGAAGAGGCGAGCGCTCGTGCTAGGTTAACTGAACATTAGGATCGGAGATCATCACGTAGAAGGGGTGGGTACGAATCATGACTTGAGCCTAATATCCCTTGTTTCACGAACCGTGAACCCGACCACGATACAACCCTTAAAAGACCTAATTGAGGCAGGGTTTATTCTGAAAGCGCATTACGATGAGGTTGAGTGACCTGACTCCTACAGGATTTGCTAATCATATCCTTGTTGTGTTTTTCACTGATCAAATCAGCACTACATTTGAACTGTTGGTTCATTCGTCACTCACTATCATGACACGTAAATGAGTGACAACACTTTTTTCAAAATCTGCATGAACACTGCATTAAAATTACCATTCATGAATAGACAATTTTAATTGTAGGTCAGTAGTTGATATGAAGGAAATTCCAACAGGGAATAGTCAATCAGGACTGAATCATTTAGTAGTCTGGATCAGAAGGGTATACTGTGAAACCCTGTGAATTTGGGGCAGGGACTTCCAGTGAGTTTGGAATCGTTCAGTTTGAGGACAAGTCCCGAAGCATCGGTTGATTATGGGACAGTTTGTTCAAGAAGCAGTTGATCAGAAGTGAATCTTCTCGAGACCCAATTAGGGGCAGTTATCCAGAACTCCTGTGATTTGAGGGCAGATCCCTCCAGTGTTCAATCAGGGCAGGTTAAGTCGCTCAACGCTCGTTCAGGGGCAAGCTACTTCAGAAGTATATTGAAACCAACCATGCTGAGAGTTGGTTAGTTGAGGATGAATCCTTCCGTTGCACAGATTCCGGGGCAAGCCATCTCGAGGTCGCCTCGTCGCAAGCTGCTTTCTGTTCAGAACGAATTTTCCCAAGAGTCGGATTGGGGCAAGTTGAATTGCACTGGGGCAAGTTGTTCAAGCGAGTTTGTTCACCCCAGCAAGAGTTGAGTGTCGGGGAATCGTGTCACTACCCTACCAAAAAACATGAACCTTCTGAAAAAGCCTTGTTGTCATTGGATTGTTATCCTACAGCCTAAACTTGTTACTTATCGTGTAACCAAAGTCATTTCCAAAGCCCAGTTCTCGCCTGGCAAACCTCCAAAGCCCAGTCCTCGTCTGGCAAACCTGTAATCGGTTCTCGCCTGGTCCACACTTCTTAGAATACCAGTTCTCGTCTGGTGCTTGTCAGCTTTTAAACCAGTTCCCTTTTGGTCGCCTTTTCCTTGACCCACTGTTTAACCAGTTCTTGTCTGGCAAACCAGAAATCAGTCCCCGTCTGATATCCAAAATCTAGAAGTCAGTTCTCGTCTGACAACTTAAACCCTTTTGCCACCAGTTCTCGTCTGGTAGTCCACCCTCGAATGCTAGTTCTCGTCTAGTATGTCCCTTTCAAATCCACTTTTTTTGGTAACCAGAAATAAAGCCCTATCACCGTAAAACTATCCCTAAACTAGAAAAATACTAATTGTACCTGGCCCGATATTCCCGGTGACATGTGCTATCACTTTCCCTGATACGAGGCTCGAATGATCTTAGTTCTCCATGATTGGTGTTCTGTATTCCCTTAGGGGGTGATGTTGTTAAATCAGGAAATTTTCTTCAGCAGAGATGTGCAGTTAAGATCGACTCTCTTCAGCTGTTTGAGATTGCAGTAAGTTGAGATGGCACTTGTCCTTTATTAGAGTAGGGTCAAGATTATCCTCTGCAGGGCGAGATTGATATCCCCGGTAGAGTGTAGCCATCCCCGGCAAATTGGTTATGCATTCCCAATGGTTTAGGATCGAATTTTTCCCTGACAAGCGGATTTGAGTTTATTTCCCCAGCACTGGGTCAGTGTGCAGTTTCTCGTAGGAGACTATTCACAAGTGTTCAGCCCTCGATAGCACATAATGAAGTCTCCAGCGGAATTGAAAGTCCCCCACAGAGTTGTATTTTCCCCGGCAAGTAGGATTTATTCCAGCGTCTGGTTGCCTATCCTCAGCCGAATTTGCAGTTTCCCAAGAGAGCCGAGTCCTTGGAAAGCGTTCAGGCCATGATTGGTGCTACCCAGTAGAATGTTGAATAATTGATGCTGTATTTCCCCATCAGAGTCGTTATCTCCGGGAAGGTTTAGCCGCGAAGACCGCGTAGTTTATTTCTGCAATTGACATCGTTTCCCTCAGCAGTTTGTGGGTCGTATACCTAGCCGAGCAGGTCCCGGTTCTCGAAGAACCTCGTTCCCCACATCAGTTGTCTGGAGTTCGTTTCCCCAGATTTAGTCCAATTGAGATTGGTGTGACTTCTTCTCCTCGGCAGGATGATTCCTCCTCTCCACCAGAGTGGTCCTTTCTCCTTAACAGGAGGATTATCCCTTCAGCATTTATTTTGCTGATGGGGTCATAGCATTTTGCATGATTGCATAACATTTACCCTAAAAACGCGTAGCATTTCCACCGTCTGGAGCATTGCGCCATTGTCAAACATATGCATATGAAACATGAGCTAGGTCGTTACCGTTCTTGTTTTGCAGGTGTTCCTCCGCAGAATGGTTTGCTCAAGATGATTCTTGAATTCCCCAGCGAAGTCGTCTGCTTAAGATGATTCTTAAAATCCCCGGTGAAGTCACCAGAGTGTTTGCTCAGGATGATTCCTGAAATCTCCCGCAGAGTGTTTGCTCAGGATGATTCCTGAAATCTCCTGCAGAGTTATTGGTTCAGGATGATGATTGAAATCCCCAGCAGAGTTATTTGTTCAAGATGATTCTTGATTTCCTCAGCAGAGTTGATTCATCCGGAACGATTTCTGGATCTCTGAAGCAGAGTTATTTGATAGTTCTCCAGAATCCCCAGCGGAGAGGTGTCATCCCCAGCGGGTCTTAAACATAGAAGTTGAAATTTTCTTGAAGACTTGATGATTGAAGTCTGGCGGTAGTGCCAAAACCCCAGACTTACTGATGAAGTCTAACTGCAAGGTCAAAGCAGTCATCTCAGCTGACGCAGATTGCCTGACGGCAAAAGATTGTGTATCCTGATCTGTGAATGACTAAAGATCCCATTTCAGGACTTACTGATGAAGTCCGACTGTGAGGCTGAAGTAGTTCTCCCAGCTGACGCGGAGTTCCCGACGGCGAAAGAATAGATATCCCTATCGGGTTCATGATTGATTGAGGATTCTGTTTCCGACCTACTCACGAAGTCCGGCTGACACCCGAGATGTTCTTTGAATGCCCGATGGCATAATTAACTTGATTATTAAAAAGTTCCTAATAACCTGATGAGTCCCGAGGAATCCTTCTGCCGCAGTGTCGCAGAATGCCTGATGGCAATATCAGCTATGCATCGCCGGTTACCGAGTGACCAATGATCCCTTGATGACTTGAGGAAGAAGTTGCAGCGAAATATGATAATCATCCCGACGGAGATTTGAGAGTAGCATTCACCAGTTACCGAATAACCGGTGATCCCTTATTGACTTACTGATGAAGTCCGACAAAGATATTGTCGACGTTCCTAGCGACATGATGAGTCCATAGGTGACAATAAGGAATTCTTCTGCAGTGGCGCGGAATGCCCGACGGAAAAATCAGCCCTCCTTCACCAGTTATTGAGTAACCGGTGATCCCTTATTGACTTACTGATCAAGTCCGACAAAGATACTGTCGACGTTCCTAGTGACATGATGAGTCCATAGGCGACGATAAGGAATTCTTCTGCTATGACACAGAATGCCTGACGGCATAATCGACCCTCCATTACCAGTTACCGCGTAACCAGCGGTCCCTTGATGACTTGGGGACAAAGATCTATGGCAAAATCAAATGATCATCCTGAGAGAGATTTGAGATTAGACCCTTCAACAATTCCCCCAGCAGAGTTGTCGTGCAACTGTCATGCTCAGTTTCGAAGATGTTCCTACGCATCGGAGTACCGGGTACAAATCATCAGTTACCATGTAACCGGTGATCCCTTGATGAATTGAGGACGCAATGATATCAGATAAATTAGAGAATCATCCTGAAGGAGGTTCATATCAGTATTTCTCGAGCTAGTTTCTGTGCAGCTATCATTTCAGTTTCCGAAGATTTGTTCCCATCAGAGTACCGTGTGCTTGTACAGTTGGCAAATTTCTGGGTTCCTTTTGTATTCGACCGTCTTCTACCTTTGAATGTTTGAAAATCGTTTGCTTCTCAACCCTTCAGGTCCAAGCCGTTTGAATAGGGGCAGCTGTTGCACCCCAAAATTTGACCAACTACTTCTCGCAATTTGGCTCATGTTTCGACTCATTTCATTTGCATTTGCATACCGCCTACATTGCATTTTTTCAGTTAGATTGACTTTATCGGGATTACGACCCTCCCCTGGCGTTTAAGGCAGTTTCTTACCGTTTCGAATACGAGGATTTATTTTGAGAATTTGTGCCCGTCCCGGTGTTTTCAGCTATCGCTGTTATTTTTGAGGACATTTCGGTGTCCAGTTTTTACCGTTTGTTTCGCTGTATTCGCGCATCTTTTTTCTAATCGATTTAATTGACCTTCCTTGCATTTTTAGATTTTTCTCTCTTAATTTCTAGAATTTTAAATGGATTTTAATTGTTTTTCTAGAATTTTAATTCTTTTAAATAGATTTTAATAGCTTTTTAGAGGTTTATTTTCTATTATAGAATTTAATAGGTCTTAATAACATTTCTATATTTTAGAGGTCATTAGAATATTATTTTTAATCTTTGATAGATTTTAATAGATTTTAATAGATTTTAATACGATTTATTTTTAGATTTTAAATAGAATTGTAGGTTAATTTCTTTTTTAAATAGGTTTTGATTTGTTTAAACAGTTTTTAATATTGTTTTAGAGTATTAATTGTTTTGACTTTAATTAGTCTTTAGAACTTAATTGGTTTATTTAGCTGCTAACATATTTTTTTAATAGTTTAGAACCTATTAGAGTTTTGTTTAAGGATTTATCTCTAAAACTTAATCAGAATTTAATTAGGATATTGATTAGTTTTAATTAGGATTAATAGGGTAGTTAATCATCATCTTAATTGAGTCTTTTGGTCTTTAATAAGTTTTTAATTGGATTTTGCAATCAGAGTTTGTCATTTTCGGTGGGCCAGATGTCCAATTCTAGGGGCCCAGTCCAGCGCCACTTGGCACAGTATAAAGCAAGCCACATGCTTCACTCTCTCTCTCTCTCTCTCTCTCTCTCTCTCTCTCTCTCTCTCTCTCTCTCTCTCTCTCTCTCTCTCTCTCTCTCTCTCTCTCTCTCTCTCTCTCTCTCTCCGCCAACACACCTTCTGCATGCATCACACAACACTTCCACCTCACCTCTGCAACACACGTGGCCATCCCAGCCTGCCACACGTTTTCTTTCTCTCTCCCTCATACCGCCACCTGTCCCACTCATTCTCATCCTCTCTGCATGGCCGCCACGTAGCCCCTGAGGTGGCACTCACTCACACCTCACATGCAAACCGCCGGAGAATGCAACGGTGAAATCAGACGGTGGTTCACACGGCCAAAGTCTCGTCAGAAAACACATGAGACTACCGGAAAACTCATGTGTTCTTCATTTTTTCCTAGTAATCTTCATGATTCTCCAGCAATCATCAGGATCTTCACCTCATGTTCAACAATCTCGCCGGTAACTGCCACCAGAAAGATTCAACCGCCGTGAATCTGCATCCAACTCGTCTCCTTCATCATGTTCACCATGAATATTTAACAATGTTCATCAGTTCTTCATCACCAGAAATCATCAAAATCCAGAAATCTCCACCGTCCGTTCATCCAAACCTCACCAGAATCATCATCAATGTTCATTCACTCATCCATTTCTCCAGAATCGTCATGTGCATCCACCAAAGAACTTCATCTCCGTTCTTGACCGTTTTCCAGAAATTCAACAAGAAACTCAAGAACCTTCATCCGTCCAAGTTTTTTTCCCCAGAAATCTTCAGATCTACGAACCTTCATCATCTCCTTGGATCTAAACTCAAACTTCATACACACTTACAAACAGTCCAGACCACATCAATCTTCGCCGTGTACATCGAGCCTTCAAGTTTTTTCCAGATTTGTTCGTATATTCATCACGACCTCCATTTCCTCATCCGGATTCATCGCAATCTTCAAGAACTCATCGTGTTCTTCGTACCAGTCTTCTCCAGGAACCGTCATCCTCTTCCATCTGTGATCTTCATCAAGATTTAACAAGATCGAACCACGATCCACCACTGGTAACATGCATCCATTCTCCAGATCTTCACAAACAACCACAATCAACACAAATCTCTGAATGTAGCAACTTGTTTTTGAGTTTTGTTTGTTTGATATCAGACTTTACATGTTTGTTTTGTTTGACTTGATAGAGGAATATGAACACAGAAGATGGAACTGTGAGGGATAAAGTTTTTTTGAAGGAGAAGTAAGGAGGAATAGATAGAGGTAGGTTGAGATGGAGAAGGGGACGGCGGCAGAGAGAAGAGAGGGAGAATTAGGGTTTCAGGCCAAAGTGATTGGAAGAGAGAAGAGGAAGAGTCCGTGTGGCTTGGCTAGTGGGCCGTGAGCCCATTTGATTTTTTTTCTTCTTCAGTCCATACACCCTCCGTTTGCTTCACACCCCCTCTGGATTTTTTTTGGTGATGGTTGGGCTAGGCCTAACGAATTGCTGGTTCACATCCGTTTCACTGCGCGCCCCACATTCAATTTTTAATTTCTCTTTTGTATTGGATGTGCGATTGTAATAGTATTAGTTTTTTTTCTATTTTTTCTTCTTAGGAATTATAGTTTAGATATATTTCCTTAGCATATTTTTATAGTTTAGAACATTATTAGCATATTTTTACTATAGATCTTAATATAGAATTTATATTCTATTGTTTTTAGAATATTATAGAATATTGTGCATAGGATTTTATTCTTTTTTTTCAGTATGCAATTTCCTTTATATGACTTTAGAGTATGTCCTATTAGAAATTAATTGTTAATTTTTAGGAGTAGAGTTTTATTTCCTTTCATTAGTGGATTTATCTCCTATTTTCTCTCCTATTTTCTCATTTCTTATCCGACTTTATCTCCGATTTTATTTTTGGTTGGCCGTGTGACATGATTCAATTGGAGAATGATTTTCGATATCATTTCTCTATCTTGTCTTTGACACGGATATCAATATGCTACCTCTGAGAGTTCGATTTCTCGTGTAAGTCGAACCATGACGGTTTAAGTGTTACATTGGTCCTGATTCGAGCATCCTCATCAAGGATCCAGAGAGGAGAAGATTGGAATGGAGCTTGTGCACATGTCAGGAGCCAATGGAGCCGCTTTGTTCAGCATCGTCTTTCTTATTCAAGTCTTCAGGCAACCGTCGAGTGTTGTGAGCCGTAACATTAGATACGTAGGAAATGACAGTTGAGGGGTTTCCTCTCAATCGTCTAGGGTGTTTAGTATGGTACCCTTTGGGTGACATGCGACGCATTCGCTCCTACGCCTTAGGTTCTTGCGTGTGTGTCCCGAGTTTCTTCCCGTTTAGGCGTAAGCCTGCTTCCTCTTTGTTCTCGCCCCCGTGCGATCGAAACCCTTTTCTCTCGCGTTCAGGCGATTGACACCCCTTTTCTTACCCCAGTGCAATCGACACTTGCTTTCCTGTAGCACCGAAATACGTTTGCTCTGATCTCTCATACCAGACGAGAGTACGTAGGCATAGGATGCGATATCCTAGCGAGCTCCCTTTTCCCTTTTTCCCTTGCTTTGCTGTATGTGGCTGAACTACAGCTGCTCTGATTTCTTGTACCGGACGAGAATATGTAGGCATAGGATGAGATATCCTAGCGAGCACACTAATAACTAACTTCTTTGTTCTCTCGCTGCCGTGCGATCGAGACTTTCCCGCTGACGACTGATGTTCCCTTTCTCTTGCCCGAATGCAATCGAGACCAGACCGTAGTTCTAGTTCCCGTAGGTTCCTATACCTTTAAAACCCGACATACTACGTCCGTTCTACCGCAAACAGGTAATGCCTAAGTCTCTGTCGAGCGAGCAACATACACCTAACTGCTAGAATGCGTACGCTAGTATCGTCAGTCCTTTCTCTCACCCCGTGTGATCGAGAACACCTTGTCTAGCCGTAGTTAGCCCGAACTACGTAAGCTCTGATCTTTCACGCCGTGTGAAAGTACGTAGGCACGAGATGCGATATCTCGGCGAGCAAAATCCCCTGTAGTTTCCCGAACTACGTTGACTCTGACTTTCCCATTGCACGAGGGAATACGTAAGCATAGAGCACGAGGCTCTATCGAGTCATTTCTTTCTGTTTAGCTTTAGCAGCCGTAGCTAGATTTTTTTCTCCCATAGACAAACCAGCAAGCATGGATCCCATCGAGTACGATGAACGTGAGGGGTGCTAATACCTTCCCTTTGCGTAACCGACTCCCGAACCTAGACAATGGTTGCAATGACCTTGTCTTATACCTTTTCGTCAGGTTTTTCCAATCGTTTCCTTTCCCGTTCTGAGGGCTAAATAACGAAAGGTGGCGACTCTTCTGTTTTGCCGGCACCTTATTTTCGCGGTAGCGACAGACTTCACTGGGGATGCACCTCTGAAATAGTCTCGACAACGAGAAAGCCCTACAAATAACAAACAACAAATGTGTCCTGTATGCAACAAAAGCTATTTTGGTCATCATCCATGACAACATTCAAGCAAATCAATGTTTCAATTATGATTAGAAAAGCCCACTATTTTATGTATGCAAAGTTTTATCAAAAACATCAGGTGTCTTTTGAAAACAAAACGGTAAAAATCTAAAACAAGAGCAAAAGCTTTCTGAATAATATATACTTCATTGATTGATGGCCTGCAAATAGGCAGATTTACATCAGATGCAACCCCTGAAAAGAGAAAGTTGCGCAGAAAGTACAGAAATGCAAGAGATATACAAAATGTCGGCAATGTGGTACAGACAACCACCATGTGTCGATTCAACTATGACTCGCATGACTTCGATGCTTCGTCTTCCGAAGAGACTGACTTGAATGGTTGACCCTCGGGTCCTCCCAGAATCCACTGTACTCACGATATCATACGCAGACCGTAATCATTTGCTTTTAAATCCCTAACTTTTGCTTGAATCGCACTTTCGAGTTTTCAATTCACTGGGATACCCATTTTTGCCAAAGTCGCCTTTTCAGGTTTTCAACTTTCCGGGTTTACATCTTTTCTTTTTTATCCCTAATTTTTTCTCGAACCCATTCTTTTTATGGTTCGCCGGGATGCCCCATTTTTGCCTGGATTTTCTTTTTCTTTCCAGCAGGTTTATTTTAAGCAAAGTATTTTTTAACTGCGTCTGTGTTCACAGTGTTGTACCCCAAAATTTGCCCAACATTTTTCTAAATTGGTTTATGTTTCATTGCATTCTCATATCATTAGCATTTGCATATCATTGATCATTGACAGGGGATCAAGAGAGGTGCCTAGCAAGAGAAGATCACCCAAAGTCTCCAAGCCTAAGTAAGAGGTCTTATTCAAGCTATCAAGAGCATATCATCCTCAGAAGAAAGTCAAAGTTCTTTGAAAGAGCATATGAATGAATATGGGTCACCTCCTATCTTGGAGGCCATATGAAGGTCATCAGAGGGTATTGAGTCCAGGGTTGTGGATGGAGAACATTACATAAGCTCATTGAATGTCTTGAGAGTCATTGAGGAGCTTGTTCAAGTCATTGTATCAAGTGCAGGAAGCCACAATCAAAGGTGGTGTAGCTAGGGTTTTCATCTGGTCAACCCTTAGTCAACTGGGAAATTGAAGGAGATTAAGACTCAATTCCAAGTCTTTATGATCATGGAATATTGTGTTGAGATATATAAGATGTTATTCCAAGATCAAATCAAGAAGAATCAAGAGTGTGAGAAGTTGATAAGCTAGGGTTTCTAAGCTTGTTAGTGTAAAATCCCCTATTTTAATGTCTAACTTCAAGACCACATATCTCAAGATAAAAGTTTCATCTCATCTTGACTCCAACATGAACCTTGTAGAGCATGTTTCTAGATTTCTTTTATGTACTAGAACTCATCCATCTGATTTCTAGAACTCAAGTTATGATGCTGACAAGTTATGGGGCCTCAGATGAATGTGATTTTGGTCAACAAATGTCAACCAACGTCCAAGATATTTTTGACCTAGAAGGATGTTTCTCCTCACTTTGACCCAAATATGAAAATTTTTCCTTATGATCTTAGCTTTCCAAAAAGTACTAGAAGTCCTTCATCTGATTTGTAGAGCTCAAGATATGAAGCTTGCAAGGCAGGGGTATTTTGGGAAACTTTGATTATAGGTCATTTTGGTTATAGTTCATTTTCATGACTTTGCATACTTCAAATGGAACTTTTTCCAACATCAAAGTTGCTTCAAATGACATCATTTTCATCATTAAATACTAACTTATCATGGGCTTGGATTGAATTGGAAGTTTGGTGAAGGAATTTCCATGAAAAAGTACTTAAAAGCCATAATTTGAATGAAAGTCATATTAAACCATATCATGTCATGTTTATGCATTTTTTGAGTTCCTTGAACATAACAAATGCAATGCCAAATTCAGAAGTGAGTTTTGGTGAGCAAAGGCATGCCATTTTCCAAGTTACTTCACCATGAAGCTACACATCCAAAATCAACCACAAGATCATTTCAAGGGATTAATCCCATCCCTTTGATTAGAATGAAGGATAAGGAAGCTAGCTGAACCAAAGCAAGGGCTATTGAAGCAAGTTTTCCCTCGTGAATTTGAAGTTCAAAACTCAATTATGGACTTTTTTGATTGATGATAGAAGGCCACAATTGGGCCTCCAATTGTGCTCAGATCCATTGAGTATATTCTCCAGATGCTTCACAAGTGCTCAGTGTGGATTTTTGGTGGAATTTGGAGCAGAATTCAGTGGCAAAAGTGAAGAGAAAAGTGAGATCGTGTTTTCAAGAATCAAGCAAATTCAATCCAACTCAAGGTGATAGCAAGCTCCATTGAAGTTCCTTGAAGCTTTTTGGTTGGTTTTGCACGAGTTTCATCAACAAATCAAGGCCCAATGGAGGCACTCCATTAGGTAAGTTATCATTCACGATTTCTCTCTGTTCATGCATCAATCACATGCCATTTTCATGGATTCTTGAATCCCTAACATCATAGATCATTTCTGGATTGGTTTGGTTGCTGTTCTTAATGATTCTTGAATATTGCTCAAATTTTGATTGATTAGTTTTGCCCTAATTATGAGAGAAAAATGGATGTGAACCCTAGATTCTTGACCTATGTGTTGAGAGGTTGAGTTTAGGTTCAAAAATTAGGCATTTTGGTGGATTTTTGAACTCCCTTTGTCGGAGGATGACCGGAGAAGACGACCAGAGCACAGTGGCTCCGGCGTCTGGTTTCAGTTCAGGCGTGAGACTCTTTGACCTATCTCAAACCAATAGCCACGATTCAATCTGATCCTTGTTTGACTGGATTAACTGCCACATGTGTTTAATGAAACGAATCGTTTCATTAACTGAACTTTCGTTTTGGATTTTGGGCCTTCTCTCCTACGTGCACCCCCATGCACGCTTGGCCCACTGATTGAACTGAGTATTATTGCTATCTGCCACACAACTCTCTCATTTTATTTTCTTTTTCTTTCTTTTTTCCTTTTTTATTTCAGTTGAGTTTTAATTCATTAAAAATACCTCAAATAGTATAAAAATATTGGGAAAAATATTTTCATACACTTTATCATGTTATTTGATTTTAAAAATTTTTCAATTAATTTTTTAAGTCATTTTCCAATTAAATCTGGATTTTTACTTTTGAGGCATTTTAGTTGGATTGAAAATTGTACATCCCATGTTCTTGATTTTATTTTGTGATGAATTCTTCATGTTAATGGCAATTGGTTAGGGTGATTTTTAGCATATTCTTGACATGTTAGATGATTTTTGGACATTTTTTACCCCTGGTTTTATTGACAATTGGTTAGGGTTTTAGTGTGATTTTTAGGACCCTCGATTTACCCTTGCTTTTAGGGTATCCCTTAGAGTTTTTCCTCTGTTTGCATAGCTGTGTTTGGATTTAGTTCCCACACTTTTGACCCCTGGTTCCTAACATCTTAGGGGTCATCTAGGATTTTATTTGGAAATGTTTGAGTTTGTTTTCTATTTTTAGGGTGTTTCACAAGTTAGGTGTCCTATAATTGAAGCTCACACACATGCTTGAACTAATAGGCCTTGAAAATGATATTTGTGCAAACCTTTAAGCACCAATTGTTGCTGTTGTATGCCCCTAAGATGTTGAAGCATGTATAGGTTCAATTAAAGGTCCTAATGTGGGTTGTAACTTGTTGATACTTGCCTTTCTTTTAGGACTTTCTTTTAGGGTTTTGCTTGTGCACATGTTGAATGTTTCTTATCTTTTACATGATTTGTTTGCATTTTTTGGTGCATTTCTTTTCATTTACTTTGTATACATTCTTCCCTCATCTCTTTCTATCCTAGGACTTTAGGATCCTACTTATGGAAGCTTGGTCCCTCCTTTGGAGGAACTTAAGGCATGCCATAAGTAATGAGCCTTTGAGGACCATTTGTGTGATTTGTGTGCATATTGGATGTAATATGTTTGATTGAGTAGCCCTTGTGAGTTCCCTTGGTTCTCACTTTGCCTCCCATCATCTCATTCAATCCTCTCTTTCTTTCCCTTTCATGTTGTATGATTTTGTGCATTACGATTGAGGTATGCATGTTGTAAGCTTTTGTCCTTCTTTTCTTCCCTTATGCATTAATAAAGGTTGAGATGTGTGTCGCTACTGCAAAAATCGAGTCCAACAATGACAGAAGAGTCGCCACCGTGCATTATTTATCCCAAGAGAGGGAAAGGAAACACTCAGAGAAAACCTAACGAAAAGAGGGATAAGATTGGTCATCGCAACCAAATCTCGGGTTCGAGAGTCGGTTACGCAAGGGGAAGGTGTTAGCACCCCTCACGTCCGTCGTACTCGAAGGGATCCATGCTTGTTGTCTAGTCTAAAAGGGTGTAAATCTATCTAACTACAGGCTTGAGGATAAAAGAAAGAGAAGTGACTCGGCAAAGCAACGACGCTTTGTGCCTACGTATCTCATCTGGAATGAAAAGTCAGAGTCAACGTAGTTCGGCTAACTACGGGTGAAAAGGGGAAGGTTGCTCGCCAAGACATCGCATCTTGTGCCTACGTACTTTCATCTGGTATGAAAGATCAGAGCAAACATAAATCGGGCTAAAAGGGAACACAAGTTTGTTCGACTGTTTTTTAGGCTCGAGTAGGGTTAACAAGTAGTTCTAGCAGTTGGTGTATGCAGCTCGAGCATGGGAGACTTAGGCGTTACCATTTGCGGTAGAACTAAGAGTTAACAACACTATTTTTTATGAAAATGTTTTCTTGATTAAGATCCCGAAGGATGAAAAATGTTTGAAATGTTTTTGTGTTTTTTAGAGAAGAAGTGTTTTGAATTAGAGTGTTTATAATACATGTTGTACCAAAGTCTAGAAGCTAGGATCGAATGCGTTGCATATCTCCCTAAGGACGTATACTAAACACTCTAGGCAATTGAGAGGTGGCCCCTCAATTACCATTTCCCAAGTATAAGGCTCATGGAACAACATCCATTATCTTTATTAAGTGTTTTATGATTATTTTGAGATGAGAAGAGAAAGGACACTAAAAGGGGGACTAGATCCAAGCCTAAAGTTGACATGCAATGGTGGTCCTAAGATTAAGATGAAAAGTAAATGCTACCTAATGTTATCATACATGGTTGAGATCCTAAAGTCTATCATAATCTCTCTTGAGCAAGAGAAATTAGAGGTCCTAGGGGAAAGAAACAACAGAGGAACAACAGGAAACAGAATAAGCATACAAGAATGCAAACATGAAATGCAAATGAGGGAGGAAATTGTGTGGGGTAAAGACCACCACAAGCTCATCTCAACCTCTAACAACAGTATGATAGATGCAAGAGATAAAGGGGACAAGAAATACATCAATTGAAACACACAAGAGCATCAAAAAGTGGGATGAAATGGCCTGAACCAAACAACATCAACCACAATGCCACAAAGCAAAACAACATGAAAAGAACAAAGAAAAGAACCCTAACTCAAAGAGGGGTTAGAACAAAAGAAGAAAAATAGCAAGGCATTCCCAAATATCATTCAACCAAGGCATCATCATGATTTGTGCAAAAAGATGCAACAAAAGTGTCCTCATGCTTCACCATTCAATTCATGTTTTAAACACCTCCAAAGGAGGGAACTTAGAAGCCTAAATGGTGTTCCAAAGTCCTTGGACAGCAAGGGGAATGAAGTAAAAGTTCTCAGAAGAGAAATAGAGTAAACCACAAGGAAATGCAAGCGAAATCCCAAAAGAAAGCAAGCTTGTTTCACAATGAAACCCTAATTGGAAACTCAAAAGTTACCAAGCAAATGAACAAGCAAAACCAAATGTTATGACCTAAACATGAGCAAGCATCATCCTTAACATGTTAACAACATGAATCAATAGGCATTGAGAGCTCAAAGGATCCAAAAATGTCATATCCAAGTCAAACTAGGTCAAGGTGTATGTATGAACCTTCCTTTAGGGTAACTTGACTTGCAAATTACTCTAAAAATAGGAAAATGATTCAAAAATTATCAAATAAAATACGAGAAACTCATAAATGTGTTGGAAATCAGGGGCCAAAAGATCTCAATCAAAGTCACTTCAGAACATCACCATAGAAATTTATTCACAAGGGTCCCCCATTGTGAAGGAGGATTGTTTAGGATAAAATGAAAGGCATCAAAAGTCAACTCAAAAGTCAACCAATCAGGGGAAAAATGGTCCTAAAAAATTCTTCAACTCATCATTGATATGAGGATTGAATTTCATTAGTTGGATCAAAAGAAAGTGAGAGAAATAAAATCAAGATCCAAATATGTCAAGATTTAAATTACATAAAACACTCCCAAAGTTAAATCCCATTTTTAATTGAAAAATAAATCATAAAATAAAATAAAAATTTCTAAAAATAAGAAAACATCTCAAAGATTCTAAAACATATTTTTTTGGGATTTTATGATCTATGGAAGTATTTTAAAATAAATTAAATCTAAACAGAACTAAAACAAAAACTAAAAGAAAAAGAAATAAAATGACAAATGGGCTGGGGGTGCCAATAGCAGCCCAGAAGCGCTACAAATCATTGGGCTTCACAAAAGTGGGGGGTGCTAATAGCAACCCAGCCCATCTGAAAAATAAAAATAAAAATAAAACGTGTGAATCTAGTGGTACACGGTCAACCAAGGCCTATGGTGGGATTCATCCAGGCGCGTCTGGTCTATTGGTATGCAGATCAAGTGGCTCACAAGATGCCAACTCATTTAATGAATATTCAACCTGGATTCCATGTGTTTGGTCAACGTGTGTGTATGGTGCGTCTTAATATGGGACGTTGAATTGAAAAGTAATCAAATCATGTGGATGGAAACAACACACATGGCCTGGTTGGGTTTAAAAAATGGGAGGGAGAACCAGACGCCGTAACCACTGTTCTGGTCGTCTTCTCCGGCGAACCCTCATCATCTTCTCACGGCCAAAAAACCCAGAACCCCCAAAACTTCGTCAAAATGAGAAAAATAAAAGCCTAAAGTGATCTCCAGGTTACGTGGATCATGAATCCACTAGCCATTTTCATTGATCAGGCCTTATTAACACAAAACGAAAGAAAATAGAAAACGAGCAAAAATAAAAAAGTTCATAAACAGTCACGAAACCAACCCAGAATCCATCTATGCATCAAGAGGTTTGTAAATATATGAAAATGGCATGATATTAATGCTTGAACAGTGAGAAATTTTAAAAGAAAGAAACCTAGAAAGTAAGCTTCCTCAGAGCTCAGTGTATGATCAAAGCTTGTAGTAAACTACCCAGAATCGTTCAGTGAAGTTCAAGAAATGTTTTAGGATGTTTAGTTTTGATTGAAACTCAGTGGAACTCAAAACACGATTTTGACTTGTTCACCACTTTTTCTCAATGCTCTCTCACTCAAACTCTCACCAAATCAAGTTCTGAATGTACAGGAATGATCTTGGGATTACTTATGATGGATTCAGATCAAGAATAGGCCCAATTCTGTTCCCTTTAGCCCAATTTGATTTTCACTTGTTTCACTTATGGTCATTTGAATAGTGCAAAAATTGCACCTTGATTAGCTGTAAAAAGGGCTTCCCTGGCTTGCATCTGAAGTAGGTTAATCAAAGGGCTGAAAATGATCCCTTGATTTCATCTTATGGTATGTTTTTGATATGTAACTTAAACTTGAAGAAACCATGGAAATGGCTACTAAAATGCACCCAAACTCCAAATCCAAATATGGCATTGTGTTTCAAATGTATTTGGCACTCAAAATATGCACAAGGTTGGTGCAAAATGTTTTCAAATGAATTAATTTTGATTTTTCCCTTTCTAAGCCTTTTTCATGGAAATTCAATTAGGGATTCTTCAACCTATGCCAAAACTTTGATGTCTTGATGCTTGGTTGAGCAAATGACCCAATTTGGAGCAAGTTTGATGTTGGAAAGATTTCCATTTGAAGTGTGCAAAGTGGTGAAAATGACCTATAATGAAAGTGACTTGTAATCCTGCTTTCCCAAAATACCCCTGCCTTGCAAGCCTCATAACTTGAGTTCTACAAATCAGATGAAGGACTTCTAGTACTCTTTGGAAAGCTAAGATCATAAGGAACAACTTTCATATTCATAAGAAGTTTAGAAGAAACATCCTTCTAGGTAAAAAATGGCTTGGAAGTTGGTTGACTTTTGTTGACCAAAATCACATTCATCTGAGGACCTGTAATTTGTCTGCATCATAACTTGAGTTCTATAAATCCAATCAAGGACTTCTAGTACTCAAAAGAAAGCTAAGAGCATGCTCTAAAAGTTTCATGTTGGTCAAAAGTTGAGATGGGACTTGTATCGTGAGATAGGTGGTCTTGAAGTTAGGCACTGAACATGGGATTTTACATTGAGAACCCTAATTCAGTCACTCCTCACACTCTTGATTCTTGATGATTTGATCTTGAAATGATATCCCATGTATCTTAACACAACTTTAAATGACCTTAGAGACTTGGAATTGAGTTTTAATCTCCTTCAAGTTCATAGTTGACTCAGGGTTGACCAGATGAAAACCCTAATTGCACCATCTTCAACTGTAACTCTTCACACTTGGTATAAACACTTGAATGAACTCCACAATGACCCTCAAGGCCTCCAATGAGCTTAAATGGTAATCTCCCTCCATAACCCTGGACTTGTGATCCTCAGATGGTCTTCAAATGGCCTCCAAGACAAGAGGTGAACCACATACACTTATCTGCTTATCCAAAGGGTTTTGACTTGTCTCTGATGATGATAACCCCCTTGTTGACTTGAACATAACCTATTGATTAGGCTTAGAACCCTTGGCACATTCCTCTTGTTGCACACACATCTCTTGATCCCCTGTAAAAATGAAAAATGCTATGCAATGCAATATGCTAGAACAATGAAATGAAACATAAACCAAGTAAAGAAAAGGTTGGTCAAATTTTGGGGTACAACAATGTGCTTGTGGAGGTTTTCACCCCAAACTTTTTCCTCCCTTTGCTTGTGTGTTAGTTTCTCTTTGTGCATTTCTTGCTTGCATTAATAAAGGTTGAGATGAGCTTGTGGAGGTTTTCACCCCACACTTTTTCCTCCGTTTGCATGTGTGGTGCATAGCATATGCATTCATTCATTCCTATTTCATGTCTTATTTCATGCTCTCTTCTTCTCTTTTCTTACCATGCTCCCTTAGGACTTACAATCTCCTTGTTTAAGGATGATTATGATAGACACTAGGTTTCAAACCATGTATGAGAACATTAAGTAGATTCCCTTTAACCTCAACTATAGGTTCATCTTGCATGACAACTACTAGGTTTGAACTAGTCTCCCTGTAGTTTGTCCTCTCTCTTTCTCATCTCAAAACAACTTCAAAATAATTAATAAAGGCTAATGAATATTGTACGCTACGAGCCTTAATTACTTGGGAAATGGTGATTGGGGGGTTTCCTCTTAATGGCCTAGAGTGTTTAGTGTTCAAACTTTGGATGATGTGCGACACATTCGCTCCCAGGTCATAGTCTCTAGTGCAATATGAATTACAAACAATTCAAAAACACTTCTCCCTAAAAGACTTCAAAAACAAATGATCAAACTTCATTTTCTCCTATGGGACCCTTAATAATGGAAAACCTTTTCGTAAACAAGAGTTTTGTTAACTCTTAGTTCTACCACAAACAGGTAACGCCTAAGTCTCCAAAGGTCGAGCTGCATACACCTAACTGCTAGAACTAGTTGTTAACCCTACTCGGGTAAAAACATTTGAACCAACTGGTGTTCGAGTTAGCCAAACTACGTTTGCTCTGATTTCTCATACTAGATGAGAATACGTAGTCACGAGATGATGTCTCAGCGAGCAACCTCCCCCCTTTCACCCATAATTAGCCGAACTACGTTGACTCTGATTTTCCCATTGCACGAGGGAATACATAGGCACAGAGCGGCGATGCTCTGCCAAGTCACTTTTCTTTTCTTTTGTCCCTGAGACCTTTAGCATCGATAGATTCAATCACCCTTTAGATAGATAACAAGCATGGATCTCATCAAGTACGACGGACTGTCGCTTCCACGAAAATAAGGTGCCGTCAAAACAGAAGAGTCGCCACCTTTCGTTATTTATCCCTCAGAGCGGGAAAGGGAACGATCGGAAAAACCTGAAGAAAAGGTATAAGACAAGGTCATCGCAACCATTGTCTGGGTTCGGGAGTCGGTTACGCAAGGGGAAGGTGTTATCACCCCTCACGTCCATCGTACTCGATGGGATCCACGCTTGTTGTGTTTATCTGACGGGTTTATTTAACTATCTACCTATCAAGGATGGTCTGAAAAGAAAAGGAAATGACTCGGCAAAGCGTCTCACTTTATGCCTACGTATTCTCATCAGAGAATGATAAATCAGAGTCAACATAGTTCGGCTAACTACAGGTTACGGGGAAGGTGGCTCAACAATACGTCAGTATTGTGCCTACGTACTCTTAACAGATATGAGAGATCAGAGCTTACGTAGTTCGGGATAATATGGCTTACGGGGATTCAGATTCATCTGTTTTATCGAGTAGGGTTAACAAACAGTTCCAGCAGTTTGGTGTACGCAGCTCGACCCTTGGAGACTTAGGTGTTACCGTTTGCGGTAGAACTGGGAGTTAACGACACTCTTTTCTTCATAAAAGCTTCCTTTGAATTATGGGCCCACGGGGCAAAAAAGGTTTGAAGTTTGTTTTCTGTCTTTTACGGAAGAAATGTTTTTTATGTTTGTCTGTAGTTTGTACAGCACTAGAGACTATGACCTGGGAACAAATGTGTCACATATCGTCCAAAGGATGTATACTAAACATTCTAGACGATTGAGAGGAGGCCGCTCAATTATCATTACCCAAGTAGCTTAAGGCTCGTAACGCGCTTTACTAACTTGCCTTTATTACGTTTTTTACTGTTGTTTGAGATGAGAAGAGAGAACAGGCTCAACTAAGGGGAGACAATCAAGTCCTAATGTTGTCATGCCAAGGATTCATCCTATGGTTGAGGTTTGAAACAGGGATCTCATAGATGTTATCATGCATAGGTTTCAACCTAAAGTTCTAATCATCACTTACTTATCAAAGGAAGTGAGATTCCTAGGGGATCATGTCAATGATAAACAGAAACAGATAAAGCATCAGCTTAAACGGTAAACAGATAAACAGCTGTAAAATGCATCAGCCTCCACAAGCTCATCTCAACCTCAAGCCAGATATGAATAACTTCAATCATACAGAAAAAATAAAATGCCATCAAGCAAATCACAAACCACATAGGCAAGGGAGCAGAGCTCAACCGAATACCCGCAAGCAAAGCCATATAGTAAAAATACAAGCAGAGGGAGCAACTCAACCTCTAGTGCAATCATGCTCCTAGCTTAACACAATCTAAACATGAACTTATTCTAATGCATCAAGCAAATCACACAAGTCACATAAATACAGTTGCACAGAAAGAAGACAGACAGGAAAGAAAGCAGATTAAGAGCTTCCACAGCTTCACAGCAAAGCAATCCTCTGACAGCAGTTCAGTCCTCAGTCTGTAATTGTTCTTCAAGGCTTTCATCTTCAATAGCAAGTATCAACTTGCTTCTTCAAGCTTTCAGGGCATCAAACACAAGTATCAACTTGTTCTTCTCCTTCAAGCTTCAGCTCTCAATTTCAATTTGAATCCTCTTCATACAAGTGTCAACTTGTTCTTCCTGATCTTCAAGCTTCAGCTCCAATGGCAGTCTTCAAACAAAGGGAAGTGAAACCTCTAGCATCTTCAATCTTCTAGAAAGGAACTCCATCCTCTAGCAAGGGAGAAAGATTCATCTAACAAAAGTAAGGTGGGGATAGGGATAAGCAAAGTGAAGACCAAAGGTCACCTCTATGCACTCCACCATCAAAGAAAGGAACCCTCAAAGGTTCTACCAACTTGTGAGGAGCCACAAATCCTACCAAAGGAGGGATGGGGCCTTCACAATGGGACCTTACATCATAGGGAGGAATGGAAGTGATCAACACCTTCCATGTTTCATGAAGGAAGAAAGTCTATTCTAAAGGATCTCCCTAAAAACCCTAATCCTTAACCCTAAACAAACTACACCAAAAGGAGAGAAATCTTCAAGTCCAAGCTCCACCATGCATTCCACAGCAGCCCACACAAGTCTTCATCATCATCCAAGAGCAAGAGAAGCAACACCCTATTCTAAGGGAACCAATGAAATCATTCTAGTTGAACTAACAAGTTAGGATCACCTAAAACCTAGTATTAAAGTTAATTCTAACTAAAATACTAAAATCAATTATAAAATCCTACAAAAATAACTATGGGAACCTATGTCAATCATGACTCTACCATGTTAATTTCAGAGATCAAATCCTCAAATAAGACCTAGAAATAAATTCTACACTATAAGGTACTAAGCTTAAACCCTAAAAGGGAGCACCTAAAGTTTCAACCTAAAAAAAACACCTAATTTCATCACAAAAATGTGAGAAAAATACTATGGGAGCATACATGTATAAGATAATCACACACAAAAAATCAAGCCTAAACTCATCACCAAGTGATCACACTAAAATCATCAAACAGAGGTGTCAACCATGGCAATTTTATTATCAAATAAAATGTAAAAATTGCACAAAACTTGAAAATGAATGATTTTCCTAATATTTTTATTCAATAAAATTCTAGATCCAATCATGAATCAGGGGAAAAAATCTGGAATCAATTGACCTATTTTTCTATTTTTTATGAATTATTGTCAAACTAGCATGAAATGATGAAATTAAAAGAAAAACAAAAGAATTAATAAAAGTTGCGTAGCAAATAGCAATTCAAGTCAGTTCAAATCCTGGGTTGGGCCAGATGGGGGTGTGGATATCAATCCAAGCACTAGGCCCATTTATTTCAGTTAAGTGAAACGGTGCGTATTGGCTTCAGTCAATAGTCAGCCCTTTCAAACTCAATTGTGGCCGTCTGCTTGGTTTACTTGGTCAAGTCTTCATGATGATCCAACGCTCACAACTCATCTTCTTCATTCAAATGTTCAGATGGAGGGAATTTACAGACGGTGGCCTGAGAAGTGGCGCCACCGTCTTCTCCAGTGAGGTCCAATATACAGGTCATCAAAAATTACAAAATGATACATCATCTCACTCCATTTTTCATGCTGATCATGAATCCAACCTTAGAATCATCTAAATCTCCATGGATTCTCAAACCCGATAGCTATTCCAAAACTTGTCAAAATCTTGAATCTCCTCAGAACTTCAATTAAATGCACAGAAATGATCCTCATCTCATGGTGATCAATTTCCCCTATCTAATCTTGATTATCAATCCAAGAATTGCAAGAATTCAGCTTCAACAAAAAATGATCCACATCCTAACTTGTCTCTAATTCCCAAATTGATCAACTCAAATCCATCTATACATCATCCAGATCATAACAACCTATAGATTTCTATCTATCTCCTCCTAGATTATGCACAAAAACGAAATGTACCAACCTGTGTTCAGAGGTGTAACAGAAGGGGTTCTTGATCACTTCAGCCTCCAAGATGATGCAGATACACTCCAAAACTCCTTCCAAAGCTAATGCAATCTTCAATTTCCCTTGATTTGCCCTGAAACTCAGAATTCGATTTCAACTTGCAGCTCTGAATTTTCAATGGCTCTCTCTGCTAAAAGCTTCAAATCCTTCCCAAAAAAATGGTTGAACACACTTACCAACTTATATAGAACTCATTAGAATCATCTAGAACTTTCTCAAAGCTTCAGAATGAGAAATTGGATTTTCAAATTCTCTCCAAAATCTCACTTACACCAGTCACGATTCCCACTCTGTTTTGGCCTTAGCAAGCTTGCATTTAACTTCTCATGAGATATTGAACATGAATGGTGATGTTTCCCTCCTTGTTTTCATCCAATGGCTTGTGTATGCTATGTTACTTCATCATGAAGAAACAAAGAAAAAGGGCATGATATTGGACTCAAATCAAAATTCTAATATTTCCAAAGTTTCTAAAATGCTTTTTCCATTCAAAAAATGATATTACTTTGCTCCATTTGCACACAAAATGATTTATTTGAATTTTTGGTCATTTAATCCATTTTAATCCTTCCTTTTTCACAACTTCTTGAACCAAGTCTCTCCTTGAGCCATTTCAATGTCTCCTTGATACATGGTCAAGGTTAAAACCCCATTTTGAGCAACTTTCAAGTTGAACATAATTTCATTTGAGGTGTCTAAGTTGGTGAAAATGACCTATAACCAAAAATGACCCATAATCACAACTTCCCAAAATACCCTTAACTTTTCAAATCCATAACTTGAGTTCTACAAATCCTATCAAGAACTTCTAGTACTCTCTAGAAATATAAGAGAATAAGGAACAACATTCATGTTGACCAAAAGTTCATAGGAATCATCCTTCTTGGGAAAACGTTTCATGCAAGTTGGGTAACTTTCAAGCTCCAAATTCACATACCTCAGATGACTTGTAACTTGTCTGGCTCATAACTTGAGTTCTATAAACCCTATCAAGGACTTCTAGTACTCAAATTAGAGCTACGCTCATGCTCTACAACAATCATGTTGGGGTCAAGATGAGATGACAATCATATCTTGAGTTAAATTCCCTTGAAGATAGGGGTCAAACTAGGGGATTTTACACTGTCAAGTCTTAGAAACCCTAGCTTGAAATTTCTCAAACTCTTCAATCATGATGAGTTAACCTTGAAATCATTCTTAGAACATCTCAATGTATCAATCCATGATCACATGGCTCTTGGATTAGGTCTCAACCTTCCTTCAAATCCTTAGTTGACTTAGGGTTGACCCAGTCAAACCCTAGCTGCACCACTCATGGCTGAGGCTTCTTAATCTTGCACAATGACCTGTCTAGGCCTCAAAGTGATCTTCAACACTTCTCATGATCTCTCTCAAGACCTTAAGTCTAACTTCATGGCTTCAGAATAATCTGATGACTTCCCACAACTCTCAAGTTAGGAGACCTACACACTTGGCTTCAATCACTCTCTCTGAGGATCTTTTAACTTCTCTGACAAGGATATCAACCCTTGAACATCTGAATAACCTTCTTATCTAGCCTCATAGTCTTGTGTAGCCCTTGACTGGTGATCATACCTCTTGATCTCCTGCATACATGTTAATGAAATGCAAATGATAATGCTAATGTGAATGAAATGAAACACAAGCTAGGTAAAGAAAAGTTGGGCAAATTTTGGGGTGCAACAGCTTCCCCTATTCAAACGGCTTGGACCTGACTGGGTGAGAAGCGAACGGCTCTCAAACAATCAAGGTAAATGACGGTTGAATACCAACAAACCCAGAAATTTACCAACTGCACAAGTGCACGGTACTCTGATGGGGACAAATATTCGAAAACTGAAATAATAGTTGCACGGCAACTAGCTGGAGAAATACTGATCTGAACCCCCGTCAGGATGATTCTCTGATTTATCTGATATCATTGTGTCCTTAAATCATCAAGGGATCACCGCTTAAACGGTAATTGGCGATTTGCCAACCACACAGGTAAGCGATACTCTGATTGGTAGGAACATCTTCCATAACTGAGCATGATAGTTGCACGGCAACTCTGCTGGGGAATTGGTCACACGGTAACCGGTGAATGGTCTAATCTCAAATCTCCCTCGAGATGATTATCAGATTTTGCTGTAGATCTTCGTCCTCAAGTCATCAAGGGGTCATCAGCTACACGGTAACTGGTATTGGATGGTTGACCATGCCGTCAGGCATTCTGCGTCATAGCAGAAGAGTTCCTCGGGACTCATCAGGTCATTAGGAACTTTTTAACAATCAAGTTAGTTACGCCATAGGGCATTCAAAGAAATTTTCGGGCGTCAGCCGACCTTTGTCAGTAAGTCGGGGATAGAATCCTTGGTCAATCATGAACAAAATAGGGATATCTATTCTTCTGCCGTCAGGCACCCCGCGTCAGCTAGGAGAACTACTTCGACATCACAGTTGGACTTCGCCAATAAGTCTTCAAATTGAATCCTTAATCAATCAGGAACCACTAAGGATACGCAATCTTTTGCCGTCCAGCACTCTGCATCAGCTAGGCAAACTGCTTCGACATCGCAGCTGGACTTCATAAGTAAGTCTTCAAATGGAATCCTTAGTCAATCACGGACCACTAAGGATATACATTCTTTTGCCGTCAGGCACTCCGCGTCAGCTAGGAGAACTGCTTCGACATTTAGACTTCATCAGTAAGTCAGGGGTTTTGGCACCGCTGCCGAACTTCAATCATCAAGTCTTCAAGGAAATTTCAACTTCTCTGTTTAAAACCTGCTGGGGATGACACATCTCCGCTGGGGATTCTGGAGAACTATCAAGTAACTCTACTTCGGGGATCCAGAAATCATTCTGGGTGAATCAACTCTGCTGAGGACTTTAAGAATCATCTTGGACAAATAACTCCGCCGGAGACTTCAAGAATCATCCTGGCCCAATAACTCTGCTGGAGATTTCAAGAATCATCCTTAGCAAACACTGTCGGGGATTCTAAGCATCAACTTGAGCAACCCTCTCTGGCGACTTCACTGTGGATTTTAAGAATCATCTTAATCAAACAACTTCGCTGGGGAATTCAAGAATCATCTTGAGCAAATCATCCTGCGGAGGAACATCTGCAAAACAAGAACGGTAACGACCTAGCTCATGTTTCATATGCATATGTTTGACAATGGCGCAATGCTCCACACGGTGGAAATGCTATGCATTTTTAGGGTAAATGCTATGCAATCATGCAAAATGCTACGACCTCATCAGCAAAATAAATGCTGAAGGGAGAATCCCCTTGTCAAGAAGAAAGAACCACTCTGGTGGGGGAAGGAATCATCCTGCCGAGGAGAAGAAGTCACGCCAATCTCAATTGGATTCCTCCTGGGGAAATGAACTTCAGACGACTGCTGCAGGGAACAAAGTTCTACAAGAACCTGAACCCGCTCAACCATGTATTCAAACCATAATTGCTGAGGAAAATGATGTCGATCGCAGAAATAAACTGCAAGGCCTTTGCGGCCAAACTTCCCTGGAGATAACGACTCCGATGGGGAAATACAGCATCAGTTGTTCAATATTCTACTGGGGAACACCAATCATGGCCCACACGGCTTCCAAGGACTCGGCTCTCTTGGGGATTTGCAAACATGGCTAGGGAAGAAGGAACCATCCTGCTTGCTGGGGAGAATACAACTCTGTGGGGAATCTCAATTCCGCTGGAGACATCAGTCTTGAACTATTGAGTGCTGCATACTTGCGGATAGTTTTCCATGAGAATCTGCACTTTGCCTCGGTGCTGGGGTAGAACATACGCCTCAACGCATGACTCAGTTGGGGAAATGACGATCCTTCAGGATACCTCTGATTGGGGAGAATCTTCTCTGCTTGGGGAGACATATCAATGCTTACAATCTCATGTTCAGACTCCGTGGGGAGATGCTGCTGCACTCGGTGGGGTAGAAGGAATCATCCTGCTTGGGAACCATACGACGTACTGTCTTGGAATATGTTGTACGTGCAACAACACAAACAAACAGACGAAATACCCTTCTCAAAGGGACCTATCAAAGTTATCATCTTGTGACAATGTTCAAGTAATTCATTGTTTCAACAATCAGTGGCCTAGGCCAGTAAGTTTATGTATGCGCATTTTATCAAAAACATCGACGTTCTTTTTCGCAAACAAAACAGATAGATGCTAAACAAACAAACAGAATTGCTGAATAGTATATATTTTATTGATGACGAACCCCTGAATGGGTAAAAATGTTTTACAACAGATGCAAGCTCCTGGAATGAGGAAGCTGCGCAAATATAAAAACATAAATATACATCAGTATATACACAAATGTCGGTAATACGGCGTAGACGAACACCATGAGTTAATCCCTCTATGACCTACTCGACTTCGATACTTCTCCGACGCTTCAGCTTCAGAAGAGATTGATTCAGATAAACGGCCCTCAGGTCTTCCAAACCACTAAACAATGAAAGTCCACACGCGGAACGCAGTCATTTGCTGTTTCAAATCCCTAACTTTTGCCTGAATCGCCCTTTCGGGTTTTCAATTCACCGGGATACCCTTTTTTGCCAAAGTCTCCCTTCCGGGTTTTCGACTTTGCGGGTGTACATTTTTCCATTTATATCCCTAATTTTTGCCCGAACCTTTTTCCTTTTTTATGGTTCGTCGGGATTCCCCGTTTTTGCCTGGATATTCTTTTTCTTTCCAGCGGGTCATTCTTAAGCAAATTATTTTTTAACTGTGTCCGCGTTCACCGCGGATGCAAAATCTTCGCCATCCATCGTGGATAATAACAAGGCTCCTCCCGAGAAGACCTTGCTGACGATGTATGGACCTTCGTAATTGGGAGTCCACTTGCCCCGGTGATCGGAGTGTGGAGGAAGAATCTTCTTCAGGACGAGATCACCCGTCTGAAAGCTTCTAGGATGCACCTTCTTGTCATATGCTTTCTTCATTCGGCTTTGGTACAGACGACCATATGCAATCGATTCTAACCTCTTCTCGTCCATCAGGATGAGTTGGTTTAGTCGGTTCTTAATCCATTCTGCCTCATCGAGTTTCACATCAACCAAAACTCGTAAAGAAGGGATCTCAACTTCTAACGGTAGGACATCTTCCATACCGTACACCAGTGAGAAAGGAGTTTCCCCGGTTGATGTACGTACCGTTGTACGATAACCGTGCAGTGCAAATGGCAACATCTCGTGCCAATCCTTATAGGTCACAACCATCTTCTGCACAATCTTCTTGATGTTCTTATTGGCCGCTTCAACGACGCCATTCATCTTCGGCCGGTAAGGAGATGAGTTGTGGTGTTCAATCTTGAAACTCTGGCACAGCTCCTTCATCATCTTGTTATTCAAATTCGAACCATTATCAGTAATGATCCGCTCGAGAATTCCGTATCGACAGATGATGTCCCTCTTTATAAATTTATCCACCACCTGCTTGGTCACGTTAGCATACGAGGCTGCCTCCACCCACTTGGTGAAGTAGTCGATGGCTACTAGAATGAAGCGATGACCGTTAGATGCAGTGGGCTCGATCTTGCCTATCATGTCGATGCCCCACATGGAGAACGGCCACGGGGAGGACATGACATTTAATGGGCACGACGGCACATGAATCTTATCAGCATAAATCTGGCATTTATGACATCTCTTCGCGAATTTAAAGCAATCTGATTCCATCGTCAGCCAGTAATATCCCGCCCTCAGGATCTTTCTCGTCATAGCATGCTCGTCAGCGTACGTACCAAATGTGCCTTCATGGACTTCTTCCATGAGCATACTCGCTTCTTTCTCATCTACACATCTGAGTAGCACGAGATCTTGGTTTCTTTTATACAAAACTCCATCAGGATTGAGATAGAAATTTCCAGACAGCCACCTCAGAGTCTTCTTATCCTGGGTTGACGCTCCCGCGGGATACTCCTTAGTTATAAGGAAAGTCTGGATATCATGGAACCATGGCTTGCCATCGGAGGCTTCCTCGATCGCAAAGACGAATGCAGGTCTATCAAGACGAGAAAGAACAATTCTTGGAGCTTCATTCCAAAAATTGACTTTATACATCGAAGCCAACGTGGCTAAGGCATCAGCCATCTGATTTTCGGCCCTGGGCACATGATGGAGTTCCACTCGATCAAAGAACGGAAGCAGCCTTCTGGCATAGTTCAGGTACGACACCAAATTCGATTGACGAGTCTCCCACTCCCCTTTAATCTGGTTAATCATGAGTGCAGAGTCACCATATACATCTAGGTTCTTGATTCTCAGATCAATTGCTTCTTCTAGACCCATGATGCATGCTTCGTACTCTGCTTCGTTATTGGTGATCGAAAATGTCAGTCTAGCGGTGAACGGGATGTGGGATCCATGGGGAGTCGTGATGATTGCCCCAATGCCCCTTCCGTAAGAATTAACCGCCCCGTCAAATATCAATTTCCATTGGGATTTCCTATCTGGACCCTTGTCGGGCAACGGTTCATCGCAATCTTTCACCTTGAGAAACATGATATCCTCATCAGGGAATTCAAATTTCATCGGCTGAAAATCTTTGATCGGCTGTTCGGCGAGGTATTCAGACAATACGCTTCCCTTGATGGCCTTCTGGGCAACGTACTGAATGTCATATTCCGTCAACACCATTTTCCATCTGGCAATCCTGCCCGAAAGCGCTTGCTTCTCGAAGACGTACTTGATCGGATCCATCTTCGAAATTAGCATGGTTGTGTGGTTGAGCATGTACTGTCGTAAACGTTTGGCAGCCCAGGCGAGTGCACAACACGTCTTCTCCAGCATCGAGTAACGAGATTCACAATCTGTGAACTTTTTACTCAAATAATAAATGGCATGCTCCTTTCTGCCCGTCTCGTCGTGCTGACCGAGAACACACCCCATACTATTCTCAAGAACTGTCAAGTACATGATTAAAGGTCGTCCGGCCACTGGGGGTATCAAGATCGGAGGTTCCTGTAGATACTGTTTTATCTTATCAAATGCCTTATGGCAATCCTCGTTCCAGATAATCGCCTGATCTTTGTTTAGCTGTTTGAACATCGGTTCACATGTGGCCGTGAGCTGAGAGATAAACCTTGCAATGTAGTTTATTTTGCCCAAGAAACCACAGACTTCTTTTTCGGTTTTTGGCGCTGGCATTTCTTGTATCACTTTTATCTTCGCAGGATCAACCTCAATGCCTCTTTCACTCACGACAAACCCCAGTAGTTTTCCAGACCGTACTCCGAAAGTACACTTGTTAGGATTCAGCCTCAACCTGAACTTCCTAAGTCTCTTCAAAAAGCTTCAGCAAATTGACCAGATGTCCCTCCTCCATTTGGGACTTCGCGATCATGTCATCAATGTTGCACCCCAAAATTTGCCCAACTTTTCTTTACCTAGCTTATGTTTCATTTCATTCACATTAGCATTATCATTTGCATTTCATGCAGGATATCAAGAGGTATGATTACCAATCAAGAGCTACACAAGACTGTGAAGCTAGTTAGAAAGGTTATTCAAGTGTTCAAGGGTTGATATCCTTGTCAGAAAAGTTAAAAGATCCTCAAAGAGAGTAATTGAAGCCAAGAATATGGGTCTCTTAACCTGAGAGTTGTGGGAAGCCATCAGATGATTCTGAGGTCATGGAGATGGACTGGAGATCTTGAGAGAGGTCATGAGAGGTGTTGAAGATCACCTTGAGGCCTGGACAGGTCATTGTGCAAGATTAAGAAGGCTCATCCATGAGTGGTACAGCTAGGGTTTGACTAGGTCAACCCTAAGTCAACTAACGATTTGAAGAAGGTTGAGACTTAATTCAAGATCCATGTGTCGCTTCCGCGAAAATAAGGTGCCGGTAAAACAGAAGAGTCGCCACCTTTCGTTATTTATCCCTCAGAACGGGAAAGGAAACGATCGGAAAAACCTGACGAAAAGGGTAAGACAAGGTCATCGCAACCATTGTCTGGGTTCGGGAGTCGGTTACGCAAGGGGAAGGTATTAGCACCCCTCACTTCCATCGTACTCGATGGGATCCACGTGATAACACGAAATCGTATATATATTTTGATGCATAATTCAACTAAAGTTTAACCGTTTTCGATCCGATTTCGGGTTATTTCCGTGTTATTTGTCTGATGTTTTGCAGGTATTCAACGATCACGTCTAAACAAGGAAACATGAAGAAAAGAAGCAATCTCAGATGATATATGGACGAAAAAGGAGTGAAAACACAATGAAAAGCGCAGGAAGCTATTTTTGCTGATGTGACGACCGTCACAGCTTCATGACGACCGTCACACGGGTGACGACCGTCACACCTTGTGACGACCGTCATGCAGGCAAAAATGCCCCACTTCAATTACACGTTAAAGAATCAGTTCCAATTCCCACAGAGTGGACCACTACTTCCTAAATTATCTGCCTCAAAGTCCATCATCTTCAATGATAACCGTTGGGATTCCACTTCTATAAAAAGGGAAGCAGGGGACTTCAGAAAGTGTGCTGCATTCATACCACGAAGTGCTGCCGAATTTATTTCCAGAGCATATTTTCCAGTTTTATATTCTTATTTGTTTCTCTTTACCTTTCCTGCATTCCAATTTTCATTCTTCTGTAATTTCTACTTTCATTTGTACGATCAATTTGGCATAAAGACCAGAATCCTGCCAACATCTGTGGAGGATCTGCCCAAAGGCCAATTGGAATATTTACAGGTTTCTCATTTCAATCGATTCCAGTTTTATTATAATGCAAATCATTATTTATTATTTTTATTTATGTTTTATCTTTCCCAAATCCATGTCTAGCTAAACTTAGGTAATCAATATGTAGTAATAATTCGAATGGGATTTGATAACAACTGGTTGAAAAACTTTCTTTTCAAATAAGTAATTTATGGTCTGAGTGTTTAAAATTGATTTACTGAATAAACTTCGTCGCGAAAGCGAGAACTTATTTAAAAGTAGTTTTGCCACGAAAGTGGGAAATTAATTAAGATACGAACCAACAACCGAAAGTTGCGGTAAGGTCAGATAGTAAACACTAGTCATTCATTTTAATAACAGCGAAAGCACTTTAAAATGAATTAGAACTTAGAGATTTCCAAAAAATAATTTTAACCCCGAACGGGATACGAAAGTGTACGTTTGGCCCTTAGGATTATGATTAGCGTCAATAACCATCGTGAGGCGAGAGTCTTCAAATCTCCATTTTCTGCTTAAATAAACTTTGAAAATTATTTCATACACCAGTAACTTATCAGATCCCTGAAGAACACAATTACTACGTATCGATTCAATCACTTATAATCTAAATAGTATTCTTAGTTCCCTTTTAGTGACAATCTTATTCCCTTAAGCATATTCTACCTAGCTAAACATAGTAACTCCCGAGAACACTAGTTTGATTACGAGTCTCTGTGGGATCGATATCTATTATTACTACGCGATAGACTGTGCACTTGCAGTTAGGTTGCATTAGACATAGAAAGTCGCGATCAAGTTTTTGGCGCCGTTGCCGGGGACCCGTTTAGTCAATAGTGTAACCTTCTGTTACGCCGTATAGACTAGGTTAACAATTTTCATTTTTCCTTTACTAGTGCTGTCGATTGTATGCCAAGAAATCGCCCGCAAGGCGATATCGTAAAACCTTCAGTCGCAGAACTAGAACGCTTCTTACATTTAAGAAGTAGAATCATTGAGTACCAACTCAAACAACTCAAACATAACACTCCCGAACCTCTCACTCCCATTCCCAAATCAGAAGAAGAAGAACCAGAGATGGCTGAAGGACCTCCAAACAAACCGCTGAAGGCATACGCTACACCCTCTCAGATGGAGCCTAGAAGTAGCATTGCTGCCCCAGCTATTACCCGAAATGATTTTGAGCTGAAACCATCATTGTTGTCGGCTGTACAACAAAACCAAATCTCAGGAAATGCAACTGAGGATCCGAACGAACATCTAACGAAGTTTGTACAATACGCAGACACAGTGAAAGCAAATGGAGTAACTCCAGACGCGATAAGACTTCGTCTTTTCCCATTCTCTCTTAGAGATAGAGCGTGGACATGGTTACAATTGTTACCATACAACTCCGTTACGACGTGGGAGCAATTGAAGAACGTCTTCTTAGCGAGTACTAGAAGTCCTTGATAGTATTTGTAGAACTCAAGTTATGGCTTTGACAAGGCAAGGGTATTTTGGGAAGTTATGATTATAGGTCATTTTTTGTTATAGGTCATTTTCACCAACTTAGACACCTCAAATGAAATTTTGTTCAACTTGAAAGTTGCTCAAAATGGGGTTTTAACCTTGACCGTGTATCAAGAAGACATTGAAATGGCTCAAGGAAAGACTTGGTTCAAGAAGTTGTGAAAAAAGGAAGGATTAAAATGGATTAAATGACCAAAAATTCAAATAAATCATTTTGTGTGCAAATGAAGCAAAGTAACATCATTTTTTTGAATGGAAAAAGCATTTTAGAAACTTTGGCAATGTTAGAGTTTTGGTTTGAGTCTCATGTCTTGCCCTTTTTCTTTGTTTCTTCATGATGAAGCAACATGCCATACACAAGCCATTGGATGAAAACAAAGAGGGAAACATCACCATTCATGTTCAAAATATCATGAGAAGTTGAATGCAAGCTTGCTAAGGCCAAACCAGAGTGGAATTCGTGACTGGTGTAAATGAGATTTTGGAGAGAATTTGAAAATTGAAAATCTCATTCTGAAGCTTTGAGAGAGTTCTAGATGATTCTAATAAGTTCTATATAAGTGGTTGAGTGTGTTCAGCCATTTTTTTGGAAGAGATTGGAGCCTGAAGCAGAGAGTGAAGTTGAAATTTCATAGCTGCAAGTTGAAATCGTATTCTGAGTTCAAGGCCAATTCAAGAGAAATTGAAGATTGCATTAGCTTTGGAGGGAGTTTTAGAGTGAATCTGCATCATCTTGGAGGCTGAAGTGATCAAGAACACCTTCTGTTACACCTCTGAACACAGGTTGGTACATTTCGTTTTTGTGCATAATCTAGGAGGAGATAGATAGAAATCTATAGGCGGTTAGGATCCTGATGATGTATAGATGGATTTGAGATGATTAATTTGAGAATTAGAGACAAGCTAGGATGTGGATCATTTTCTGTTGAAGCTGAACTCTTGCAATTCTTGGATTGATAATCAAGATTAGATAGGGGAAATTGATCACCATGAGATAAGGATCATTTCTGGGCATTTAATTGAAGTTCTGAGGAAATTCAAGATTGAGGTGTATTTTGGAATGGCTACCGGGTTTGAAAATCCATGGAGATTTAGATGATTGTAAGGCTGGATTCATGATCAGCATAAAAAATTGGACAAGATGATGTATCATTTTGCAATTTTTGATGAACTATGCGTTGGTCTTCACCGAAGAAGACGGCGTCGCCACTGTTCAGGCCACCGTCTGTAATTTCCCTCCACCTGAGCATTTGAATGAAGAAGATGAGTTGTGGGCGTTGGATCATTTCTGAAGCTTGACCAAGTCCATGGGATGAATGGCCACGATTGAGTTTGAAAGTCAGCCTTGGACTCCTTCATCAATACGCACCGTTTCATTTAATTAAAGCGCCTGGGCTTAAGGATTGGGTTGATATCCACACCCCCACCTGGCCCAATCCACATTTTGAACTGATTTCATTTTCTATTTACCACGCAAGTTTATTAATTCTTTTGTGTTTTATTTTAATTTCATCATTACATGTTAGTTTGAAAATAATTCATGAAAAATAGAAAAATAGGTCAATTAATTCCAGGTTTTTTCCCCCTGATTCATGATTGAATCTAGAATTTTTTTGAATAAAAATATTAGGAAAGTCATACATTTTCAATTTTTTCATTTTTTACATTTTATTTGATAATAAAATTGCCATGGTTGATACCTCTATTTGATGATTTTAGTGTGATCACTTGGTGATGATTTTTGGCTTGATTTTTTGTGTGTGATTAGCTTAGACATGTATGCTACCATAGTATTTTTCTCACATTTTTGTGATGAAATTAGGTGTGGTTTTCAGATTGAAGCTTTAGGTGCTCCTTTTTAGGGTTTAAGCTTAGTACCTTGTAGTGTAGAATTTATTTCTAGGTCTTATTTGAGGATTTGATCTTTGGAATTAACAGGGTAGAGTCATGATTGACTTAGGTTCCCATAGTTATTTTTGTAGGATTTTATAATTGATTTTAGTATTTTAGTTAGAATTAACTTTAATACTAGGTTTTAGGTGATCCTAATTTGCTAACTCAACTAGAATGACTTCATTAGTTCCCTTAAGCTAGGGTTTTGCTTCTCTTGCTTTTGGGTGATGATGAAGACTTGTGTGGGCTGCTGTAGAATGAATGGTGGAGCTTGGACTTGAAGATTTCTCTCCCTTTGGTGTAGTTTGTTTAGGGTTAAGGATTAGGGTTTTTAGGGAGATCCTTTAGAATAGATTTTCTTCCTTCATGAAACATGGAAGGTGTTGATCACTTCCGTTCCTCCCTATGATGTAAGGTCCCATTGTGAAGGCCCCATCCCTCCTTTGGTAGGATGAGTGTCTCTTCACAAATTGGTAGAACCTTTGAGGGTTCCTTTCCTTGATGGTGGATTGCTTAGAGGTGACCTTTGGTCTTCACTTTGCTTCTCCCTATCCCCACCTTGCTCTTGTTAGATGAATCTTTCTCCCTTGCTAGAGGATGGAGTTACTTGTTAGAAGAATGAAGATGTTAGCGGTTGCACTTCCCCTGTGTTTGAAGACTGCCTTTGGAGCTGAAGCTTGTAGATCCAGAAGAACAAGTTGACACTTGTGAAGAAGATCAAATTGAGACTAAAGAAAGAGCTGAAGCTTGAAGAAGATGGAGAACAAGTTGATACTTGTATCTGATGCATTGAAAGCTTGAAGAAGCAAGTTGACACTTGCTATCGAATATGAGAGCCTTGAAGATCATTTACAGACTGAGGGCTGAAGTGCTGTCAGAGGATTGCTTTGCTGTGAAGCTGTGGAAGCTGTTGATTTGCTTTCTTGACTGTCTGTTTTCTTTCTGTGCAACTGTATTGGTATGACTTGTTTGATTTGCTTGATGCATTAGAATAAGTTCATGTTTAGATTCTTTAAATCTAGGAGCATGATTGCATTAGAGGATGAGTTCCTCCCTCTGCTTTTACTTTTACTGTATGGCTTTGCTTGCGGGTATTCGGTAGAGCTCTGCTCCCTTGCCTATGTGGTTTGTGATTTGCTTGATGGCATTTTATTTTCTCTTTATGATTGCAGTTATTCATACTTGGCTTGAGGTTGAGATGAGCTTGTGGAGGCTGATGCCCCACACATCTTTCCTCCCTCACTTGCATTGCATGCATTTTACAGTCGTTTACTGTTTACTATTTAAGTTGATGCTTTACCTGTTTCTGTTTATCATTGACATGATCCCCTAGGAATCTCACTTCCTTTGATAAGGAAGTGATGATTAGAACTTTAGGTTGAAACCTATGCATGATAACTTCTAGGAGATCCCTGTTTCAAACCTCAACCATAGGATGAATCCTTGGCATGACAACATTAGGACTTGATAGTCTCCCCTTAGTTGAGCTTGTTCTCTCTTCTCATCTCAAACAACAGTAAAAAACGTAATAAAGTAAAGTTAGTATAAGCGCGTTACGAGCCTTAAGCTACTTGGGTAATGATAATTGAGCGGCCTCCTCTCAATCGTCTAGAATGTTTAGTATACGTCCTTTGGACGATATGCGACGCATTCGCTCCCAGGTCATAGTCTCTAGTGCTGTATGAACTACAGACAAACATAAAAACATTTCTTCCATAAAAGACAGAAAACAAACTTCAAACCTTTTGCCCCGTGGGCCCATAAGTCAAAGGAAGCTTTTCTGAAGAAAAAAGTTTCGTTAACTCCCAGTTCTACCGCAAACGGTAATGCCTAAGTCTCCAAGGGTCCAGCTGCGTACATCAAACTACTGGAACTGTTTGTTAACCCTACTCGAAAAAACAGATGAATCTGAATTCCCGTAATCCGTATTATCCCGAACTACGTAAACTCTGATCTCTCATACCTGTTGAGAGTACGTAGGCACAATACTGACGTATTGGCGAGCCACCTTCCCCGTAATCCGTATTTTCCCGAACTACGTAAGCTCTGATCTCTCATACCTGTTGAGAGTACGTATGCACAATACTGATGTATTGGTGAGCCACCTTCCCCGTAACCCGTATTTAGTCGAACTACGTTGACTCTGATTTCTCATTCTCTAATGAGAATACGTAAGCATAAAGTGCGACGCTTTGCCGAGTCATTTCCTTTTCTTTTCAGACCAGCCTTGATAGGTAGATAGTTAAATAAACCCGTCAGATAAACACAAACAAGCGTGGATCCCATCGAGTACGATGGACGTGAGGGGTGCTAATACCTTCCCCTTGCGTAACCGACTCCCGAACCCAGACAATGGTTGCGATGACCTTGTCTTATACCTTTTTCGTCAGGTTTTTCTGATCGTTTCCTTTCCCATTCTGAGGGATAAATAACGAAAGGTGGCGACTCTTATATTTTGCCGGCACCTTATTTTCGCGGTAGCGACAGCTGGCGACTCTGCTGGGGACTTGATAGTTTTCGGGGATCCAACGTCCCTTATGCGAGTCAATTTGGGGATCTAACGTCCCCCGCGAGAGTCAATCCTAGCGCTTGTATGATTACTTGTTGGGTTGTGTTTATTTATCGCATTTTATTTCCTGCATTTTATTTTCAGTATGATATGATTATCTATATTGTTGTGGGAGGGGCATTCTGATGAGTGAGAAGCCAGACCCAGGCTTGAGAGCTACATAGTGTTAGAGTGGGTTAGTGGAGGACGTGCTTGCTTTGCTTGCAGCTGTTCCCACGTAATCCACACTCAGACGAGGTTCTCTTTGATGGCTTCCTATTGGTCATTTGGACTCGAGGGGTTGTCGGATCTGAGGATTGTCGACTCTGGGAACTGATCATTTGGAATTCAGCTAAGTGAGGCCGCTTCAAGAGATGATGATGCTACACCTTCTAGTTATCGTATCATCGTTTCTTGAAAGTCTGTGACGCTGATGACCGCATAGGATGCCGAACCTTTTCTGTGATTAGGTCCATACCTGTGAGCAGGTTCGGGTTATTGCAGGAAACCTTAACCTTCAGATTACCTGGTTTTCTTGATAGTGAATCAGTTTTGTTGGTACCAGAGGTTCTCATCATCAGATATATGGTTGTTCTTGACAGAGCAGATTTATGGTCCGGTATAAGGGGTTCTTCTCATTAGAGATATGGTTGTTCTTGACAGAGCATTATTGTGGTTTTGTTGATATAGAGCCTTCATCTCCTCAACAGCACAGTCATCTTGATCTCCTGCTGCATGATTGCATTTTGCATTGCTTGCATCCTCATCTGCATGTCATTAATGTGTGTCTATGTTGCAGGTGCATATTTCTCCCCTGGTTCTAGTGATCTTGATCCTCATGGCTGATATGGCATCTCTGAAGAAGACTGTGGCTTACAAGTTACCAACACCTGACATCCGGGAGTTACGAGCTTTGATTTCGTTGGCTGATAAGACAGTGATGGAGAGTTTCAGGAAGAGTTATGGGAGACTTCTGGGTATTGTGTATAAGCTTCCTACGTACGAGTTGAATGGCCTCTATGCTCTTCTGCAGTTTTACGCCCCACAGCTCAGATGCTTTGTGTTCCCCGACTATGTCCTAGCTCCGACCCTGGAGGAGTACTCTGACCTGTTAGGGGTTCCTTTGATGAATCAAATGCCTTATTACCGTGTTGAGGGTGAACCCAAATTGAGTAAGCTGACTGACGCTCTTCATGTAGATGAGTTTGAATTAGAAGGGATGGTATCCAGGAAGATTGGAGTTCATGGTTTCCTTTTGCATTTCCTGATGGAAAAAGCCCGAAAGTTTGCCGAGAAGGGTCGCTGGGATGTGTTCAATTCCTTCTTATCCCTTTGTATCTATGGGGTCATGCTATTCCCGAGTCATCCGGACTTCATAAGCATGGATGCTTGCCATATATTTGCCTCCGGGAATCCAGTGCCCACTCTCCTCGGAGACGTCTACCATTCAGTTCACAGCAAGAATGAAAACAGAAAGGGAAAGAACGTGGCATGTTGTGCTCCTTTACTGTATAAGTGGTTTGCTAGCCATCTTCCTAAGTCGGGGCCGTTCATTGATTCTGCTGAGTCTTCGCCTTGGTCTGCGCGTTTGATGGGTTTGACTGCTGACGATATTATCTGGTTTGATAGAGATCTACTGGGCAAAGATATTGTGTATAGCTGCGGTGGCTTTCCGAACGTCCCCTTGGTCGAAAGGAATGGATGTATCAACTACAATCCGTCTCTGCTAATACGAAAATTTCGGTATGCACTACGAGGTCCTCCTAAAGAGGAAGAGATACGGGAATCTCTGTATTTCACAGGGTTGCTTGAAGGCGACACTTTGGTCAAGGTACAGAATGCTTGGAGCAAAATTCACCAAAAGGGGAAAGTCTTGCTGGGAAAGAGCAACAACAAGGCCTTTGATCCGTACGTGACTTGGGTGCGAGAAAGAGCCACCAAGTTTCTAATGTCGTTTCCTGTCGTGGAACCATTGTATCATCTTGAGCACAAAGAGCCTACTACAGTTGATATTCAGAAATTCAACCAGGTACTCCAAGAGAAGGAAGAGCTACGAAAGGCCAACGAAGAGTTGGAGAAAGAGATCGCTCAACTTCGGAAAGAAAAAAGCGAAGCCATTTATACCTGCAAGAAGCAGACTGAGATGATCAACCGTCTAGGCTCCAACCTGACCAAAGAAACTGATGCTAGGGAACGTCTGGGGCTGGATCTGAAGTCAGTACATGGCGTGTTGACAACCAAGAAACAGGATCTAGACAGAGTGTACCGGAAGCTAACCCAATACGAGAGGGTCTGGAGCAGCACCATAGCCAAGTACAAAGAGCGGGAAGAAAAGCTAAAGCAGCGAGTAGCCGAGCTAGAAGCTCAGATTATGGTGAAAGACGAGAACACAGAGGCTGAAGCCTCCCTGCGACAAGACGTCCAGTATAGATTGGCTGAGGCCGAGGCAAATTTGCAAGATTCTCAACTCCGAGCTGATGCTAAAAGGAGAAGAGTCGAGAACCATTCTAAAGAAGGTGTTTCTAGGAGCGTTGTCGATAACCTCCCAGAGTCCATCAGGCAGAGGGACCTGCTGGCCCATGGTTTGCCTACTCAGTCAGATCATCCCGCTACAAAGAAGTTGATAGAAGATTTTCGTGCCCGTGGCCACACCTGATCTCTTGTATCTTTCTTTGTACATTTTATGCATTGATATGCTGATCACCGCTAGGTCTGTTGGTTGGGGTCATGCCTTATTGCTTTAGTTGTATGTGATTACAGTTGTACGCTACCCGAGCAGGCTTTTCAGATGAATATATGAGGATTTCTTTTCCATGATTGGATCATAGACTTTATTTGTCTCGGAAACTAGGATCGAGGGGGAATCTCCCCAAGGCACAGACACACATTTGCATTTGCATGAAGCATTTGCATAACGAGCACTTTGTCGTTCTTTCTAACCCTTTGTGTATGCAGGTTGTTCCAGGATTGATCAAAGACCGATCCACCGCTATCCAACCAGAGCGAATCAAGCTAGAGCAATGGAACAAGTGCAAACTGACGTCCAGGAACTCCGGGAGAGGATGGACCGCTTCATGGAGCTCATGCAAGTGGTTGCCAACGGCCAAGACCAGCTCAGAACATTGGTCCAGCCTCTGATCTCAAGGGTTGACAGCAACTGTGTACTCCATGGTGGGAGTATTCCAACCCCTCCTCCTGTTGAAACTCCTCATGGTGGCATCCCCGTGACCGGGGGGAATGGCAGTGGTAACGACAATGTGATCACTAACATCAGGCTCAATGGTAATACGATTGGCATCGGTAATGGAAATTTTGAAGCTAATGGCAACGCTGGACTAGGCAACGACAACACAGGTTCTGGAAATCTGTACGGGCCTCAGCCATGGCTAGAAGATCGTCAAGAAGATTTTTTCTCACAAAGGAGTGCTGAAGGAGAACTGACTGCTGAAGCACGTCTGAGGTTTAAGGCACTCGAGGACAAGATGAGGAATTTCGAGAACCTGAACACTATGGGGGTCGACATGACTAAATTGGGATTGATTTCTGATTTCAAGGTGCCTCCTAAATTCAAAGTACCCGACTTTGAGAAATACAAGGGCACCACTTGCCCTCGTGTCCACTTAAGGTCATACTATCGAAAGATGTCCGCTCACTCTGAAGACGAGAAGCTGCTGATGCACTTCTTTCAGGATAGCTTGTCCGGGCCATCCCTAGAATGGTACATGAGTTTGGAACCCACCAGTGTGCGCACGTGGAAGGAACTTGTTGAGGCCTTTGCGCACCATTATCAGTATAACAGTGACTTGGCTCCGAACCGGGTTCAACTGCAGAACTTGTCACAAAGGAACAACGGGGGGTTCAAAGAATACACTCAGCGATGGCGTGAATTAGCAGCTAGAGTTCAGCCGCCGATGGTTGAACGAGAGCTTGTTGAAGTGTTTTTAGCCACTCTCCTGGGGGTCTATTACGAGAAATTGGTCAGCGGTATCAGGGAGTTTCTCAGATCTCATCATTACTGGTGAGCATGTTGAGAATGGGATCAAATTGGGGAAAATTCAAGGTGGTGATCTATCCTCAGCTGGAGGAGGAAAGAAATCATATGGTAGCAAGAGGCATGAAGGAGAGACGAGCGCTGTGTCCAACGCTCGAAGGAAGGGTAAAAGCCAGTGCCAGCAGGTGGCTAGCATAACCATCCCTGCCGTCCAGCAACCCCATCCACAGTAGCAGCAGCAGCCAAATCAGCAGGGGTACAGAAAGTATCAGAACAGGGCACCTCTATCAAGTCGTCACCTTGAGACACCGCCCATGTCTTATGCATAGCTATTACAAACTCTGCTTCAGTTACAGCTAGTCCAGAAAAGAACCCTGGCTCCCTTGACAGGGGCACCTCCGCAGGGTTATGATGCGAAAGCAACATGTGATTTTCACTCAGGGGCACCCGGCCACACGATAGAAAACTGTAAAGCCTTCAAGCACAAGGTGCAATATATGGTGGATGCTAAGATCATCAATTTCTCAGATAATGTGTCGAATGTCACAAAGAACCCTATGCCGAACCATAGGGGAGGTGGGGTGAATGTCATTATTGAAGAAGAGGATTTAGATGTGTTGACTGATGTCAAGGATCTGAAGATGCCACTTAGCTTCGTTAAAGCCAAGCTGATGAAGAGAGGATTCTTCCCGGGCTGTGGAGAACTGTGTATGGGCTGTGCGACTCGTCCTGATGGATGTGAGCAGTTGATAGAGGGGATTCAGAGTCTGATGACCGAAGGAATCTTGCAGTTTAGCCGAAGGGCCAAATGTGGATCCGGAGAGGTAATGCTAAAGCAAGATGATGAGGTTTCCACCATCACCATCCCTCGCCAGACGATAACCATTTTTGCACTCAGGTCGCCCATAATTACCATCACCAAAGCTGGGCCGATACCTTTTGAAAGCACCAATGCTGTCCCATGGCATTATGGGGAAGACGTCCACTGTAACAGACAGAAATTGGAGCTGGAACCATCTGGGGAGTTTGTGGATAACCTAGTAGGAATTGGCGGAATCACGCGCAGCGGAAGAGTATTTGCTCCACCTAAGATTGTGGGGGACAAAGCAGATAAAGCTGAGGAAACTGATAAGGGAAAAAGTAAAGTTGTTGAGGAAACCCCTCGTGGGGTAGAGAAGGAATTACTTATAAAGGATGCTGAAGAGTTCATGAGGTTGATCAAGAAGAGTGATTACAAGATCGTGGATCACCTCCATCAAACGCCCTCGAAAATTTCCATCCTGAATTTATTGCTGTGTTCGGAGTCACATTGCAACGCGCTGTTAAAGGTTTTGAATGCCACGTATGTACCGCAGGAAATCTCGGTAAACTAGTTGGAAGGGGTAGTAGCCCACGTAAATGCTGGAAACGGGTTAGGGTTCACTGACCTGGAGCTGACGCCGAAGGGAAGAAACCACAACAGCGCCCTGCACATCTCGATAGAGTGTAGGGGAACTGTTATGGCTCACGTGTTGGTGGACACGGGGTCATCGCTTAATGTTCTTCTGAAGAAGGCATTGATGAAGCTAGATACTCGAGGATTGATTTGCACACCCAGTGATCTGATTGTGAAGGCTTTCGATGGAACCAAATGTCATGTATTTGGAGAGGTAACTCTGCCAATCCAAGTTGGGCCGGAAACGTTCGACACAGTCTTTTACATCATGGACATCATGCCAACTTACAGCTGTCTCTTAGGCCGGCCTTGGATCCATTTTGCGGGTGTCGTGACCTCCACGTTGCACCAGAAGCTCAAGTATGCTGTAGGGGGCAGCATTGTAACTGTATGTGGCGAGGAAGACATAATGGTGAGCCATTTGTCGTCCTTCAAATATGTTGAGATGGATGGGGAAATCCACGAAACCCTATGTTAGGCGTTCGAAGCTGTTAAGGTCAAGGATGTGACTCCTGTAATGACTGAAAAACCAGAGATGACTCTCTCTTCCTTCAAGGAAGCCTGGGCCGTTGTTCAAGCCGGATCCACCCCAGGCTGGGGGCAAATTCTGGAAATACCTAACAAACAGGACAAGTTCGGGTTAGGATACTCTCCTGCGGCTGAATCCTCCTCTTCTCACAGTGCGTTGTGAGGTAAAGAGCCGATCCAGTTTACCAGTGGCGGGGTGATATTTGAAAGTGTCAACGCAGTGTCTGAAGACGGCGTAGACAGCGATTGCGACCTAGACTCTTGGATCCAGCCAAGCAAACCATGCCAGAGCCTCAACAACTGTCCATCAGGGATACCATCCAAGTGACAGGCAAAGAGTAATGATTTACTTTCTCCAATCGTTGTACAACCCTATGTCCTACCCGGGGCATAGTGGTTTTATTGTCAGGGCCTTGTTTGATTATGTACATGCATTTTACCAATAAATCAAAAGGCGTTTTCCTTCGCATTCAAATGTTGTGATCTCTGTTATTCCCGTTTTATATTTGTTTTGAAAAACAATAAAATGGCAATAGGGTTTGTGCTAACCTGCATATCCTTGTTTTAAGCTTAACCCTTGATTTTGCAGGATCCACATAGCAGATGACATCGACTCTGGACCTTCTACGACTCACTTCGACTTCGATTGCCCGATCTATCAAGCCGAAGAAGAGATTGATGAAGACGAAGACCTTCCCGAAGAGTTGGCCCGCTTGTTGAAAGAAGAAGAGAAAGTTATTCTGCCTCACGAAGAAGAGATTGAGATTGTGAATCTAGGTTCTGAAGAACTGGTCAGGAACGTCAAGATAGGGGTCACACTGCAGAGTGATGTCAAGCAGAGACTGGTCGAGATGCTGAGAGAGTATAGTGACATCTTTGCTTGGTCATACGAAGATATGCCCGGACTTGATACTGACATCATGGTCCATCACTTGCCGCTGCGAGAAGATTGTCCTCCCGTTAAGCAGAAGCTTAGGAGGACACGACCAGATATGGCCGTTAAGATCAAAGAAGAAGTGCAGAAACAACTTGATGCTGGCTTCTTAGCGGTCACTACTTACCCTCTGTGGGTCGCCAACATAGTGCCTGTACCGAAGAAGGACGGTAAGGTACGAATGTGCGTCGATTATCGGGATTTGAATAGGGAGAGCCCTAAAGATGATTTCCCGCTCCCTCATATTGATGTGTTGGTCAACAATACAACTCAGTTCTCTGTATTTTCGTTCATGGATGGCTTCTCCGGCTACAATCAGATCAAGATGGCTCCGGCGGACATGGAGAAAACTACGTTTATTACACCTTGGGGAACATTTTGCTACAAGGTAATGCCTTTCGGTCTGAAGAAAGCAGGGGCCACTTACCAACGAGCAATGGTTACTTTGTTTCATGACATGATTCATCATGAGATTGAAGTCTATGTTGATGACATGATTGCGAAGTCCCAAACAGAGGAGGGACACTTGGTCAATTTGCTGAGGCTTTTTGAGAGGCTTAGAAAGTTCAGGTTGAGGCTGAATCCTAACAAGTGTACTTTCGGAGTACGGTCTGGAAAACTACTGGGGTTTATCGTGAGTGAAAGAGGCATCGAGGTTGATCCTACGAAGATAAAAGCAATACAAGAAATGCCAGCGCCAAAAACCGAGAAAGAAGTTCGTGGTTTCCTGGGCAGAATAAACTACATTGCAAGGTTTATTTCTCAGCTCACGGCCACGTGTGAACCGATGTTCAAACTACTGAAAAAAGATCAGGCGATTATCTGGAACGAGGATTGCCAGAAGGCATTTGATAAGATAAAACAGTGGCCGAAAGACCCCCAGTGGCCAGAAGACCCTTAATCATGTACTTGACAGTTTTTGAGAATAGTATGAGGTGTGTTCTCGGTCAGCACGACGAGACGGGCAGAAAGGAGCATGCCATTTGCTATTTGAGTAAAAAGTTCACAGATTGTGAATCTCGTTACTCGATGCTGGAGAATACGTGTTGTGCACTAGCCTGGGCTGCCAAACGTTTACGACAGTACATGCTCAATCACATAACCATGCTAATTTCGAAGATGGATCCGATCAAGTACGTCTTCGAGAAGCAAGCGCTTTCGGGCAGGATTGCCAGATGGCAAATGGTGTTGACGGAATATGACATTCAGTACGTTTCCCAGAAGGCCATTAAGGGGAGCATATTGTCTGAGTACCTTGCCAAACAGCCGATCAAAGATTATCAGCCGATGAAATTTGAATTCCCTGATGAGGATATCATGTTTCTCAAGGTGAAAGATTGCGATGAACCGTTGCCCGACGAGGGTCCAGATAGGAAATCCCAATGGAAATTGATATTTGACGAGGCGGTTAATTCTTACGGAAGTGGCATCGGGGCAATCATCACGACTCCCCATGGATCCCACATCCTGTTCACTGCTAGACTGACGTTTCCGGTCACTAATAACGAGGCAGAGTACGAAGCATGCATCATGGGTCTAGAAGAAGCAATTGATTTGAGAATCAAGAACCTAGATGTATATGGTGACTCGGCACTTGTGATCAACCAGATTAAAGGGGAGTGGGAGACTCGCCAATCAAATTTGGTGTCATACATGATTTATGCCAGAAGGCTGATTCCATTCTTTGATCGAGTGGAACTCCATCATGTGCCCAGGGTTGAAAATCAGATGGCTGATGCCTTAGCTACGTTGGCTTCGATGTATAAAGTCAATTTTTGGAATGAAGCTCCAAGAATTGTCCTTTCTCGTCTTGATAGACCTGCATTCGTCTTTGCGATCGAGGAAGCCTCCGACGGCAAGCCATGGTTCCATGACATCCAGACTTTCCTTATGACTAAGGAGTATCCTGAGGGAGCGTCAACCCAGGATAAGAAGACTCTGAGGAGGCTGTCTGAAAATTTCTATCTCAATCCTGATGGAGTTTTGTATAAAAGAAACCACGATCTCGTGCTACTCAGATGTGTAGATGAGAAAGAAGCGAGTATGCTCATGGAAGAAATCCATGAAGGCACATTTGGTACGCACGCCGGCGGGCATGCTATGACAAGAAAGATCCTGAGAGCAGGATATTACTGGCTGATAGTGGAATCGAATTGCTTTAAATTCGCGAAAAGATGTCCTAAATGCCAGATTTATGCTGATAAGATTCATGTGCCGCCGTGCCCGTTGAATTTCATGTCCTCCCCGTGGCCGTTCTCCATGTGGGGCATCGACATGATAGGCAAGATCGAGCCCACTGCATCTAACGGTCATCGCTTCATTTTAGTAGCCATCGACTACTTCACCAAGTGGGTGGAGGCAGCCTCATATGCTAACGTGACCAAGCAGGTAGTGGCTAAATTCATAAAGAGGAACATCATCTGTCGTTACGGAATTCCCGAGCGGATCATTACTGATAATGGTTCGAATCTGAATAACAAGATGATGAAGGAGCTGTGCCAAAGTTTCAAGATTGAACACCACAACTCATCTCCTTACTGGCCGAAGATGAATGGCACCGTTGAAGCGGCCAATAAGAACATCAAGAAGATTGTACAGAAGATGGTTGTGACCTATAAGGATTGGCACGAGATGTTGCCATTTGCACTGCACGGTTATCGTACAACGGTACGTACATCAACCGGGGCAACTCCTTTCTCACTGGTGTACGGTATGGAAGTTGTCCTACCGCTAGAAGTTGAGATTCCTTCTTTACGAGTTTTGGTTGACGTGAAACTCGATGAGGCAGAATGGATTAAGAACCGACTAAACCAACTCAACTTGATGGACGAGAAGAGGTTAGCATCGATTGCATATGGTCGCCTGTACCAAAGCCGAATGAAGAAAGCTTATGATAAGAAGGTGTGTCCTAGAAGCTTTCAGACGTGTGATCTCGTCCTGAAGAAGATTCTTCCTCCACACTCCGATCACCGGGGCAAGTGGACTCCCAATTACGAAGGTCCGTACATCGTCAGCAAGGTCTTCTCGGGAGGAGCCTTGTTGTTATCCACAATGGATGGCGAAGATTTTACATCCCCGGTGAACGCGGACGCAGTTAAAAAATACTTTGCTTAAAAAATTACCCGCTGGAAAGAAAAAGAATATCCAGGCAAAAATTGGGCATCCCGGCGAACCATAAAAAAGGAAAAGGGTTCGGGCAAAAATTAGGGATATAAATGAAAATATGTACACCCGCAAAGTCGAAAACCTGGAAGGGCGACTTTGGCAAAAAAGGGTATCCCTGTGAATTGAAAACCCGAAAGGGAGATTCAGGCAAAAGTTAGGGATTTGAAAAAGCAAATGACCGCGTTCCGCGTATGGACGTTCATTGTTTAGTGGTTTGGAAGACCTGAGGGCCGTTTATCTGAATCAATCTCTTCTGAAGCTGAAGCGTCGAAGAAGTATCGAAGTCGAGTGGGTCATAGAGGGATCAACTCATGGTGTTCGTCTACGCCGCATTGCTGACATTTGTGTATATACTGATGTGTATTTATGTTTTTTTATATTTGCGCAGCTTCCTCATTCCAGGAGCTTGCATCTGTTGTAAAACATTTTCACCCATTCAGGGGTTCGTCATCAATAAAATATATACTATTCAGCAATTCTATTTGTTTGTTTAGCATCTATCTGTTTTTGCTTGCGAAAAAGAACGCCGATGTTTTTGATAAAATACGCATACATAAACTTACTGGCCTAGGCCACTGATTGTTGAAACAATGAATTACTTGAACTTTGTCCAAGATGATAACCTTGATAGGTCCCTTTGAGAAGGGTATCTTGTCTGTTTGTTTGTGTTGTTACAGGTATGGCATATTCCAGGCAGTACGTCGTATGCGTTCCCAAGCAGGATGATTCTTTCTTCTCCAGCAAGTTCAGCAGTATCTCCCCACGGAGTCGGAACATGGGATGGTGAACGTTGATATGTCTCCCCAAGCAGAAAAGCTTCTCCCCAATCAGATGTATCCTGAAGGATCATCATTTCCCCAGCTGAGTCATACACTGAAGTGTATGATCATTCCTCAGCACTAGGTCAAAGTGCAGTTTTCCTAGAAGACTAATCGCAAGTATGCAGCTTCCGGTAATCCAAATTGAGGTCTCCTGGAGAATTGAAATTCCCCACAGAGGTGTACTCTCCCCAACAAGCAGGATGATTCCTTCTACCCTAGCCGAGCTGGAAAATCCCCAAGAGAGTCGAGTCCTTGAAAGTCGTGCGGGCCATGATTGGTTCTCCCCAGTAGAGAGTTGAATAGCTGATGCTGTTTTTCCCTACCGGAGTCGTTATCTCCAGGAAAGTTTTGCCGCGAAGACCGCGCAGCTTATTTCTTCGATTGACATCGTTTTCCTCAGCAGTTGTGGTTTGAATACCTAGTTGAGCGGGTTTAGGTTCTCATAGAACTTCATTCCCCTGCAGTAGTTGTCTGGAGTTTGTTTCCCCAGGCAGAGTCCAATTGAGATTGGTGTGACTTCTTCTCCTTGGCAGGATGAGTCCTTCCTCCACCAGAGTGGTCCTTTCTCCTTGACAGGAGGATTCTCCCTTCAGCATTTATTTTGCTGATGGGGTCATAGCATTTTGCATTATTGCATAGCATCTACCCTAAAAACGCGTAGCATTTCCACCGTGTGGAGCATTGCGCCCTTGTCAAAGCATATGCATACGAAACATGAGCTAGGTTGTTACCGTTCTTGTTTTGCAGGTGTTCCTCCGCTAAATGGTTTGCTCAATATGATTCTTGAACTCCCCAGCAAAGTTGCTTGCCCAAGATGATTCTTGAATTCTCCAGCAAAGTTGCTTGCTCAAGATGATTCTTGAATTCTCCAGCGAAGTTGTTTGCTTAAGATGATTCTTAAAATCCCCAGTGAAGTCGCCAGAGTTGGTTGCTCAAGTTGATGCTTAGAGTCCCTGGCAGAGTGTTTGCTCAGGATGATTCCTGAAATCTCCAGCAGAGTTATTGGTTCAGGATGATTCTTGAAGTCCCCGACGGAGTTATTTGTCCAAGATGATTCTTGAAGTCCTCAGCAGAGTTAATTCATCCAGAATGATTTTTGGATCCCCGAAGCGGAGTTACTTGATAGTTCTCCATAATCCCCAGCGGAGATGTGTCATCCCCAGCAGGTTTTAAAAGGAGAAGTTGAAATTTCCTTGAAGACTTGATGATTGAAGTCCGGCAGCGGTGCCAAAACCCTATACTTACTGATGAAGTCTAACTGCGATGTCAAAGCAGTTTGCCTAGCTGGCGCAGGGTGCTTGACGGCAAAAGAATGTATATCCTTATTGGTCCATGATGGATTAAGGATTCCATTTTAAGACTTACTGACGAAGTCCCACTGTGATGTCAAGGTAGTTCTCTCAGCTGATGCAGAGTGCCTGATGGCAATGGTTTAGATATCCCTATTTTGTTCATGATTGACCGAGGATTCTATTTCAGACCTACTGACGAAGTCCGGATGATGCCCGAAGATTTCTTTGAGTGCCCGATGGCATGACTAACTTGATTGTTAAAAAGTTCCTAATGACCTGATGAGTCCCGAGGAATTCTGCTGCAGTGACGCAGAACGCCCGACGGCATGATCAACCATCCATTACCAGTTACCGTGTAACTGGTGATCCCTTGATGACTTAAGGACGAAGATCTACAGCAAAATCAGATGATCATCCTGATGGAGATTTGAGATTAGACCCTTCACCGGTTACCGTGTCACCAATTCCCCAGCAAGTTGTCGCGCAACTGTCATGCTCATTTTTGAAGATGTTCCTACCAATCAAAGTATCGTTTACCTGTGCTTGGTTGGCAAATCACCCGTTACCGTGTATCCAGTGATCCCTCGAGGATTTGAGGATGCAATGATATCAGATAAATCATAGAATCATCCTGACGGAGGTTCAGATCAGTATTTCTCCAGCTAGTCGCCTTACATCTATTATTTCAGTTTCCGAAGATTTGTCCCCACCAGAGTACCGTGTACTTGCGCAGTTGACAAATTTCCAGGTTTTTTGGTATTCAACCGCCTTTTACCTTGATTTTTGAGAGCTGTTCGCTTCTCACCCAGTCAGGTCCAAGCCGTTTGAATAGGGGCAGCTGTTGCACCCCAAAATTTGCCCAACTTTTCTTTACCTAGCTTATGTTTCATTTCATTCACATTAGCATTATCATTTTCATTTCATGCAGGAGATCAAGAGGTATGATTACCAATCAAGAGCTACACAAGACTATGAAGCTAGTTAGAAAGGTTATTCAAGTGTTCAAGGGTTGATATCCTTGTCAGAAAAGTTAAAAGATCCTCAGAGAGAGTAATTGAAGCCAAGAATGTGGGTCTCCTAACCTGAGAGTTGTGGGAAGCCATCAGATGATTCTGAGGTCATGGAGATGGACTGGAGGTCTTGAGAGAGCTCATGAGAAGTGTTGAGGATCACCTTGAGGCCTGGACAGGTCATTGTGCAAGATTAAGAAGGCTCATCCATGAGTGGTGCAGCTAGGGTTTGACTGGGTCAACCCTAAGTCAACTGATGATTTGAAGAAGGTTGAGACTTAATTCAAGAGCCATGTGAGCATGGATTTATACATTTAGATGTTTTAAGAATGATTTCAAGGTTAACTCATCATGATTGAAGAGTTTGAGAAGTTTCAAGCTCGGGTTTCTAAGACTTGACAGTGTAAAATCCCCTAGTTTGACCCCTATGTTCAAGGCAATTTAACTCAAGATATGATTGTCATCTCATCTTGACCCCAACATAATTGTTGTAGGGCATGATCTTAGCTTTAATTTGAGTACTAGAAGTCCTTGATAGGGTTTTTAGAACTCAAGTTATGATCCAGACAAGTTACAAGTCATCTGAGGTATGTGAATTTGGAGCTTGAAAGTTACCCAACTTGCTTGAAACGTTTGCCCAAGAAGGATGATTCCTATGAACTTTTGGTCAACATTAATGTTGTTCCTTATTCTCTTAGCTTTCTAGAGAGTACTATAAGTCCTTGATAGGATTTGTAGAACTCAAGTTATGGCTTTGACAAGGCAAAGGTATTTTGGGAAGTTATGATTATAGGTCATTTTTGGTTATAGGTCATTTTCACCAACTTAGACACCTCAAATGAAATTTTGTTCAACTTGAAAGTTGCTCAAAATGGGGTTTTAACCTTGACCATGTATCAATAAGACATTGAAATGGCTCAAGGAAAGACTTGGTTCAAGAAGTTGTGAAAAAGGAAGGATTAAAATGGATTAAATGACCAAAAATTCAAATAAATCATTTTGTGTGCAAATGAAGCAAAGTAACATCATTTTTTGAATGGAAAAAGCATTTTAGAAACTTTGGCAATGTTAGAATTTTGGTTTGAGTCTCATATCATGCCCTTTTTCTTTGTTTCTTCATGATGAAGCAACATGCCATACACAAGCCATTTGATGAAAACAAGGAGGGAAACATCACCATTCATGTCCAAAATCTCATGAGAAGTTGAATGCAAGCTTGCTAAGGCCAAAAAAGAGTGGAATTCGTGACTGGTGTAAATGAGATTTTGGAGAGAATTCGAAAATTGAAAATCTAATTCTGAAGCTTTGAGAGAGTTCTAGATGATTCTAATAAGTTCTATATAAGTGGTTGAGTGTGTTCAGCCATTTTTTTGGAAGAGATTGGAGCCTGAAGCAGAGAGTGAAGTTGAAATTTCATAGCCGCAAGTTGAAATCGTATTCTGAGTTCAAGGCCAATTCAAGAGAAATTGAAGATTGCATTAGCTTTGGAGGGAGTTTTAGAGTGAATCTGCATCATCTTGGAGGCTGAAGTGATCAAGAACACCTTCTGTTACACCTCTGAACACAGGTTGGTACATTTCATTTTTGTGCATAATCTAGGAGGAGATAGATAGAAATCTATAGGTGGTTAGGATCCTGATGATGTATAGATGGATTTGAGATGATTAATTTGAGCATTAGAGACAAGCTAGGATGTGGATCATTTTCTGTTGAAGCTGAATTCTTGCAATTCTTGGATTGATAATCAACATTAGATAGGGGAAATTGATCACCATGAGATAAGGATCATTTCTGGAAATTTAATTGAAGTTCTGAGGAAATTCAAGATTGAGGTGTATTTTGGAATGGCTACCGGGTTTGAAAATCTATGGAGATTTAGATGATTGTAAGGCTGGATTCATGATCAGCATAAAAAATTGGACAAGATGATGTATCGTTTTGCAATTTTTGATGAACTATGTGTTGGTCTTCACCGGAGAAGACGGCGGCGCCACTGTTCAGGCCACCGTCTGTAATTTCCCTCCACCTTGAGCATTTGAATGAAGAAGATGAGTTGTGGGCGTTCGATCATTTTTGAAGCTTGACCAAGTCCATGGGATGAATGGCCACGATTGAGTTTGAAAGTCAGCCTTGGACTCCTTCATCAATACGCACCGTTTCATTTAATTGAAGCGCCCGGGCTTAAGGATTGGGTTGATATCCACACCCCCACCTGGCCCAATCCACATTTTGAACTGATTTCATTTGCTATTTACCACGCAAGTTTATTAATTCTTTTGTGTTTTCTTTTAATTTCATCATTACATGTTAGTTTGAAAATAATTCATGAAAAATAGAAAAATAGGTCAATTAATTCCAGGTTTTTTCCCCCTGATTCATGATTGAATCTAGAATTTTGTTAAATAAAAATATTAGGAAAATCATACATTTTCATTTTTTGTGCATTTTTTACATTTTATTTGATAATAAAATTGCCATGGTTGATACCTCTGTGTGATGATTTTAGTGTGATCACTTGGTGATGATTTTTGGCTTGGTTTTTTGTGTGAGATTAGCTTAGACATGTATTATACCATAGTATTTTTCTCACATTTTTGTGATGAAATTAAGTGTGGTTTTTAGATTGAAACTTTAGGTGCTCCTTTTTAGGGTTTAAGCTTAGTACCTTGTAGTGTAGAATTTATTTCTAGGTCTTATTTGGGGAATTGATCTCTGGAATTAACAGGATAGAGTCATGATTGACTTAGGTTACCATAGTTATTTTTGTAGGATTTTATAATTTATTTTAGTATTTTAGTTAGAATTAACTTTAATACTAGGTTTTAGGTGATCCTAACTTGCTAACTCAACTAGAATGACTTCATTAGTTCCCTTAGACTAGGGTTTTTCTTCTCTTGCTTTTGGGTGATGATGAAGACTTGTGTGGGCTGCTGTGGAATGCATGGTGGAGCTTGGACTTGAAGATTTCTCTCCCTTTGGTGTAGTTTGTTTAGGGTTAAGGATTAGGGTTTTTAGGGAGATCCTTTAGAATAGATTTTCTTCCTTCATGAAACATGGAAGGTGTTGATCACTTCCATTCCTCCCTATGATGTAAGGTCCCATTGTGAAGGCCCCATCCCTCCTTTGGTAGGATGAGTGGATCCTCACAAATTGGCAAAACCTTTGAGGGTTCCTTTCCTTGATGGTGGAGTGCTTAGAGGTGACCTTTGGTCTTCACTTTGCTTCTCCCTATCCCCACCTTGCTCCTGTTAGATGAATCTTTCTCCCTTGATAGAGGATGGAGTTACTTGTTAGAAGAATGAAGATGTTAGAGGTTGCACTTCCCCTTTGTTTGAAGACTGCCTTTGGAGCTGAAGCTTGTAGATCCAGAAGAACAAGTTGACACTTGTGAAGAAGATCAAATTGAGACTGAAGAAAGAGCTGAAGCTTGAAGAAGATGGAGAACAAGTTGATACTTGTATATGATGCATTGAAAGCTTGAAGAAGCAAGTTGACACTTGCTATTGAAGATGAGAGCCTTGAAGATCATTTACAGACTGAGGACTGAAGTGCTGTCAGAGGATTGCTTTGCTGTGAAGCTGTGGAAGCTGTTGATTTGCTTTCTTGACTGTCTGTTTTCTTTCTGTGCAACTGTATTGGTATGACTTATTTGATTTGCTTGATGCATTAGAATAAGTTCATGTTTAAATTCTTTTAAGCTAGGAGCATGATTGCATTAGAGGTTGAGTTCCTCCCTCTGCTTGCGGGTATTCGGTAGAGCTCTGCTCCCTTGCCTATGTGGTTTGTGATTTGCTTGATGGCATTTTATTTTCTCTTTATGATTGCAGTTATTCATACTTGGCTTAAGGTTGAGATGAGCTTGTGGAGGCTGATGCCCCACACATCTTTCCTCCCTCACTTGCATTGCATGCATTTTACAGTCATTTACTGTTTACTGTTTAAGCTGATGCTTTACCTGTTTCTGTTTATCATTGACATGATCCCCTAGGAATCTCACTTCCTTTGATAAGGAAGTGATGATTAGAACTTTAGGTTGAAACCTATGCATGATAACTTCTAGGAGATCCCTGTTTCAAACCTCAACTATAGGATGAATCCTTGGCTTGACAACATTAGGACTTGATAGTCTCCCCTTAGTTGAGCCTGTTCTCTCTTCTCATCTCAAACAATAGTAAAAAACGTAATAAAGGCAAGTTAGTATAAGCGCGTTACGAGCCTTAAGCTACTTGGGTAATGATAATTGAGCGGCCTCCTCTTAATCGTCTAGAATGTTTAGTATACGTCATTTGGACGATATGCGACGCATTCGCTCCCAGGTCATAGTCTCTAGTGCTGTACGAACTACAGACAAACATAAAAAACATTTCTTCCGTAAAAGACAGAAAACAAACTTCAAACCTTTTGCCCCGTGGGCCCATAAGTCAAAGGAAGCTTTTCTGAAGAAAAGAGTGTCGTTAACTCCCAGTTCTACCGCAAATGGTAACGCCTAAGTCTCCAAGGGTCGAGCTGCATACATCAAACTGCTGGAACTGTTTGTTAACCCTACTCGAAAAAACAGATGAATCTGAATTCCCGTAATCCATATTATCCCGAACTACGTAAGCTCTGATCTCTCATACCTGTTGAGAGTACGTAGGCACAATACTGACGTATTGGCGAGCCACCTTCCCCGTAATCTGTATTTTCCCGAACTACGTAAGCTCTGATCTCTCATACCTGTTGAGAGTACGTAGGCACAATACTGATGTATTGGCGAGCCACCTTCCCCGTAACCCGTAGTTAGCCGAACTACGTTGACTCTGATTTCTCATTCTCGGATGAGAATACGTAGGCATAAAGTGCGACGCTTTGCCGAGTCATTTTCTTTTCTTTTTTGACTAGCCTTGATAGGTAGATAGATAAAACCAACCCGTCAGATAAATACAAACAAGCGTGGATCCCATCGAGTACGATGGACGTGAGGGGTGCTAATACCTTCCCCTTGCGTAACCGACTCCCGAACCCAGACAATGGTTGCGATGACCTTGTCTTATACCTTTTTCGTCAGGTTTTTCCGATCGTTTCCTTTCCCGTTCTGAGGGATAAATAACAAAAGGTGGCGACTCTTCTGTTTTGCCGGCACCTTATTTTCGCGGTAGCGACAATCAATATAGACTTCAATCTCATGGTGAATCATGTCATGAAACAAAGTAACCATTGCTCGTTGGTAAGTGGCCCCTGCGTTCTTCAGACCGAAAGGCATTACCTTGTAGCAAAATGTTCCCCAAGGTGTAATAAACGTAGTTTTCTCCATGTCCTCCGGCGCCATCTTGATCTGATTGTAGCCGGAGAAGCCATCCATGAACGAAAATACGGAGAACTGAGCTGTATTGTCGACCAACACATCAATATGAGGGAGCGGGAAATCATCTTTAGGGCTCGGCCTATTCAAATCCCGATAATCGACGCACATTCATACCTTACCGTCCTTCTTCGATACAGGCACTATGTTGGCGACCCATGGAGGGTAAGTAGTGACTGCTAAGAAGCCAGCATCAAGCTGCTTCTGCACTTCTTCTTTGATCTTAACGGCCATATCTGGTCGTATCCTCCTAAGCTTCTGCTTAACGGGAGGACAATCTTCTCGCAGCGGCAAGTAATGGACCACGATGTCAGTGTCAAGTCCGGGCATATCTTCGTATGACCAAGCAAAGATGTCACTATACTCTCTCATCATCTCGACCAATCTCTGCTTGACATCACTCTGCAATGCAGCCCCTATCATAACATTCCTGACCAGTTCTTCAGAACCCAAATTCACAATCTCAATCTCTTTCTCGTGAGGCAGAATAACTTTCTCTTCTTGTTTCAACAAGCGGGCCAACTCTTCGAGAAGGTCTTCGTCTTCATCAATCTCTTCTTCGGCTTGATAGATCGGGCAATCGAAGTCGAAGTGAGTCGTAGAAGGTCCAGAGTCGATGTCATCTGCTATGTGGATCCTGCAAAATCAAGGGTTAAGCTTAAAACAAGGATATGCAGGTTAGCACAAACCCTATTGCCATTTTATTGTTTTTCAAAACAAATATAAAACAGGAATAACAGAGATCACAACATTTGAATGCGAAGAAAAACGCCTTTTGATTTATTGGTAAAATGCATGTACATAATCAAACAAGGCCCTGACAATAAAACCATTATGCCCTGGGTAGGACATAGGGTTGTACAACAATTGGAGAAAGTAAATCATTACTCTTTGCCTGTCACTTGGATGGTATCCCTGATGGACCAGTTGTTGAGGCTCTGGCCTGGTTTGCTTGGCTGGATCCAAGAGTCTATGTCGCAATCGCTGTCTTCGCCGTCTTCAGACACTGCGTTGACACTTTCAAATATCACCCCGCCACTGGTAAACTGGATCGGCCCTTTACCTCGCGACGCACTGTGAGAAGAGGAGGCTTCAGCCGTAGGAGAGTATCCTAACCCAAACTTGTCCTGTTTGTTAGGTATTTCTAGAACTTGCCCCCAGCCTGGGGTAGATCCGGCTTGAACAACGGCCCGGGCTTCCTTGAAGGAAGAGAGAGTCATCTCTGGTTTCTCAATCATTACAGGAGTCACGTCCTTGACCTTAACAGCTTCGAACGCCTGACATAGGGTTTCGTGGATTTCCCCATCCATCTCAACATATTTGAAGGACGACAAATGGCTCACCATTATGTCTTCCTTGCCACATACAGTTACAATGCTGCCCCCTACAGCATACATGAGTTTTTGGTGCAATGTGGAGGTCACGGCACCAGCAGAATGGATCCATGGTCGGCCTAAGAGACAACTGTAGGCTGGCATGATGTCCATGATGTAGAAGACTGCGTCGAATGTTTCCGGCCCCACTTGGATTGGCAGAGTTACCTCTCCAAAGACATGACGCTTGGTTCCATCGAACGCCTTCACATCCAGATCACTGGGTGTGCAAATCAATCCTCGAGTATCTAACTTCATCAATGCCTTCTTCGGAAGAACATTGAGCGATGACCCAGTGTCCACCAACACGTGAGCCATAACTGTTCCCCTATACTCTATCGAGATGTGTAGGGTGTTGTTGTGGTTTCTTCCCTTCGGCGTCAGCACCAGGTCAGTGAACCCTAACCCGTTTCTAGCATTTACGTGGGCTACTACCCCTTCCAACTGGTTGACCGAGATTCCCTGCGGTACATACGTGGCATTCAAAACCTTTAACAGCGCGTTGCGATGTGACTCCGAACACAGCAACAAATTCAGGATTGAAATTTTCGAGGGTGTTTGATGGAGATGGTCAACAATCTTGTAATCACTCTTCTTGATCAACCTCATGAACTCTTCAGCGTCCTTTACAAGTAAGTCCTTCTCTACCCCACGAGGGGTTTCCTCAACGACTTTACTCTTTCCCTTATCAGTTTCCTCAGCTTTGTCTGCTCTGTCCGCCACACCCTCAGGTGGAGCAAATACTCTTCCGCTGCGCGTGATTCCGCCATTTCCACTAGGTTATCCACAGACTGCCCAGATGGTTCCAGTTCCAACTTCTGTCCGTTACAGTAGACGTCTGCCCCATAATGCCACGGGACAACATTGGTGCTTTCAAAAGGTATCGACCCAGCTTTGGTGATGGTAATTGTGGGCGGCCTGAGTGCAGAAATGGTTATTGTCTGGCGAGGGATGGTGATGGTGGCAACCTCATCATCATGCTTCAGCATTACCTCTCCAGATCCACATTCGGCCCTTCGACTAAACTGCAAGATTCCTTCGGTCATCAGACTCTGAATCCTTATTGTCAATTATTCGCATCCATCAGGACGAGTCGCACAGCCCATACACAATTCTCCACAGCCTGGAAAGAAGCCTCTCTTCATCAGCTTGGCTTTAACGAAGCTAAGCGGTGTCTTCAGATCCTTGACATCAGTCAACACATCTAAATCCTCTTCTTCAATAATGGAATTCACCCCACCTCCCCTATGATTCGGCATAGGGTTCTTTGTGACATTCGGCACATTATCTGAGAAATTGATGATCTTAGCATCCACCATATCTTGCACCTTGTGCTTGAAGGCTTTGTAGTTGTCTATCGTGTGGCCGAGTGCCCCTGAGTGAAAATCACATGTTGCATTCGCATCATAACCCTGCGGAGGTGCCCCTGTCAAGGGAGCCAGGGTTCTTTTCTGGACTAGCTGTAACTGAAGCATAGCTTGTAATAGCTGAGCATAAGACATGGGCGGTGTCTCGAGGTGACGACTTGACAGAGGTTCCCTGTTTTGATACCTTTTGTATCCTTGCTGATTTGGATGCTGCTGATGTGGCTGGGGTTGTTGGACAGCAGGGATGGTTATGCTAGCCACCTGTTGGCGCTGGCCCTTAACTTTCCTTCGAGCGTTAGACACGGCACTCGTCTCTCCTTCACGCCTTTTGTTACCGTATGGTTTCTTTCCTCCTCCAGCTGAGGATAGATCACCACCTTGAATTTTCCCCAATTTGATCTCATTTTCAACGTGCTCGCCAGTAATGATGAGATCTGAGAAACTCCCTGACATACCGCTGACCAATTTCTCGTAATAGACCCCCGGGAGAGTGGCTACAAACATTTCAATAAGCTCTCGTTCAACCATCGGCGGCTGAACTCTAGCTGCTAATTCACGCCATCGCTGGGCGTATTCTTTGAACCCCTTGTTGTTCCTCTGCGACAAGTCCTGCAGTTGAACCCAGTTCGGAGCCAAGTCACTGTTATACTGATAATGGTGCACAAAGGCCTCAGCCAGTTCTTTCCATGTGCGCACACTGGTGGGTTCCAAACCCATGTACCATTCCAAGGATGGCCAGGACAAGCTATCCTGAAAGAAGTGCATGAACAGCTTCTCGTCTTTAGAGTGAGCGGACATCTTTCGGTAGTATGACCTTAAGTGGACCCGAGGGCAAGTGGTGCCCTTGTATTTCTCAAAGTCGGGTACCTTGAATTTAAGAGGCACCTTTAAATCAGAAATCAATCCCGATTTAGTCATTTCGACCCCCATAGTGTTCAGGTTCTCGAAATTTCTCATTTTTTCCTCGAGTGCCTTAAACCTCAGACGTGCTTCAGCAGTCAGTTCTCCTTCAGCACTCCTATGTGAGAACAAATCTTCTTGATGATCTTCTAGCCATGGTTGAGGCCCATACAGATTTCCAGCGCCTGTGTTGCCATTGCCCAGTCCAGCGTTGCCATTAGCCTCGAAGTTTCCATTAACAACGCCAGTCGTATTACCATTGAGCCTGATGTTAGTGATCACATTGTCGTTACCACTTCCATTCCCCCCGGTCACGGGGATGCCACCCTGAGGAGTTTCAACAGGAGGAGGGGTTGGAACACTCCCACCATGGAGTACACCGCTGTTGTCAACCTTTGAGATCAGAGGCTGGACCAGTGTTCTGAGCTGGTCTTGGCCGTTGGCAACCACTTGCATGAGCTCCATGAAGCGGTCCATCCTCTCGGGGAGTTCTTGGACGTCAGTTTGCACTTGTTCCATTGCTCTAGCTTGATTCGTTCTGGTCGGATAGCGGTGGATTGGTCTACGATCAATCCTGGAACAACCTGCATACACGAAGGGTTAGAAAAAAACGACAAGGTGCTCGTCATGCAAATGCTTCATGCAAATGCAAACGTGTGTCTGTGCCTTGGGGAGATCCCCCCCCCCCCCCCCCGATCCTAGTTTCCGAGACAAATAAAGTCTATGATCCAATCATGGAAAAGAAATCCTCATATATTCATCTGAAAAGCCCGCTCGGGTAGCGTACAACTGTAATCAAATACAACTGAAGCAATAAGGCATGACCCCAACCAACAGACCTGGCGGTGATCAGCATATCAATGCATAAAATGTACAAAGAAAATACAAAAAGATCAGGTGCGGCCACGGGCACGAAGATCTTCTAACAACTTCTTTGTAGTGGGATGATCTGACTGAGTAAGCAAACCATGGGCCAGCAGGTCCCTCTGCCTGATGGACTCTGGGAGGTTATCAGCAACGCTCCTAGAAACACCTTCTTCAAAATGGTTCTCGACTCTTCTCCTTTTAGCATCAGCTCGGAGTTGAGAATCTTGCAAATTTGCCTCGGCCTCAGCCAATCTATACTGGACGTCTCGTCGCAGCGAGGCTTCAGCCTCTGTCTTCTCGTCTTTCACCATAATCTGGGCTTCTAGCTCGGCTACTCGTTGCTTTAGTTTTTCTTCCCGCTCTTTGTACTTGGCTATGGTGCTGCTCCAGACCCTTTCGTATTGGGTTAGCTTCCGGTACACTCTGTCCAGATCCTGTTTCTTGGTTGTCAACACGCCATGCACTAACTTCAGATCCAACCCCAGACGTTCCCTAGCATCAGTTTCTTTGGTCAGGTTGGAGCCTAGATGATTGATCATCTCAGTCTGCTTCTTGCAGGTATAAACGACTTCACTTTTCTCTTTCCGAAGTTGAGCGATCTCTTTCTCCAACTCTTCGTTGGCCTTTCGCAGCTCTTCCTTCTCTTGGAGTACCTGGTTGAATTTCTGAATATCAACTGTAGTAGGCTCTTTGTACACGGGAGCACACAATGGTTCTACAGCAGGAAACGGCATTAGAAACTTGGCGGCTCTCTCTCGAACCTAAGTCACGTATGGATCAAAGGCCTTGTTGTTGCTTTTTCCAAGCAAGACTTTCCCCTTTCGGTGAATTTTGCTCCAAGCATTCTGTACCTTGATCAAAGTGTCACCTTCAAGCAACCCTGTGAAATACAAAGATTCCCGTATCTCTTCCTCTTCAAGAGAACCTCGTAGTGCATACCCAAATTGTCGTACCAGCAGAGATGGATTGTAGTTGATACATCCATTCCTTCCGACCAGGGGGACGTTCGGAAAGCCACAACAGCTATACACAATATCTTTGCCCAACAGATCTCTATCAAACCAGATAATATTGTCAGCAGTCAAACCCATCAAACGCGCGGACCAAGGTGAAGACTCAGCAGAATCAATGAACGGCCCCGACTTAGGAAGATGGCTAGCAAACCACTTATACAGTAAAGGAGAAAAACATGCCACGTTCTTCCCCTTTCTGTTTTCATTCTTGCTGTGAACTGAATGGTAGATGTCTCCGAGGAGAGTGGGCACTGGATTCCCGGAGGAAAATATATGGCAAGCATCCATGCTTATGAAGTCCGGATGACTCGAGAATAGCACGATCCCATAGATACAAAGGGCTAAGAAGGCATTGAACAAATCCCAGCGACCCTTCTCGGCAAACTTTCGGGCTTTTTCCATCAGGAAATGCAAAAGGAAACCATGAACTCCGATCTTTCTAGATACCATCCCTCCCAATTCAGACTCATCTACATGAAGAGCGTCAGTCAGCTTACTCAATTTGGGTTCACCCTCAACACGATAATAGGGCATTTGATTCATCAAAGGCACCCCCAACAGGTCAGAGTACTCCTCTAAGGTCGGGGCTAGGACATAGTCTGGAAACACAAAGCATCTGAGCTGGGGGTCGTAAAACTGTAGAAGAGCATAGAGGCCATTCAACTCGTACGTAGGAAGCTTATACACAATACCCAGAAGTCTCCCATAACTCTTTCTGAAACTCTCCATCACTGTCTTGTCAGCCAGAGAAATCAAAGCTCGCAACTCTCGGATGTCAGGTGTTGGTAGCTTGTAAGCCACAGTCTTCTTCAGAGAGGCCATATCTGCCATAAGGATCAAGATCACTAGAACCAGGGGAGAAATATGTACCTGCAACACAGACACACGTTAATGACATGCAAATGAGGATGCAAGTAATGCAAAATGCAATCATGCAACAGGAGATCAAGATGACTGTGTTGTTGAGGAGATGAAGGCTCTGTATCAACAAAACCACAATACTGCTCTGTCAAGAACAACCATATCTCTGATGAGAAGAAACTCCTGATACTAGACCATAAATCTGCTCTGTCAAGAACACCCACATATCTAATGATGAGAACCTCTGATATCAGACCATAAATCTGCTATGTCAAGAACAACCACATATCTGATGATGGGAACCTTTGATATCAGACCATTAATCTGCTCTGTCAAGAAAAACCACATATCTGATGATGGGAACCTCTGATACCAACAAAAATGATTCACTATCAAGAAAACCAGGTAATCTGAAGTTTAAGGTTTCCTGCAACAAACCCGACCCTGCTCACAGGTACGGACCTAATCACGGAAAAGGTTTGGCATCCTATGCGGTCATCAGCGTCACAGACTTTCAAGAAACAATGATACGATACCCAGAAGGTGTGGCATTATCATCTCTTGAAGCGGCCCCACTTAGCTGAATTCTAAATGATCGGTTCCCAAAGTCGACAATCCTCAGATCCGACAACCCATCGAGTCCAAAGGACCAATAGGAAGCCATCAAAGAGAACCTCGTCTGAGTGTGGATTACATGGGAACAGATGCAAGCAAAGCAAGCACGCCCTCCACTAACCCACTCTAATACTATGTAGCTCTCAAGCCTGGGTCTGGCTTCTCACTCATCAGAATGCCCCTCCCACAACAATGCACATAATCATATCATACTGAAAATAAAGTGCGGGAAATAAAATGCGATAAACACAACCGAACAAGTAATCATACAAGCGCTAGGATTGACTCTCGCAGGGGACGTTGGATCCCCAAATTGACTCGCATAAGGGACGTTGGATCCCAGGAAACTATCAAGTCCCCAGCAGAGTCGCCAGCTGTCGCTTCCGCGAAAATAAGGTGCCGGCAAAACAGAAAAGTCGCCACCTTTCGTTATTTATCCCTCAGAGCGGGAAAGGGAAGGATCAAAAAAACCTGACGAAAAGGTATAAGACAAGGTCATCGCAACCATTGTCTGGGTTCGGGAGTCGGTTACGCAAGGGGAAGGTATTAACACCCCTGACGTCCATCGTACTCGATGGGATCCATGCTTGTTGTGTTTATCTGACGGGTTTATTTAACTATCTACCTATCAAGGCTGGTCTGAAAAGAAAAGGAAATGACTCGGCAAAGCGTCGCACTTTATGCCTACATATTTTCATTAGAGAATGAGAAATCAGAGTCAACGTAGTTCGGCTAACTACAGGTTACGGGGAAGGTGGCTCGCCAATACGTCAGTATTGTGCCTACGTGCTCTCAACAGATATGAGAGATCATAGCTTACGTAGTTCGGGATAATACGGCTTACGAGGATTCAGATTCATCTGTTTTATCGAGTAGGGTTAACAAACTGTTCCAGCAGTTTGGTGTACGCAGCTCGACCCTTGGAGACTTAGGCGTTACCGTTTGTGGTAGAACTGGGAGTTAACGACACTCTTTTCTTCAGAAAAGCTTCCTTTGAATTATGGGCCCACGGGGCAAAAAAGGTTTGAAGTTTGTTTTCTGTCTTTTACAGAAGAACTGTTTTTTATGTTTGTCTGTAGTTTGTACAACACTAGAGACTATGACCTGGGAACGAATGCGTCGCATATCGTCCAAAGGACGTATACTAAACATTCTAGACGATTGAGAGGAGGTCGCTCAATTATCATTACCCAAGTAGCTTAAGGCTCGTAACACGCTTATACTAACTTGCCTTTATTACGTTTCTTACTGTTGTTTGAGATGAGAAGAGAGAACAAGCTCAACTAAGGGGAGACTATCAAGTCCTAATGTTGTCATGCCAAGGATTCATCCTATGGTTGAGGTTTGAAACAGGGATCTCCTAGATGTTATCATGCATAGGTTTCAACCTAAAGTTCTACTCATCACTTCCTTATCAAAGGAAGTGAGATTCCTAGGGGATCATGTCAATGATAAACAGAAACAGATAAAGCATCAGCTTAAACGGTAAACAGATAAACAGCTGTAAAATTCATGCAATGCAAGTGAGGGAGGAAATGTGTGTGGGACATCAGCCTCCACAAGCTCATCTCAACCTCAAGCCAGATATGAATAACTGCAATCATGCAGAAAAAATAAAATGCCATCAAGCAAATCACAAACCACATAGGCAAGGGAGCAGAGCTCTACCGAATACCCGCAAGCAAAGCCATATAGTAAAAATACAAGCAGAGGGAGCAACTCAACCTCTAGTGCAATCATGCTCCTAGCTTAACACAATCTAAACATGAACTTATTCTAATGTATCAAGCAAATCACCAAAGTCACATCAATACAGTTGCACAGATAGAAGACAGACAGGAAAGAAAGCAGATTAACAGCTTCCACAGCTTCACAACAAAGCAATCCTCTGACAGCAGTTCAGTCCTCAGTCTGTAATTGTTCTTCAAGGCTTTCATCTTCAATAGCAAGTATCTACTTGCTTCTTCAAGCTTTCAGGGCATCAAACACAAGTATCAACTTGTTCTTCTCCTTCAAGCTTCAGCTCTCAATTTCAATTTGAATCCTCTTCATACAAGTTTCAACTTGTTCTTCCTGATCTTCAAGCTTCAGCTCCAATGGCAGTCTTCAAACAAAGGGAAGTGAAACCTCTAGCATCTTCAATCTTCTAGCAAGAAACTCCATCCTCTAGCAAGGGAGAAAGATTCATCTAACAAGAGTAAGGTGGGGATAGGGATAAGCAAAGTGAAGACCAAAGGTCACCTCTAAGCACTCCACCATCAAAGAAAGGAACCCTCAAAGGTTCTACCAACTTGTGAGGAGCCACACATCCTACCAAAGGAGGGATGGGGCCTTCACAATAGGACCTTACATCATAGGGAGGAATGGAAGTGATTAACACCTTCCATGTTTCATGAAGGAAGAAAGTCTATTCTAAAGGATCTCCCTAAAAACCCTAATCCTTAACCCTAAACAAACTACACCAAAAGGAGAGAAATCTTCAAGTCCAAGCTCCACCATGCATTCCACAACAACCCACACAAGTCTTCATCATCATCCAAGAGCAAGAGAAGCAACACCCTATTCTAAGGGAACCAATGAAATCATTCTAGTTGAATTATCAAGTTAGGATCACCTAAAACCTAGTATTAAAGTTAATTCTAACTAAAATACTAAAATCAATTATAAAATCCTACAAAAATAAATATGGGAACCTATGTCAATCATGACTCTACCATGTCAATTTCAGAGATCAAATCCTCAAATAAGACCTAGAAATAAATTCTACACTATAAGGTACTAAGCTTAAACCCTAAAAGGGAGCACCTAATGTTTCAACCTAAAAAAAACACCTAATTTCATCACAAAAATGTGAGAAAAATAATATGGGAGCATACATGTCTAAGCTAATCACACACACAAAATCAAGCCAAAACTCATCACCAATTGATCACACTAAAATCTTCAAACAGAGGTGTCAACCATGGCAATTTTATTATCAAATAAAATGTAAAAAATTCACAAAAATTGAAAATGCATGATTTTCCTAATATTTTTATTCAATAAAATTCTAGATCCAATCATGAATCAGGGGAAAAAAATATGGAATTAATTGACCTATTTTTCTGTTTTTTATGAATTATTGTCAAACTAGCATGAAATGATGAAATTAAAAGAAAAACAAAAGAATTAATAAAAGTTGCGTAGCAAATAGCAATTCAAGTCAATTCAAATCCTGGGTTGGGCCAGATGGGGGGTGTGGATATCAATCCAAGCGCTAGGCCCATTTACTTCAGTTAAGTGAAACGGTGCGTATTGGCTTCAGTCAATATTCAGCCCTTTCAAACTCAATCATGGTCGTCTGCTTGGTTTACTTGGTCAAGTCTTCATGATGATCCAACGCTCACAGCTCATATTCTTCATTCAAATGTTCAGATGGAGCGAATTTACAGACGATGGCCTGAGCAGTGGCGCCACCGTCTTCTCCGGTGAGATCCAATATACAGGTCATCAAAAATTACAAAATGATACATCATCTCACTCCATTTTTCATGCTGATCATGAATCCAACCTTAGAATCATCTAAATCTCCATGGATTTTCAAACCCGATAGCTATTCCAAAACTTGTCAAAATCTTGAATCTCCTCAGAACTTCAATTAAATGCACAGAAATGATCCTCATCTCATGGTGATCAATTTCCCCTATCTAATCTTGATTATCAATCCAAGAATTGCAAGAATTCAGCTTCAACAGAAAATGATCCACATCCTAACTTGTCTCTAATTCCCAAATTGATCAGCTCAAATCCATCTATACATCATCCAGATCCTAACCACCTGTAGATTTCTATCTATCTCCTCCTAGATTATGCACAAAAATGAAATGTACCAACCTGTGTTCAGAGGTGTAACAGAAGGGGTTCTTGATCACTTCAGCCTCCAAGATGATGCAGATACACTCCAAAACTCCTTCCAAAGCTAATGCAATCTTCAATTTCCCTTGATTTAGCCTGAAACTCAGAATTCGATTTCAACTTGCAGCTCTAAATTTTCAACGGCTCTCTCTGCTACCAGCTTCAAATCCTTCCTAAAAGAATGGTTGAACACACTTACCAACTTATATATAACTCATTAGAATCATCTAGAACTTTCTCAAAGCTTCAGAATGAGAAATTGGATTTTCAAATTCTCTCCAAAATCTCACTTACACCAGTCATGATTCCTACTCTATTTTGGCCTTAGCAAGCTTGCATTCAACTTCTCATGGGATATTGAACATGGATGGCGATGTTTCCCTCCTTGTTTTCATCCAATGGCTTGTGTATGCTATCTTACTTCATCATGAAGAAACAAAGAAAAAGGGCATGATATTGGATTCAAATCAAAATTCTAATATTTCCAAAGTTTCTAAAATGCTTTTTCCATTCAAAAAATGATATTACTTTGCTCCATTTGCACACAAAATGATTTATTTGAATTTTTGGTCATTTAATCCATTTTAATCCTTCCTTTTTCACAACTTCTTGAACCAAGTCTCTCCTTGAGCCATTTCAATGTCTCCTTGATACATGGTCAAGGTTAAAACCCCATTTTGAGCAACTTTCAACTTGAACAAAATTTCATTTGGGTGTCTAAGTTGGTGAAAATGACCTATAACCAAAAATGACCCATAATCACAACTACCCAAAATACCCTTGACTTGCCAAAGCCATAACTTGAGTTCTACAAATTCTATCAAGGACTTATAGTACTATCTAAAAATCTAAGAGAATAAGGAACAACATTCATGTTGACCAAAAGTTCATAGGAATCATCCTTCTTGGGAAAATGTTTCATGCAAGTTGGGTAACTTTCAAGCTCCAAATTCACATACCTCGGATGACTTGTAACTTGTCTGGCTCATAACTTGAGTTCTATAAACCCTATCAAGGACTTCTAGTACTCAAATTAAAGCTAAGCTCATGCTCTACAACAATCATGTTGGGGTCAAGATGAGATGACAATTATATCTTTAGTTAAATTGCCTTGAAGATAGGTGTCAAACTAGGGGATTTTACACTGTCAAGTCTTAGAAACCCTAGCTTGAAATTTCTCAAACTCTTCAATCATGATGAGTTAACCTTGAAATCATTCTTAGAACATCTCAATGTATCAATCCATGATCACATGGCTCTTGGATTAGGTCTCAACCTTCCTTCAAATCCTCAGTTGACTTAGGGTTGACCCAGTCAAACCCTAGCTGCACCACTCATGGTTAAGGCTTCTTAATCTTGTACAATGACCTGTCTAAGACTCAAAGTGATCTTCAACACTTCTTATGAGCTCTCTCAAGCCCTCAAGTCTAACTTCATGGCTTCATAATCATCTGATGACTTCCCACAACTCTCAAGTTAGGAGACCTACACACTTGGCTTCAATCACTCTCTCTGAGGATCTTTTAACTTCTCTGACAAGGATATCAACCCTTGAACATCTGAATAACCTTCTTAGCTAGCCTCACAGTCTTGTGTAGCCCTTGACTGGTGATCATACCTCTTGATCTCCTGCATACATGTTAATGAAATGCAAATGATAATGCTAATGTGAATGAAATGAAACACAAGCTAGGTAAAGAAAAGTTGGGCAAATTTTGGGGTGCAACACGGACGTGAGAGGTGCTAATAACTTCCCCTTGCGTAACCGACTCCCGAACCCGAGATTTGGTTGTGATGACCAATCTTATCCTGTTTCTCCGGTTTTCTCTGATTATTTCCTTTCCCTCTTGTCGGGACAAATAACGAACGATGGCGACTCTTCTGTCATTGCCGAAACTTTTTTTCGTAGTAGCGACAGCTGGCGACTCTGCTGGGGAATCCAACGGTTCCCTATGCGAGTCAATCCTAATGCTTGTTTGTTTATCTTTGGGGTGTATGTACATACGTGTTATACTTTATTTTTACTTTCCCGCATTTATTTTCAGTGTTATATATCGTTATTGTTGTGCTGTGGGGAGGGAGGTTTTGTTGAGTGATAAGCTAGACCCAGGCTTGAGTGCAAGCATAGCATTAGTAGTGGAGATTAGTAGGGGGCGTGCATTCTTTTCATGTACTAGTTCCCCATGAAATTCGCGCTCAGACGAGATTCTCTTTGATGATTTCCTTTCCAGCCCTTTGGGCTTGAGGGGATTTTGGATATGAGAGTTGTCGGCTCTAGGGACCGATCATTTGTGACTCAGCTAAGTGAGGTCTCTTCGAGAGATGATGATGCCAAACCAGAAATGGTGAACGTATCATCATTTCTTGAAAGTCTGTGACGCTGATGAACGCATAGGATGCCGAACCTTATCATTGGATAGGTCCATGCTTGTGAGAGGGATTGGGTTATGCAGGAAACCTTGACTTCCAGATTACCCGGTTTTCTTTGCAATGTGAATTTGTACTCTTGATATCAGTGGTTCCTATTATCAGAGCCATGCTAATGTTCTCGCCAAAGCAAAGTGCTGGTTCTTCTCGATCAACAGCACAACAATCTTGATCCCTTGTTTGCATTTATGCATTTGCATTTTCATCTGCATTTCATTAACATGTATTTATGTTGCAGGTGTATAGTTCCTTCCTTAATTCTAGTGATCTTGTTCCCTACTCCCGACATGGAACCCTAGAAGAAAACAGTAGCCTACAAGCTTCCTACTCCTGTTATTAGTTCTCTGCTGAGTTTGACTGCCATGGCTGATAGGGAGGTAATGGAAGACTTCAGAAAATATTATGGGAAGCTTCTCAGTTTTGTCTCCGAGCCTTCAGTGTACGAGATGAATGGTCTGTATGCCCTGCTGCAATTCTACGACCCACAACTGAGATGTTTTACATTTCCTGATTACATCCTCGCACCTACCCTGGAGGAATATTCTGCGCTGTTAGATGTGCCTATTCTAGATCAGATGTCGTTCTTCCATACTGACGCTAAGCCTAATCTGGTTAAGCTTGCTGCCGCATTACATCTGGATGCCCCAGAGATAGAGGGAAAGTTGACTAAGTGGAATGGGGTGCCTGATTTCCCTCTGTTTTTTCTGGTTGAGAAGGCTCAGCAGTGCGCCAAAGATGGCTTTTGGATCGTATTTAGTGCCATTTTAGCTCTTTGTATCTATGGCATTATATTATTCCCTAACTTGCCGGAGTTCGTAGATTTGGACGTGTTCCATATCTTTTCCTCAGGGAACCCAGTACCTACGCTACTAGGCAACGTTTATCATTCGGTTCACTACAAGAATGAGAACCGAAGGGTGAAGAATGTGTCCTGTTGTGTTCCCATGCTATACAGGTGGTTTGCCAGTCATATGCCCAAAACAGGTCCTTTTGTCACTTCTGCAGATACATTGGAGTGGTCTGAACGTCTGATGGGGTTGTCAACTGAGAACATCACTTGGTTTGATAGGAACATGCTTGGTATATAAATCATCTATAATTGCAGTGGATTTCCTAACATCCCTTTGGTCGGAAGGAAATGGTGCATCAACTACAATCCATCCTTGTTGGTTAGGCAATTTGGATATGCATTGAGAGATCCTCCCAAGGAAGAAGAGGTACAGGAATCTTTGTACCTCACCGGGTTGTTGGATAGTGATACACTGGCCAAACTTGAGCACGCTTGGAACACTATTCACTGGAGAGGAAAAGCATTGTTGGGAAAGAGTAATAGCCAAGCCTATGATCCCTACTTGAGCTGGATTCAGGATAGAGTGAAGAGGTTGCTAATGCCATTTCCCTCAATGGCGCCTTTATATCCCCTCATGATTGAGGAGCCAACCACTATGGGCATTCATAAGTACAACTAGTTATGGGCCGAGAAAGAGGAGCTACAGAAAGATAATGAGGAGTTAGAGAATGAGATTGCTCAGCTCCAAAGTGAGAAGACTGACGCAACCTATTCTTTGAAGAAACAGACTGAGTTGGTGAACAAGTTGGGCACGGACTTGACCAAGCAGATTAAATCCCGGGAACGACTGGGTCTAGATCTGAAAGCTGTTAGTGGTTTGCTCGCTTCCAAGAAACTGGACTTGGATAAAGCCTATTTAGAGATCTCCAAGTTCAACGCCAAGTGGAACGCTACCCTTTCCAACAATAAAGAGCGCGAAGATAAGTTGAAGCTGCAGATCAGCAAGTTGAAGACTCAGTTGAGAGCCAAAGACGAGAAGATTTCAGCAGAGGTATCGCTCAGGCGTGATAGTGAGTATAGACTGAATGAAGCTATTGCAAACTTGGAGGATTGCAAGTTGAGAGCTGATTCCAAGAGATGCAAGCTTGAGGAGTGTTTCGGGGAAGGAGCCTGGGAGGACTACGCTGAGGGTCTACAACACACCATTATCCAGGGAGAGTTACTTATTCAGGGGCTACTCACCAGACCAGATCACCCAGAGACGCAGAAGTTGCTAGAGGATTTCTGGTCTCGTCATCCAGCTTGATTATCTTGTTTTCTCTCTGTAGTTGTTGCTTATGCTTGTTGTATTGTCCATCACCAGACCTATTGGTTAAGGTCCTTTCTCGTTGTACTCAGTTGATATGCTTGTACACTGCCTGTGTTGCTTTCCATTTATATATGAGAAGTTTCTACTATTGCTTGTTTATGGGGTTTTCCATTGTCGTGCTTTCCTTCGGGAACTAGAATCGAGGGGGAAATTTCCCTGTTGCATGCATACATGTCTGCATTTTGCATTTTCACATTGCAGGTGCATCAGAACTGTAATCTTATTTCCTGTGTTCCGTTAGTGTGTTTCAGAATTGCTGATCGAACAACTCACCGGTACGCCGCCAGGGGGATAAGAGAAAAGTAATGGATCAGGTTCAAGCAGATTTGAGGGAAGTCTGAGGCTAGATGGGACAGTTCATTATGGAAGTGCAAGCGTTGCGTCTGGATCAGAAGATGCTTAGGAAGGAGAACCATCAGATGAAGACTCAGTTGGGTTTGGTCACGGAAGTGCTTAGGGGTGTACTAAGAAAGGAGGGGGATCAAGTGCCCGAGGTTGTGGCAAAGATGGTTGTTCCACCTTTACCTGTGGAATCTCTCCCTAGGCGTGATGTGCCTCCAAAACTTGCTGCACAATCTGAGATTCCAGAACTTCCCCGTCATCAGCTATTTTCTGGTTCCCGAGACAATCCTAAGACTAGAAGATATGCTCATAGGATGAAACATCTTGACATGATCATCGACCAGATCCCTATGACGTATGCTCAGCTCTTGCAACTCTTGCTTCAACTTCGGTTGGTCAAACTTCAGACTATGTCTCCGTTGACGGGGGAGCTAACACCAGGCTATGATGCCAATGCTCACTGTGATTTCCATTCTGGGGCACCAGGACATAACATTGAGACCTGCAAAGCTTTTAAGCATAAAGTTCAGGACTTAATTGATTCAAAGGCAGTTAAGTTCGCGATGGGCGGCATGAGTGTATCAAACGATCTCCTTCCAGTCACTATAGAAGAAGTGGATATTCCTGCCTTCTTCCCTGAGGCTGCATTAGGTCAGGATTATACCTTTCAATTTATGACTTCAGAATCTCCATGCCCCCAACTATTTCCTGTTCCTAGGCCAAGCTTGAGGATGAAAGTACCTGAACGAAGAGAATCCCCGATATCTCGGACCCAATCTCCAGACGCTTCAATTGCTCAGAATCAACAATCTCTGGGGTCTTTGCATCAGACATCATTTCCCCTCTGGAGTCAACGGTCATACCGTCATCCACCGTGTCGACACGCCAGTCAAAGACCAAAGAAGCCAGAAAGGCAGTTCGCTCAGTTTCTCATGTCATACAGCCAAATATTGTCGTATTTGATCAAGGGTGGTTTGATAATGCTGAAGAAGATTAACCCAGTGATTCCTCTGTATCCGCTAGGTTTTAATGTCAATGCCCGCTGTGAGTACCATGTTGGGGCACATGGGCATTCAACTGAAAACTGTAAGGTGCTTAAGAGCCAGGTTCGGACTCTGCTGGACTCCAACATGTTCTCGATCATGCCTCAGGGTATTCAGATCAACGATCTCCCTTCATCCAACGGTGTGGGTGTATCAGTTCATGATATGGAGGAATTTACCAAGAGCAAATGTTCAGAGGAGTACCAGACTGACCTCGACGAGCAATTTTGAAGATGGTTGATCCAGCAGCAAGTCAAGATCAGAAAACCCGGTTCTCCGAAGCTGGCAATCTTTGTTTTTATCATGTCATTTCTTTGTGTTTGTAGTTCCTTTTCTGTTAAAGAGAAAATATCACTTGTAAATATGTATTGTTTTCAATTGATAATGATAATGAAATGAATATTCATGTTTTGATTAAATCCATTTGTGTTCACTTATGTTTTTAATTGATGTCTAACGCTTGTTTAAGCGGAATCCGGGGAGGATGACCAAATTTCAAGACGTGCAAGCTCCCAATTGTATGCTTTTGAATAAAACCTGCTGATGATGTACATGCACTATTTCAAATCCCTAAACATCGGAGATATAAGGATGATAATCCCTTGTCAACCCCTTTGAGCCTAGTAGTAGGAGTTTCTTTCTGAAAAATGAAAAAACCCTTGATCTTAACCTAGGGCAGGGTAGGTGTCAGTTAACTTGACCGAGCGTCCAAATTACGAAAGGAGTTGTTCCCGTTCGAGGGTTAATCACATCTGTATAGGTCGTGCCTAAAAAAAAACCCACAATGGGTATCCATCGCCGACCAAGGGGTGAAACAGTCACAATCCCTTTAACAAGTAAGAAAAGTCAGTGTCACACGATTTGTTAAATAAAGGGAGAGAAAAACGAATCAAAAGAAGAAGCCCGCTAAGTCGAAACTTGAAAACAAACGACTTAGGCAAAAATTAGGGCATCCCGCCGGACTCCGAAAAGAAAGGAAGCTCAAAAGAGCCAGTCCAGGCAAAAGTTAGGGAAAAAGCGAAAAGGATTACAAAAGAAAAATACTCAAAAGAACAAGCCGTGTGACTCCAGGCACCAAAGACGAAAAGCGAGTGACCATCACTCTGAAAACTTGTGGTTTCCTGAACTATCACTCCGGTCGTTTAACCTTTGAAAGGTGAGCGCTTAGGTCGAATTAGCTGAATATAGGATTGGAGGACATCAAGGAGAATGGATGGGTTAAAATAAACTTTGAGCCTTTATCCCTCCTTTCGTAACCGTGAACCCGACCACATTACAACCTTTAAAAGTCCTAATTGAAGCAGGGTTGTTTCAAAAGCATACTTCGGTAAAGATCGCGTCGGAACTGACTCCTAAAAGGAATCCTCTTACAGCATTGTATTAATGTTGACATTTTGATAAATGATTTCATCTATTGTATGTCACAAATTTTTCCAGTGAACAGACTTGGATTTTAAAACTGTCATATGCATTGCATTTAATATACCTTATGCAGAGCAATTTGTTTTACTTGCGAGTAAGCGTTTGACAGCAGGAAGGTTTCCGCGGTGGAAAGTTTGATCCGGATAGAACGCGGAACGCCTGAATACTCCGTTGAGTCGGGCCCAGCTATATCAAATGATCATATCATGGGAGTCAGCCATTCAAAAGTCAGTTAATCTGAGGCAATCAAGTCGAGATTTGGTGAATCTCTCGCAGCCAAGGATACTGCTTCACCAGTCAGCCAGTCAGGGGCGGAGTTATTTCGAGGTTGGGCCAAATTACTCTAAGAGCACATAAGCTATACTTGGCCAGAGGGCAATTAATATGAGCACCTCTTCGAGGTTCAAAGTGCTGAGGTAGTTCATACCAAACTGGCAGGGTACAGAAAGTTCAGGTTTCCTTTCGAGGAAGATGTTACAGAGATCCCACAGGCTGGGGAAAAATGGGAAATGAAGGAATTGTTCCTCTCCATATCTTCAAAATTTATCAGAAGTGATCAACCAGGGACACATCCTTTCATGTTACAAATTCAGGGACAAGCCATCTCAAGGTCGTTTCATGGCAAGCTTTCCTTTTCGTCCTAGAGATTAGACTGGGGAAAATTGAACTACACTGGGGCAGTTACTCAGGCAAGGTTATTCTCCCCAACCAGAGTCCGTCATCAGCCATTGGAGGTTGTATCTCTATCCCCAGTAGAGTTGTGAGCGGGTAATGCGTATGCTTATACCCGTCAGTTGGTCGGTATACATTTAATACCCGCAGATTGCATATGTGTTCCTACTATCCAGAAAGTCAGAATTGTATTTCTTTCCATCGAGTAGGTGTGGAATCCTCCCCAGCAGTTGGTCAATACGCATTTAGCTCCGGCAGATTGTCGGTGTGCACTCATTCCTCGACAGTGCAAGATTGGTTTATTCAGCAGGGTAAGTAATCCCCACAGAGTCTGAGCAGGTGATTTTGTATCCCCTCAGAGGTCAAGTTGTCATTGATGAGTCCATTCCTCATCTCCTCAAGCAGAGGTTGATGTTGATTCCCTCATTTCATTATCCCCAGTGGAGTCGGAGGGGAAACGTCTCTTCCCCAGCTGAGAACTCCCGGTATATTGGAGTTAGGTCTTCGCAGTTTTCGTCGTTTCTCCAGCAGAGGTGCTTGTTCCCCAGAATGTTATATTCTGGAAGGCTATTCAGGGATGATGTCCCTGGTAAGACGTGGTTAATCTCAGGAGGTGGATCGTTATCCCTCCGTAGAGTCGGTGATTCCCTAGTAGGCGAACGGGTTCCTGTGTGTGTGTCGCAACTGCGAAAAACACCCGGCGGAAAATAGAAGAGTCGCCACCTTTCGTTATTTATCCCAAAGAGAGGGAAAGGAAACGATTGGAAAAACCTGGCGAAAAGGGAAAGACAAGGTCATCGCAACCAAGTCTGGATTCGGGAGTCGGTTACGCTAGGGGAAGGTATTAGCACCCCTAACGTTCGTCGTACTCGACAGGATCCACTCTTTGTTGTGTATCTAATAAAAAGGTGTGTTATCTATCTATGTTAAAGGTCTCAGGGACAAAAGAAAAGAAAAGAGACTCGGCAAAGCATCGCCGCTCTGTGCCTACGTATTCCCTCATGCAATGGGAAAGTCAGAGTCAACGTAGTTCGGCAAACTATGAGTGAAAGAGGGAGGGTTGCTCCCCAAGACATCGCGTCTTGTGCCTACGTACTTTCATCTGGCATGAAAGATCAGAGTAAACATAGTTCAGGCTAAAAAGAACACCGGTCGGTTCAAAAGTTTTTTAGGCCCGAGTAGGGTTAACAAGTAGTTCTAGTAGTTGGTGTATGCAACTCGACCATTGGAGACTTAGGTGTTACCGTTTGCGGTAAAACTAAGAGTTAACAACACTCTTTTATCTGAAAAGATTTTCCTTGATTAAGATCCCGAAGGATGAAAAAGATTTGAAGTGTTTTTGTGTTTTTTAGAGAAGAAATGTTTTGAATTTGATTTGTAACTCATGTCGCACTAGAGACTATGACCTAGGAGCGAATGCGTCGCATATCACCCAAAGGGTGTAGACTAAACACTCTAGGTCATTAAGAGGAAGCCCCCCAATCACCATTTCCCATGTAGCTTAAGGCTCGTAGCGTACAACACTTGTCATTCTTTATTAGGTGTTTTATGAGTGTTTGAAGATGAGGAGAGAAAGGACACACTAATGGGAGACTAACTCAATCCTAAAAGTTGTCATGCAAAAATGGACGTAGAGTTGGGATACAAAAGGGAACTATCTAATGTTAGCATGCATGGATTGAACACCTAATGTCTCTCCTACTCCCATCCTAAACAGAGGGACTAGGAACCTATGGGGATCATGGCAAAAAGCACAAGAAAGCACCAAGTAAATTCAATCACAAGTAAAAGAGGCAAACATGAAAATGCAACACTTAGAATGGTGGGAGGGAGTAAAAATGTGTGGGGCAGCCGCCGCCACAAGCTCGTCTCGACCTCAATAGCGATGCAAGAATGATGCAAACATGGAAAGGAAAGTCAACAAGGTGAAAGCAAACAAACATGCAAAGAGTCATCACTTTGGACCACATACACAAATATGCATCCAAGTGGGAAATGAACACAAATATCGACAAAATCATGATCAACCAAACACAAACAGTGGAAAACCCCAAAATCATTTCATTCCTAATGCATCATATCAAGTTATGAAGATTCGAAGTGAAACGGTATGCGAACAATCAAACAAAGTAGCAAAACAGGCTTGCCAGCACAATGTTAATCGGTTAACCCCCAGGGTTAATCGGTTAACACATTGTTAATGTTTGAAAATTTTGAAAATTTAAACTGGTTAATCGGTTAACCATATGCGTTAACCGATTAACACTGTGTTGACAGCAGAAAACAGCAAAGCAGAATCACTTTTCAACAGCTTATCACTTCTCCAAACAAGCCAATGATCACATAATTACTTAATCCCAAAATTTAAACAACAAATCAAGATTCCAACAACATATATACAGATCCAAACAGCATCAACACATATCATATGAATCAAAATGCAGCAAATCAATCAAAAATGAAAATCATCATGATGAACATGCAATTAAGCTAAAACAGAATTCAGATCAAGAATTTCTAACCTACGAAGCGGAGATTTGCTTCGGTTGATGTTGATTTGCTGGAAATGAGTAGATCAAAGCAAGAAACACGGAATACTTTAAGATCCAAGCTAATCCTTGTAGTAGAGATGGAGATCCTTCAAGATTAAGCCAAATTGCTTCAAATAATCCCTTCTAGCTTCACTTCAAATTTCATATCTGGATTTGCACGAAAATTGAATGAAGAAACTGATCCAATGGAGATGATAGATGAAGGTTTAAGCTCAAGAATTATTGGATTCCAATAAAGAATCAATTAATTCAATGTAGAAAGAGCTTTGGTGAGGGTTTTGGAAATGATAAACTTGAGAGAGAATTGAGATAATTGGGAGAATTCTGAATTTGAAAATGGGAATTATGAGAGTTAGATTAGTGTGGTTTGGAATGAATCACTTAAGTACTCTTTTGGTTTGGATCCAAAGAAAGGTTTGGAGAGTGGATTGTAAAATTTGGAATGGATTTAGGAGTGGGATTTTGGAGGGAGTTAAATTAATTTGAAAACTAATCCAAATTTAAAAATGGTTCTAGATCCTTCCCTAGTGTAAAAATGCATTTCAAAATGACCAAAGTTGGACCCCAAATGGCTCTGCATTGAAAAATCACGTGCAGAGGCAAAAAAACACATTGGTTAATCGGTTAACCATATAGGTTAATCAATTAACCCCTTTAAATTTTTGAATCTGGGTTGATTTTTCATTGGTTAATCGATTAACCATATAGGTTAACCGATTAACACCTTTAAAAATTTGAATTTGGCGCCTTTTGGAGGGAAACCTGCCCGTTTGCCCGTTTCTTGCCGTTTCGAACCCTGTTAATCTTCTAGAACGTGTTCTTGAATGTTGTAACCATGAGACTGCTTGTGATAGCCTGAATGCTGCTTTCTTGGCTGAAAATAACCTGCAAAACAAAATAAAATCGGTCGCCTGACCATTAGGCAAAACAAAGGTCGCCTGATATTCGCTGCTTTGATTGCTTGCACTGAGAGTGAATTATGATCCACAGGAAAACCTCGATCCCCTGTCTCAAGAACAAATGTTATGCAATGCAAAAATTCTAGAAGAAAATGAAATGAAACATAAAGCCAAGCCAAGCAAAGGTTGGTCAAATTTTGGGGTGCAACAACTGCCCCTATTCAAGTGACTTGGACCTAACTGGGTGAAAAGCGAACGAATTTCAAACAATCGAGGTAAAAGACGGTTGAATACCAACATACCCGGAAATTTTCCAACCGCAGAAATCTCCAGAGATAACTGAATTAAACACACGAATAATCCGCTAGGGAAGTACACTGACCAAAAGTCAGAATGCAACGAAAGCACCAACCACAAACTACCTACCAAAAGTTGGGATCATCGGAATACCGAATAAAGTCAAATCCGCACTATCAACCAAAAGGTGAAATCGCCAGACAACCATAAGCTACCAACCAAAAGTTGGGATAACACTCCACAGGAGAAACCAAAGACTACCAACCAAAAGTTGGGATCGCGCCCACAAAATCTTACCAACCCAAAAGTGGGCAATAAACAAAGCTACCAACCAAAAGTCGGAATTGAAGCAAAGGACAAAGACTATCAACCAAAAGTTGGAATCAAACACGGTTACCAACCAAAAGTTGGAATAAGGAATCCAGGAAAGGAAGACTACAAACCAAAAGTTGGAATCAAATCAACAAAAATCTTACCAACCAAAAGTTGGAATCAAACGACGTTACCAACCAAAAGTTGAAATAACGACTCCGCCCGGGAATAGAAGAAAACTACCAACCAAAAGTTAGGATAAACGTACCACCACCACAGGATTACCAACCAAAAGTTGGGATAACAACCCCCGGAACAAAGGACTACCAACCAAAAGTTGGAATAACGCCAACAAAGCTTCGGACCCCGCTGGGGACTACCAACCAAGAGTTGGAATAACGCTTACAGGGGATAAAATCCACAAAAAGTTGGGAAGCAAGACTACTAATCAAAAGTTAGGATAGCCAGGAGAAGACAAACATCGACCAAAAGTCGGAGTACCAACTACTAACCAAAAGTTAGGATTGACGGAGACGCTGAACAAAGCTGACTCTCCTACAGAAGACTACCAACCAAGAGTTGGAATGATCATCCGACACTACCAACCAAAAGTTGGAATGATAGACAAAGGAAGACTACTGACCAAAAGTTGGAATAACGCCCGGAACTACCAACCAATAGTTGGAATTGAAAAGGCCACTAACCAAAAGTTAGGATCGCCGGAACCGCTGAATGAACTGCCTGCAACAAAGATTACCAACCAAAAGTTGGAATAATCAACTTTACTGAGGAAAACAAGGATTACCAATCAAAAGTTGGAACAACATCCCAAACGCCAATAGACCACCAACCAAAAGTTGGAATAAGGACTTTGCCGGGAAACCAGAGATTACCAACAAAAAGTTGGGATAAACGGAACCGAGAGAGACTACGCTGGGAATTATCAACCAAAAGTTGACATAACATATCCAACATATGCAGGCAAAAGAATCAATCGACTCACGACTTGCGGGGAAAATTCTGATAGGAAAAGAGAGGTTTAAACAAACGACCCTGCCGAGGAGAAACCAACAATATGAAGACCCCAAAGATCCGCCCAACGGGGGGAATAATACAAAAGATCTCCTGAATTAAAAATACTCAACCCTCAAAGGCAAACAACACCAAAGGTATCAAACCTGGCTTATGCTTCAGATGCGTATGTTTGAAATGGCGTAATGCTCCATACAGAATGAAAATGTTACGCATTTGGGTAGATGTTATGCATGCAAATGCAACGGAACTGAATCAGCAAAAATAAATGCTAGAGACACATAAAATCACCCTGCTGGGGAAACAACCTACTCATGCCAATAACAATTGGACTTATGCCGAGGAAACGAGCCTTTGCTAGCCTCCTGCAAAGAAAATGTCGGGGTAATAACATTCCTCCATCCTGCTAGGGATTACTTAGCTGGGAGCGAATCTACCCAGTCTGTAGATTGCTCAGTGAGGAGAAAAACCAATCACAACTCGTTGGGGAGTGCATACGAACATGCACCTTGCGGGGATTAAACCTGCACCAACTGCCAAGGGAAAGCACACACGCTACCTGCTCACTTAAACTGCATACAAACTCTACTGGGGATAGGGATGTAAACTCCGCTTGCTGGGGAGACAGACTCCGGCTGGAGATAAGACGAATTTCATCCCCACCTCTTTGCCGCAAGGGTAATGACCCTGCAAAACTGAACAAACAGACAAGATATCCTACGCAAACAAAACTATCTCAGTCATCATTCGTGATGTTGTTCAATTAATTCAAAGTTTTAATAATTTTTGGCCCAGGCCTGTAAGTTTATGTATGTGCAAGTTTATCAAAACATTGGGAGTTTTTCACAAGCAAAGCAGTAAAAGTTAAAACAAAACAAGAAAGATACTGAATAGTATATGTTTATTGACAAATGGCCTGTAAATAGGCAAATTTTTACAACAGATGCAACCCCTGAAAAGAGGAAGCTGCGCAAAAACAATATAGATATGCACAAAAATATACAAGAGTGTACAAAAATTTCGGCAATGTGGCACAGACAAACACCATGAGTTGATCCCTCTATGACTCGCCTGACCTTGATGCTTTCCCGACGCTTCGTCTTCAGACGAGATTGATTTGGATAAACGGCCCTCAGGTCCTCCCAATCCACTAAGCAATTAGGTTCTAACGCAGACTGCAGTCATTTTCTTTTCATTCCCTAACTTTTTCCTGAACTGCCCTTTCGGGTTTTCGATTCACCGGGATACCCATTTTTGCCAAAGTTGCCTTTTCAGGTTTTCGACTTTGCGGGTTTTCATCTTTTCATTTTTATCCCTAATTTTTGCCCAAACCCATTCTCTTTTTTTTATGGTTCGCCGGGATGCCCCATTTTTGCCTGGATATTCTTTTTTCTTTCCAGCGGGTCTCTTTAAGCAAAGTATTTTTTAACTTCGTCTGCGTTCACAGGGGATGTAAAATCCTCACCATCCATGGTGGATAACAACAAGGCTCCTCCGGAGAAGACCTTTCGAACGACATATGGACCTTCATAGTTGGGAGTCCATTTTCCCCTGCGATCTGATTGTGGTGGGAGAATCTTTTTCAGCACAAGATCGCCCGTCTGAAAGCCTCAAGGGAGCACCTTCTTGTCGAAAGCTTTCTTCATCCGACTCTGATACAACCTACCGTATGCGATATATGCTAGCCTTTTCTCATCCATCAGGCTAAGCTGATTCATTATGTTCTTTATCCATTCTTCCTCATTGAGCTTGACGTCGACCAGAACCCTTAAAGAAGGAATCTCGACCTCCAATGGTAGGACAACTTCCATACCATATACCAACGAGAAAGGAGTTGCCCCGGTTGATGTGCATACCGTCGTACGATACCCGTGAAGAGCAAAGGGCAACATCTCATGCCAATCCTTGTAAGTAACAACCATCTTTTGCACTATCTTCTTGATATTCTTGTTGGCCGCTTCAACAACGCCATTCATCTTCGGACGATAGGGAGATGAGTTGTGATGCTAGATTTTGAAATTCTGGCACAATTCCTTCATCATCTTGTTGTTCAGATTCAAACCATTGTCAGTAATAATTTGCTCGGGTATTCCATCTCTGCAGATGATGTCCTTCATTATGAATCGGGCTACGACTTGCTTTGTGACATTGGCGTACGAGGTTGCTTCAACCCATTTGGTGAAGTAATCAATGGCAACCAAGATGAAATGATGACCATTGGATGTGGTTGGCTCAGTCTTTCCAATCATATCAATGCCCCACATGGAGAAAGGCCACGGGGACTCCCTAACATTCAATGGGCACGGCGGTACATGAATTTTGTCTACATAAATCTGGCATTTATGGCATTTCTTCGCAAATTTGAAACAATCTGACTCCATGGTTAGCCAATAATACCTTGCTCGCAATAAATTCTGAGAAAAGGCATGCCCCCTGGCATGTGTACCAAAAGTACCTTCGTGGACCTCTTCCAGAAGCAACATTCCTTCCTTTTCATCCACACATCTCAACAACATTGTCGCTACTGCGAAAAAAGGTGCCGACAAAGACAGAAGAGTCACCACCTATCGTTATTTATCCCAAAAGAGGGAAAGGAAACGATAAAAAAAAACCTAGCGAAAAAGGATAAGATCGGTCATCGCAACCAAATCTCTGGGTTCGAGAGTCGGTTACGCAAGGGGAAGGTATTAGCACCCCTCACGTCCGTTGTACTAAACGAGATCCATGCTTGTTTGTTTTTATCTGACGGGTTGTTTATCTATCTACGCTAACGGTCTAGGTCAAAAGAAAAGAAAAAGGACTCGACAAAGTGTCGCAGCTCTGGGCCTACGTATTCCCTCGTGCAATGGGAAAGTCAGAGTCAACATAGTTTGGCTAACTACGGGTGATGGGGGAAGGTTGCTCGCCAAGACATCGCGTCTTGTGCCTACGTACTCTCAATAGGTATGAGAGATCAGAGCTAACGTAGTTCGGGATAAAATGGAACACAGGCTAGTTCACGTGTTTATTACCCAAGTAAGGTTAACAAATAGTTCCAGCAGTTAGGGACAAAACATGTTTGCGGTAGAACTAAGAGTTAACAACACTCTTTTTCTGAAAAGATTTTCCTGATTAAAAGGGAGCCCCAAAGGGAAAAATGAAGTTTGATGTTGGTTTTTGTCTTTAATCGGAGAAGAAGTATTTTTTATGAATGTTTGTAATTCATACTGCACTAGAGACTATGACTTAGGAGTGAATGCGTCACATATCGCCCAAAGGACGTATACTAAACACTCTAAATGATTGAGAGGATACCGCTCAATTATCATTTCCCAAGTGGCTTAAGGCTCGTAGCATACAATACGAACTTGCCTTTATTAAATGTTTTACTGTTTGAGATGAGAAGAGAGAAAAGGAATCTACAGGGGAAACTATCAAGCATCCTACTGTTGTCATACAATGATGGTCCTAATGTTGGGTTTGAAAGGGAATCTATCCTATATGTTATCATGCAAAGGATTCAACCTAAATTCTATCATCAATCCTTAAACAAGGAAGTGAGAGTCCGCAGGAAACATGCAAAGGGGAAAAATAAACACAGCTATCAAGCAGGTGAAACATAAAGTAACTGGATGCAAATGCAATGCAACAGTACAAGCAAGGGAGACAAGCTCAACCTTTAAATGCAAACATGGGATGCAAACAGAGATGCACAAAGAAAGCACACACGCAAAGGGAGGCACACCTCAACCTTTAATGAAAACAAACAGCCACAGAAGATAAAAAGAAACAATCAAGCAAAGGGAGGCACACCTCAACCTTTAATGCAGTCATGCACCTAAGCCTAAGGGTATCTACACATGCAAGTCTATCCTAATGCATCACAGCAAACAGGAAATCAATCATGAAGGAGAGAGATAAACTAGATGAGCAACAAGGAAATCATCCCAAGGCTACATCAGGTTTGGATGTGTATCAACGCAAGAGTCCATCCCAGGTTCAACCTCTTTATAGAATGCACAAAATTCAACCAAAGGAAGAATTAGGCTCTCACAAGAGGGATCCTAAGAATGCAGGACAAATGAGAATGGTGGAACCTAGATGTCAATCTAAGGTATCTGGTTAATGTGTATCAACACAGGATGTCCATCAAAGGCTCAAACTTCTCATGGAATGCACAAAATTCAACCAAAGGAAGAATTAGGCTCTCACAAGAAGGACCCTAATCATGTAGGAAAGATAGGAGAAAGAGAAAATAGTGTAAACCAAAGGAATAAACTATGTCATTGAATGTCCTTCCAAGGCTCAACCTCTTATGGAATGCATAGAATTCAACCAAAGGAAGAATGAGGCTCTCACAAGAAGGATCCTAAGAATAGGACAGAGGATGGGAGGGGCTAGATCCTAGTAAATATCTAAGGTACTAGGTTAATGTGTATCAACACAAGGATGTCCATCAAAGGCTCAAACTTCTCATGGAATACACAGAATTCAACCAAAGGAAGAATTAGGCTCTCATAAGAAGGATCCTAATCATGTAGGACAAATAGGAAATGTGCAAAGCACTTGAGTACTCAAAGGCTCAACCTCTTATGGAATGCACATAATTCAACCAAAGGAATAATTAGGCTCTCACAAGAGGGATCCTAAGAATAGGACTTGGAGAATAAAGGAAGATAGTGTAAACCAAAGGAATACAATATGCCATTGAATGTCCATCCAAGGCTCAACCTCTTATGGAATGCACAAAATTCAACCAAGGGAAGAATTAGGCTCTCACAAGAGGGATCCTAAGAATAGGACTAGGGAATGTTGAGATGGAAGGAACAAGGCAAAACCAAACAAAGGAACCACATGAGGAGGAGAAACCAATCACAAAAAGCTTCTAAAGAACCCTAAAAGCAAAGGTCTAAAGGACATCTATTCCAATCAAGCTATGGAGATGCTAATGACTTGAAACTTAACCTACAAAGGTCTCAACCTATGTACTAAGGGTTCATGTAATGATTGGGTGCTTAAGATTTTCTAAAAGTTCACTTAAAGGAAAAACTAGGTGGAATGCTAAATTGGGAACACCCGAACATCAGCCAGAATGTAAAATCTAGGAAAAATAGGAAGGCAAGTCCTAAAATCCTAATAAAATTCCTAAGGGATCCTAAAGATGTTAGGAGTCTATGGTTAAAATTTTAGGTCAAGATTCTAAGTCTAGGTACACTAACAGAAAGCTAAACCACAAAGTGTTCTATGGGAGATGCAAATGGGAAAGGTGCTAAAAACCTAACTCAAACCCTAATCAAACAGCTCCTAAAAATCATGATAAAAATACTACAACATCATACAATGAGTCTTGATTCAGCATGCAAAAAATTAGACATTCATTTGAAGTATCAATCAAGAAATAAAATCAACAAGATGAACATGTCAATTTCATATTTATTAAAAGCACATAACATGGAAAATATGCAATTAAATTGAAAAAAGCTCAAAAATTAATACAATAGCATGTAAAATCACTTAACACATTAAGGAATCAGAAGAAAAAATCAAGAATTATAGGTATTTTCTACTATTTTAAATGAATTAAAACAATCATGCATTAAAACATAAAAATAAGAAAAAAAGAAATGAAAAGAAATAAACTGGCGTGGCAAATAGCAAAAAAACTAAGTTGTAACCTCCTATGGGCCCTAAAGGAGGGTGCAGGTATCAACAACTAGCCCAAGTCCAATCCACACTTCAAAAACCTGAGGGATCACGTGCGCTCAGTCAACTAAGGACTACCATACGTCTTAATCCAAACCATACAATCATTAAGTATGATGATCCTATGCCTTACACGCTGCCACGTCAATTAAAAAGTCCACACCTCTTGAAACTAACGCACGTCCATTGGATGAGAGGAAACAGTTAAGGGATGACCAAGATCCAAGGGCCAAGATTGCATCTGGTGATTTAAATGAGGGAAGGAGGGAAATCAAACCAGTGGTGGCCAGAGAAGACTCCGGTCGTCTTCTCCGACGAGGGTGAACGGTGCTCTGCCATGAAACCTCACCAAACTATAAAATCTTGACATCAATCTCTTCCTTACACTACACTGATCATCATGCTATACTTTGATTTCATTTTCTCTCAAGAAACAAGCCAACCCGATAGCATACAAGAAATGGTGTCATTCCAAAAATTGTCATAATCCATCACCTAACATATCCTAAATTCATCTAGGAGTCTTAGGGAACCTAACCACATGCATTTCAAGTCCTAATTCACCATAAATTAAGAGGAATTTTGAGAGGAAAGAACCTGTGTAAAAGCTTGAACAGAGGTGTGATTTGTTGATGATTCTTGCTCCAATCAATGCAGAAAGCTTCAAGGATCCTAAAGAAGCTTCTTGAATGCTCAATTTGCTTGGAAGATGCTTCAATCTTGAAATTCAATTTTCACCTTCAACTACTTTTCTTCAACTGTTTGTAACTGTTTTCTGCGCCAAACTTCATCAAAAATCATCTCGAAATGATCTAGTGTTTATATAGAATTGATTTGGAATGATTTGGGGGCCCAAAAGTGGCTGTAACTGGCCCAATGAAAAATCCATTTTCTCCACTTTTTCACTTGTGTAAGTGCACAAAAAAAGAGCCAAAAAGCTTGCTAAGTAAGTCAATTCACTTGCTGGTAGTATTAGGAACATGAAGGGATAGGATTGAGCCCTTGATTTTTGATCAATGGTGGATGTTGATTTTGTTTCTTCAAGCTTAAGAAACATGTGAAATGAGGTGTTTTTATAGCTCAATTTTCAAATCTAACAATGCCAGTGTTCTTGAAATGTTGAATACACTCAAAATATGCACAAACTTGTCTTGAAATGGTTCACTTTGAATTAATTTGAATTTTTGACTTTAAATGCCTTTAAAGTTCCTTTTCATGAGATTTTCTTCAACCAATCTTCAATCCAATCCATATCAATGAATACTTGGTGTTTGATTGAGTAAATAACCCCATTCTAAGAAACTTTCAAGTTGGACAAATTTGCATTTGAAGTATGCAAAGTGGTGAAATGAACCTATAATCCAAAATGGCCTATAATCTTACTTGCCCAAAATACCCTTGCCTTGTAAGCTTCATATCTTGAGTTCTACAAATCCAAATGAGGACTTCTAGTACTCTTTGGAAAGCTAAGATCATTAGGAACAACTTTCATGTTTGGGTCAAGGACATGAGATACATCCTTCTAGGTCAAAAATGGCATGGAAGTTGGTTGAATTTCAAGTACCAAAATCACATTCATCTGATGACCTGTAACTTGTCTGCTTCATAACTTGAGTTCTAGAAATCAGATGAATTACTTCTAGTACTCAAAATAAATCTAAGAACATGCTCTAAAAGTCTCATGTTAACATCAAGATGAGATGAAACTTGTATCTTGATTTATATGGTCTTGAAGTTAGGCACTAAAATAGGGGATTTTACACTAACAAGCTTAGAAACCCTAGCTCAATGACTTCTCACACTCTTGAATATTGATGAATTGATCTTGAAATGATCTCTTAAGTGTCTCAACACAACATTCCATAATCATATTTGCTTGGAATTGAGTCTTAAACACTCACAGTTGACTCAGTGTTGACCAGGTGGAAACCCTAATTGCACCAATCTTGATTGTGGCCTCTTGCACTTTGCATAATGACTTGAACACACTCCACAATGACTCTCAAGACATCCCATGAGCTTCCTTAATGCTTTATACCCACATCCATGGATTCAAAATCATTTGTTGAGCTCTTCACGGCCTCCAAGATAGGAGATATAAGCACATACATTCATCTGCTCTTTGACTTTTTCTGATGGTGGTGATAAGCCCTTCAATCGCTTGAATATAACCTCTTGATTAGGCTTAGACCTTTGATAACCTCTTCTTGATGTGAACACCTCCCTTAATCCCCTGCATATGAATGATGGTATGCAAATGCTAATGCTAATGTTGATGCTATGAATCCAATGAAACAAAAGCCAGTTAAAGAAAAAGGTTGGGCAAATTTTGGGGTGCAACAACTGCCCCTATTCAAACGGTTTGGACCTGACTGGGTGAGAAGCGAGCGACTCTCAACCAATCAAGGTAAAAGACGATTGAATACCAATAAACCCGGAAATTTGCCAACCGTTGCCAACCGCTGAAATAAACTGCAAAATCTGAAAAGGTGATAACAATCTCCGGAAAACTTGAATTGACAGTTGCACGAAAACAGACTAATGGACCAGTCATCTGTGTAACACCACAGGCATCGAAACCGAAGGCCGGATGAATAACGATTGATGAGGATTTCTGACATCATTTTCAGACACCTACTTATGTCCAGAGAAACGCCGACTCCAAGGCTGAATCAATGACGATCTTGATAACATCTGCTAACTAAAGCAAGCAATCGCTAAATAAAAGTGAGCAACGGACCAGAAGGCAGGATCAACCGAAGTTGATAACAATCTCTCTGCTAACATGCAAGCAATCGGTAAATAAAAGCGAGCATCGAACCAGAAGGCAGGATCAACCGAAGTTTATAACAATCTATCTGCTAACATGCAAGCAATCGGTAAATAAAAGCGAGCATCGAATCATAAGGCCGGATCAAACGGAGTTGATAACATCTATCTGCTAATGCACAGGCAATCACTAAATAAAAACGAGCATCGAACCAGAAGGCCGGATCAACCGAAGTTGATAGCATCTATCTACTAACGCGCAGGCAATCGCTAAATAAAAGCGAGCATCGAACCAGAAGGCTGGATCAACCGAAGTTGATAACATCTATCTGCTAACACGCAGGAAATCGCTAAATAAAAGCGAGCATCGAACCAGAGGGCCGGATCAACCGAAGTTGATAACATCTATCTGCTAACGTCCAGGCAATCGCTAAATAAAAGCGATCATCGAACCATAGGTCCGGATCAACCGAAGTTGATAACATCTATCTGCTAATGCGTAGACAATCGCTAAATAAAAGCGAGCATCGAACCAGAAGGTCGGATCAATCGAAGTTGATAACATCTATCTGCTAACGCGCAGGCAATCGCTAAATAAAAGCGAGCATCGAACCAGAAGGCCAGATCAACCGAAGTTGATAACATTTATTTGCTAACGTGCAAGCAATCGCTAAATAAAAGCGAGCATCAAACAGAAGGCCGGATCAACCAAAGTTGATAACATCTATCTGCTAACGTGCAGGCAATCACTAAATAAAAGCGAGCATCGAACCAGAAGGTCGGATCAACCAAAGTTGATAACATCTATCTGCTATAGTGCAGGCAATCGCTAAATAAAAGCGAACATCGAACCAGAAGGACAAATCAACCGAAGTTGATAACATCTATCTTGATGAATCACCAGAATATGTCGTTGGGAAGAGAGAGAATTTGAACAAGTAACTCTGCTTTGGGGATGCGAGGAACCTGGTTAGGTTACTCTGCTGAGGAACAAGGAGGAACTTAAACAAGCAACCCTGTTGGGGAGAACCTATCTCTGCTTGGGGAGATAACTAAATGCTCACAGTCCAATATTCAGATTCTGTGGGGAGACCCAACTGAACCTGTTGAGGGGACTTTACTCCTGCTTGGAAAAACTTGCCATGAAACGAACTCGAGATGGCTTGCCCTAGAATATGTACCAACTTTTGATAAACTCTACAGATATGGAGAGGAACAATTCCTTCATCTTTGATTTTTCCCCAGCTTGTGGGATCTCCGTAACATATTCCTTGAAAGAAACTCCAAAATCTTTGTACGCTGATGGTTTGACATGAACGGTCTCAGCACTTTGATCCTCACAGAGGTGCTCTGCATTAATTTCCCTCTGGTCGAGACTGGCTTTCCTGCCCCTAGGGTCATCTGCCCCAGTCTTGCAATAGTTTTGCCTTCGGTTGACTGACTTGTGGGGAGCGGTACCCTTGGCTGCGAGATTTACCAAATCTCGACTTGATTGCCCCAAATTAACTGAATTTTGGATGGCTGACTCCCATGCTGTGATCATAGCTTGCCCTGGTTCACCGGAATATTCAGGCGTTCTGCATTCTATCCTGATCAAATCTTTCCATTGTGGAAACTTTCATGCTGTTAAGCGCTTACTCGTAAGTAAAATAAACTATTCTGCATAAAAGATATATAAAATGCAATACATATGACAGTTTTGAAAATCCAGTGCGGTTCATTGGAAATTTTTTTATGACATATAATGAATCAATCAGTTATCAACATGTCAACATTACTACAACGCTGTAACAGGAATCCTTTCAGGGAGTCGATTTCGATGAGATCTTTACCAAAGTATGCTTTCGAAACAAACCTACTTCAATTAGGACTTTTTTGTGTTGTAACGTGGCCAGGTTCAAGGTTTAAGAAAGAAAAGGATACAAGGCTCAAAATTCATTTTAACCCACCCATTCTCCTTGATGTTCTCCGATCCTACGTTCAGCTAATTCGACCTTAGTGCTCACCTTTCAAAGGTAGAAGTGATAGTTCAGGAAATCACACTTTTTCAAAGTGACAATTACTCGCTTTTCGTCTTTCGGCGCCTGGAGTCACACGATTTTGTTCTTTCTTGAGGAATTTTCTTTTGTAATCCTTTTCGCTTTTCATTTTTCATTTTCTCCTAACTTTTGCCTAGACTAACTCTTTTAAGTTTCTTCGATTTTGAAGTCCAGCGGGGTGCCCTAATTTTTTCCTAAGTCACTTGTTTTCAAGATTCGACTTAGCGGGCTTTTCTTTCCTTTCTTTCTTCTCTTTTTTTTGAGCAATTCGTATGACACTGGCTCGTCTGACTTGTTTGAAAAGAGATTGTGACTATTTCACTCCTTATCGGCAAGGTTTAACCATCATGGCTTTTTAGGCACGACCTATAGAGGTGTGATTGATCCTCAAACGAAACACTTCTTTTTGCAATTTTGAACGCTTGGTCAAATCAACTGACACCTACCCTTCCCTAGGTCAAGATTGAGGGTTTTTCATTTTCAGAAAGAAACTCCTACTACTAGGCTCAAAGGGGGTTGACAAGGGATTATCTTCCTTATATCTCCAATGTTTGGGAATTGAAACAATCCTTCTACATCATCAACAGGTTTTTGTTCAAAAGCATACAATCGGAAGCTTACGCGTCTTTCGATTTCGTCATCCTCCCCGAATTCCACTTAGACAAGCGTTTGCAATAAATGAAAGCAATAGAGTGAACACGAATGGATTAATTCAAAACATGCATATTTATTTCATTATTAATATCAATTGAAAAACAACAAGTTTTACAAACAAAATTTGCAATTAAACAGGAAAGAAATCACAAATATAAAGGAAATGACATGATAAAAATGTTGATTGCCAGCTTCTCGGAACTGGGCTTCTTGTATCTTGACTTGTTTGTGAATTAACCACCTTCAGATTGTCCGTGGTTTGGCAGAGGATTCTGTATAACATTGGGAACATCATCGGAGAAGTTGATTGCCTTGCTATCGATCAAGTCCTATAACTTGTGCTTGAATGCTTTGCAATCATCGATAGTATGACCGGGTGCCCCGGAATGGAACTCGCAATGAGCGTTCGCATCGTAGCCGAATGGAAGTGCACCTGTTGGAGGAGCTAATGTTCTCTTCTGAATAAGCTGCAGTTGCAGCAAAGCTTGAAGAAGTTGAGAGTACGGCATCGACGGCACATCAAATACTCTGTTCACCGGGACCCGCTTCTGGAATCTCCTAGGGGTGTAGTTCTGATCCTGATTCTGATTTTGCGGTTGCTGCTGCTGTTGTTGTACCGGTATTGTAATGCCAGCAACCTGTTGTTGGAGAGCATAATTCTGACTTCGCTTTCTTCCGCGAGAACTGGACACTGAGTTAGTATTGTCTTCGCGCTTCTTACCACTGAACACTTTCTTTCCCCCAGCTGAGGAACCCTCACCGGCCTGAATCTTCCCGATTTTTATGCCATTTTCCACTCGTTCCCCAGTGATTATCAAGTTAGAGAAGCTCCTTGACATGCTGCTAATTAGCTTTTCATAGTAAACACCCGAAAGAGTAGCCACGAACATGTCTACCAGTTCACGTTCAACCATAGGTGGCTAAACTCTAGCTGCCAGCTCACGCCACCGCTGAGCGTATTCTTTAAAGCATTCCCCCATTCTTTTGTGACAGACTTTGAAGTTGGACCCGGTTGGGAGCTAGGTCACTATTATACTGGTAATGTTTAACAAATGCCTCAGTAAGATCCTTCCAGCTTCGTACACTCATAGGCTCCAAGCCCATGTACCATTATAGTGAAGGTCCTGACAGACTGTCTTGGAAGAAGTGCATTAGCAACTTCTCGTCGTCGGAGTACACCGATATCTTCCTGTAATAAGATCTCATGTGGACACGAGGATAGGTGATGCCCTTGTATTTATCAAAGTCGTGGACCTTGAACTTCGGTGGTAATTTGAGATCGGGGATCAGCCCTAAGTTGGCCATATCGAGCCCTATAGAATTCAGATTCTCAAAGCTCTTCATCTTATTCTCAAGTGCTTTGAATCTCTGGCGAGCCTCAGAAGGCAGATCAGCCTCATCGCCTCTCATGCAGAATACGTCATCTTGACGATCCTCATTCTAGGGTTGATGAACATTTCCATGGACGATACCCGCAGCTTCAGGTCCATGGAAATTTTCGGTGTTACCAACATTAACTCCAGCGTTGTTACCACTTGTGCCAATGTTACCATTAGCAGCTCCGATGGTGCCATTACCAGCCCCTGCATGGCCAGTACCCATTCCAGCGTTCCCATTGCCCACAATGTTGGGAATGACCACAGTTGGTCCAGAGTTGTCAGCCCGGGGAGTCTCCACATGAGGAGGGTTGGTAGTCTCACCTCTGTGCAAAACCTCATTGGTGTCAACGCGTGCAATCAAGGGCTGCACGAGGGTTCTGAGTTGCTCTTGCCCATTGGCAACCATCTGCATGATGTCCATGAACTGGGACATCCTCTCCCTGAATTATTGCATTTCAGCTTGAAGTTGCTCCATAGCTCTGAGTTGGTTAGCTCATGTGGAGTAACGATGAATTGGTCTCCAATCAATCCTGAAATACAGCTGTGTAGACAAACACAAAGGGGTCAGATAAATAAGTTCAAGGTACCTGTTATGCAAAATGATATGCAAATGCAAACACGTGTCTGTGCCTTAGGAGAGATTCCCCCCTGATTCTAGTTCCAGAATAACAGTGAGACAAAACGAGAAGCCAAACACGGAGATGAACAATGTCTGATATATATATATATATATATATATATATATATATATATATATATATATATATATATATATATATATATATATATATATATATATATATATATATATATATATATATATATATATATATATATATATATATATATATATATATATATATATATATATATATATATATATATATATATATATATATATATATATATATATATATATATATATATATATATATATATATATATATATATATATATATATATATATATATATATATATATATATATATATATATATATATATATATATATATATATATATATATATATATATATATATATATATATATATATATAAAGAGCCCACACAGGAAGCATACAGGAGTAACTGAGTACAACGGAATCGATAATAGAGCGACCTCAGCCAACAAGCCTGGTGATGGTCAACAATACAGCAGTGAGTGAAAGCTACAGAGAAAATACAAAAGAAATCAAGTGCGGCTGCGGGCATGGAAATCTTCTAATAGTTCCTTTGTCTCGGGGTGATCAGGCCTGGTGAGCAATCCTCGAATAAGCAGATCTCTCTGTCTGAGGGTGCTCTGGATATCTTTAACAAAGTCTTCCCAGGCTCCCTTTCCGAAGCTCCTCCAGTTTGGTTCTCTTGGAATCATCCCTTAGTTCACAATCTTTTAGGTTTGCATTAACTTCTTTCAACTTGCGCTCCGCGTTACGCTTGAGTGATGTTTCAGCTTCAATCTTTTCGTGTTGGGCCTCAAGCTGAATCGTCAGTTTGGAAATTTATTGCTTCAGCTTCTATTCCTGCTCCTTGTGATTGGTCAAAGTAGCGTTCCACATTGCCTCAAATTTGGAGATCTTCAGATAGGCTTTGTCCAAGTGTTGCTTCTTGGTGGCGAGAACGCTATTAACAACTTTGAAGTCCAACCCCAGACGCTCTTGAGCATCAGTCTGCTTGGTAACCTCTGCACCCAGATGGTTTATCAACTCATTCTGCTTCTTGCAGGAGTACACAACTTCACTCTTCTCGCTTCGGAGTCGAGTAATTTCTTTCTCTAGCTCTTCGTTGGCTTTCCTCAACTCTTCCTTTTCTTGCAGCACCTGGTTGTATTTCTGAATATCCACTGTGGTTGGTTCTTCGACCACAGAAGGATACAATGGCTCAACTGCAGGGAATGGCATCAGAAACTTGGTGGCTCTTTCTCGGATCTAGGCTAAATATGGATCAAAGGCTTTGTTGTTGCTCTTTCCTAGCAAAACTTTTCCCTTTCTATGAATTTTGCTCCAAGCTTTCTCTACTTTAACCAAAGTGTCACCTTCAAGAAATCCTGTGAGATACAGAGATTCCTGTATCTCTTCTTCTACAGGAGGACCTCTTAGCGCATATCCAAATTGTCTTACCAGCAAGGATGGATTATAGTTGATACACCCTTTCTTTCCGACCAGGGGGACGTTAGGAAAGCCACCACAACTATACATAATTTCTTTGCCTAGCAAGTCTCTATCAAACCAAGTGATATTGTTAGCAGACAAACCCATCAAACGTGCAGACCATGTTGAAGTCTCAGCAGAATCAATAAATGGACCCGTTTTAGGAAGATGGCTGGCGAACCATTTGTACAGCAAAGGAGCGCAACACACCACATTCTTCCCTTTTCTATTTTCATTTTTGTTGTGAACCAAATGATAAACGTCTCCGAGAAGAGTGGGCACCGGATTCCCGGAAGCAAATATGTAGCAGACATCTATATCTATGAAATCTGAGTGACTAGGGAATAGCATGATACCATATATGCAAAGGGCTAAGATGGCATTAAATACAACCCAACAACCATTCTTGGCAAACCTCCAGGCCTTCTCCACCAGGAAAGGCAAAGGGAAACCAGAAGCTCCAATTTTTCTAAACAACTTCCCTTTTAGCTCCGAGTCATCTAAATGAAGGGCAGCAGCCAACTTACCCAAGTCAGGTTCGGCATCAACACGGTGATAAGGCACCTGGTTTAACAAAGGTACCCCTAGCAAGTCAGAATACTCTTCTAAGGTTGAAGCTAGGACATAATCTGGAAAAACAAAGCACCTGAGTTGCGGGTCATAAAAATGCAGAAGAGCGTAGAGGCCATTCAACTCGTACGTAGAAAGTTTACACACAATATTCAGAAGTCTCCCATAGCTTTGCCTGAAGTCCTCCATCACTTTTTTATCGGCTAAAGAAATCAAACCCCGTAATTCTCAGACATCAGGTGCTGGTAGCTTGTAAGCCACTGTTTTCTTCAAAGGCGTCATGTCAGCAATAAGGATCAAGACCACTAGAATCGGGGGAGAAATATGCACCTGCAACACAGACACACGTTAATGAAATGCGAATGAGAATGAAAAAAAAATGCAAAAATGCAAACATGTGGCAGGAGATCAAGATTGATATATTGTTGATTGAGGAGGACCGAAGTTCCGCTTTAACAAAGACATAACACTGTTCTGAATATAAGGACCCCTGATACCAATACCACTAATTCATACTGTCAAGAAGCCGGGTAGTCTGGAGGTCAAATTTTCCTGCAGAACCCAATCCCTCTCACAGGTATGGACCTATCCACTGATAAGGTTCAGCATCCTATGTGTTCATCAGAGTCACTGACTTTCGAGAAATGATGATACGTTCACCATTTCTGGTTTGGCATCATCCTCTCTCGAAGAGGCCTCACTTAGCTTAATCACAAATGATCGGTCCCTAGAGTCGACAATCCTTAGATCCAAAATTCTCTTAAGTCCAAAGTACCGGTAAGGAAATCATCAAAGAGAATCTCGTCTGAGTGTGGATTACATAGGAACTGGTGCGAGCAAAGCAAGCAAGTCCACCACTAATCCACTTCTAGTGCTATGTTTGTACTCAAGGCTGGGTCTGGCTTATCACTCATCAGAATCACCCCTCCCACAAACAGCAATAATAATAACGATATATAATGCTGAAAATAAAATGCGGGAAAATAAAGTGCGGAAGCAGATAAAGTACAACATGTATGTACAAAACCCAAATATAAACAAACAAGTGCTAGGATTGACTCGCACAGGGAACCATCGCAGATCCCCAGCAGAGTTGCCAGCTGTCGCTACTGCGAAAAAAGGTGCCGACAAAGACAGAAGATTCGCCACCTATCGTTATTTATCCCAAAAGAGGGAAAGGAAACGATCAGAAAAAACTAGAGAAAAAGGATAAGATCGGTCATCGCAACCAAATCTTTGGCTTCGGGAGTCGGTTACGCAAAGGGAAGGTATTAGCACCCCTCACGTCCGTTGTACTCAACGGGATCCACGCTTGTTTGTTTTTATCTGACGGGTTGTTTATCTATCTACGCTAACGGCCTAAGTCAAAAGAAAAGAAAAAGGACTCGACAGAGCGTCGCAGCTCTGGGCCTACGTATTCCCTTGTGCAATGGGAAAGTCAGAGTCAACGTAGTTCGGCTAACTATGGGTGATGGGGGAAGGTTGCTCGCCAAGACATCGCGTCTTGTGCCTACGTACTCTCAACAGGTATGAGAGATCAGAGCTAACGTAGTTCGGGATAAAATGGAACACAGGCTAGTTCACGTGTTTTTTACCCGAGTAAGGTTAACAAATAGTTCCAGCAGTTAGGGACAAAGCCTGTTTGTGGTAGAACTAAGAGTTAACAACACTCTTTTTCTGAAAAGATTTTCCTGATTAAAAGGGAGCCCCAAAGGGCAAAATGAAGTTTGATGTTGGTTTTTGTCTTTTATCGGAGAAGAAGTGTTTTTTATGAATGTTTGTAATTCATACTGCACTAGAGACTATGACTTAGGAGCGAATGTGTCGCATATCGCCCAAAGGACGTATACTAAACATTCTAAATGATTGAGAGGAGACCGCTCAATTACCATTTCCCAAGTGGCTTAAGGCTCGTAGCGTACAATACAAACTTGCCTTTATTAAATGTTTTACTATTGTTTTGAGATGAGAAGAGAGAAAAGGAATCTATAGGGGAAACTATCAAGCATCCTACTATTGTCATATAATGATGGTCCTAATGTTGGGTTTGAAAGGGAATCTATCCTATATGTTATCATGCAAAGGATTCAACCTAAAGTCTATCATCACTCCTTAAACAAGGAAGTGAGAGTCCTAAGGGAACCTGCAAAGGGGAAAAAGAAACACAGCTATCAAGCAGGTGAAACATAAAGTAACTGGATCCAGATGCAACGCAACAGTACAAGCAAGGGAGACAAGCTCAACCTTTAAATGCAAACATGGGATGCAAAAAGAGATGCACAGAGAAAGCACACAAGCAAAGGGAGGCACACCTCAACCTTTAATGAAAACAAACAACCACAAAAGATAAAAAGAAACAATCAAGCAAAGGGAGGCACACCTCAACCTTTAATGCAGTCATGCACCTAAGCCTAAGGGTATCTACACATGCAAGTCTATCCTAATGCATCACAGCAAACAGGAAATCAATCATGAAGGAGAGAGATAAACTAGATGAGCAACAAGGAAATCATCCCAAGGCTACATCAGGTTTGGATGTGTATCAACACAAGAGTCCATCCCAGGTTCAACCTCTTTATGGAATGCACAGAATTCAACCAAAGGAAGAATTAGGCTCTCACAAGAGGGATCCTAAGAATGCAAGACAGATGAGAATGGTGGAACCTAGATGTCAATCTAAGGTATCGGGTTAATGTGTATCAACGCAGGATGTCCATCAAAGGCTCAAACTTCTCATGGAATGCACATAATTCAACCAAAGGAAGAATTAGGTTGTCACAAGAAGGATCCTAATCATGTAGGACAGATAGGAGAAAGAGAAATTAGTGTAAACCAAAGGAATCCAGTATGTCATTGAATGTCCTTCCAAGGCTCAACGTCTTATGGAATGCACAGAATTCAACCAAAGGAAGAATTAGGCTCTCACAAGAGGGATCCTAAGAATAGGAAAGAGGATGGGAGGGGCTAGATCCTAGTAAATATCTAAGGTACTACTTTAATGTGTATCAACACAAGGATGTCCATCAAAGGCTCAAACTTCTCATGGAATGCACAGAATTCAACCAAAGGAAGAATTAGGCTCTCACAAGATGGATCCTAATCATGTAGGACAGATAGGAAATGTGAAAAGCACTTGAGTACTCAAAGGCTCAACCTCTTATGGAATGCACATAATTCAACCAAAGGAAGAATTAGGCTTTCACAAGAGGGGTCCTAAGAATAGGACTTGGAGAATAAAGGAAGATAGTGTAAACCAAAGGAATACACTATGCCATTGAATGTCCATCCAAGGCTCAACCTTATATGGAATGCACAGAATTCAACCAAGGGAAGAATTAGGCTCTCACAAGAGGGATCCTAAGAATAGGACTAGGGAATGTTGAGGAGGAGAAACCAAACAAAGGAACCACATGAGGAGGAGAAACCAATCACAAAAAGCTTCTAAAGAACCCTAAAAGCAAAGCTCTAAAGGACATCTATCCTAATCAAGATATGGACATGCTAATGACTTGAAACTTAACCTACAAAGGTCTCAACCTATGTACTTAGGGTTCATGTAATGATTCGGTGCTTATGATTTGCTAAAAGTTCACTTAAAGGCAAAACTAGGTGGAATGCTAAATTGGGAACACCCTAACATTAGCCAGAATGTAAAATCTAGGAAAAATAGGAAGACAAGTCCTAAAATACTAATAAAACTCCTAAAGGATCCTAAAGATGTTAGGAGTCTATGGTTAAAATTTGAGGTCAAGATTCTAAGTCTAGATACACTAACAGAAAGCTAAACCACAAAGTGTTCTATGGGAGATGCAAATGGGAAAGGTGCTAAAAACCTAACTCAAACCCTAATCAAACATCTCCTAAAAATAATGATAAAAATACTACAACATCATACAGTGAGTCTAGAATCAACATGCAAAAAATTAGACATTCATTTGAAGTATCTATCAAGAAATAAAATCAGCAAGATGAACATGTCAATTTCATATTTATTAAAAGCACATAACATGGAAAATATGCAATTAAATTGAAAAAATCTCAAAATTTAATCCAATAGCATGTAAAATCACTTAACACATTAATGAATCAGAGGAAAAAAATCAAGAATTATAGGTATTTTCTACTATTTTAAATGAATTAAAACAATCATGCATTAAAACATAAAAATAAGAAAAAAGAAATGAAAAGGAATAAACTGGCGTGGCGAATAGCAAAAAAAACTAAGTTATAACCTCCTATGGGCCCTAAAGGGGGGGTGCAAGTATCAACAACAAGCCCAAGTCCAATCCACGCTGCAAAAACCTGAGGGATCACGTGCGCTCAGTCAACTAAGGACTACCATACATCTTAATCCAAGCCATACAATCATTAAGTATGCTGATCCTACGCCTTACACGCTGCCACGTCAATTAAAAAGTACACACCTCTTGAAACTAACTCACGGCCATTGGATGAGAGGAAACAGTCAAGGGATGACCAAGATCCAAGGGCCAAGATTGCATCTGGTGATTTAAATGAGGGAAGGAGGGAAATCAAACCAGTGGTGGCCGGAGAAGACTCTAGTTGTCTTCTCCGGCGAGGGTGAACGGTGCTCTGCCATGAAACCTCACCAAACTATAAAATCTTGACATCAATCTCTTCCTTAAACTACACTGATCATCATGCTATACTTTGATTTCATTTTCTCTCAAGAAACAAGCCAACCCGATAGCAAACAAGAAATGGTGTCATTCAAAAAATTGTCATAATCCATCACCTAACTTATCCTAAATTCATCTAGAAGTCTTAGGGAACCTAACCATATGCATTTCAAGTCCTAATTAACCATAAATTAAGAGGAATTTTGAGAGGAAAGAACCTGTGTAAAAGCTTGAACAGAGGTGTGATTTGTTGATGATTCTTGCTCCAATCAATGCAGAAAGCTTCAAGGATCCTTCAGGAAGCTTCTTGAATGCTCAATTTGCTTGAAAGATGCTTCAATCTTGAATTTCGATTTCACCTTCAACTGCTTGTAACTATTTTATGCGCCAAACTTCATCAAAAATCATCCGGAAATGATCTAGTGTTTATATAGAATTAATTTGGAATGATTTGGAGGGCCCAAAAGTGGCTGTAACTGGCCCAATGAAAAATCCATTTCTCTACTTTTTCACTTGAGTAAGTGCACGAAAATAGAGCCAAGAAGCTAGCTAAATGAGTCAATTCACTTGCTGGTAGTATTAGGAACATGAAGGGATAGGATTGAGCCCTTGATTTTTGATCAATGGTGGATGTTGATTTTGTTTCTTCAAGATTAAGAAACATGTGAAATGAGATGTTTTTATAGCTCAATTTTCAAATCTACCAATGCCAATGTTCCTGAAATGTTGAATACACTCAAAATATGCACAAACTTGCCTTGAAATGGTTCACTTTGAATTAATTTGAATTTTTGACTTTAAATGCCTTTAAAGTTCCTTTTTATGAGATTTTCTTCAATCAATCTTCAATCCAATCCATATCAATGAATCCTTGGTGTTTGAATGAGTAAATAACCCCATTTTGAGCAACTTTCAAGTTGGAAAAATTTGAATTTGAAGTATGCAAAGTGGTGAAATGGACCTATAATCCAAAATGGCCTATAATCTTACTTTTGCAAAATACCCTTGCCTTTCAAGCTTCATATCTTGAGTTCTACAAATCCAAATGAGGACTTCTAGTACTCTTTAGAAAGCTAAGATCATGAGGAACAACTTTCATGTTTGGGTAAAGGACAGGAGAGACATCCTTCTAGGTCAAAAATGGCATGGAAATTGGTTGACTTTCAAGTACCAAAGTCACATTCATCTGATGATATGTAACTTGTCTGCTTCATAACTTGAGTTCTAGAAATCAGATGAATGACTTATAGTACTCAAAAGAAAGATAAGAACATGCTCTACAAGTCTCATGTTAATATCAAGATGAGATGTGTTGCACCCCAAATGTTGACCACTTAGATTCCCATTATCATTTTAGGAGCATACTCATGAATTTTCTAACCTTCACCCAGTGCAAGTCTGTCAGTCAAATTGCAGATGAATCAGGGTTTCGTGCAGTCAAAATCGAAACTTTAGGGTTTGTGATTATTCAATGTTTTGGGCTCATTCAATTAGGAAACAAGGTCAAGGGTATCATATAATGTCAATTGAGAAGCCAATTTGAGGTTGTTACCCCAGAATTCAGAGCAGTGCATTTCAGAGCACCCGATTAGGGTTTTAGACTAGTAAAATTCAACTGTAGTTTGACTTTGATGTTGGAAGATGTTCAAATGGTGGGATTGTGATTCATGAAGTTCATATAGTTTAATAAAGTTCATTCAAGAAGTTTCAAAGTCTCAGGAGGCCCAGAATGTCAACAGGCGACTTGGTAATCACCGATCGGTCGTACGGTTGACCGAAAAGTCAACTCTCCAAATTTTAGGAATTGGACTTCAAGTTGTGAAACAAAGTTGTTCCTTATGTCATATTGGACTTGCATATCAATTTTCATGACCACTGGATCAAGAATGAAGGAGTAATTGAAAAATCGGGAAATTAGGATTTTGAAAGGGGTTAAATCATAACTCCTTAACCACACATCCAATTGAGTTGGTTCAAAGCTCATTTGGAAGCTCTTGACAAGTCCTACAAAAGTACCTAAGTGGTCCATGATCAGAAAATGCATAGATTTGGAGTTATGATCAAATTCATTTCAAGAGGAAAAAAGACTTAGGGAAATTTCATTTTTTAAGTTCATTTTTTAGCAACTTTGGAAGGCTTTTTGGCCAAGTTCCTTTGGGAAATTGAAACTCATGAAAGCATGAATGTTTTAGAGCTATGTGAGTCCTTTCTAAAAAGTACTAGCACATCTCAAAATGATTTGTGAGTTGAAAGTTATGGTCATGGCAAGTTGGTGGTTTTTCACTTTAGTCCCACATTGTCAAAATTCAAGAAATCATCCTTTCATCAAAATTGGCCAATCTCAGCTTATGAAACATGTTGTATCTGATATGTTGAATGTTTGTAGCATGAAAGAATCAAGGAATTATGCAGAAATTGAATTTTTCAAAGCCAAAGCAAGTGGCTTGCAAGTTGTTTTGCAACTTGCATTCAAAAAGTAAAAACAAGCATGAGGTGTAAAAGTGGTTCTGAACCAGCCTTAATGCTATACCTCTAGCCTGCAATTAGCCACCAAAATTCATCATTTTTCTTGACTAAAGAGGCCTGCCTTGCAGCCAAGGAAACCCTCCTAGGGAGGTTTCCTCCAAATGTGCCAAAACCTTTCTTCAAAGTGAAGAAATCTTCAAATCAGCCCCTCACTCCACTTGCCTATAAAAGGGAGCCTCCCCCACCTCATTTTCATCATCAACAACATTCTAAAAACCAGAAGAAATCTCTGTCCCTTTGCTCTTGCACTCAAGATCTCAAAATCACCAAATCTCACTTTTCACTAAAAAGCTTAAAAATCTGTCTTGGTGCAAGGCCTGCCAAACTCTTTTCTCTACATTCAAACACCCCAACAATCATCCATGCAATCCCTAAATATGGTATAGAAGGTGTCTAAACCATTAAACCATCCAAAAACTTCTCCAATCAAAAAGTCAACTCTTACACCAAGATACTTTGACCAAAAGCTACAAATTCTACCAAATCTTGTTCTAAGCACTTGCCTAGTGTTTTAATCATCCTAAAACCTCTTATATATTGTTTTTCAACTGTACAAAGTGTTAGAATTCATTGGTGAGACCTATTTCTCCATTTGGCATCATAATTGCATTTTGCTTAAAAGTGAAGAAAAGAGTCAAGGCAAGAAAGTAGATTGAAGTTCTCTGGGTTTCTTGGTTATTCTAGCTTGTTCAACGAGGTCTATAAGAGGCATGTAGCTTGTACATATTGCCTCTTGCATCATAATTCCTTGATTTGGCATTTTGAGTTCATCATGTGTAATGTATGTCATGAATATCCCTTATGCACAAATTCTGTCATGGCAAAGTTGTAGCCCTTTTGTTGAGTTGAATCATCCCCAAAATCATGAATATGATATATGCGCATATTTCATTTGAGCTGAACATTCCTTAAATTTACTTTGAACTTTGTGTGCTTCATCAAATAACCAAAATGCATATTACATGCCATTCCCCATACCAACTTGCTTAAAAGTCAGTTTTGTGATGGAACATATTTGTTTTCATATGTGGAAACTGTGTGCATAACTAATTTAGCTTTGATATGACAGAAAATAATTTTGAGCTTTTCATGCTTTATTCAAAGTACCAATGGCAGCCTGGAATCCATATTGCATCACAGTTTGTTAGGAGTCTTGTTTCTTGCTTAGACATTCTTAAAAACATGTATATAAGGTGTGTGCATGATTCATTTGGTCTATATATGCATAGAATTAAACTGGACATCCTTCATGCACTAAAAATGCCAAGATTTGCAATTCACTCCTCATTTGTTATGACAGTCTGTTGTAGGCTTTAATCCTTGTTTGATTTCACTCAATTCCATGTATGTGATATGTATTTGTGCTCAACTTGATCAATTTTTACATAAAACATGAACTGCACATCCTACTGCGCCTCACAAACACCAAAAATATAGCATGAATATCATTTTCCACTACCACTTGTTTTGAACTTAATTTCCTAATCACACTCATTCATCATCATGTTTTCAAGGTGTGCATAAGCTTATTCTGATCTGAACATGCTCAGAGTTGGATTTTCACCTCATTATGCATTTCACATGTTAATATTGCAAGTTGAGAACCACTTTCCATCATGGACTGCTTTGTACCAAAATCTTTTGCTAATTTCATTCATCAACTAATTTTTGGTTTGTGTGTATAGTTGGTTTAATTTGAGAATGGTTGGAACTTGATTTTCAATTCAAAATGCATTTTTCTCCTTTTGCCTTGCAACTGTCATGGCAATGTATGTGCAGAGTTGCAGCTCACATGTCACTTTCTGTTCTAGTGCATTTTTTAATTGCCTTGTGTTCAAAAGCATTGTATATATCATATTTGGAATGTATGCACACTTTGCATTGAGTTAAATTACATCTGTTCCAAGTAACAGCCAAGGTTTCATAACTGCTTGCATACCTTTTCAAACCAACTTGCAACTTACTGGTTATATTTTGATTCAGTGGAAATTTGAGGCATCTAAATAGACACAATCCATGAGCAACTGATTTAAAACATGTGCATACTCTTAAAATGGTGTAAACTTGACTGAGTTAGGTTTTAGCATTCAAAATGCATCTTTCAAACTCATCTTGCAACTCACAGGCCAATTTTTCATATCAGACTGGTATTGCATCAAGTTCATGTGGAAAAGCTTTGCATCCATATATGTGTTGTGTTTGCATGATTTGCTTGGTTTAAAACTGACTGTCATGAGCTGCTCCTTTCAAAGTGCATTTTTTAAGAAAATTACCACTAGACATACCAATTTCACAAATTGTTTGCATTGAGCTCCTTTTGGACTTAGAATCATTCATCATCATCTATGTGAGCTGTGTGCAGCTTTGGTTTGGATTGAAAAAGGGTTTGAAACAAGTCATTCACTTCAAAGTGCATTTTTCCAAGGACATTTCCATTTAATATGTCACTTTCATAATTTGTTTGCATTGAGCTTGGATTAAGTGTTGGAGTCATTCATTACCATTTATGTGAGTTGTGTGTCTACTTGGTTTGAATTAAGAATGGTTGGATTAAGTTGTTCATGGCAAAATGCATTTCAAAACATACAAAGACACCTACTATCGAAATTTTTAGTAGGAGGAGAATCTCAGAAAAATAATGGCACCATCATGATCCTCATGTTTTTCAGGTTCAGTTGCATATAAATTTTGTTGTGTTTGGTTGAGAAACGAGAAAGTTACGGTAGAAAACGTAAAATCACTTTTCATGTGTTATGTTTGGCCCAGGTCATTTAGCTTGTTACCCTTATAATTTAATGGGGTGGCATCAATCAACGGATGTATAGCCACCCCAGTGGTAAGCCCATTATGCCAAACACGCCTTGTACCCTGTATGCATGAGTTCGACCCCTGAGGAGGGCAACTCTTTTATTAATTTTTGTCATTTTTTTTACCAAACTTTGAAAATTCGTATCTCTCTCAATTTTAATTTTTTTTCACCCGTTCTTTTTTCATTGTGTTTATCTTGATGTGTAATTTCATGTCATATTTTTTATTTTAATGTTTGACGTTCGTTTACCAAACTTTTATTTTTCATCTCTTTTGACTTCATGCAAGTTAAGTGCTTTTTACGTTCGTTTACGCATGTGCAGATGAATTTTTTCTTCTTTGGTTATACTTAAATTTGTTGTGATACTTGCTTTTATTCATATCCTTATGTGTTAGTTAAGACTCTAGGATTTTATTTTTGGTTATCACCATGTTTATTTTGTTCCCTCTGTTGAATGTAATTGAACTCGATCTGTCGTCACAGTTCCGTTAATTCATCTGTTTTGATTGTTATCAATGCACCTTCATCTTCATCATTCCATGTGTTTATTTAATGGTTGTCACCATGAGTATGCCTTTATCATGTTGTTAATTTTCTTGTTGATTTCTTTCCCCAAGTGATGAAGCTTGTTAGCTCTCATCCTGTTACCTCCCTTGTCTACTTCCAAAGGAAAAGTCTGTCCATTTGACCCTCATGTCATGGATACATCTCTTATCCCTCTCTTGACTTTGTTAAGTAACTTTAACCCTATATTAGAAACCCTTAGACTTTTCTTTAAGTCTAAAAGACCCACCTGTACTAGGAGTGTTCTTCAACCAGAACCCTAGGAAAGAGTTTGTCAACTCTGTGTAAGAATCATCGTCATGATTTCTTACTTCCCCCTTTGAATATTACAACTTAGATTAGGGAGTTTTGTCAAACTCCACACAAACATTGTCATATTAGTTCCCCCATGAACCTTGATCATAATCAAGTGTTCTTTATCCCTTGTGAGGCGAACTATGATTGCTCTGATTCTATCCTAGTTAGGATACGTAGGCAGAAGATGCAACGTCTTTGCGAGCAAACTTAGTGTATATAACTTTAGGTTTCAACTCATATCTTTTCCCAATCCCAAATCCATAGTACATATCACAAACATAGCAATCAAACAAAAGGTTCATGTAGAGTACTACAGATGCTTAGGGTGCTAACACCTTCCCTAGGTATAACCAACCCCCGATCCCCGAATCTCTTAAGTGTTGTCGTTACATCGCGAAAAAGGTTTTTCTTTCTTTAGACCTTTCCTTTGGATAAAATAAAGTCCGGTTGTAAAAGAATTAAGATTCAAGTTAATTTAATAGCTTAATATCCAACTTTCACCGCAACAGAAATGGCGACTTCACTGGGGACAAGTCCTTTTTATTGCTTTGAGGGTTTAGCCTATCTTGTTTGATTACTTTCTTATTTGTGAATACTTGTAAAAATGTACATATGTGCTCTGTTGGATCTTGGGAACTTTTAATGGTGAGACAACACTATACCCGTGTTTGTGTGTACTTATGATAGGATGGTGGTATATTCAAGGAGACTTATAGGGAGTTGATTCCCGACCAAGTTGACTTGAGAAAACCTCCGCTCAGTAGAGGCCCTTCTGAAAGTTAGTAGTGTTGATCGAGTATTCGTGAAAACAAAGCTACTTTCTACATGGGAGCCCGTGATACTGAGGACCTTTAGATTACCTTTTCCCCACTATGGCCTTATTAGGATGTAGTGCGATGACTATAAGGAAGTAATTCCGAAGTAGTTGATACGCGATACTACACTTGGACGAGACTCTCTTAAGAATATTATCAACCACCAAGTATTTGGCAAATTGATAATATCCGAAAGATGGGTCGAGGACTCTGGGAACTCTTTTAGAACCTTGTTCTGCAGTTGTGGAAACCTTAGTACATACCTTTGGGGTGGGTAGACCTTGACTCCTTACTCATGTTCTCCAAACCAAAACCTTTGTCTGTTTTTATCTATGTGTATATATATATATATATATATATATATATATATATATATATATATATATATATATATATATATATATATATATATATATATATATATATATATATATATATATATATATATATATATATATATATATATATATATATATATATATATATATATATATATATATATATATATATATATATATATATATATATATATATATATATATATATATATATATATATATATATATATATATATATATATATATATATATATATATATATATATATATATATATATATATATATATATATATATATATATATATATATATATATATATATATATATATATATATATATATATATATATATATATGAATCTGTGCTTACCTGTGTTTGTGCATTCATGCATTCATGAACATCATATAATAAAGGTTTCATGGAACTCAGATCTCTTGTTTGTAAACAATAGGATCATCATGGACAGTGGAAAAAAGAAAACCATGAAGTACACTTACAAAAGTCCTAACTTGGATGACATAGAAAGGTTGAGCACCTTGATAACAGATCTAGAAGGATTCAAGAGCAGATATGGGAACTTATTGTCATTGTTGAGGGTAAAAAGGAAGATGGATCTGGGACTTCTCTCCATACTCCTCCAGTTTTATGATCCACTTTATCATTGTTTCACTTTTCCTGATTATCAGCTGGTACCTACACTTGAGGAATATTCTTGCTTGATTGGTTTACCTATTCTTGAGGACTCTCCTTTTCCAATCATGGAGAAGGACCCTAAGGAAGAAGAAATTGCTAAAGCTACGCGTTTGGGATTGGCGGATATTCAGAAAAATATGGTTACTAAGGGAGGAGTATTTGGTTTGACTGCAGAGTTCTTGGTTGGGAAAGCACAATACTATGCTGATCATTTGAGTATGGATGCATTCGAGGCCATATTTGCCTTGCTCATTTATGGAATCTTCTTGTTTCCAAGCTTTGATAATTTTGTGGATCTCAACGCCATCAAGATTTTCTTGAAGAAAAACCCTGTGCCTACTTTACTAGCTGACGCTTATCATTCTGTTCACTTGAGAAATCTGCATAAAGGAGGAATGATTGTCTGTTGTGTCCCGTTGTTATATAAGTGGTTTATTTCTCACTTACCTAAGGCTCATAATTTTTGGAAGGAAGGTTGGTGGTCTCAGAAGGTTATGGCTCTTACTCGCTCAGATATTGATTGGTACAACCGTAGTTACGATGGGATAAAGATCATTGACAGTTGTGGAAATTTTGGTAACGTACCTCTTCTGGGTACAAGTGGAGGAATCAATTATAACCCTGTTCTCGCTCGCCGACAGCTTGGATATTCTTTGAAGGACAAACCAAACAGCGCTCATGTAGAAAATATTTTCTTTAAAGGAAGTTCAGAATTGAAGGGAGAAATTCTAAAAGCTTGGGGACGTGTACACAAGAAAGGAAAGGAAGACTTAGGGAAGCCTAATTGCGTCTCTCTCGAGCCTTATCTCTAATGGGTCCGAAAGAGAGCTATTCAGCTAAAGATGCCTTCTTCTCAGCAGAAACCCATGGCTTTAGAGGAGGAACACACAATGATCTTTATGTATGAAGAGGAGAAGTTAAAGATTGCTTTGAGGAAATCACAACAAACTGAAGTAGCCTAGAAATACAAGTACCAAGTGGCCATGGAAGAGAATGATGAACTCCGTAGACAACTACAGGTGAAAGACAAAGAAATGATTGCTTATAAGAAGAGGAAGACACAGGAAAGCTTACCTTCTTCCAGCTCTCAGCCAACTCCATGGAAGCTGGTCGTGGACAAACTCATTCTCGAGAAGACTCAGATGGAAGAAGAAATCAAGAAACTCAAAGCAAAAGAAGACTTTTATTTAGAGTACTGTCAGCCTTAGGACTTTTGTAAAATGTACTAGATATTTTGTAATGCAATCTTGAAAATCAATGAAACGAAATGATGTTTTGATCTGAGTTCCATGAAACCTTTGCATTTGCACTTACACTAATTAATCATTCAAGGAACTAAAGATTGTTTTGCAGATATTATAGGATGGATTCTGGAAAGAAAGAAGAGGTTGTGTTCGAAAGACCAAGGTTGGAGAACTTGAAGAAACTGGGAAGTTTAGTAGAAGACCCCGAGGCATTCAGAGAGAAGTATGGGAATATGCTATCTTTGCTAAAAAGTTCAAGTATATGAAGAGATGTTATTCGCACTCATGCAATTCTATGATTCAATCTATCATTGTTTCACATTTCCAGATTATCAGTTGCTACCAAATTTGGAAGAATATTTCGCCCTGATAGGAGTAGGCGTCACTCCTAGACCATTTTCTGGAAGAGAAGGGACTCCTAATGAAAGAGCAGTTGCAGAGACCGCGTATTTAGAGGTGGACGAGGTACGATCTCATATGATTGCTAAGGGAGGGTTGTATGGATTTCCAGCTATGTTCCTGTATGAAAAAGCTCAAAGCTATGCCTTGTCAAAGAATATTGAAGCATTTGAGGCCATCTTAGTTTTACTAATTTACGGACTGTTCCTGTTCTCGACTGCTAATGATTTTATGGACGCAAATGCAATCAACCTTTTCTTAATCAAAAATCCTGTACCTACCTTACTGGCTGATACGTACTTTACCATCCACCGTAGGAATCGTTATGCAGTTGGACGGATTGAGTGTTGCACCGTTCTCCTGCACAAGTGGTTTATTTCGCACTTGCCAAAAATTCCGACCCTCTGGGATAAGCAAAATGGGCTCTCATGGATAGAAAAGCTACTATTGCTCAAACACTCAGATATTAAGTGGTATGACCCTATGTATGGAGGGATTACCATGATCCAAAGCTGTGGAGACTTCCCGAATGTACCGCTTATCAGCGTCAATGGTTGCATCAGCTATAATCCTATTCTGGCTTGTCGATAGTTGGGGCACCCCATGGAAGATGAACCAGGCCCAGACTTTTTGAGAAGCTTTTACCTTGAAGAGGGGACGAATCCCGCTTACAGGACTCGAATTGTGTATGCTTGGCGTTATGCCCACACGAGGGGAGTAACTGCCCTAGGTCACCACGACACTACTATTTCAGAACCTTACTTATCATGGGTAAGAGAAGCAGCATTGAAGATGTTCTATACTCGCTTTGAGCCTGACTCACCCAAACCTACTCTCGTAGAAGAACTGAAAGCTGCTTTGGCAAAAGCTGAAAAAGAAGGAAAGAGTTGGAGAGATAAGTATTTCAAGGCTATGCAAGAGAAGGAAGAACTTCAAGAATTGATCCGTCAAGGTGGAAAGAGAAGTCAGCCAGAAGACGAAGGGCCATCCAACCAGAAGATCTAAAATCTTTTTTTCTGTTTCATTTCATCATGTATTTTGTATTGAAGATTTGTATTTCAGTTTCAGAATCATTATTGTAAAACTCTCAGTTATTAATCTATGAGGACTTTTGAATTTGCATATTTCCCCATTGTTATGATTTATGCAAATATTTCTTTGGATTCCTTGAATGATTAATTTTGCATTTGTCGCATGTCGCATTCATAAGCATCGCATGTGCATATTCTTGTATTGTGTCTCATCTCGCTGTCTTGTCTCCAGAAAGAATCACACTGAATCCTCAACACCGATACAACACCCGAGCCCAAGCTCGCCTAAAAATGGAAGGACAGAATTTGGATGTGGACATAATTGATAATGAACTTGGAGAGCTACGAGGAGGCATGGGGCAGATCATGGAAGCCCTACAAGTCATTCGTGCAAAATTGGACACTCAAGCCACTGTTGTTTCTGAGATCACTAGCATAGCTGCAGAGCCGATCCCAACGGCAGTCACTGTTGCAAATGTTCCACCATATGGGTTGCCACCTGGTTTTGTACCGCCACCAGTACTCAATCAACAAGCGGTTCCTTTTGGGCTAGAAGTTCCTCAAGCTATTCCTACTTACACTCAGCCTTCTGTCCAGGTTCAAGCGCGCCCTGTTTTTCATAATCCTCCACCAGTGTACGAAGGTCTTGATGGGTATGAAGAAGAAAGTGGATGACATGATAAGTTAAAAGAAAGTGTAGAGACTATCGGCAGGAAAGTCAAAGCAATGGAAGGAAATGACATCTTTGGTACTGATGCCAGAGATATGTGCCTAGTGTCTGGGTTGGTAATTCCGCCAAAATTCAAAGTTCCTAATTTCGATCAGTATTCCGGGGCTACTTGTCCTCGGACACATCTGATTATGTATTACCGAAGAATGGCTGCTCATGTGGAAGATGACAAGTTAATGATTCACTGTTTCCAAGATAGTCTGAAAGGAGCTCCTGCTAAATGGTATTTGGGTTTGGATCAGTCTCGTATTCACAGTTTCCAAGACTTGGCTGATGCTTTTGTAAAACATTACAAGTACAACATGGATTTAGCCCCTAATCGAAGACAGTTACTGAGTATGTCACAAAAGAGTTGGGAATCTTTCAAAGAGTATGCACAAAGGTGGAGGGAAACTGCCTCTCAGGTAGAACCTCCTTTGAGTGAAAAAGATTTAACCGATTGGTTCGTCGATACGGTGAGACCAGAGTTTTATGAGAAAATGATCAGTAGTGTAACCGCCAGTTTTTCTGATATAGTAGCAGTAGGGGTGAGAATGGAGGTAGGAATGAAGAATGGGAAGGTAGCTGGCAGTTCCGGCAGTTCTGGTAATAACAATGTCAAGAAGCTCAGCAGTAATTTTCATAGAAAGAAGGAAAGGGAAACAAACGTAGTAACTATGGGAAGAAAGAGTCGCACCTGGAGACCACCTTACAAACAGTATCAGCAGAGTTATGTTCAACCATCTCAGCAAGGCTTTGTTCAACAGCCTCAAGCAAGTTATGTTCAACAATCCCAGCATCAACGACCAATGTATCCGTTGCAGTATGCCAGCAACCTTATGTGGCAGCTGTAACTCCAGCTTGCAATCATCCCGTTCCTAGTTATCAGACAGTGCAGCCATCACCTGTATATCAGCCAATTCAACAAGGGTATCAAAAGGCGCCCAACGCTCCACCCTACCAGCAACATCATCAGCCTAGAGCTCAGGCACCCAGACAAAACTACCAGAATCGGAGACCGACAACAAAACCACCACTTCCTCAGATACCGATGACTTACACCGAGTTGTACCCCTCCTTAGTGCAGCAGGGATTGGTAACAACACGACCATTAAATCTAGGCACCATATCTCCTCACTATAATCCAAATGCGCATTATGCCTTTCACGAGGGTGCTGCCGGTCATGATTTAGAAGGATGTCTTGCTTTAAAACATCTTGTCAGGGAGTTGATGGAAAAAAAGATCTTGTCTTTTGATGATGTACCCCCAAATATCAAAAGTAATCCATTGTCGAACCATGGAGGGGTCAATGCAGTAGAAGAAGTGTTAGATGAAAGAATGGTCCGAGATGTGTCAGAGATTAGAACCCCGTTGAGGTTGCTTCACGAGAAACTACTGAAGGCAGGATTGATAAAGGATACCCATAATGATTATGGAAAATGTTCTAGTGACTCTAGAGGGTATGATGAGATACGAGGAGGTATACAAAGGTTGATTGATGAAGGAATATTGCAAGTGTGTAGTAAGGTGAGGAAAGAAGAAGTTTCAGTAATTGAGCCTGTTTTCAATTTGCCAAAGAAAAGTGAGAAGGTTCCGGTGTTCAAAATGACCAACAAAGGTGTGAAGCCCGTTTTCAACAAGTCAGCTATCGATCAACCTCGACCGATTATCATTCAGAAACCAAGACCATTCCCTTTTGAAAGTACAAAGGTCGTTCCCTGGAAGTATGACATGACTATGATAGACCGAGGGTCTGGGAAGGTTAGTCATAAGGAGACAGTAAAAGACGACCAAGTAGACGTGACAAACATTGCACGTACAAGTAAAATGGCCCGTAGTGGTCGAATCTATCAACCAAAGATGACAGTAGTCACTCCAAAAGAGGTTACCCCTGCTGCGACAAGAGAAAAAGAGGTACCAGATACTGAAGGAAACGATGAAGAATTCTTAAGGATTATTCGAAAAAGTGATTACAGGGTTATTGATCAGCTTCACCAAACCCCATCAAAGATATCAATCTTGTCTCTCTTGATGAACTCTCCATCTCACAGAGAAGCTCTACAAAAAGTATTAAAACAGGCACATGTGATAAAAGACATAACTCTCGGATAATTTGATTCAGTAATAGCCAACATTACAACCTGTAACACCCTGAGCTTTAGTGATGCTGAATTGCCAAACGAAGGACGTAATCACAACCGTGCATTACACATATCTGTCAGGTGCCAGGAAGACACAATGGCCTGAGTTTTAGTCGATACTGGATCCTCATTAAATGTATTGCCCGCCAGGTCGCTTGCAAGGCTAGCATATGCAGGGGCAGAAATGAAACCAACATCTTTGATCGTAAAAGCTTTTGATGGTTCAAGAAGGATGGTTGTTGGAGAGGTAGAACTGCCAATCATGATCGGACCTCATGTGTTCGATATTACATTCCAAGTCATGGACATTAACCCAGCTTATAGTTGTTTGTTGGGACGACCGTGGATTCACGCCGCTGGGGCAGTAACTTCCACCTTACATCAGAGAATGAATTATGTTGTGAATGATAAGTTTGTAATTGTACACAGTGAAGAAGACCTAATGGTGAGCAATTTGTCATCGTTCAAATATATCGAAGCAGATGAGGGCGCGTTAAAAACTTCCTTTCAGGCACTTGAGATAGCTAATGCAGTGATGTTGGGAGAAACAGTGGCTAAGAGTGGTCCGTCTTTTGCATCTGCTCAGAGCATCAAGTCTACACTAGAAGAAGGCACTCCTGCAGGTTGGGGAGAGGTCATTGAGGTGAAGCCAAAGATGGATCCACAAGGGTTGGGTTACAAACCAACTCATGATGAAGCGCCAACACATGACAAAGGACGCCCGAAGACTATACAAGAAGTATTTATCAGCGGAGGTTTCCAAGTCAGTGTTGTGGAAGAAGATTTTAAAGATGAAGACCTGGAGCAGCTAGTGTATCATTGCAACACTGCCTTAAGCAACTGGGAAGCTATTGAGATTCCTTTGGTTTTTCCTGAGTCAAAGTAATTTGTTTGTCTTTCTTTTCTTATTTTTGAATCTCCATAGCCATGCCCAAGGCTATAGGAATATTTTTTAAGGGCCCCGAGCTTTCAAGAAAATCAATGAAAAAATGAACTGTTTTGTTAATTTCCTTGTGTTATTTCCTTTACTGCTTTTGCTTTCATTTTAAAACGAAAAAATGGCAATCTTAAAAAACCAAAGAAATTTTTTCTCTGTTGTGTGTTGCATTTGTCTTTGTATGTTTTAATAAAGTAAGCCATTCCAACGTGCAGTGATGTCCTAAAACCCATTGAATCCTATGACTTTGCATTCCCTCCGGACTTTGATGCACCAATATACCAAGCTGAAGATGAGGATGAAGATTTTGAAATACCTGATGAACTGGTAAAGTTGGCACACCATGAGTATGTAAATTTTCAACCCTACAAAGAACAGGTAGAAGTCATTAATCTTGGCACCGAAGAAAACAAGAAAGAAGTCAAGATTGGGGCAGCTCTAGAGTCAGAAGTCAAGCAGCAACTAGAGGAACTTTTGAAAGAATATGTGGATGTATTTGCTTGGTCATACCAGGATATGTCGGGTCTAGACACTGACATAGTGGTTCACAAATTACCGCTTCGACCAGAATGCCCACCAATTAAGCAAAAGCTCCGAAGATCAAGACCTGACATGGCTCTCAAGATTCGAGATGAGGTGAAAAAACAGATTGACGCCGGGTTCTTAGCAGTGTCCAAATACCCCGAATGGGTAGCCAATATTGTACCTGTACCGAAAAAAGATGGGAAAGTCAGGATGTGTCTGGATTACAGGGACCTAAACAGAGCCAGTCCGAAGGATGATTTCCCTTTACCGCATATCGATACGTTGGTGGATAATACGGCTTGTTTTGCAGTTTTCTCATTTATAGATGGGTTCTCCGGTTACAATCAGATTAAGATGGAAACCGATGACATGGAAAAAACTACTTTCATTACACCGTGGGGGACTTACTGTTACAAAGTTATGCCTTTCGGTCTAAAGAACGCAGGTGCTACGTATCAAAGGGCCATGGTAACTTTATTTCATGATATGATGCACAAGGAGATAGAGGTATATGTTGATGATATGATAGCCAAATCTCAAAGCAAGGAGAACCATTTGAAACATCTTTTGAAATTGTTTAAGAGACTCAGAAAATATCAGTTGAGACTTAATCCAGCCAAGTGTACCTTTGGGGTAAGATCTGGGAAATTACTCGGTTTCATTGTCAGCCACCGAGGGATTGAAGTAAATCCAGACAAGGTCCGAGCTATTCAAGACATGCCAGCTCCACAAACAGAAAAGCAAGTCAGAGGTTTTCTTGGAAGACTGAACTACATATCCAGATTTATTTCCAATATGACTCCTACTTGTGAGCCCATCTTCAAATTATTACGCAAGGACCAGACGGTTGTTTGGAATTCAGATTATCAGCAAGCATTTGATAAGATCAAGGGTTACCTACAAGAGCCTCCGATCTTAATACCTCCTATTCCAGGAAGACCTCTCTTCATGTATCTGATAGTGCTGGAAAATTCAATGGGTTGTGTGTTAGGTCAGCAGGATGAGTCCAGACGAAAAGAACATACGATCTATTATTTGAGTAAGAAGTTTACTGATTGTGAAAGCCGATACTCGCTTCTGGAGAAAACTTGTTGTGCTTTGGCATGGGATGTTAGACGTTTGAGGCAGTACATGATTTGTCATACCACTTTGTTGATTTCAAAAATGGATCCAATAAAGTATATTTTTGAGAAGCCTGCTCAGACTGGAAGACTCACCCGTTGGCATATGTTATTATCAGAATACGACATCCAATACGTAGCTCAGAAGTCTATCAAAGGTAGTGTTTTGTCGGAATATCTTGCAGATCAACTAGTGGAAGATTATGAACCTCTCAAATTTGATTTCCCAGATGAAGACATTATGTTAGTAAAAGATTGTGAAGAGCCAAATCCTGATAAGAGTCCCCATGAAGGTCTTTGGTGGAAAATGATGTTTGACGGTTCCTCCAACTACAGTGGGCATGGCGTAGGCGCCGTTTTAACGAATCCGAAAGGTGGTTACACTCCATTCACAGCCAGGTTGGATTTTGACTGTACAAACAATATCGCCGAATATGAAGCATACATTCTCGGCCTCGAGGCAGCTATCAACCTCAAAATCAAACTTCTTGAAGTCAGTGGGGACTTAGCTTTGGTTATTTATCAGGTTACTGGAGAATGGGAAACTAGACATGAAAATTTGATTCCTTATAGAGCCTATATTGTCAAAATGATGGAATATTTTGATGAAATCACTTTCAAGCATGTCCCGAGATCTGAAAATAACATTGTCGATGCCCTAGCCATGTTAGCCTCGATGTGGAAAGCCATGGATGTCAATGATGCCACTCTCATTCGAATCGAACGCAAGACTGAGCCCGCCTACTGTCAGATGGTCGAAGAAGAGACTGATGATAAACCATGGTTCTATGACATAAAGAATTACCTGTTGAAACAAGAGTACCCAATAGATGCTACGTCACTCGACAAGAAAACTCTGAGACGATTAGCATCCAAGTTCTTTCTCAGCAATGATGTGATTTATAAAAGAAATAATGATATGGTCCTACTTAGTTGATCGACGAGAAGCAGAATTGTTAATGCAAGATGTTCACGAAGGAATGTTCGGTGCTCATGCCAATGGATATGCTATGTCTAAAAAGATTTTGAGGGCTGGTTATTACTGGTTGACCTTAGAAACTGACTGTATTCAATATGCCAGAAAGTGTCACAAGTGTCAGATTTATGCGGACAAGATGCACGTACTTCTGACGTTGCTAAATGTGTTGTCATCACCATGGCCTTTTTCTATGTGGGGCATCGATATGATAGGGGAAATTGAACCAAAAGCTTCTAACGGACATCGATTTATTCTGGTTGCTATTGACTATTTCACAAAGTGGGTTGAAGCTGCGTCCTACACTAATGTTACTTGGCAGGTAGTGGCCCGTTTCATAAAAAAGGAGATTATCTGTCGTTACGGAATTCCGAGCCGAATCATAACGGACAATGGTACCAACTTGAACAACAAAGTCATGAAAGACTTGTGCGATGACTTCAAAATTGAACATCACAATTCTTCTCCTTATCGTCCCAAAATGAATGGAGCTGTAGAAGCTGCAAATAAGAACATCAAAAAGATTCTGCAAAAGATAGTGAAAACTTACAAAAATTGGCATTAGATGCTGCCATTCGCCTTGCATGGATACAGAACGTCCGTCCGCACTTCAACAGGGGCAACCCCTTTTTCTTTGGTATATGGAATGGATGTGGTGCTTCCTATTGAGGTCGAGATACCTTCTTTGAGAGTCATAATGGAAACTAAGCTTGAAGAAGCAGAATGGGTGAGAGAAAGGTTTGATCAGTTGAATCTTATCAATGAAAAACGCATGTCTACAATGTGTCATGGTCAGTTATATTAGAAGAGGATCAAGAGAGCTTTTGACAAGAAAGTTCGTGTTCGAGAATTCCGCGAAGGGGAACTTGTACTCAAAAAGATTTTACCAGTTCATAAAGACGCACGGGAAAAGTGGATGCCTAACTATGACGGCCCGTTTGTTGTGAAAATAGTCTTCTCAGGAGGCTCATTAATTCTCACGACCATGGATGGAGAATAGCTTACCCATCCAGTGAATTCAGATGCAGTACGAAAATATTACGCCTAAAAAGAACCCGATAAGTCAAAAACTCAAAGGAACGACTTATGCAAAAGTTAGGGTTAAAGAAAAAGAAAAGAAAAAAAGAGAAAAAGGAAAAAGAAGAAAAATAAGAGCTCGCTAAGTTGAAAACCCGAAAGGGCGGCTTAGGCAAAAATGAGCGTCCCGGTGGATTGAAAACCCAAAAAGGGCGATCCAGACAGAAGTTAGGGACAAAGGCGTTTCACTGCACCAGAAGAGTTGTCACTACTTCAAAAGGTTGTCACCATTGCAGAAGATTGTGCAGGAGATCCACTTCCAACTGCTCTCATCAGAAGCAAGGATTTGGGGGATTTTAGTCTTTAGGGATAGTTTGGTCATGGGATTCAATGTAACCTTGTCCACTTTGCCATTTTTCACTTGTAAAATTTCTATGGGATTTTGTCATTTGCAAGATTTCATTCTTGAATAAAAACAGTTTTGAACCATTCTTTCCTTTGCAAAAATTATCATTTCCTTTAATGTATTGTTATGCAAAATATTGTTCGTTGATCAAACGATAGTTTGGAAAGCATTAGGGTCAAACTATTTGAATAAAACTTAGAAAGATTAACAAACGTAAAAACTTCAGCTCATGGAAAGTCGAAGAAAATCATACTTCCCCGAAACCTCAGGGTAGCGAAAGCTTTGATATGCGGTCCGATTATATTCCCCAATGAAGTGTAAATAGGTCGAACTGCTGATTCTCCTTTGATCATGTGTGGGTATCAGAACTTGAAGACTGTTTTCTCAAGGAACCTCTTATGATGATATAAGGACTGGTCCCCAGTAGAAGATTTCTGAGCATTGTGTTTTGAATTTACTTTGTCATCTCTGAATAGCTTGTTTAAAGCTTTGTTCCTTTATTGAGAGTGGATCTATTTGTCAAAGACTGCATACACCTTTTCAGCCAGGGTTCAGTGTGATTCATTCTGCCTCTCGAGGTCAGTGTGTTATATTTTGATTCCCCGTGAATGTCTAATCACTGCTAGTGAATTTCTGTTTAAAGTCCAGTTGTAACCGGCATTGTTTTAGAAGCCAATCGTTATTGGTAGTTCTTTGGTCGTCACCATATTTCTTGTTAAAATCGGTCGTAATTGGCATTGTCTTAATACCACTCGTCGGTATCCCTGTTTCAGTCGTCATCACCTTTTTCCTTTAATTCCCCAGTCGTAACTGGTAGTGTTTGAAATCCAATCATCATTGGTATTCTTTTGGTCGTCACCATATTTTCCTTTGAACCCAGTCGTAACTGGCGTTGTCTTAACTCCACTCGTTATTACCTTTTGGTTCGGTTGTTACCAACCTTTTCCTATGAAGTCTAGTCGTCACTAGCAAATCCCCCGTGAAATCTAGTCGTTACTAATTGATTTCCGTTTAAGTCCAGTCGTAACTAGCAGGTGTTCGAAACCCAATTGTCATTGGTATCTTGTTGGTCGTTACCAAACGTCCCCATGAAAGTCCAGTCGTAACTGGCATCACTTGGAATCCAATCGTTATTGGTATTTTCTGGTTTGGTCATTACCAACCTCCCCAGCTATAGCCTAGTAGCTTGCTAGCATTCTCGTAACCACATGTGTTGGTATACCCTGATTTGGTCATCACCATGTATTTCTTTCGAAGTCCAATCGTAACTGACATTGTGTAAAATCCAATCATCATTAGTACCCGGACCTGGTCGTTACCAATCTCCTTTAAGTCCAGTCGTTACTGGCATTGCTTGAAATTTGGTCGTCACCAATTTCCCCAATCAAAGCCCTGTATTACCGATTGGATTTGAAATTTCATTTGTTGTTATCTCAGGTTTATCGTTACCATTACCTCTAGGATGTCTAGTGGTTACTAGCACTGCCAGAGCCATCTGTTAAAATTGGGTGACATTATTATCCCCAGTGAAACCTTTCCCCCAGACAAGTCTCAGAGATCTAGTCGTCACTAGTATTCCCCATTATGTTTTGCCTTTGTTTCTAGTCCATTCCTGAAGATCCCGTTTGAACTCTTCACTATAGGAAGCTCCTCATCTGATCATCCCCAGTGAGGTTCGTGTTGTAATTTCCCCAGTAGAAAGTCACTCGTGTCCCCGATGAAAATCTACCTCTTTCCCCGGTGAAGTGTTTGCTTTTCCCCAGTAAGATTGTCATCTTCATTAGACTTTGCGCATCCTCATGTGAAAGTTTTCCTCTCAGTTACCACCAGTCAGGTTTGAACTATTGATTGTTATACCTCTGTATTCCCCAGGGTTAGATCCACAATGCCAGGTCCCCGCGAGTAGTTACTCGTTGTTTGGTTTTTCTATCTTCTGCATATGTCTTGCATCCAAGCATCATAAAGCATCATTTAGAATTCATGACATATCATGACCTGTCCTTTTGCATATCATCGGATCTAAGGGATAAAATTTTCGGTTTTTCTATATTTAAATACCTTTCACTGCGATTCTATGAGGATCATCATCCCTCAGTTCCATCTAGTGAAGATATTTAAATAGGGGCAACTGTTGCACCCTAAATTTTTACCCCTTAGATTCTCATTATCATTTTAGGAGCATACTCATGAATTTTCTAACCTTCACCCAGTGCAAGTCTATCTGTCAAATTGCAGATGAATCAGGGTTTCGTGCAATCAAAATCGAAACTTCAGGGTTTGTGATTAGTCAATGTTATGGGCTCATTCAATTAGGAAACAAGGTCAAGGGTATCATATAATGTCACTTGAGAAGCCAACTTGAGGTTGTTACCCCAGAATTCAGAGCAGTGCATTTCAGAGCACCCGATTAGGGTTTTAGATCAGTAAAAGTCAACCGTAGTTTGACTTTGATGTTGGAAGATGTTCAAATGGTGGGATTGTGATTCATGAAGTTCATATAGCTTAATAAAGTTCATCCAAGAAGTTTCAAAGTCTCAGGAGGCCCATAATGTCAACAGGCGACTCGGTAATCACCGATCGGTCGTACGGTTGACCGAAAAGTCAACTCTCCAAATTTTAGGAATTGGACTTCAATTTGTGAAACAAAGTTGTTCCTTATGTCATATTGGACTTGCATATCAATTTTCATGACCATTGGATCAAGAATGAAGAAGTAATCGAAAAATCGGGAAATTAGGGTTTTGAAAGGGGCTAAACCATAACTCCTTAACCACACATCCAATTGAGTTGGTTCAAAGCTCATTTGGAAGATCTTGACAAGTCCTACAAAAGTACCTAAGTGGTCCAAGATCAGAAAATGCATAGATTTGGAGTTATGATCAAATTCATTTCAAGAGGAAAAAAGACTTAGGGAAATTTCATTTTTAAGTTCATTTTTTAGCAACTTTGGAAGGCTTTTTGGCCAAGTTCCTTTGGGAAATTGAAACTCATGAAAACATGAATGTTTTAGATCGATGTGAGGGCTTTCTAAAAATTACTAGCACATCTCAAAATGATTTGTGAGCTGAAAGTTATGGTCATGGCAAGTTGGTGGTTTTTCACTTTAGTCCCACATTGTCAAAATTCAAGAAATCATCCTTTCATCAAAATTGGCCAATCTCAGCTTATGAAACATGTTGTATCTGATATGTGGAATGTTTGTAGCATGAAAGAATCAAGGAATTATGCAGAACTTGAATTTTTCAAAGCCAAAGCAAGTGGCTTGCAAGTTGTTTTGCAACTTGCATTCAAAAAGTAAAAACAAGCATGAGGTGTATAAGTGGTTCTGAACCAGCCTTAATGCTATACCTCTAGCCTGCAATTAGCCACCAAAATTCATCATTTTTCTTGACTAAAGAAGCCTACCTTGCAGCCAAGGAAACGGTTTCCTCCAAATGTGCCAAAACCTTTCTTCAAAGTGAAGAAATCTTCAAATCAGCCCCTCACTCCACATGCCTATAAAAGGGAGCCTCCCCCGCCTCATTTTCATCATCAACAACATTCTAAAAACCAGAATAAATCTATGTCCCTTTGCTCTTGCACTCAAGATCTCAAAATCACCAAATCCCACTTTTCACTAAAAAGCTTAAAAATCTGTCTTGGTGCAAGGGCTGCCAAACTCATTTCTTTACATTCAAACACCCCAACAATCATCCATGCAATCCCTAAATATGGTATATAAGGTGTCTAAACCATTAAACCATCCAAAAACTTCGCCAATCAAAAAGTCAACTCTTACACCAAGATACTTTACCAAAAGCTACAAATTCTACCAAATCTTGTTCTAAGCACTCACCTAGTGTTTTAATCATCCTAACACCTCTTATATATTGTTTTTCAACTGTCCAAAGTGTTAGAATTCATTGGTGAGTCATATTTCTCCATTTGGCATCATAATTGCATTTTGCTTAAAAGTGAAGAAAAGAGTCAAGGCAAGAAAGTAGATTGAAGTTCTCTGGGTTTCTTGGTTATTCTAGCTTGTTCAACAAGGTCAATAAGAGGTATGTAGCTTGTACACATTGCCTCTTGCATCATAATTCCTTGATTTGGCATTTTGAGTTCATCATGTGTAATGTATGTCATGAATATCCATTATGCACAAATTCTGTCATGGCAAAGTTGTAGCCCTTTTGTTGAGTTGAATCATCCCCAAAATCATGAATATGATATATGTGCATATTTCATTTGAGCTGAACATTCCTTAAATTTACTTTGAACTTTGTGTGCTTCATCAAATAACCAAAATGCATATTACATGCCATTCCCCATACCAGCTTGCTTAAAAGTCAGTTTTGTGATGGAACATATTTGTTTTCATATGTGGAAACTGTGTGCATAACTAATTTAGCTTGGATATGACAGAAAATAATTTTGAGCTTTTCATGCTTTATGCAAAGTACCAATGGCAGCCTGGAATCCATATTGCATCACAGTTTGTTAGGAGTCTTGTTTCTTGCTTAGACATTCTTAAAAACATGTATATAAGGTGTGTGCATGATTCATTTGGTCTATATATGCATAGAATTAAACTGGACATCCTTCATGCACTAAAAATGCCAAGATTTGCAATTCACTCCTCATTTGTTATGACAGTCTGTAGGCTTTAATCCTTGTTTGATTTCACTCAATGCCATGAATGTGATATGTATGTGTGCTCAACTTGATCAATTTTTACATAAAACATGAACTGCACATCCTACTGCACCTCACAAACACCAAAAATACAGCATGAATATCATTTTCCACTACCACTTGTTTTGAACTTAATTTCCTAATCACACTCATTCATCATCATGTTTTCAAGGTGGGCATAAGCTTATTCTGATCTGAACATGCTCAGAGTTGGATTTTCACCTCATTATGCATTTCACATGTTTATATTGCAAGTTGAGAACCACTTTCCATCATGGACTGCTTTGTGCCAAAACCTTTTGCTAATTTCATTCATCAACTAATTTTTGGTGTGTGTGTTTATAGTTGGTTTAATCTGAGAATGGTTGGAACTTGATTTTCAATTCAAAATGCATTTTTCTCCTTTTGCCTTGCAACTGTCATGGCAATGTATGTGCAGAGTTGCAGCTCACATGCCACTTTTTGTTCTAGTGCATTTTTTAATTGCCTTGTGTTCAAAAGCATTGTATATATCATATTTGGAATGTATGCACACTTTCTGATCTTGGACACAATCCATGAGCAACTGATTTAAAACATGTGCATACTCTTAAAATGGTGTAAACTTGACTGAGTTAGGTTTTAGCATTCAAAATGCATCTTTCAAACTCATCATTCAACTCACAGGCCAATTTTCCATATCAGACTGGTATTGCATCAAGTTCATGTGGAAAAGCTTTGCATCCATATATGTGTTGCGTTTGCATGATTTGCTTGGTTTAAAACTGATTGTCATGAGCTACTCCTTTCAAAGTGAATTTTTTAAGAAAATTACCACTAGACATACCAATTTCACAAACTGTTTGCATTGAGCTCCTTTTGGACTTAGAATCATCCATCATCATCTATGTGAGTTATGTGCAGCTTTGGTTTGGATTGAAAAAGGGTTTGAAACAAGTCATTCACTTCAAAGTGCATTTTTCCTAGGACATTTCCATTTGATATGTCACTTTCATAATTTGTTTTCATTGACCTTGGATTAAGTGTTGGAGTCATTCATTACCATTTATGTGAGCTGTGTGTACACTTGGTTTGAATTAAAAATGGTTGGATTATGTTGTTCATGGCAAAATGCATTTCAAAACATACAAAGACACCTACTATCGAATTTTTCAGTAGGAGGAGAATCTAAGAAAAATAATGGCACCATCATGATCCTCATGTTTTTCTGGTCCAGTTGCATATAAATTTTGTTGCGTTTGGTTGAGAAACGAGAAAGTTACGGTAGAAAACGTAAAATCACTTTTCATGTGTTATGTTTGGCCCAGGTCATTTAGCTTATTACGCTTATAATTTAATAGGGTGGCATCAATCAACGGATGTATAGCCACTCCAGTGGTAAGCCCATTATGCCAAACACGCCTTGAAGTTCGACCCCTGAGGAGGGCAACTCTTTTATTAATTTTTGTCATTTTTTTACCAAACTTTGAAAATTCGTATCTCTCTCAATTTTAATCGTTTTTCACCCGTTCTTTTTTCATTGTGTTCATCTTGATGTGTACTTTCATGTAATATTTTTTATTTTCATGTTTGACAAATTTTTCATCTCTTTTGACTTCATGCAAGTTAAGTTCTTTTTACGTTCGTTTACGCATGTGCAGATGAATTTTTTCTTCTTTGGTTATACTTAAATTTGTTATGATACTTGCTTGTATTCATATCCTTATGTGTTAGTTAACACGCTAGGATTTTATTTTTGGTTATCACCATGTTTATTTTGTTCCCTCTGTTGAATGTAATTGAACTCGATTTGTCGTCACAGTTCCCGTTAATTCATCTGTTTTGATTGTTATCAATGCACCTTCATCTTCATCATTCTATGTGTTTATTTAATGGTTGTCACCATGAGTATGCCTTTATCATGTTGTTAATTTTATTTTTGATTTCTTTCCCCAAGTGATGAAGCTTGTTAGCTCTCATCCTGTTACCTCCCTTGTCTACTTCTAAAGGAAAAGTCTGTCCATTTGACCCTCATGTCATGGATACATCTCTTATCCCTCTCTTGACTTTGTTAAGTCACATTAACCCTATATTAGAAACCCTTAGACTTTGCTTTAAATCTAAAAGACCCACCTGTACTAGGAGTGTTCTTCAACTAGAACCCTAGGAAAGAGTTTGTCAACTCTGTGTAAGAATCATCGTCATGATTTCTTACTTCTCCCTTTGAATATTACAACTTAGATTAGGGAGTTTTGTCAAAATCCACACAAACATTGTCATGCTAGTTCCCCCGTGAACCTTGATCATAATCAAGTGTTCTTTATCCCATGTGAGGCGAACTACGATTGCTCTGATTCTATCCTAGTTAGGATACGTAGGCAGAAGATGCGACGTCTTTGCGAGCAAACTTAGTGTATATAACTTTAGGTTTCAACTCATATCTTTTCCCAATCTCAAATCCATAGTACATATCACAAACTTAGCAATCAAACAAAAGGTTCCTGTAGAGTACTACAGATGCTTAGGGTGCTAACACCTTCCCTAGGTATAACCAACCCCCGATCCCCAAATCTCTTAAGCGTTGTCGTTACATCGCGAAAAAGGTTTTTCTTTCTTTAAACCTTTCCTTTGGATAAAATAAAGTCCAGTTGTAAAATAATTAAGATTCAAGTTAATTAAATAGCTTGATATCCAATTTTCACCGCAACAAGATGAAACTTGTATCTTGAGTTATGTGGTCTTGAAGTTAGACACTAAAATAGGGGATTTTACATTGACAAGCTTATAAACCCTAGCTCAATGACTTCTCACACTCTTCAATATTGATAAATTGATCTTGAAATTATCTCTTAAGTGTCTCAACACAACATTACATGATCATAGTTGCTTGGAATTGAGTCTTAATCTCCTCAAGACTCACAGTTGACTCAGTGTTGACCAGGTGGAAACCCTAATTGCACCAATCTTGATTATGGCCTCTTGCACTTTGCATAATGACTTGAACACACTCCACAATAACTCTCAAGACATCCCATAAGCTTCCTTAATGCTTTATACCCACATCCATGGATTCAAAATCATCTGCTGAGCTCTTCATGGCCTCCAAGATAGGAGATACAACCACATACATTCACCTGCTCTTTGACTTTTTCTGATGGAGGTGATAAGCCATTGAATAGCTTGAATATAACATCTTGATTAGGCTTAGACCTTTGATAACCTCTTCTTGATGAGCACACCTCCCTCAATCCCCTGCATATGAATGATGGTATGCAAATGCTAATGCTAATGCTGATGCTATGAATGCAATGAAATAAAAGCCAGTTAAAGAAAAAGGTTGGGCAAATTTTGGGGTGCAACAAACACCAAATCATGGTTCCTTCTGTACAGTACACCATCTGGGTTTAGATAAAAGTTACCAGACAATTTCCTTAAAGTCTTCTTATCCTGTGCCGAAGCCCCTGGCGGATATTCCTGCTTCTTAAGGAAATTTTGTATGTCATAAAATCGTGGCTTGCCATCAGCAGCCTCCTCAATGGCGAATACGAAAGAGGGCCTATCCAGGAGAGAAATGACAATTCTGGGAGCATCATTCCAAAAATTCACTTTATACATCGAAGATAGCATTGCCAAAGCGTCTTGCATCTGATTCTCTGCTCACGGCACGTGGTGAAACTCTACCCTGTCAAAGAAGGATAACAACCTCCTTGCATAGTCTTTGTAAGGAGTTAGATTTGGCTGACGAGTTTCCCACTCTCCCATGATCTGATTAACCACTAGCGCTGAATCGCCATATACATCCAAATTCTTGATTCTCAAATCAATAGCCTCTTCCAAACCCATGATGCACACTTCGTACTCGACTTCATTATTAGTGCAAGGGAACGTTAACCTGGCAGTGAAGGGAATATAAGTGCCATGAGGAGTTGTAATGATTGCCCTAATTCCACTACCATAGGCGTTGACAGCGCCGTCGAATATCATCTGCCATTGAGAACCTTTCTTTGGACCTTCGTTGGGCAATGGCTCATCACAATCTTTCGGCTTAAGAAACATGATGTCTTCGTCGGGAAATTCAAACTTCATCGGTTGATAGTCTTCGATTGGTTGTTCAGCAAGGTACTCTGACAAAACACTTCCCTTGATGGCTTTCTGGGAAACATATTGTATATCATACTCTGTCAGTACCATCTAGCACCTGGCAATTCTTCCTGAAAGTGCTTGCTTCTCGAAGACATACATGATCGGATCCATCTTCGAAATCAACATGGTTGTATAATTTAGCATATATTGTCTCAAACGTTTGGCAGCCCATGCAAGTGTGCAACATGTTTTCTCGAGCATTAAGTAACGGGACTCATAGTCTGTGAACTTTTTACTCGGATAATAGATCACATGCCCTTTTCTTCCATTCTCGTCTTGTTGACCGAGAACACAACCTATATTGTTCTCAAGAACCGTTAAGTACATGAATAAAGGCCTTCCAGCTACTAGGGGTATCAGTATCGGAGGCTCTTGCAAGTATTCTTTTATCTTATCAAATGCGTTTTGACAATTTTCATTCCAGACGACCGCCTGATCTTTCTTTAGCAATTTAAACATTGGTTCACACGTGGCTGTGAGATGAGATATGAACCAAGCAATGTAGTTCAATCTCCCCAAGAACCCACAAACTTCTTTTTCTGTTTTCGGTGCTGACATATCTTGTATAGCTTTTATTTTTGCAGGATCGACCTCGATTCCTTTTTCACTGACAATGAACCCCAATAACTTTCCGGACCGAACTCCAAAAGTGCACTTATTTGGATTCAACCTCAATCTGAACTTGCTGAGCCTCTCAAACAGATTTAACAAGTTGACCAGATGCTCTTCCTCCGTTTGCGACTTTTCTATCATGTCATCAACATAGACCTCGATCTCATGATGAATCATATCATGAAACAAAGTGACCATAGCCCGCTGGTAGGTTGCCCCTGCATTTTTCACCCCAAAAGGCATTACCTTGTAAGAGAAAGTTCCCCACGGTGTAACGAACGTTATTTTATCCATATCTTCCGGTCCCATCTTTATCTGATTATAACTGGAAAAACCATCCATGAAGGAAAATACGGAGTATTGAGCAGTATTGTCAACCAATACGTCAATGTGAGGGAGCGGGAAGTCATCCTCTGGGCTCTCCTTATTCAAATCCCTGTAATCAACACACATTCATACCTTACCATCCTTCTTAGGTACGGGCACGATGTTGGCGACCCACAGAGGGTAAGTTGTTACGGCTAAAAATCCTGCGTCCAACTGTTTCTGGACTTCTTCTTTGATTTTCACAGCCATATCTAGTCTTGTCCTTCTATGCTTCTGCTTGACCGACAGACATTCCTCGTGCAACGGAAAGCGATGAATCACTATATCAGTGTCAAGCCCGGGCATATCTTTGCACGACCAAGCAAAGATGTCACTATACTCTCGAAGCATCTCAATCAGTCTTTGCTTGACGTCGCTCTGCAGCGCAGCCCCCATCCGAACATTTCTGACAACTTCTTTAAAACCCATATTGATAACCTCGATTTCCTCCTAATGAGGCAGAATAATCTTCTCTTCTTGTTTCAAGAGTCTAGCTAGCTCTTCGGGCAAGTCTTTATCTTCATCAATCTCTTCTTCAGCTTGATATATCGGTTGATCAAAGTCGAAGCGAGTCATAGAAGGTTTTGAATCGGTGTCATCTGCAATAGGAATCCTGCAATAAAAATGGTTAAATGTTTCAAATGATATGCAAACGAGTGCAAACCACATTACCATTTTATTGTGAGAAACAAAAAATAAGAAAGATAAAGATCACAAAATTTGAATGAGAAAAAACGTCCTTTAATTAATTGATAAAGCAATTTTCAAACATAAACAATAAGGCCCTACAACAAAATACCGCTATGCTCCGGGTAGAACATAGGGTAGTACAATAATTGGAAAAACAAAGCATTACTGTTCTGTTGTCACTTGAACAAATTCTTCAATAGACCAGTTGCGCAGGCTCTGTCCTGGAGTGCAAGGCTTGTTCCAAGCATCCATATCACAATCACTATCTCCTTCTTCGTCTGACACAGCGTTGATCCTTTCGAAGATAACTCCTCCCTTAGTGAACTGCACTGGTCCTTTATAGCGCGGTGCACTCTGTTAGGATGAAGGAGAAGAAAATGATGGGCGGTATCCTAAACCAAACTTGTCTTGCTTGTGGGGAATCTCTAATACCTGGCCCCAACCCTGCGTTGTCCCAGCCTGTACTACTGCTTGGGCCTCTTTAAAAGAAGACATGGCCACTTCTGGCGCTTTTCTCACAACAGGAGATTTATCTTTAATCTTTAATGTTTCAAAAGTCTGACAAAGGGTTTCGTGTATCTCTCCATCCACCTCGACATACTTGAAGCATGATAAGTGACTGACCATTATATCCTCTTCTCCGCACACTATAACAACACTACCGCCAACCATATACTTTAGCTTTTGATGCAGCGTGGAGGTCACAACTCCTGCTGAATGAATCCATGGACGGCCTAATAAACAACTGTAGGTAGGCTGGATGTCCATAATGTAGAACGCTGCATCAAATATTTCCGGTCCCACCTGAATGGGCAATGTCACTTCTCCAAACACAGACCTTCGGGTACCATCAAAAGTGCGCACCACCAAATCACTTGGTGTGTAAATCAATCCCTGCATGTCCAACTTCATTAGGGCTTTCTTTGGAAGTACGTTCAAGGATGATCCTGTATCCACGAGTACATAAGACATAACAGCCCCTCGGCATTCTAATGATATGTGCAACGTACAATTATGGTTCCTGCCCCTTGGCGTCAAATCCAAGTCTGTAAACCCCAAGCCATTCCCTGCATTTACGTGTGCAATAACCCCTTTGGGTTGATTAACCGAGATTTCTTGCGGCACGTAAGCATTATTCAGTATTCTCAAAAGTGCATTCCTATGCGCTTCAGAATATAGTAACAACGATAGGATAGATATCTTAGAAGGAGTTTGCTGCAAATGATCGACTATTTTGTAGTCACTCTTCCGTATCAGCCTTATAAACTCTTCTGCATCCTTTGACAAAGATTCCTTCTCTCCAGACTGAGAAGTTTCTTCTACCACTGGTCTCTTCCCCTTGTCAACCTTATCAACAACCATTTCAGGCGATGAAAAGACCCGGTCACTACGGGTAATTCCTCCTGCTCCCATAAGATTATCTACTGAATCTGCAGGGGGACCATTCAAAACTAGTTTCTGTCCATTGCAATACACTTCAGCTCCGTAGTTCCACAGAATAGCCTTGGTGCTTTCAAACGGTACGGGACCTGCTTTAGTTATGGTTATTGTTGGTGGTTTTGGCGCATAAATGGTAACGGTTTTGTACGGAATGGAAATTGTTGCAATTTCATCCCTTTCCTCAGCTACCAACTCTTCAGACTTTCTTTCACCAGACTGGTCAAACTGCAAGATTCCATTATCCATCATATCTTAAATATAGCCTTTCAACTGCCCACATCCCTCGGGATTACCCAGACACTCAGCACATTCTTCAACGCAACCTGGGAAAACACCCCCATTCAATAATCTAGCTTTCACAAAGCTCGATGGTGTCTTCAGCTCATTAACATCTGTTACCAAATCCAAAACATCCTCCTCAATAATTGCATTAACCCCAGCTTGCCCATGATTCGGCATGGGATTTTGTACGAAATTAGGAACATCATTGGAGAAGTTAATTGCTTTACCAATCGATCATGTCCTGCACTTTATGCTTAAAGGCCTTACAATTATCAATGGTATGCCCCAGGGCACCTGAATGAAACTCACAGCGAGCGTTTGCGTCATACCCGGGTGGAGGCGTACTTGTCAATGGAGCCAAGGTCCTCTTCTGGATAAGCTGTAATTGCAACAAAGCTTGCAATAACTGTGAATACGACATCGGCGGTGTATCGAATCGTCTATTTGGCATCTGAGCCCGATCCGGATATCTTCTGTAGCCTTGTTGATTCTGCTGTGGTTGTTGTTGACGTTGTTGTTGCTGTGGAACTGCGGGAATTGTAATACTGGAAATCTGTTGTTGCTGACGATTCTGAACTCTACCTCTCCCGCGAGAACTGGATACTGAGTTGGTATCTCCTTCTCGTTTCTTGTTACTGAATACTTTCATACCTCCTCCTCCAGCTGATGGCATTTCACCAGCATTTATCTTCCCCGACTTGATACCATTTTCCACCCTTTCTCCGGTGATGATTAAGTCAGAGAAATTACTCGACATGCTACTAATGAGCTTCTCATAATAAATGCCTGGCAGAGTGGCGACAAACATATCAGTGAGTTCATATTCCACCATAGGCGGTTGCACCCTGGCTGCTAACTCCCGCCATCTTTTGGCATATTCTTTGAAACATTCATTGTTCCTTTGTGAAAGATTCTGAAGCTGGACCCTGTTAGGAGCAAGGTCGTTATTGTATTGATAGTGTTTCACAAAGGCCTCAGTCAAATCCCTCCAACTGCGGACATTCATCGGTTCCAGACTCGCGTACCATTCCAACGACGGACCAGACAGACTGTTCTGAAAGAAATGCATGAGAAATTTCTCATTGTCTGAGTAGGCAGACATCTTACGGTAGTAGGATCTCAAATGAACTCTCGGGCAGGTGGTACCCTTGTATTTGTCAAAGTCTGGGACTTTGAACTTTGGAGGCACTCTCAGGTCCGGGATCAGTCCCAACCATAGAGTTTTGACTTTCAAGGGACTTCAATTTTTCTTCAATCATCTTGATCCTCTTATCAGCTTCGGAGGGTAACTTAGCAGCCACAACCCTCGGCGAGAACACATCATCTTTCCTGTCTTCGTTCCAGAGGTGATCCATATTACCATGTATAGCACAATTGGTGTTAGGACCATAACCATTCCCATTAACGTTACCACCTCCAACATTACCAAGACCAGTGTTGTTGAAACCCGCAGCATTACCGGCACCAGCAGCATTACCACTCCCTCCAGCAGTAGGGATAACCAAAGTAGGCATGGAGTTATCAGCTCGAGGAGTCTCAACATGTGGAGGGTTAGCAGCATTCCCACCATGCAACACACTGTTGCCATCGACACGTGCAATCAAGGGCTGCACTAGAGTATGGAGTTGCTCTTGTCCATTAGCCACTCCTTGCATTACCTCCATGAATTGGGCCATCCGTTCCCTCATTTCCTGCATCTCTGCTTCCATCTTCTCCATTACTCTCTTCTAATTTCCCCTAGTTGCATACCGGTGAGTTGTTTGACTGGAAATCCTGAAACACTAGTAAGAACCACAGGAAATAAGATTAACAGTTCCGATGCACCTGCAATGCGAAAAATGCAAAAATACAGACATGTATGTATGCAACAGGGAAATTTCCCCCTCGATTCTAGCTTCCGGGAGAAACACAACAATGAAGATCCATACAGGCAAGCATATAACAGAACCTCCTCGTATATAATCACAGGCCAACAGGCAATGTACAAGCTACAACCGAGTACACACAGAAATGACCTCAACCAACAAGCCTGGTGATGGTTAGTACAACAAGCAATAAGCATCAAACTACAACAGAGATAAACAAGATAGTCAAGCAGGATAACAAGATCGGAAGTCCTCTAGCAACTCCAGCGTCTCAGGATGATCTGGTCTAACAAGTAGTCCCTGAATAAGTAACTCTTGCTGGCTAACAGTATGCTGTAAACTCTCAACATGGTCTTCCCAAGCTCCTTCTTCAAAGCATGCCTCAAGCCTGCATCTCTTGGAATCAGCTCTCAACTTGCAATCCTTCAAATTTGCAATAGCCTCGTTCAGTCTGTATTCACTATCCTGTCTGAGTGATGCCTCCGCTGCAATCTTCTCGTCTTTGGCATTGAGCTGCATCTTTAACTTGCTGATCTGTAACTTCAACTTGTCTTCGCGCTCTTTGTTGTTGGTGAGCGTAGCATTCCATTGGTTCTCAAACTTAGAAATCTTCAATTAAGCTCTATCCAAATCTTCCTTCTTGGAGGCAAGAACACTATTAACAGCCTTGAAATCCAAACCCAAACACTCTCGAGAATTGGTTTCCTTGGTCAGATCCGTACCTAATTTGTTTACAAGCTCAGTTTGTTTCTTGAAAGAGTGAACATCATCAATCTTTTCGCTTTGAAGCTGAATGATTTCTTTCTCTAACTCCTCATTAGCTTTTCTCAACTCTTCCTTCTTAAATAGTACTTGATTGTACTTCTGAATGCTTGTAATCTCTTTGAGTGTGAGGCCTCTTCACTCGTACACTAAAGGCTTATAGACACATTTCAATAACCTCCCATAGGACTATCTGAATTCTTCCATCACCTTCCCATCAGCCATGGAAATCAAACTCAGCAAAGAACTAACATCAGGAGTTGGAAGCTTGTAGGCCAATGTTCTCTTCAAGGGTTCTATATCAGCAATAAAGGAACAAGATCACTAGAATTAGAGAGGAAATATGCACCTGCAACATAAATACATGTTAATGAAATGCAGATGAATATGCAAATGCAAACAGGGGATCAAGATTGTTGTGTTGTTGGTCGAGAATAATCAGCACTCCACTTTAGCAAGAACAAAGTACCGACAATAGGACCCACTGATATCAAGAGCATAGATTCACACTGTAACGAACTGGGTAATCTGAAAGCCAAGGTTTCCTACATAACCCGATCCCTCTCACAGGTATGGACCTATCCACTGATAAGGTTCGGCATCCTATGCGTTCATCAGCGTCACAAACTTTCAAGAAATGATGATAAGTTCACCATTTATGGTTTAGCATCATAATCTCTTGAAGAGGCCTCACTTAGCTGACTCACAAATGATCGGTCTCCAGAGTCGACAACCCTCAGATCCAAAATTCCTTCGAGCCCAAAGGGCCAGAAAGAAAATCATCGAAGAGAATCTCGTCTGAGCGCGAATTTCATGGTGAACTAGTACGAGCAAAGCAAGCACATCCACCACTACTCTCCACTACTAAAGTTATGTCTATACTCAAGCCCAGGTTCGACTTATCTCTCAATAGAACATCCCCTCCCCACAGCACAACAATAATGATATATGATGCTGAAAATAAATGAGGGAAAGTAAATAAAGTACATATATGCAACACCCAAAGATAAAAAAACAAGCGCTAGGATCGACTCGCATAGGGAACCAGAGTCCCCAGCAGAGTCGCCAGCTGTCTCAACTACGAAAAACACCCGGCGGAAAACAGAATAGCCGCCACCTTTCGTTATTTATCCCAAAGAGAGGGAAAGGAAACGATCAGAAAAACCTAACGAAAAGGGAAAGACAAGGTCATCGCAAACAAGTATGGATTCGGGAGTCGGTTACGCAAGGGGAAGGTATTAACACCCCTCACGTCCGTCGTACTCGACGGGATCCACGCTTTGTTGTCTATCTAAGAAAAATGTGTGTTATCTATCTACACTAAAGGTGTCAAGGAAAAAAGAAAAGAAAAGAGACTCGGTAGAGCATCGCCGCTCTGTGCCTACGTATTCCCTCGTGCAATGGGAAAGTCAGAGTCAACGTATTTCGGCAAACTACGAATGAAAGGGGGAAGGTTGCTTGCCAAGACATCGCGTCTTGTGCCTACGTACTTTCATCTGGCATGAAAGATCAGAGCAAACTTAGTTCGGGCTAAAAAGAACACCGGTCGGTTCAAAAGTTTTTTAGGCCCGAGTAGGGTTAACAAGTAGTTCTAACAGTTGGTGTATGCAGCTCGACCATTGGAGACTTAGGCGTTACCGTTTGCGGTAGTTAACAACACTCTTTTATCTGAAAATATTTTCCTTGATTAAGATCCCAAAGGATGAAAAATATTTGAAGTGTTTTTGTGTTTTCTAGAGAAGAAGTGTTTTGAATTTGATTTGTAACTCATGTCGCATTAGAGACTATGACCTAGGAGCAAATGCGTCGCATATCACCCAAATGGTGTACACTAAACACTCTAGGTCATTGAGAGGAAGCCCCCTAATCACCATTTCCTAGGTAGCTTAAGGCTCGTAGTGTACAACACTTGTCATTCTTTATTAGGTGTTTTCTGAGTGTTTGAAGATGAGGAGAGAAAAGACACACTAATGGGAGACTAACTCAATCCTAAAAGCTGTCATGCAAAAATGGACTTAGAGTTGGGATACAAAAGGGAACTATCTAATGTTAGCATGCTTAGATTGAACACCTAATGTCTCTCCTACTTCCATCCTAAACGGAGGGACTAGGAACCTATGAGGATCATGGCAAAAAGCACAAGAAAGCACCAAGTATATTCAATCACAAGTAAAAGAGGCAAACATGAAAATGCAACACATAGAATGGTGGAAGGGAGTATAAATGTGTGGAGCAGCAACTGCCACAAGCTCGTCTCGACCTCAACAGTGATGCAAAAATGATGCAAATATGGAAAGGAAAGTCAACAAGGTGAAAGCAAACAAACATGCAAAGAGTCATCACTTTGGACCACATACACAAATATGCATCCAAGTGGAAAATATATCGACAAAATCATGATCAACCAAACACAAACAGTGGCAAACCCCAAAATCTTTTCATTCCTAATGCATCATATCAAGTTATGAAGATTCGAAGTGAACGTTATACGAACAATCAAACAAAGTAGGAAAACAGACCTGCCAGCACAGTGTTAATCGGTTAACCCCCAAGGTTAATCGGTTAACACACTGTTAACGTTTGAAAAATTTGAAAATTTAAACTGGTTAATCGGTTAACCATATGCGTTAACCGATTAACATTGTGTTGACAACAGAAAACAGCAAAGCAGAATCACGAAATTTAAACAGCAAATCATGATTCCAACAACATATATACAGATCCAAACAACATAAACACAAATCATATGAATCAAAATGCAGCAAATCAATCAAAAGTGAAAATCATCATGATGAACATGTAATTAATGTAAAACTGAATTCGTATCAAGAATTTCCAACCTACGAAGCGGAGATTTGCTTCGGTTGATGTTGATTTGCTGGAAATGAGTATATCAAAGCAAGAAACCCAGAATACTTCAATATCCAAGCTAATCCTTGTAGTAGGGATGGAGATCCTTCAAGATTAAGCCAAATTGCTTCAAATAATCACTTCTAGCTTCACTTCAAATTTTAGATCTGGATTTGCACGAAAATTGAATGAAGAAACTGATCCAATGGAGATGATATATGAAGGTTTAAGCTCAAGAATTAATGGATTCCAATGAAGAATCAATTAATTCAATGGAGAAAGATCTTTGGTGAGGGTTTTGGAAATGATGAACTTGAGAGAGAATTGGGAGAATTCTGAATTTGAAAATGGGAATTATGAGAGTTAGATTAGTGTGGTTTGGAGTGAATCACTTAAGTACTCTTTTGGTTTGGATCCAAAGCAAGGTTTGGAGAGTGGATTGGAAAATTGGAATGGAATTAGGAGTGGGATTTTGGAGGGAGTTGAATTAATTTGAAAACTAATCCAAATTTCAAAAATGGTTCTAGATCCTTCCTAAGTGTAAAAATGCATTTCAAAATGACCAAAATTGGACCCCAAATGGCTCTGCATTGAAAAATCACGTACAGAGGCAAAAAACACATTGGTTAATCGGTTAACCATATAGGTTAATCGATTAACCCCTTTAAATTTTTGAATCTGGGCTGATTTTTCATTGGTTAATCGATTAACACCTTCAAAAATTTGAATTTGGCGCCTTTTGGAGGGAAACCTGCCCGTTTGCCCGTTTCTTGCCGTTTCGAACCCTGTTAATCTTCTGGAACATGTTCTTGAACGCTGTAACCATGAGACTTCTTGTGATAGCCTGAATGCTGATTTCTTGGCTGAAAATAACCTGCAAAACAAAATAAAATCGGTCGCCTGACCATTAGGCAAAACAAAGGTCGCCTGATATTCGCTGCTTTGATTGCTTGCACTGAGAGTGAATTCTGATCCACAGGAAAACCTTGATCACTTGTCTCAAGAACAAATGTTATGCAATGCAAAAATGCTAGAAGAAAATGAAATGAAACATAAAGCCAAGCCAAGCAAAGGTTGGTCAAATTTTAGGGTGCAACAGTGTGGTTCTTTTTTCCCCACTAGGGTCGCCTATTCTCCAGAAGGTTTGTATGCTGGAAGGCCATTCATGGCGTTTTCCTCAGCAGGATTTGATATAATCCCCAACAGAGTAGAATTACTATCTGGCAGATTGTTCTATCTCCACAGCAGGTTTGGTCGCTATTCAGGAAATTTCTCTCAAGAAGTTATTCGAGGTTTGCTTCCCCAACTCAAGTCCAATTTACTGGCATGTGCTAGCTATCCCCAACAAGGTCATTTTCTTTGCTCCGCAGGGTGGTCTCCGTATCTCCAGCATTTATTTTGTTGATTCGATTCTGTTGCACCTACATGCGTGCATAGCCTCTACCCAAATGCGTAGCATTTCCATTTTGTATGGAACATTACGCCATTTTCAAACATATGGATTTGAAACATAAGCCAGGTTGTTACCTCTTTGCTTTCAGTTGTATCTTCAGCAGACGACTAATTTCTGTATCCCCGTGGTGTTCATAATGTGGCAAGTTGTGGTCATTGTTTCTATAAGTCTGTACAGGTGTTCAGACCTCGGTAGAAGATTTGTGATAGATGTGTTAATCTTATCATGTACTCCTCATCAGAGTTATTTAGTGGGGTTTTCTCTTTTCCCCAACGGAGTCTTCTTGTGATTCATCAAGATGTTATCAACTGCGTGTTGTGTAACACCCATTTTAATTATTTAGTCTTTTTGGTGTTATTTTATGTTGGTGTGCCCAAGGTGGGGGTGTGTCTGAGTATTATATGGTGGGTGTCCTTAATTGATAGGAGTTGTGTATTAAAATGTAGAGGTGATATTATAATATAAATAATATTGGTGATAATTTAATTAATAGTAATATTATTATTATTATTATTATTATTATTATTATTATTATTATTATTATTATTATTGTTGGTTGTATTATTATTATTATTATAATGATTATTATAATAATTATTATTAGTATTATTATTATTATTGGGATTAAAATATAAAATAAGAAGTTGAGGGGATTTGGGGAAGTTGGAGAGAGAAGTGAAAAGTCACGATAGAAACTGTAAGACAAGAGAATTGGGAGAGACCGTGAGAATGAAGAACAAGGAGAAAGGGAAGAGGCTAGGGCTATCGATTCTTGAGGAATTCTTCATCAATCAGAGCGATAATCGAGGTAAGGGGGGAGAAACTGATTGGGATTGGTAAATTGCATGAAATTGGGTAGAGGGGATTCCTTAACCCCGTAGGGATTTGATGATTATGAGTTTTATATTGGCATGCTTATTATTATTGTTGATGTTGTTGAATTGATGAATGCTGATGATGCATTTTGGTGTATATGTTATGCTGATGTTGGTGAGATTCTATGCTGTTACTGTAGTGTTGACGATGACCATGATTATAGCTTTGGTGAGGTTCTGAGCAACTCTGAGGTATTGGTGATGTACCGGAATGTTAATTCTGGAGTGAAACTTAGGGAGCAATTGATGACAGTAATGTGTGATAATTGTAATGTTAATAGTACAGAAGTTGAATAGCGAATGATAGGCTTGAATTGGTCCAGATAGCACCGTAAGACAGTGAGGATTTTGGGCATCGCAGCATTCGCGAGGGTTCTCCTGGCGAGTGGTGGCGAGTGTTGGCGAGTAGTAGCGAGTAATTCCAAATAAACTCTCAGACCCAAAAGGCATGAAGTTTGCCTGGCGAGTGTGGCCAGCGAAGGTTCGCCTGGTGAATGATTCCTTCGCCTGGCGAATGCACGATAGCTGAGAAGGACTTCACGAGCAGGTTCGCCTGGCGATCTGGCAACGAGCATTCGCTAGGGCTTCGCCTGGGGAATGAACCAGCGAACATGACAACAGAATGTGGTTTTTGGTACTATTTTGCCTTGTGCATTAGCCTTGTAGAATCTCTTTGATCATGATGAGTGTAGGGATGGTGATTGAATGATGTAGGGTGCATATTTGGTGATAGGAAGTGGATACCATAATATTTAATTTAAGTAAATTAAATAAGTGGTGTATGAAGTATGTGAAGTAGGGTGAAGTGATCAGTAGGATCGTGTGTATCCGGTGTGTTGGAGTATAAGGTTACTTGGTGTTAGAAGGTGGACTTTCTTAATATCTAATTAATTTATATAATTGAGTGGTGTGTGATCGTTTGTAGGATCCCTTGAGTTGTGGTAAGTAGAGGAATGGTGTTTAGTAGTGAAGAGTGTATACTTGGTGTTGAAAGGTGAAATTATGAAATGTTGGATTTAGTAGATATAATTAATTGGTGGGTGTTGCACCCCAAAATTTGCCCTCACAATACAAGACTTTGTGTTCCAAGAAGGTTCACAAGGTTCACAAAATTCACAATTAGTCAGAAGAGTTGACAATTCCCTCAGACAATGCACCTCCTAAGCAGTGCATCCAAAACTAGGGTTTTGACTTTAATCAGGCTAAATGGACTTCCAAGACTTCAAGTGAGCTTCATAACATCTTATATGTGTATAAGAACCCCCATGTCAAGTTTCAAGACTTTTCTCAAAAGTTTGCTCAGTCAGATGATCAGATAAGTCAAAAGCAGTCAATGCAGTTAAAAGGTCAAACTGAGGTCAACTGTGGTCAAACCAAAGTCAAACTTCATGATTTTTTTTTTTTTGCCAACATCAAAGAGAGGTTGGGTGAGAAATATTATCATAATAACTGTAATACCCCAAATTTGGCCCTAAGATTTGTCGTCGCATTTCATTGCATTTAATCAATTACTAACAAATTTGTGTAGTCGTTTGACTTTTTGCAGGTAAATATCATATGGCATGCATTTTTTTTCTAAAAAGTAAAAATGGCACAATTGGCAGGAGGACATGTGTAAGGAGTTATGAGTGTGAGAGGTTGAGAGTTCGAATCTCACATTTGTCACTTTTTTTTGTTTTTTATTATTTTTACTCTAAATTTTTCTATCTTTCATTAAAAAAATAACAAAAATAGTTTTTTATTATTATTTAATTATTATTTTCGTATTTTAATTAAATCATTTTTTAAAATATTATTTTTTTTCACTTTTTTCTAAATTATTCATAAAAATATCCAAAAAATCATAAAATAAAAAATATTGAAAAAAATTTTGTTCTTTTTATAATATTTTTTATTTTAGGAATCAATAGGATTATTAGTTTTTATTTTAAGTTTATTTTAATTATTTTAAATTATTTAAATTTTATTTTTTCTTAACTAATTATTTAGTTTGGGCTTTAAAATGGGCTTTAGGGACATTATTGACAATTTGGTGTTAACCCTAATTTGTTCCCTATATATACATGTGTTGCCTTGTTGAAAAAAAAGAGGAGAGAATGAAAAAAACCTAAGAGGAGTGAGTGCCGTTTGCCGTTATTTAGTTTTCTTCTTCATCCATTACTATTGTTTCTTTTTCTTCATCGTTTACCGTTATTTCTTTTCCTTCATCTATTACTGTTGTTTCTTTTTCTTCATCTTTTACCGTTATTTCTTTTTCTTCATCTATTACCGTTATTTCTTTTTCTTTATCTATTACTGTTACGTTTATATATATATAATTTTTAAATTGTTAGAGTTTATATATATAAGATTTTTGATCGAATTATGTCGATACGATGTTTGCACATTTGTGTGCATGACGCGTGACATTTGTGTTAGTTCGATCTGTTTGCGATGATCTCATTTTTGTGTGAGCAATAATACTATTTTTTGCTTAATTTCTTTTTCTTTGCGATAAATTTTGTTTCGTCCGATTTAGATCTGGTTGCGATGAGCGCATTTCTGCGTTAGCAACATTGTTGGGTTATTTGGCACATTTAAAATTCATTATTGCTTTATTATTATTATTATTATTATTATTATTATTATTATTATTATTATTATTATCATTATTTATTATTATTATCATTATTATCATTATTATTACCATTATTATTATTATTGTTATCATTAATTTATTAAAATTTGTTATAATATAAAAATCTGTTTTTTAAAATAAATAACATTAACATCTTTTCCAAATTAATATGAAAACCTATTATTCTCAAGAAAAACTTTTTTTTTAGATAAATTTAAAATAATAACTAAAATCTTTTTTTTAAAATAATAACTAGAACCGTTATTTATTTTATTTTATTATTGTTCAAATCAAATTTCATTATCATATTGTATCTGCTCCTCTCATGTAACCTCGCGAACTTAACAATCGCTCTTTAAATTCTGCCTTTAAATTTCTGCTTGCATAGTTTAAATTATGACATTATCTCTCTGTTTGCATGATTCAATTATCTCACGCGTTTACTATTATTTCTGTCACATTGCACACATCCGAAGGTTAGGTCTAACTGTTTGGCCGCCGCGCCAATAGTCCGTAAAACTTCACACATTCAATTTCAAATCCTCAAAACTACAAACTACAAACCCTAATTTTCACAAATGCCTCGCCGCAGGCAAAATTACAATTTTACCCTTAGCATTAGGTCAAAGAGCCGCCGCGCTCATTTTAGGGTTTCCCGCCGTGGAATCCCTAATTTAACCCTAATTACAACTTAACATTTCAACGTAGAGATTTGGAGTTTCTACACTCCACGTAAGCGTGTCCTTAAGATGCGTTTATTCCCCTTGAGACCTTGACCACAGTCAAGAAGTTTCTAACCTCCCTATTGAGGGGAACTACGATTACTCTGATTCCACTCCCGTAAGGATATGTAGGCACAAGATGCGATGTCTTGCCGAGTAAACTTAGAATTAACCCCCTTTATTATTTATTATTGCTTATTTATATTTTATTTATCTTTGCTATTTAATTATTTTGCTTATTATTTTGTAATTGTTTCTTGGATGTAAAGTTGTTTAATTATTTAATTATTATTATGGTTAGTAATTAGGGAGTGTAACAACATGTATGTAATATTAAAATAAATTTAGATCACTTTTAAATAAAGATAATTAAAATAAACACGTCACACACGTAAGTCGATTTTAATCGCCGTCTCACTTCCTAAGGATATCCCTCAAGTTGCCTACGAATAATGGTTAAGTGGGGTGTATAAAGCAAGTCCCTCAAATAAAAAAATCATCAAAGTCCCTTATGGTTGCCTTTACGAATCAAGTCCCTTTCGAAAAATGATGATGGTCCCTTATATGTGCTTATTACATCCCACAATGGCCTTCAAAGTCAAATTGTCCCTCACATACCCCTTAACATCCAAAGTAAGGACTACCTACTCCATTATAGTAGGGATAGTCTTACTAAAGGAAAGAATGAAGAATAAGAAAGACCTTTAAACATTAGGGTAGGCTACTCATAGGTGCTTGCTCACTTCAAAACTTTTTCACACTTAAACAAATTTCCAACAAAATTTTCAAACAAGTTTTTTTTCACATCCATACACGGATTATTATTAAACTATTCTGAAATTTTTTGCTATTCACACACTACACTTTCAAAACAATTCAAAAGTGAGCTTAAGTACCTAAGAGCCCATGGATAACCATGGATGAAGAGGGTGCTAACACCTTCCCTTTTCATAACCTACCCCCCGGACCCAAAATATTCTCTAAGGTCTTTCCTGTTCTTTTATAACCTTTCCTTATGGATAAAATAAAAGTCGGTGGCGACTCTTGCTATCCGCAACATTGTTTAAAGTCAGTTCTCCCACCGTGTTACAGAACTGGCGACTCTGCTGGGGACCTATTTAAGAGGGGTACCCTTAGGAATTAAGATCACTTTAAATTGTTTGCCTTGTTTGCTTTATTATTATATTGTTGGGGTGCTCTTATGTGTGAAAGGTCCTAACCCGGATCTAGTGTACCTTAGGTAAATGGCAATAGACCAAGGAAACTGTACGACGTATATCGATACGGTTGATCTGGTGGCCATAGTTAGTGCGACTTCTTGGTTGGTGCTTATATTCCTTAAGTCAAGTTGAGGATAATATTGAGGCTGCCATATGTTGTCAATGCACTAACTGACTTTTAGAACCCTAGTTAACTCATCTTGGCCTTTAGAAAGTAGTGAGGTAACCGGCTTTGGTGCAGACTGAAGTTGGTTGACACTCGATACTACGCTCATTGAGATCTTAAACTTGGAGGGTTTTGGTTGGCAAGTAAGTTGCCTTCTGAACAACCACCCTTGTGAAGGATCAATGATATTGAGATCCCTTAGAACCTGGTTACTTTTGTAGGACAGGATGAACCATCTAACTTCAGGGGAGGGTACTTGCCTTTGAACCTCATGCAAGCCTTTAAACCTAGGGCTATGGTGTGACTTGTTTGTGTGTGCCACATGTTTGTGATTGAGCATAACATCATGACATCATCATGCATCATAAGCATATCATTTTCCCTAACCATTTCAAGGACCAAAGTATTTATCTTTGTTCTTTGTTGCAGGTCATGGCTTCTGCTCGTAGAAACACCATCAGGATCAACTTTGTAGGGATACCTGCTAAGCTCAAGGAGTTGGTTTCCCTAGTGCCTGATCATTCCCAGTTCAACAAGAGACATGGTCACTTATTGGATCTAGTTACTTCAGGGTTCAGTGAAGACATGATGAGTGTGCTGTTTCAGTTCTTTGACCCTAAGCACCATTGCTTTACATTTCCTGATTATCAGCTGGTTCCAACCATGGAGGAGTTCTCTAAACTTCTGGGTATACCTGTTCTTGATCAGAAGCCATTCACAGGCTTAGAGAAGGAGCTTAAACCAGAAGTTATTGCTGCAGCTCTACATCTGAAGAAGTCTGACATTGTTCTAGAGACGAGAAGTGGAGTTAAAGGTATTCTTGCCAAGGTATTAGTGGATAAAGCTCAAATGTTCTTGAAGGCTATGAGCTACGATGCTTTTGAGGAGATCTTAGCCTTATTGATTTATGGCTTAGTGTTGTTCCCCAATCCTGATCAGTTCATAGACGTTCATGCCATCAACATATTCCTGAGTCACAATCCAGTGCCTACCTTACTTGGAGACATCCTACATTCTCTTCACACCCGTACTACAAGGGCAAGAGGAACTTTGATGTGCTGCATACCTTTACTTTCTAGGTGGTTTATTTCTCACCTTCCTCGCTTAGTAATGAAGAATGAGCAAGGGTTCAGATGGTCCAAGAGGATCATGTCACTTTCTCACTCAGACATCCATTGGTGCTCCAGATCTATGGAGAATGTCACCATCATTGACCGTTGTGGGGAGTTTCCTAATGTGCCACTTCTAGGCATAAGAGGAGGCATCACCTACAACCCATCTCTAGCTTTACGACAGTTTGGTTACGCCCGGAGCGATGGTCCACATGACATGTTGATTCAGGGCATTGTGTTTGACTACGACAACGATCTTCAGGGTTACCGTCAGAGATTCATACGAGCTTGGGGAAAGGTAAACAGGATTGACAGCAAGACACTGGAGCCTAAGTACACCATTCCTATGGAGGCTTATCTCAGATGGGTACGATTTCGTGCTCAGACACTCATGATGCCATATCCTGCCATCCTACCAGTTACCATGGAACCTGTTGCTGAAGGAGACACAACTTATACCATCCTTCACCCAGACATGCCTACTGATATGGAAGACTTGCAGAGATCATGGATCCAACTGAAAGAGCAAAGGGATACTTTCGGGGCTCATTACAAAGCAAGCCAAGCAAGGATCCTAGAGCTAACAAAGCTACTTCATGAGGAACGAAACCTCAACTCATACCTCAACACAAAGAGGAAACGTCCATGGGAGACTTAAAACCCCATCTTTTGTACTTATTTCGTTTTCATTTTTTGTAAGCCTAAAAGGCAAAACAGGTTATTACTAATAAAAAGTTACTTTCTTGTTTGTTTAAGCAAATTTAAATCCTGCGGTCCTTGAAAACATTGCATATGCATTCCCATATCATTGCATCACAGGTTTATAATTGTGTACAGGTTTCTCATCTTCTCGCTGTTTATTTCAGCAATGGCTCTTGAACAATCAGTTAAGGATCTCCAGGCACAGAATGCACAGTTCCAAGAGCTGATCCTGAACCTATCTAAGGGGCAGGATGAATTGAAGACACTGCTGGCCAAGAAGACTAAGAAGGCTAGAAGGTCTGCTGGGTTGCTCAACATGGGAAGAAGGTTCAAAGGTCCTGCCAAGACCAAGGAACAGGTTGAAGACTATGAATCTGAAGAATCTGAGCAGGAGAGAGGCAGTCTCCATAACACTATGGGGGACTCTGATTCTGAGGCTAACTACTACCATGAGCCTAACGAAGACAAATTCAAGATGCTGGTGGATAGAATGGATGCTATGGAATTACAGAAGTCATCTGGGCTGGATTTTGAGGATTTGAGCTTGATATCTGGGGTGGTCATACCCATTGGATTCAAAGTTCCTACATTTGTTGTCTATGATGGGGTCTCTTGTCCCAAATTGCATCTGAGGTCTTATGTCAGAAGAATTCAACCCCACACTGCTGATAAAAAGTTGTGGATCCATTTCTTTCAAGAGAGTTTATCTGGAGCTCAGCTAGAGTGGTATTATCAGTTGGAGAGTGTCAACATCAGAGATTGGAATGACCTTGCTGAAGCTTTCTACAAGCAGTATCAATACAATGCTGACTTAGCCCCCACTCGCATGCAGCTTCAAAGCATGTCTATGGGTGCCAAAGAAAGCTTTAAGGAGTATGCTCAGAAGTGGAGAGACTTAGCTGGAAGAGTTCAACCCCCTTTGACTGATAGGGAGTTGGTTGATATGTTCATGTGTACGCTGAATGGTCCGTTTTACAGTCATCTCATTGGAAGCTCATCATCTGGCTTCACTGAGTTGATCATGACAGGAGAGCGAGTAGAGAATGGTATCAAGAGTGGTAAGATCCAAGTGGGCACTTCTTCATCAGGTGCTGCAAAGAAGCCTCCCGCTGGGAAGAAAGAATCTAATGCTGTGTATGGTCAGCCTGATCGTAACAGAAGGCATCAGTCTGTTAGTGCAGTTCATATTTCAAATCCAACTCCTGTAACAACAGAGCAGCCTCAAGGCAACCAACAGAGGGCTAGAAGACAGTTCACGAAGATCAACATGTCAATGGCTCAGGCATTGCAACACTTGTTGAAAGCTGAACTTATTACCCTGAGGGAGGCCCCTCAGAATCCCAATGTTACCTCTCCCAAGTACAATCCCAATGCACGATGTGCATATCATTCAAACTGTCCAGGACATGATACTAATAACTGCTGGGTCTTGAAGAACAAAATTCAGGATATGATTGATGCTGGAGAAATTGAGTTTGATCCACCAGGTACTCCAAATGTGATTACAGCTCCAATGCCAAATCACGAGAAGACTGTCAACGCCATTGATGAAGATATTGATGAAGATCTGCATGTCTATTCAGTTATGGAGTTGAGCACACCATTGTCTGTTATCAAAAAGAGGTTAGTACAAGCTGGGATCTTTCCAGGTTGTCATGAAGATTGTCTATATTGTACCTATAAGCCGGATAGTTGCTTCATTTTGAGAGATGGGATTCAACGTCTCATGGATAAGTATACTATAGTGTTTGAAAGAAGACCAGCATCTGTAGAAAGTATGGTGGATCATCTGACTCAGGGTAAGAAGATTGAAGAGGTTGACATGGTTGACAAAGTACCACTAAGAATCACTTCAAAGGGTCCCATTAAAATCACTCATCAGGGCCCAATCAAGATTACTGCTGAAGGTCCTGTGAAAGTTGTTGCTGAAGCCAGAGTAGCTCCTCTGATCATTACCACTCCTGGTCCTATTTCTTATACATCTGACAAAGCTGTGCCTTGGCACTATGGGTCTGATGTTTACATCCATGGTGTCAAGCAGGAGCCTTTACCTGATATGCCTGTTGACATTGATAATATTGCTGGATCTAGCAAGATCACTCGTAGTGGAAGAATCTTCTCTCCTCCAGTTGCTTCTAAGAGTGCAGTTACTCCTGCTGTTACTTCCACCACTGATGCTCGGGGCAAGAGTCCTGTTATTGAGCCTGTATCTACTGATGTACCAGCTGCTGATGACCTCTCTAAGCAGATGGAAGAAGTATTGAAAATCATTCGCAAGAGTGATTATGATATTGTTGATCAGCTGGGGCATACTCCCTCAAAGATTTCTATGGTCTCCCTGTTATTATGTTCTGAGGCTCATGCCAAGTCATTGATCAAGTTTCTAAAGATGGCTCATGTACCCAGTGCAATTTCTGTGGACCAGTTTGAGAATTGTGTTGCTCACCTGACCTATGACAACGGGTTAGGATTTTCTGATGCTGACTTGACCCCTGCCAAGAGGGATCATAACAGGGCCTTGCATATTTCAATTGAATGCAGGGGCACTTCCCTGTCTCATGTGCTGATAGACAATGGTTCCTCTCTGAATGTGTTGCCTAAGGGAGTCCTGAACAAGCTGAGTCCTGAAGATACGGTATTGAAGCCCAGTAATATTGTGGTAAAGGCTTTTGATGGTTCTAGAAGAGTAGTGCATGGGGAAATTGATCTTCCAATCAAGGTTGGCTCTCAGGTGTTTACCGCTACATTCTATGTGATGGATATTCGTCCTTCGTACTCATGTCTGCTTGGTCGTCCCTGGATCCATGGGGCAGGTGCTGTGACCTCCACATTACATCAAAAGTTGAGATATCCGGTGAATGGAAAAGTTGTTACTGTCTTTGGAGAGGAAGAATACTTTGTCAGCCATGTAAACACTTTCAAGTATCTGGAAGTAGAAGGGGAATACATTGAAACTCCATGTCAGTCATTTGAAGTGGTTCTCTGGGCTGTTAAGGATTGTGTGACTCCTCCTGCTGTGAAGAAGGTTCCTGTGGTCATCAGAAACCCTCCAACAATGGCAATGGCCTCCCTCAATGATGCAAAAAAGCTGTGGTGGAAGAAGAGTCCCAGAAGGCTGTTCGTCGTGCTCGTGCTGTTCGTATCACCAATCAAGAGGTTATCAATGCTGTGGGAGATCAAGATGAAGACTACAACTTGGAGGCATGGATTTTTCCTACTGTGGGTGCTGGACTCAATAATTGGAAAGCTGAAGATGTTATCCCTATCTCCTTTAGTCGGGAGTAAATACTATTACTGTGTTATGTTTTTAAATTTGTACTTTCAAGCCATGTGCCTTACCCGGGGCACAATGATGTGCTTGTTACGGGTTGTCATTTCATTTGCATACTTCATTCAATAAAATCAGTGGACGTTTCGTTTTCGTAAATATTGTGTTCCTTGTCTTTCTTTTTCTTTTATTTTTGCTTTATCAGCTATGTGTTCTTACACACACCCACGTCACTAAAATGCAGACCCTCATCCACTCTGGATCCAGTTGATAACAGTTCTACTATTGCCAATTACAATTTCGAGAATCCGATCTATCAAACTGAAGACGGAAACGAGGACGATTGTGAAATACCTGTAGAGCTTGCTAGGTTGTTACAACAAGAAGAGAAAGCTATACAGCCACATGAAGAGCCAGTCGAAGTTGTGAATCTGGGAACTGAAGAAAACAGAAAAGAGGTCAAGATAGGGGCTGATTTAGAGGACAGTGTCAAGAGCAGGTTGATTCAGATGCTACATGACTATGTGGAGATCTTTGCTTGGTCTTATGAAGATATGCCAGGGTTGGATACAGACATTGTGGTTCACCGTTTGCCAGTGAAAGAAGATTGTCGTCCAAAGAAGCAGAAGGTTCGCCGTATGCGTCCTGAAATGTCAGAAAAGATCAAAGCAGAGGTAATGAAACAGTTCAATGCAGGGTTCTTGGCCGTAACTTCTTATCCTCAGTGGGTTGCAAATGTGGTACCAGTTCCTAAGAAAGATGGTAAGGTACGTATGTGTGTAGACTACAGAGATCTGAACAAGGCTAGCCCTAAAGATGACTTTCCACTTCCTCATATTGATATTCTGGTAGACAACACTGCTCAGCATAAGGTATTCTCTTTTATGGATGGTTTCTCTGGTTACAATCAAATCAAGATGGCACCTGAAGATATGGAGAAGACTACATTTGTGACACAGTGGGGCACCTTTTGCTATAAGGTAATGCCATTTGGTTTGAAGAATGCAGGGGCAACATATCAGCATGCTATGGTGGCTTTGTTTCATGATATGATTCATCATGAGATAGAGGTATATGTGGATGATATGATAGCCAGGTCTCAGAATGAAGAACAACATCTTGATCATCTGCACAAGTTGTTTGAGAGGTTGAAGAAATACAGGTTGAGATTAAATCCAAACAAGTGTACTTTTGGAGTTAGATCTGGAAAGCTCCTGGGTTTCATTGTCAGTGGAAAAGGTATTGAAGTGGATCCTGCAAAAGTGAAAGCTATACGAGAGATGCCAGCTCCCCGTACTGAGAAGGAGGTTAGAGGTTTCTTAGGACGATTGAACTACATTACAAGATTTATTTCCCAATTAACTACCATCTGTGAGCCAATCTTCAAGTTGTTGAAGAAAGATCAGGTGATGGAATGGAATGATGAGTGCCAGACTGCCTTTGATGAAATCAAGAGATATTTGCTAGAACCTCCAATTTTAATGCCACCAGTTGATGGAAGACCCTTGATTATGTATTTAACAGTATTAGACAACTCAATGGGGTGTGTATTGGGGCAACATGACAAGTCTGGTCGAAAAGAGCAGGCAATATACTACCTTAGCAAAAAGTTTACCGACTGTGAAACAAGATACTCACTGCTCGAGAAAACTTGCTGCGCTTTGGCATGGGCTGCTCGCCGACTAAGACAGTATATGTTGACCCATACTACCTTGTTGATTTCGAAGATGGATCCAATCAAGTACATATTTGAGAAACCTGCTCTCTCCGGAAGAATTGCAAGATGGCAAATGATCTTGACGGAATATGATATACAGTATACCACTCAGAAGGCCATTAAGGGGAGTGTTGTTGCTGATCATTTGGCTCATCAAGCAGTAGATGATTACCAGTCAATGAATTTTGAGTTCCCTGATGAAGACATTATGTCTGTTACCAAAGAACCTGGACAATATGACGGACCTGAACAAGGATCCCGATGGACTATGGTTTTTGATGGTGCCTCCAATGCACATGGTAATGGTGTTGGTGTTGTGATTAGTTCCCCTGAAGGTTGTCATACCCCGATTACTGCCAGACTTTGTTTCTATTGTACCAATAACATGGCTGAGTATGAGGCATGTATCATGGGTATGCAAGTTGCTATTGATATGAAGATTCAGTTCCTTGAGAATTATGAAGGATGCAGGCTTGGATGAAGATGAGTGGATTCAGACTCGACTTGACCAGATAAATTTGATTGATGAGAAAAGGTTAGCAGCAGTTTGTCATGGCCAGATGTACCAAAAACGGATGATCAAAGCTTTTAACAAGAAGGTTAAGCCAAAGGTATATCAGGCTGGTGACTTGGTAATCAAGCGTATCATATTACCACAGGGTGATCCTAGGGGCAAGTGGACTCCAACATATGAGGGACCATTTGTAGTCAAGACAGTGTTCTCAGGAGGTGCCATGATACTGACTACAATGGATGGTGAAGACTTCCCACAACCTGTAAACGCAGACATAGTTAAAAAATACTACGCATAAAAAGAGACCCGCTAGGTTGACAGGCCTAGGCAAAAATAAGGGCATCCCGGCAAACCAAAAGGGTTTGGGCAAAAATTAGGGATATATATATAAAAAGATGTACACCCGGCAAGTCGAAAACCTGAAAAGGCGGCTTGGGCAAAAAAGGGTATCCCGGTGGATTGAAAACCTGAAAGGGCAATCCAGGCAAAAGTTAGGGATTAAAGCGTATGACTATGTCTCGTTTGGATCACTCATGAAACTGCAACCAGTTGTACTACTTACTCAAGCTCAAACAGATAAAGCTCAATCCAATCGTTTCCGTCTCAACAGCAAGAAGATGAGATACTTGAGTGGCAATAGTAGAATTGAAACTCAATAGGATTATTTCCCACATAGCTGATTCTTTTTGTAAAACTTCATGACAAAATTCTCTTACTAGGGTTTATGCCTCCTTGTACAAACTTACCCGTGTATGGGTCACTTTTGATATAAATAAATTCCATCTTTTGAATCCAGATTTACTTTTACCCTATTTACATAAGCGAAACGTCCATTGGTTGTGTTTGAATGTATGTATGCCTTTGAATATGATTGATGTTTACCAGAAATGCATGTATGCTTTTAATATGATTGATGTTTACCAGAAATGCATGAAAATGCAGTAATAGTATTTACTAAGGACGAACGAGGGAAGGATTTCAACGAAGCTTCGCCGGTTCATCTTTACAAGACAGTTACAAACCATCAGTAGGACTAATCCATTTTCACAAAGTCTAATCTCCCCTGGAATTTATATCCATCTCTTTTATCCTCATACGGATATACGGGAAATTACTTTCCAATAAGGGCACGATGGACGAAGACGGGATGTTATACTTATCCTACTATCAAACGAAAACGGGAGGTTATCTATACCTTGTTATCCCCAACAACGGGAGGTTATCTATACCTTGTTATCCCCAGCAGACGGAGGGTTATATATTCTTCAACAACGAATCGGGATTTATTTTCCTTGGCCAGCAGTTGTTATACAAGGATATCCAGACACTTCCAGCAGTGTCATAGCATACATACATCATTTACATCATACCATAACATATATGTCTATAGTACATTACCTAAGTGCATCATGTCATACATGCATACATAAAGCATAAACTAATGTTGTTATACAGAATGCTACCTTGTTTTCAGGTTAATTATCCAACAAACAATCTTATGATCTTTGGGACTGCTTTATTGTAACCTCAGGGTTACTTTATCCTCCTGATGAGCTTCTTATTACTTTGGGACTGCTTTATTGTAACCTCAGGGTTATTTTATCCTCCTGATAGCCTCTCATGACTTCAAGACTGCTTTAGAGCTACTGATTGCTCTATCCTCCTGAAATCATCCTGTTACTTCAAGACTGCTTTAGAGCTATTCATTGCTCTATCCTCATGAGGTCATATTACTACTTCAAGACTGCTTTAGAGCTATTCATTGCTCTATCCTCCTGAAGCCATCTAATTATTTCAAGACTGCTTTAGAGTTATCCATTGCTCTATCCTCCTGAAATTACATTATTATTTCAAGACTGCTTTAGAGCTATCCATTGCTCTATCCTCCTGAAATCATTACTTCAAGACTGCTTTAGAGCTATTGATTGCTCTATCCTCCTGAAGACATATCACATTATTACTTCAAGACTGCTTTAGAGCTATTGATTGCTCTATCCTCCTGAGGTCAGATTTATCACTTCAAGACTGCTTTAGGGTTATCATTATTGATTGCTCTATCCTCATGAAGACATGCTGTTACATCAGTATTACTCCAGACTCTTGACAGTTCTCATTATACTACTGAAGAACTTTCCCCTAGTGGCATCTTTAAGCCCACTCAATCATGTTCAACCAACCATCAATATCACTCCATGCACTGGTGAGTGCAAATTTTTGGGCTTTTGTGTTCAATCCCCTTCAACCTTCCAGGTTACGACTGGCAAATATACCAATCTAACCCCTCAGGTTTCAGAAAATTGAACAGGGGCAGCTGTTGCACCCCAAAATTTGCCCTCACAATACAAGACTTTGTGTTCCAAGAAGGTTCACAAGGTTCACAAAATTCACAATTAGTCAGAAGAGTTGACAATTCCCTCAGACAATGCACCTCCTAAGCAGTGCATCCAAAACTAGGGTTTTGACTTTAATCAGGCTAAATGGACTTCCAAGACTTCAAGTGAGCTTCATAACATCTTATATGTGTATAAGAACCCCCATGTCAAGTTTCAAGACTTTTCTCAAAAGTTTGCTCAGTCAGATGATCAGATAAGTCAAAAGCAGTCAATGCAGTTAAAAGGTCAAACTGAGGTCAACTGTGGTCAAACCAAAGTCAAACTTCATGATTTTTTTTTTTGCCAACATCAAAGAGAGGTTGGGTGAGAAATATTATCATAATAACTGTAATACCCCAAATTTGGCCCTAAGATTTGTCGTCGCATTTCATTGCATTTAATCAATTACTAACAAATTTGTGTAGTCGTTTGACTTTTTGCAGGTAAATATCATATGGCATGCATTTTTTTTCTAAAATGTAAAAATGGCACAATTGGCAGGAGGACATGTGTAAGGAGTTATGAGTGTGAGAGGTTGAGAGTTCGAATCTCACCTTTGTCACTTTTTTTTGTTTTTTATTATTTTTACTCTAAATTTTTCTATCTTTCATTAAAAAAATAACAAAAATAGTTTTTTATTATTATTTAATTATTATTTTCGTATTTTAATTAAATCATTTTTTAAAATATTATTTTTTTTCACTTTTTTCTAAATTATTCATAAAAATATCCAAAAAATCATAAAATAAAAAATATTGAAAAAAACTTTGTTCTTTTTATAATATTTTTTATTTTAGGAATCAATAGGATTATTAGTTTTTATTTTAAGTTTATTTTAATTATTTTAAATTATTTAAATTTTATTTTTTCTTAACTAATTATTTAGTTTGGGCTTTAAAATGGGCTTTAGGGACATTATTGACAATTTGGTGTTAACCCTAATTTGTTCCCTATATATACATGTGTTGCCTTGTTGAAAAAAAAGAGGAGAGAATGAAAAAAACCTAAGAGGAGTGAGTGCCGTTTGCCGTTATTTAGTTTTCTTCTTCATCCATTACTATTGTTTCTTTTTCTTCATCGTTTACCGTTATTTCTTTTCCTTCATCTATTACTGTTGTTTCTTTTTCTTCATCTTTTACCGTTATTTCTTTTTCTTCATCTATTACCGTTATTTCTTTTTCTTTATCTATTACTGTTACGTTTATATATATATAATTTTTAAATTGTTAGAGTTTATATATATAAGATTTTTGATCGAATTATGTCGATACGATGTTTGCACATTTGTGTGCATGACGCGTGACATTTGTGTTAGTTCGATCTGGTTGCGATGATCGCATTTTTGTGTGAGCAATAATACTATTTTTTGCTTAATTTCTTTTTCTTTGCGATAAATTTTGTTTCGTCCGATTTAGATCTGGTTGCGATGAGCGCATTTCTGCGTTAGCAACATTGTTGGGTTATTTGGCACATTTAAAATTCATTATTGCTTTATTATTATTATTATTATTATTATTATTATTATTATTATTATTATTATTATTATTATCATTATTTATTATTATTATCATTATTATCATTATTATTACCATTATTATTATTATTGTTATCATTAATTTATTAAAATTTGTTATAATATAAAAATCTGTTTTTTAAAATAAATAACATTAACATCTTTTCCAAATTAATATGAAAACCTATTATTCTCAAGAAAAACTTTTTTTTTTAGATAAATTTAAAATAATAACTAAAATCTTTTTTTTAAAATAATAACTAAAACCGTTATTTATTTTATTTTATTATTGTTCAAATCAAATTTCATTATCATATTGTATCTGCTCCTCTCATGTAACCTCGCGAACTTAACAATCGCTCTTTAAATTCTGCCTTTAAATTTCTGCTTGCATAGTTTAAATTATGACATTATCTCTCTGTTTGCATGATTCAATTATCTCACGCGTTTACTATTATTTCTGTCACATTGCACACATCCGAAGGTTAGGTCTAACTGTTTGGCCGCCGCGCCAATAGTCCGTAAAACTTCACACATTCAATTTCAAATCCTCAAAACTACAAACTACAAACCCTAATTTTCACAAATGCCTCGCCGCAGGCAAAATTACAATTTTACCCTTAGCATTAGGTCAAAGAGCCGCCGCGCTCATTTTAGGGTTTCCCGCCGTGGAATCCCTAATTTAACCCTAATTACAACTTAACATTTCAACGTAGAGATTTGGAGTTTCTACACTCCACGTAAGCGTGTCCTTAAGATGCGTTTATTCCCCTTGCGACCTTGACCACAGTCAAGAAGTTTCTAACCTCCCTATTGAGGGGAACTACGATTACTCTGATTCCACTCCCGTAAGGATATGTAGGCACAAGATGCGATGTCTTGCCGAGTAAACTTAGAATTAACCCCCTTTATTATTTATTATTGCTTATTTATATTTTATTTATCTTTGCTATTTAATTATTTTGCTTATTATTTTGTAATTGTTTCTTGGATGTAAAGTTGTTTAATTATTTAATTATTATTATGGTTAGTAATTAGGGAGTGTAACAACATGTATGTAATATTAAAATAAATTTAGATCACTTTTAAATAAAGATAATTAAAATAAACACGTCACACACGTAAGTCGATTTTAATCGCCGTCTCACTTCCTAAGGATATCCCTCAAGTTGCCTACGAATAATGGTTAAGTGGGGTGTATAAAGCAAGTCCCTCAAATAAAAAAATCATCAAAGTCCCTTATGGTTGCCTTTACGAATCAAGTCCCTTTCGAAAAATGATGATGGTCCCTTATATGTGCTTATTACATCCCACAATGGCCTTCAAAGTCAAATTGTCCCTCACATACCCCTTAACATCCAAAGTAAGGACTACCTACTCCATTATAGTAGGGATAGTCTTACTAAAGGAAATAATGAAGAATAAGAAAGACCTTTAAACATTAGGGTAGGCTACTCATAGGTGCTTGCTCACTTCAAAACTTTTTCACACTTAAACAAATTTCCAACAAAATTTTCAAACAAGTTTTTTTTCACATCCATACACGGATTATTATTAAACTATTCTGAAATTTTTTGCTATTCACACACTACACTTTCAAAACAATTCAAAAGTGAGCTTAAGTACCTAAGAGCCCATGGATAACCATGGATGAAGAGGGTGCTAACACCTTCCCTTTTCATAACCTACCCCCCGGACCCAAAATATTCTCTAAGGTCTTTCCTGTTCTTTTATAACCTTTCCTTATGGATAAAATAAAAGTCGGTGGCGACTCTTGCTATCCGCAACATTGTTTAAAGTCAGTTCTCCCACCGTGTTACAGTGGGTAAGGTATATGTATATAGGCATATATAGAATGCATAGTGAGGTGATCGGGAGGATCGGGTGTACTCAGTGTTTAAATATGAATTTCCCCTATTATTCGATTTGATTAATAAGTAGATTGGTGTGTGGATTATATGGGGCATGGTGAGGTGATCAATAGGATCGTGTGTACCCAGGACATTGGGGTATGAGTATATTGGGTGAGGGAATGTGAACTTCCTTGTATTTAAATAAATTAATATGATTGATTGGTGTATGACATATCTATGTGTATGTGATGTATGGCGGTGTGATCTGGGAATCGTATGCACAATGTATGCTTGTGTTAATTTGTATGCATTTGGTGTTATGCATATCATGGTGTAGTGGTGGGATGATTCATTGCTCAGGGGAGTGTATGTGATTCATTCGTATTCCTTTGAGTGGGGAATGGTGGGGACAGATCATGGCCAAGGACGGGTGTATGTGATCTATCCGGGTTCCATTGAACGAACCAATGAGTCGGTACCGCATGCATGGTGTTGCGTTGCATATTTGCATTATGGTATGTTGTGTTGGTGATTAACCGTGGGTCGTGATTGATGAATGTTGGGTGATGAATTATATGATTGGTGTATTTACTACCTTTATTTCATGTATTATATTATCGACAATTTTGATCATGTTTTCTCATCCCTTTGTTATTGTTGTGGTCTGTGCTTCCTCGGAAGTACAGATAATCCAGGTACTTAGCTAGCTTGGATATGAGGTGTACGAGTCGAGTCTTAGGATGCTCTGATACGTAGCATGGGACATGGGTGTTTTAATGTTTATTATGTCGAACTTGTTGAAATCCTGTGACGTATCATATTTTGGTGAAAACTTTTTAATAAATGTTTTGTGTAATTGGCGGATGGCCAAGGATGAGGAATTAAAGATTATTCCGCTGCTTTATTTTGAAAAATGATTAATAAAGTATTTTGGTGAATTTTGTTATGTGATATCCCACTATTTTGGTGAAAATTCTGATGTTTATTTATAATGTTTATATTTTATTTAATTTAGGAAGTGGGGTGTTACATGTTGATCCGGCCTTCGGGTTCGATGCTCGCTTTTATTTAGAGAATGCCTGCTTTGGATAGCAGAAGATCAATTGCGTGTTGATATGGCCTTCGGGTTCGATGCTCGCTTTTATTTAGCGAATGCTTGCTTTGGATAGCAGAAGATCAGCTGTGTGTTAATCCGGCCTCCGGATTCGATGCTCGCTTTTATTTAGCGAATGCTTGCGCGTTAGCAGATGTTATCAACTGCGTGTTGATCCGGCCTCCGGGTTCGATGCTCGCTTTTATTTAGAAAATGCCTGCATTAGATAGCAGAAGATCAGTTGCATGTTGATCCGGCCTTCGGGTTCGATGCTCGCTTTTATTTAGCGAATGCCTACGCGTTAGCAGATGTTATGAACTATATGTTGAGTCGGCCTAAGGGTTCGATGCCTGTGGCGTTACACATGTGCCTATTGATATCAAATGATCTTTCCAACTTAGTATCTTTGCCTGCGTGTTAGTAGATGTCATTCTGTTTACAGGTCAAAGATTGTTAATCAGTTAGATTATTGTTGTTGCAACTGTCGGCTCAAGATTTCTCCGGGGATATTTTATCCCATCAGAGTTTGCAGTTTATTTCTGCGGTTGGCAAATTTCTGGGTTCGTTGGTATTCAACCATATTTTACCGTGATTGTGTGAAAGTCGTTCGCTTTTCACCCAGTCAGGTCCAAGTCGCTTGAATAGGGACAGCTGTTGTACCCTAAAATTTGCCCAACCTTTTTCTAACTTGGTTTATGTTTCATTGCATTCTCATGGCATTAGCATTTGCATATCATTGATCATTGACAGGGGATCAAGAGAGGTTCCTAGAAAGAGAAGATCACCCAAAGTCTCCAAGCCAAGGCAAGAGGTCTTATTCAAGCATCAAGAGCATATCATCCTCAGAAGAGAGTCAAAGTTCTTTGAAAGAGCAAATGAATGAATATGGGTCACCTCCTATCTTGGAGGCCATGTGAAGGTCATCAGAGGGTATTGAGTCCAGAGGTGTGGATGGAGAATATTATATAAGCTCATTGAATGTCTTGAGAGTCATTGAGGAGCTTGTTCAAGTCATTGTATCAAGTGCAGAAAGCCACAGTCAAAGGTGGTGTAGCTAGGGTTTTCATCTGGTCAACCCTAAGTCAACTGGGAAATTGAAGGAGATTAAGACTCAATTCCAAGTCTTTATGATCATGGAATGTTGTGTTGAGATATATAAGATGTTATTCCAAGATCAAATCAAGAAGAATCAAGAGTGTGAGACATTGCTAAGCTAGGGTTTCTAAGCTTGTTAGTGTAAAATCCCCTATTTTAATGCCTAACTTCAATACCACATATCTCAAGATACAAGTTTCATCTCATCTTGCCTCCAACATGAAACTTTTAGCGCATGTTTCTAGCTTTCTTTTGAGTACTAGAACTCATCCATCTGATTTCTAGAACTCATGTTATGATGCTGACAAGTTACGGTGCCTCAGATGAATGTGATTTTGGTCAACAAAAGTCAACCAACTTCCAAGACATTTTTGACCTAGAAGGATGTTTCTCCTTGTCGCAACTACAAAAAACAACCGGCGGAAAAACAGAAGATTCGCCACTTTCGTTATTTATCCCAAAGAGAGGGAAAGGAAACGATCGGAAAAACCTGACGGAAAAGGGAAAGACAAGGTCATCGCAACCATGTCTAGATTCGGGAGTCGGTTATGCAAAGGGAAGGTATTAGCACCCCTCACGTCCATCGTACTCGACGGGAGCCACGCATTGTTGTCTATCTAAAAGGGTGTGTTGAAACTATCTTGCTAAATGCTCAGGGACAAAAGAAAAAGAAAAGAGAAGTGACTCGGCAGAGCATCGCTGCTCTGTGCCTACGTACTCCCTAGTGCAATGGGAAAGTTAGAGTCAACGTAGTTCAACAAACTACGGGTGAAAGAGGGGAAGGTTGCTCGCCAAGATGTCGTGTCTTGCGCCTACGTACTTTCATCTGGTATGAAAGATCAGAGCAAACGTAGTTCGGGCTAAAAGGACCACAAGTTTGGTTCAAAAGTTTTTTAAGCCCGAGTAGGGTTAACAAGGAGTTCTAGCAGTTGGTGTATGGAGCTCGACCATTGGAGACTTAGGAGTTACCGTTTGCGGTAGATCTAGAGGTTAACAACACTCTTTTTATGAAAAGATTTTCCTTGATTAAGAACCCCAAAGGGTGAAAAAGGTTTGAAGTGTTTGTGTTTTTTAGAGAAGAAGTGTTTTGAATTTGAATGTTTATAACGTAAGTTGCACTAAAGTCTAAAATCCAGGATCGAATGCGTCGCATATCGTCCTAAAGACGTATACTAAACACTCTAGGAAATTGAGAGGTGGCCCCTCAATCACCATTTCCCAAGTATAAGGCTCATGGCACAACATTCATTATCCTTATTAAGTATGTTAAGAATGTTTGAAGATGAGAAGAGAAGAAAGGACCACTAATGGGAAACTAATCAATCCTAAAAGTTATCATGCAAAGTGGACTTAAAGTTGGGATTTGAAAGGGAGCTACCTAATTTTATCATGCATGTTTAGAACCCTAATGTCTATCATAACCTTTCTTGAACAAGAGAGGTTAGAAATCCTAAGGGAAGAAAGACAAAAGAAGAAGAAGAAATAACAAAACAAACATGCAAATGAAGGAATGCACACATTGAATGCACAAGTAGAATGAAAGTGGGAGGAAAATAGTGTGGGGCAGTAGCCTCCACAAACTCATCTCAACCAAGCATGCATATGAGAAATACAAAGAAGGAAGAAGAAGAAGAAATGCACAAGAAGAAATCACACAAACAAGGCAAGTGTCGCTACTGCGAAAATCGGCGACGACAATGAGAGAAGAGTCGCCACCGTGCGTTATTTATCCTAAAAGAGGGAAAGGAAACGCTCAGAGAAAACCTAACGCAAAGAGGGAAAGGAATGTTCATCGCAACCAAATCCTGGATTCGGGAGTCGGTTACGCAGGGGGAAGGTATTAGCACCCCTCACGTCTGTCGTACTCGACGAGATCCACGCCTGTTTTCTATCTAAGGGTGTGTTTATCTATCTACTCTAAAGGTCTGGTCTAAAAAGAAAAGAAAAAGACTCGGCAAAGTATCACACTTTATGCCTACGTATTCCCGTCTGGAACAAGAAATCAGAGTCAACGTAGTTCACCTAACTACGGGTGAAGGGGGGAAGGTTGCTCGCCAAGATGTCGCATCTCGTGCCTACGTACTTTCATACGGTATGAAAGATCAGAGCAAACGTAGTTCGGGCTATGGAAGACACAAGTTTGTCTGACAGTTTTTTATCTCCTTATGAAAGGGTTTTCCAGATTAAGGGTCCAAGAGGACAAAAACAGAGTTTGAATGTTTGTTTGAATCTTTTACGAAAGAACTGTTTTTTAGGATGTTCGCAATCTCCATCGCACTAGAGACTATGACCCAGGAGTGAATGCCTCGTATGTCACCCAAAGGGTACCACACTAAACATCCAGATTACTAGAGAGAGACCCTCCACCAACCTTTTCCCATATAGCTTAAGGCTCGTAATGTACGACTTCAATTAACCTTATGAAAACCAAAGAAGAGAAATCACCATTGAGATCAAGTTACAATGCTAGGAAACCTGATGAAAACCAAAGGAATCAGGAACCAACATGGAAAGAAAGTGCATCCTCAAAAGTTCTACTCATTAAGGCATGCCACTCATCCCTCCAAAGGAGAGATGGACCTTCCTTAAGAGGACTTTGCATCATGGGATGAGGATAGAAGCAAAGAATGCATTCTATTTTTGAGGAAAAGAAAAGAACTACTTCTAATGGCTCTTCCTAAAACCTGAATCCTATAAGCTTCTAAAAAGCTCTTAAAAGAGAAAGAAAGCTCCAAATTAAGCACCTCAAGCCAATCCACAACAGCTACAAGATGTCCAGCACCTCCTCCAAAAAGGAAAACAAGCCCTTCAAGCTCCAAAGCCACCAACAAGATCAAACAAGGCAAGGCACCAAAGAGGGAACACCAAAAGCAACACCTACTTGCAAATTCTATCTAAAATAGAAAACTAAGTTGTAAAAATCTAAGAAATTTCCTAAGGGAACATGCATGTTTTAACATTTTAGGGTTCAAATATCAAAGCCTAAATCAACTTATAGGTCCACTAAATAAATCCTAAATTGAATTGTGTCAAGATAAACCATAAGTTGGGAAGGCTCTAAACATCTCACCTAAAACAGAACCTATAATTGTTAAAAAAATCTAATAAAAATCCTAAGGGAGCATGCACATCTAACCTACAACTTATTCAAAAATAAAATTCAGAAACCAAACCAAATGCTCAAACCAAAATCAACAAGGCAGATAGTCAAATATGAAAAATTAAAGAAATAACATAAAAGAGAAAAATGCAAATTAAATTGGAAAAAGCATGAAAATGCAATTTATTGATCCCAGAAAATCACAAATTTAATCAAGAGCATGGAGAAATTTTTAGAATATTTTTTTGATCAAAGATGGATTTATTGTGAATTTTGGAATCAATATGCATTAAAAATAATACAAAAATGAAATAAAACAAAATAAAACTAAGAAAATATCATGAGCGTTGGATGAATTGACAAGGTATGCATATCCAAGGTCAGTGAACGCGTCCACACAAGCATCCCAGTCACACGCTAACTGGGATTAATGAAACGCAGCGTTTTTGGTTTAGAGCCAAATCCTCAGTTCAAATCGTGACCATCAGATGATCCTACTAAGTCTTCTCAATAAACTAATCCAACGACAGTGCATTATCGTCCTCATTCAACTCCTCAGATGGAGGCAGAACTGTTCAGGTGGCCGGAGAAGACCTCCGGTCGTCTTCTCCGGTGAGCAGGTGGTCTCAGGTAGCCAAGTAACATCAAACCTTACATCAAAAAGCTCAGAATCTCACAAGGATCTCAGATATCCTATCCAAATTCTCCAGATCAGGCTAGGTTTTAAAACACGATCCAAGTTTCAGAAATCACATCCAAATTTATCATCACCAAATCATAATCTAATTGCATAGAAATTATCCTCACACTTCCTAGGTTAACCTAATCTATCCAAATCACATTGAAACCTTAAGATCAAGCTAAATCGTGTCCAAACAGAAATTGCACTTCAACCTAAATTGTCTCTTATTGCTTCAATTTTGATCCATAAACGATCTATGTCTCTATTAGATCCTAACCACATGCACAACATGAACTACATCTCCCTAGAATTGTGAGAAATTTGAAGGTTACATACCTGGTGTAGATCTATGCACAGATGTAGTTAGAGCATGACTCAGCCTTCAAAACTCTCCAGAATCACTCAAGGATGCAAGAGAAAGATGTTGAAACCTTCAATTTGATCTGAATTGGCTTGGAACTCAAAACCCGATCTGCAATTGCTTGCTTGAGAATGAACTTGCTATCTCTTCTTTAGCCGCGAAAACTGCACCAAAATGATTCTGAAATCATCACAAAACTTATATAGAGCATGTCTATGGGCTTTTTGAGTCCAATTGGAGTCCAATCCAGCCATTTCAATTTTCTGTTTTCCCTTCAAAATTGCACATGACAGTCACGAGTTGGCCATGGAAATTGTTCTAGAAGCTTCCCTTTCAATTGCAAAATGTCTTGTGAATGCAATGAGACCAAAAGGAACACTTGAAATGCCTTGGTGAGTGATTTGGTCATCTAACTTGCATATGAATTAACAACCTTGTAACTCATGAAAATCTGCCTCAACTCAAAAATCTACCAATGTCATTGTGTTTGAAATGAAATTTCCAATCAAAATGAGTACTTATTTGACGTGTTTTGGTCACTTAACCATTAATTTGAATTTTCCAACTTTGAATCCTTTGAAAATCTCCCTTTTTAAGCCATTTCAAACCAAATCTTGATATGAGTCAAATTAATTCATCATGACTTCTTGGTTAACCTAAAAACCACATTTTGAACAAGTTCCATGTTGAACAAAAATCCATTTGACAAGTGCAAGTTGGAGATTTTGACCTATGATTGAAAATGGCCTATAATCTCACTTTCCCAAAATACCCCTAACTTGTAAACTTCATAACTTGAGTTCTACAAATCAGATGGAAGACTTCTAATACAATTTAGAAAGCTAAGATCATTAGGAACAAATTTCATGTTGGCAAAAAGTTCAGGTTAAACATCCTTCTAGGTCAAAAATAGCTTTGAAGTCATATGATTTTCACAGACAAATTTCAGAGGCATCTGAGGACTTGTAACTTGTCTGGACCATAACTTGAGTTCTATAGACCCAATGGAGGACTTCTAGTACTCAAATTAAAGGTATTTAGATGCTCTACAAGTTTCATGTTGGCCAAAGATCCATTTGAGACTTGCATATTGACTTATGTAGTCTTTAAGTCAGGTACTTAACATGGGATTTTACACTGAAACCCTAATTTAGCAACTTCCCACACTCTTGACTCTTCTTGACTTGATCTTAGCACAACACCAAAAATGTCTCAAAATATCATTTCATGAACTCCATAACCTAAAAGTAGGCTTTGATACCCTTCAATTGCACAGTTGACCTAGAATTGACCCAGATGAAACCCTAATTGCTTGCACTTCAACTGTGGCTCTTGCATTTGACACAATGACTTGATTGAGCTCTCCCATAGCCCTCTAGGCATTCTATGAGCTCCATACACATCCTCTTCTTATATTCAACACTTCACATCCCTCTGATGGTCTTCAATTGATCCTCAAGTTAGGAGAAAATCTTCATGCAAACATCTAAACTCTTAGGCACTCAAATTACCTCCTGATGACTTTGATAACTTCTCAATCTTGAATAATACCACTTGCTAGGCTTATCTTGATAAGAATCACACTTGATCCCCTTCTATATGAATGATATCATGATATGCAAATGATATAACTATGCAAATGTTAATGCAATGAAACGTAAACCCAGTAAGGAAAGAGGTTGGGCAAATTTTGCGGTGCAATAGCTGCCCCTATTCAAGCGGCTTGAACCCGACTGGGTGAAGAGCGAACGGACTTCAAACAATCGAGGTAGAAGATGGTTGAATACCAAGAAACCCGGAAATTTGCCAACCACAGAAATAAGCTGCGAAAACTACTTCGGGGGACAACATCCATTACATTAAGCCCAGTTGTTACGGCAACAACTGATCAATCATCTGATAAAACTTTGGATTTCAACATCAACCCCCTGTGTGACGCCACAGGCATCGAATTAACTTTGCAAGAAACAACTCCGTCCATAACTGGACTAAATTCGTCAACCCGAGGAGAGACTCCATCATCATTGGTACAACTCTGTCCACCACTAGACTAAATTCGTCAACACGAATAACAATCTCTGTCAATAACAGGTAACGACTCCATCAACATGGATAATAATCACAGGAGACTTCACTGGGGACAACTCCGTCAATCAAGGGTAACGACTCCGTCAACACGGGTAACAATCACTGTCAACACAGGTACAATTCCGTCAACACGGATAACAATCTATGTCAACACAGATAACAACTCCGTCAATCACGGGTAACGATCTCTGCCCACACAGGTAACGACTCCGTCAATCACGGATAATAATCTCTGTCAACACAGGTAACGACTTCGTCAACACGGATAACAATCTCTGTCAACACAGGTAAAAATCTCCGTCAACACGGGTAACAACTCCGTCAACACGGGTAACAATCTCTGTCAACACAGGTAACGACTCCGTCAACACGGGTAAACTCTCCGTCAACACGGGTCAGAATAGGTAAAATCTCCATCAACACGGGTAAGGATCTCCGTCCATCACGGGTCAAAACACGTAAGCTCTCCGTCAACACGGGTAAGACTTTCTCAAGATTTTCAAAACTGTTGTACGGCAGTCTGAAGAATACTTTGTTGGGGATATGAGAAATCTAATCAAACAACTCTGTGGGGAAAAACTCTACTGGGGAAATCACTAGTGATAACTCCAAAATTTTAAACCATGAAATCTTTTAACGCTGACGTAACAGCAATCTGAGAAGAATTCCGTTGGGGAAGAAGAGAAACTTAACCAAGCAACTCTGTTAGGGGAATATGCGATGGGACGAACGTTATCATCACCTATCTCACGCCGAGAATTTGAATATCTAGAAATCCTTCCGAGCAAGAATCCCACTCCTCTGCAGGGAATAACACCTGAAAACAAAGAGGTAACCAACCTGGCTTATGTTTCAAAATGCGTATGTTTGACAATGGCGTAATGCTCCATACGGAATGGAAATGCTACGCGTTTGGGTAGATGCAAATATGATGATATATGCACAATGCAAAGATGCCAAGGGGCGCTTCAGCAAAATAAATGCTAAAGACAAAACCAAATCCGCTGGGGATAGCCAGGTACCACAGACATATTCGAGCAAAATAAATGCTGGACAGGTGAAACCAACTCTGCTGGGGATAACCATCCTGTTGTAGAATGGCTCACAAGCTTGAAATTACGAACTCTGTCGATGATGTTCATCCTGTCGAAGGAAAAACAACCTGCTGGGGAGAAGGAAAAATAGTCCTGCGCGGGGATAATCCTTTTGAACCAAAGACGACTTGGTTATATTCTGCGGGAGTTACCCATGCTGGGATTGATTGTGTACATACTCACTGCTGGGAATGCACCTTCTATTGGGGACATCCAGATCCACTGAGGATACTCTCTTGGCAGCTTTCCTGGGGATACTCCTTTGGGGAAGACAAACCCCACCTCCAGTAGGGATAAGCACCATTTCAACTCTCTCTGTGCTAAGATGTGACTTCCATCTGCCGAGAAGTGATACAATCACTAGGTCACGGGACTCTGGCTGGGGAAACACAAATTCCTTGACTATTTGCTTCAAAGGTGAGAACCCTGCAAAACACAAACGAGATAGAATAAATCTATACAACAAGATCTATCCCGGTTAGTATCCATGACATTCGTTCAGTCAATTCGAAGTTTTAGCAATTATTGGCAAGGGCCATCAAGTTTATGTACATGCAAGTTCATCAAAAACATCGACGTTTTCCACAAACGAAACAGTAAAGAACAAGCATCAAGTACTGAATAACATGCTTTATTGACAACGAGCCTGTAAATAGGTAAAATTTTGTACACTGGATGCAACTCCTAAAAAGAGGAAGTTACGCACAAGCAAAATACAAGTACAACGAAAATTTGTATACATGTCGGCAACGTGGTACAGACGAACACCATGAGCTGATCCTCCTATGACTCGCCTGACTCTGACGCTTTCCTGATACTCGCTCTTCGGAAGAGATTGTTTTGGATATACGACCCTCAGGTACTCCCAAACCACTAAGCAACGCAGTATCAAACTTGGACCGCAGTCATTTGCTTTTTCAAATCCCTAACTTTTGCGTGAACCGCCCTGTGCGGGTTTTCAATTCACCGGGATACCCTTTTTTGCCGAAGTCGCCCTTTTCAGGTTTTCAACTTCGCGGGCGTACATCTTTTTTCAATTTTATCCCTAACTTTTGCCCGAACCTTTTATTTCCTTTTTTTTATGGTTCGCCGGGATGCCCCATTTTTTCCTGGACTCTCTTTTTTCTGTCCAGCGGGTCTCTTTAAGCAAAGTATTTTTTAACTGCGTCCGAGTTCACAGGGGATGTAAAATCCTCACCATCCATGGTGGACAATAGTAAGGCTCCTCCAGAGAAAACCTTTCTAACGACATATGGACCTTCATAGTTGGGAGTCCATTTGCCCCTGTGATCTGATTGTGGTGGGAGAATCTTTTTCAGCACAAGATCGCTCGTCTGAAAGCTTCGAGGACACACCTTTTTATCATAAGCTTTCTTCATCCGGCTTTGATACAGCCGACCATATGCTAGAGAAGCCAATCTCTTCTCATCCATTAAACTGAGCTGATTCAGTCTATCTTTTACCCATTCCGCCTCATCAAGTTGGACATCGCGCAAAACCCTCAAAGAAGGAATCTCAACCTCCAATGGTAGGACAACCTCCATACCATATACCAGTGAAAAAGGAGTTACCTCGGTTGATGTGCGTACCGTCGTACGATAACCGTGCAAAGAAAAAGGAAACATCTCATGCCAGTCCTTGTAGGTCACAACCATCTTCTGAACGATCTTCTTTATGTTTTTATTGGTCGCTTCAACAACACCATTCATCTTGGGCCGATAAGGAGAAGAGTTGTGATGTTCAATCTTGAAATTCTAGCACAATTCCTTCATCATCTTGTTATTCAAATTCGAACCGTTGTCAGTGATAATCCGCTCTGGGATTCCATATCTACAGATAATATCCTTCTTGATAAATCTGGCTACCACCTGCTTGGTAACATTAGCATATGATGTCGCTTCAACCCATTTGGTGAAGTAATCAATAGCTACAAAGATAAAACGATGTCCGTTGGATGCCGTGGGCTCAATATTGCCAATCACATTAATTCCCCACATGGAAAAAGGCCAAGGTAATGACATAACGTTCAGAGAGCTCGGAGGCACATGAATCTTGTCCGCATAAATCTGGCATTTATGACACTTCTTTGCAAACTTGAAACAATCTGTTTCCATTGTCAGCCAATAAGACCCGACTCGTAATAACTTTCTCGTCATTGCATGTCCGCCGGCATGCGTGCCAAATGTACCCTTGTGGATCTCTTCCATGAGCAAGTTAGCCTCTTTCTCGTCCACACACCGCAACAACACCAAGTCGTGGTTTCTCTTGTAATTCTAGCACAACCAATCTCCTAAGAGTCTTCTGATCACGACTGGATTCCCCAGCCGGATACTCTTGGTTCTTCACGAAATTCTGGATATCATAATACCACGGTTTGCCATCGGAAGCTTCCTCAATGGCGAATATGAAAGCGGGCATATCAAGGCGAGAGATAACTATCCTGGGAGCCTCATTCCAGAAGTTAACCTTATCCATTGAAGACAACGTCACGAGAGCGTCTGCCATCTGATTTTCTGCTCGTGGTACATGGTGCAATTCCACCTTGTCGAAGAAAGGTAACAACCTCCTTACATAATTCATATAGGGTATCAGATTGGGCTGACGAGTCTCCCACTCTCCCTTGATCTGGTTCACAACTAGAGCAGAGTCCCCGTACACATCAAGATTTTTAATTCTCAGATCAATAGCTTCTTCGAGCCCCATAATGCATGCTTCATATTCGGCCTCATTGTTGGTAACTGGAAAGGTCAATCTGGCAGTGAATGGGATGTGCGACCCATGGGGAGTAGTAATGATTGCCCCTATTCCACTTGCATATGAATTAACGACACCGTCAAATATCAATTGCTATTTGGAACCCAGCTCTAGACCTTCATCAGGCAACGACTCCTCACAGTCCTTCATTTTTAAGTACATGATATCCTCGTCAGGAAAATCAAACCTCATCGGCTGGTAATCATCAGTTGGATGCTCAGCTAGGTACTCTAACAGAACACTACCTTTAATAGCCTTTTGAGAAGCATACTGAATATCGTATTCAGTCAGTACCATCTGCCATCGGGCAATCCTTCCGGAAAGTGCTTGCTTTTCAAACACATATTTGATCGGATCCATCTTTGAAATTAGCATGGTTGTATGATTTAGCATATATTGTCTCAAACGTTTGGCAGCCCAGGCTAGTGCACAACATGTCTTTTCGAGCATTGAGTAACGGGACTCAGAATCTGTGAACTTTTTACTCAAGTAATAAGTCGCATGCTCTTTACGTCCAGTCTTGTCATGTTGACCGAGAACACAACCCATGCTTTTCTCAAGAACCGTCAAATACATAATCAATGGTCTCCCGGCTACTGGGGGTATCAACATTGGAGGTTCCTGTAAATACTCTTTTATTTTTTCAAACGCCTTTTGACAATCTTCATTCCAGGTCACAGCCTGATCTTTTTTCAATAACTTGAATAATGGCTCGCACGTGGCCGTTAGATGAGATATGAACCGAGCAATGTAATTCAATCTCCCTAAAAAGCCACGAACCTCTTTTTCTGTTTTCGGCGTTGGCATTTCTTGTATTGCTTTTATCTTAGCAGGATCAACCTCAATTCCTTTTTCGCTCACAATAAACCCCAATAGCTTACCAGATCTCACCCCGAAGGTGCACTTGTTAGGATTCAGCCTCAGCCTGAATTTCCTAAGCCTCTTGAATAATTTCAGAAGATTGACCAGATGCTCTTCCTCCGTCTGGGATTTGGCAATCATATCGTCAACATAGACTTCAATCTCTTTATGCATCATGTCATGAAAGAGTGTTGTCATAGCACGCTGATATGTTGCCCCGACGTTCTTCAAACCAAAGGGCATCACTTTGTAGCAGAACGTTCCCCATGGGGTAATAAAAGTTGTTTTCTCCATATCCTCCGGCGCCATCTTTATCTGATTATAGCCCGAAAAGCCATCCATGAAGGAAAACACGGAGAATTGAGCGGTGTTGTCGACCAACACATCAATATGAGGAAGCGGAAAGTCATCTTTTGGGCTCTCCCTATTCAAATCTCGATAGTCCACACACATCCGCACCTTACCATCTTTCTTTGGTACAAGTACTATATTGGCGACCCATGAGGGATAAGTTGTGAAAGCCAGAAAACCAGTGTCCCACTGTTTCTAAACTTCCTCTTTAATCTTCACAGCCATATCTGGTCTAGTTCTTCTGAGTTTTTGCTTAACCGGCGGACATTCCTCACGCAATGGAAAACGGTGAACCACCATATCAGTATCCAAACTAGGCATGTCTTCGTAAGACCAAGCAGAGATATCATTATACTCTCGAAGCATCTCGATCAAACTTTGCTTGATATCACTTTGCAGTGCAGCCCCTATCCGGATATTCCTGACAACCTCTTCGGACCCCACGTTGATAATTTCAATTTCTTCCTGATGAGACAGAATGATTCTCTCTTCTTGTTTCAAAAGTCGAGTCAGCTCTTCTAATAATTCATTATCCTCAACAATCTCTTCTTCTGCTTGAAATATCGGGTGCTCGAAATCGAAGCGAGTCATAGGAAGTTCGTGATCGGTGTCATCTGAAATATGAATCCTGCAATGAGAATGGTTAAATGCTTCAAATAACGCAAATAAAGCACATAACCACGTTTCCATTTTATTATTAAAGCAAAAACAGGAAAAACAAGGATCACAAAATTTGCGTGAGAAAAACGCCTTTATTAATGATTAAACAAAGTACACACATAAGCAGGTATCCCTAAAAGCAGAATCACTATGCCCCGGGTAGGACACAGGATTATACAATAATCGAGAAAACGAATCATTACTGTTTTGTAGTCACTTGGACAAGTTCCTGGATAGACCAATTGCATAGGCTCTGTCCTGGCACGCTGGGCTTGATCCACGAGTCCATATCGCAGTCACTATCTCCGTCTTCAGCATCGGAAACAACATTAATCGTTTCATAATAGACTCCACCTAGAGTGATCACCACTGGCCCTTTGAACTTTGGCACGCCTGATGCGGAAGATGACGACGTCGGGCGATACCCCAACCCAAACTTGTCCATCTTGACAGGAATTTCCAAGACTTGGCCCCATCCTTTGGTTGCTCCAGCCTGAACCACTGCCTGAGCGTCTTTGTACGAAGACATGGCCACCTCTGGCCCTTTACTGGAGACATGAGACTTGTCTTTGATCTGCAACCCTTCAAAGGCTTGGCATGGCATCTCATGGATCTCCCCATCCACTTCGACGTACTTGAATGACGAAAGATGACTAACCAGAATGTCCTCCTCTCCTCAAATAGTAACAACACTGTCACCGACCATGTATTTAAGCTTCTGATGCAGCGTGGACGTCACATCCCCTGCAGAATTTATCCATGGTCGCCCAAGTAAGCAGCTGTAAGCTGGATGTGTGTCCATGATGTAGAACACAATGTCAAACACTTCTGGCCCGACCTGGAGTGGCAATGTTATGGACCCAAACATCGACCTTCTGGTCCCATCAAAAGCTCTCACGACCAAGTCACTTGGCATGCATATGATTCCTCGGATATCTAGCTTCATCATAGCCTTCTTAGGCAACACATTCAAAGATGATCCGGTGTCTACAAGAACGTGCGACATAACAGTGCCCTGGCATTCCACTGAAATGTGCAAAGCCATATTATGATCCCGACCTCTAGGTGTTAAATCAAAGTCAGTAAATCCCAGGCTGTGTCCGGCATTCACATGCGCCAGTACTCCCTCAAGCTGATTAACAGTTACTTCCTGAGGTACAAAAGATGTGTCCAAGATTTTCAACAAGGCATTCCGATGAGCCTCGGAACAAAGCAACAAGGATAGGATTGAAATTTTGGAGGGCGTCTGCTGCAAGTGCTCCACAATCTTATAGTCGCTTTTGCGAATCAACCTCATAAACTCTTCTACATCCTTGATCGATGTTTCTTTCTCTTTCGACTGGGAAGGTCCTCCTTCATTCATTTTGGCTTTGCCTTTAGCAATCCTCTCAGCCTCAATTTCAGGTGAAGTGAAAATTCTACCACTGCGGGTCATGCCTCCCGCTCCAACAAGATTGCCCACTGCCCCTGCCGGCTGGCTATCCACCTCCATCCTTTCCCCATTGCAAAAAGCTTCCAACCCGTAATTCCACGGAATGGCTTTCGTACTTTCATAAGGAATGGGCCCTGCTTTCATTATCGTGATAGTTGGCCGCTTGGCGGACGCTGATATCGTAATAGTCTTTCGTGGAATTGTAATTGTCGCGACCTCACCCTGCTTTTCAAATCTTACCTCAACAGGATCCTCAACAACAGTACGGTCAAATTGCAAAGTTCCCTCATCGATCATGGCCTGAATACCTCTCTTCAAATCAATACATCCCTCTGGTCGGGTCCAACAATCCAAACAGTACTCATCACATCCGGGGAAGACCCCTCCTTTTAACAATCTGCTTTGAACATAACTTTAAGGCGTCTCCAGATCATTTACGTCCATAACCAAATCCAAATCTTCTTCTGTCAGAATAACATTCGCTCCATGATTCGGCATTGGTTGCTGTACAATATTGGGACCATCGTGACTGAAGTTAATGACTTTACTATCAATCAAATTTTGGACTTTGTGTTTAAAAGCATGACAACTCTCGATATCATGTCCGGGTGCCCCAGAATGAAATTCACAATGCTTACTAGCATCATACCCATAAGGAAGCGCTCCTGTGGGCGGGTCCAACGTTCTCTTCTCAACCAGATTCAAACCTAACAACATTTGAAGCAATTCTGCATACATTGACGAGGGTGTATCAAATACCCTCTTTGGCTTCCCATTCTGAACCCTTCTCTGAGCAAGATTATGCCTTTGTTGTTGTTGCTGCTGTTGTGGTTGTTGTCGTTGTTGTGGTATAGGGATCGTCACACTAGCAACCTGTTGTTGAATAAACTGATTCCTACCTCTACCTCGTCCTCGACCACCATACACTGCACTGGCGTCTCCTTGTCTTCTACCCCCAAAGACCTTTTTTGCACCTCCAACTGAGGTCGATTCACCGACTTGAATCTTACCAATTTTAATGCCATTTTCAATCCGTTCTCCCATGAGTATCATGTCAGAGAAACTACCCATCGAGCAATTGAGCAATTTATCATAATACATCCCAGAAAATGTTCCAACAAAAATATCAATCAATTCCCTTTCAACCATAGGTGGTTGGACCCTTGCCGCCAGATCACGCCAACGCTGGGCATACTCCTTGAAACTCCCCGTTCTTTTGTGAAAGACTTTGAAGCTGGACCCTATTTGGCGCAAGGTCATTGTTGTATTGGTAGTGTCTGACAAAAGCATCAGCCAATTCTTTCCAACTTCCGATCTGTGCAGGCTCTAGTCCCATGTACCATTCCAGCGATGGTCTTGACAAACTATCTTGGAAAAAATGCATAAGCATCTTCTCATCATCAGAGTAAGCAGGCATCCTCCGGTAATATGAATGCACATGAACCTGTGGGCATGTATCCCCTTTATATTTATCGAAACTGGGAGCTTTGAACTTCAATGGCACTCTCAACCCAGGAACCATCCCCATGGTAGCCATGTCCAAACCTGCAGAATTTTGATTGGCTATACCTCTTATCTGTTCCTCCAGCATTTTAATCCTCCGATCATTATCAGTAGGCCTCTCATAACCCATGCCTTGCCCAGAAAAGGCATCTTCCTGACAATCTCTGTCCCAGTACGGACCCTCATTACCATACCCGTCATAAGCAGCATTACGACCAGGACCATGACCATTTTGGAAAAACCTGGGGTCATACCTCAGATTACCGAGCTCTTGATTAGCAGCCTTTGTCCCAAAGCCAGTATTGTAGGCACCCATCCCAGCACCATTGGTATTCACATTGCCAAACCCAGCATTGTCGTAGCCATTATTACCAAAACCTTGATTGTTATCACCAAACCCTCCGTTGCCGAATCCCTGATTATTAAAGCCATCATTGCCATCCTGATTGCCAAAGCGAAAACCCTGATTGTCGTCACCGAAACCAGTATTGATACCAACATTCCTGTTGGTTTCCACGTTCCCATTACCATTATCAGCATTTCTGTTACCAGCGTTGCCGTTGCCATTGCCAGTACCAGTCTCCCCATCATTTGGTATCACTTCCTCCCTACGAGGGGTCTCAACACGAACATAGTTATATTCAGTATTACCAGTCGCTCGCACCAGCAGCGGTTGCACCAGAGTTTGAAGATGTTCCTGGCCCTTTGCCACAACCTCCATAGTCTGCATGAATTGGGCCAACCTATCCCGGATCTCCTACATCTCAACTTGTACCTGATCCATGATCTTCTTACAATTGCTTTTTGTAGCGTACCGGTGAGTTCTCTGTTCGTCAATCTTGAAACAACATGAAAGACGCAGGAGATAAGATTCGAGCTCAAAAAAGTACCTGTCATGCAATATGAAGATGCAAATGCACACATGTAAATATGCAACAGGTTAATTTCCCCCCGATTCTAGTTCTGGAGAATAAGCCATAACGACAATGGAGTCCCAAGTAAGCAAGCGCAGAATCAGAAACGTCATACATAAACAAATGCCAAGAGGCAGAGTACAAAGATACAACTGAATACAACTGAAAAGACCTCGGTCAACAAGCCTGGCGATGGTCAAAATACAAGCACAAATAACATACTACAAGAAAAAAACAAAGATACATCAGGACGGATGGCGCACCCGGACATCTCCCAATAGCCTCAACGTCTCCGGACGACCTGGTCTGGAGAGCAGTTCCTGTATCAGTAATGCGTGTCACCTAATAGTGGATCTCAACTTCTTGGCATCCTCTACACAGGCTCCCTTGCCAAAACACTCATCAAGCCTGCATCTCTTGAAGCCAACCTTCAATTCACAACCTCTCATTTCTTTGACCATGTTGCTTACTCTAAACTCAGCGTCACGTCTAAGAGATGCCTCTTCAGCAATCTTCGCATCCTTAGTGATGAGCTGCTCCTCTAACCGGGAAATCTGCAGCTTCAACTCATCTTCACGCTCCTTCCGGCTAGTAAGCATGGCATTCCACAAAAATTCCCATTTGGAAAGTCGAGAGTAAGCCTTGTTCAGAAGCTCTTTCTTAGTAGCAAGCACACTACTAACACCATTCAAGGCTACTCCCGCCTTTTCTCTCCTGCTGGTTTCTTCAGTCAAATCTGAACCCAACCTATTAATCATCTCAGTCTACTTCTTCAAAGTGAAGGTTGACTCATTCTTCTCATGCCGAAGCTGGAAAATCTCTTTCTCTAACTCTTCATTTGCTCTTTGCAATTCTTCCTTTTCAGCCAACAGCTTGTTATACTTCTCAATCTCTACTGAAGTAGGTTCCTCAATCACCGGAGGATATAAAGATTCTACAGCAGGATATGGCATCAAAGAAGTCCTAACTCTCTCATGAATCCAGAGTCGATAAGGGTTATAAGCTCGACTGTCACTCTTGCCAAGCAATGTCTTTCCTCTTCTGTAAACATTACCCCAAGAATGCCTCAATCTGACCAAAACATCTCCTTCTAATAAACCCGTGAGATACAGAGATTCCTGTATCTCGTCTTCAACCGGAGAGTCCCTCAAAGCATAGCCAAACTGTCTCACAAGCAGAGAAGGGTTATAGTTAATACAACCTTTCCGTCCAATCAAAGGAACGTTCAGAAAGCCACTGCAACTATATATAATATTCGTTCCGAGCAGGTTCCGATCAAACCAAACAATGTTCTCAGCACACAATCCCATCAATCTGGAAGACCAATCTAAAGTACCAGCAGTATCAACAAAAGGTCCCGTCTTAGGAAGATGTCCCTGAAACCACCTGTATAGAAGAGGTACACAGCAAGAAACATTCTTTCCCCGACGCTTCTCATTCTTATAGTGAATAGAATGATAAACGTCACCCAAGAGAGTAGGCACCAGATTCTTCGAGGCAAGAATAAAGAAAGCATCTGAGTCAACAAAATCAGGCAAGTTGGGGAACAATACAATCCCATAAATGCAAACAGCCAGAATAGCATTGAAGACAATCCAACATCCATCATTCGCACACTGCGCAACCTTCTCAACCAAGCTAGAAAGATGAAAACCATAAGCTTCATTCAGCTTGACCAAACCTCCAGGGAACTCAGAAGCATCTAAACTGACAATCTCAGCAAGCTTAGCCAACTCAGGCTCAATATCCTCGTGAATAAAAGGCATCTGATCTAACACAGGCACTCCCAGCATATCAGAATACTCCTCCAAAGTAGGGGCCAAAATAAAATCAGGGAACAAGAAGCATCTCAACTGGGGCTCGTAAAATTGCATCAAGGTATACAATCCAGTCATCTCAAACATAGAAGGTCTGCACCACAAACTGAGCAGTTTCCCATAAGACTCTCTAAACTCCACCCTCACTCTCTGATCTGTTAGAGAAACTAACCGCAACAAGGAACTGATATCTGGAGAAGGCAACCTGTTAGCAACTGTCCTCTTCAGGGACTCCATGTCTGGCAAGAAGAACACTAGAATTTGAGGGGAAAAACACACCTGCAACATAAATACACGTTAATGAAATGCAAACATGAAAATGCAAATGCATATGCAGACAGGGGATCAAGTGCAATGATGAAGAACTGTGTTGTGCTGTACTGCAGCTTGAGAACCATCAGATCTTCTCCTCAAACCAAACCAACCACAAAAGAACCCTTATAACCAAGTCTCACTAACAGAGACAAACCAGGTGTTCTGAGGCCAGAGTTTTCCTGCAAAAAGACCCACCTACCCCTCACAAGTATGTAATTAACTCGCAGACGAGGTAAGGCATCCTATGCGGTCATCAGCGTCACAGACTTTCAAGAGCGATGATACGATACCCAGAAGGTGTGGCATCATCATCTCTTGAAGAGGCCTCACTTAGTCGAATCCCAAATGATAGGTCCCCAGAGTCGACAACCCTCAAATCCAACAACCTGTCTAGCCCAAAGGGCCAGGCAAGATGCCATCAAAGAGAATCTCGTCTGAGTGCAGATTTCGTAGCTAGCTGGTGTGAGCAAAGCAAGCAGGCTAACCACTACTCTCTACTTCTAAATCTATGTGCACTCAAGCCCAGGTCCGGCTTATCTCTCAAACTAACCCTCTACCCATAACACAATAATAATAATATATAGTACTGAAAGTAAAGATAGAAAGATAAATACATACAAAACCCCAGACAGGAAAACAAACGCTAGGATTGACTCGCATAGGGAACCGTTGGAATCCCCAGCAGAGTCGCCAGCTGTCGCTACTGCAAAAATCGGCGTCGGCAATGACAGAAGAGTCGCCACCGTGCGTTATTTATCCCAAAAGAAGGAAAGGAAACACTCAGAGAAAACCTAACGCAAAGAGGGAAAGGAATGGTCATCGCAACCAAATCCTGAATTCGGGAGTCGGTTACGCAAGGGGAAGGTATTAGCACCCCTCACGTCCGTCGTACTCGACGGGATCCACACTTGTTTTATATCTAAGGGTTTGTTTATCTATCTACTCTAAAGGTCTGGTCTAAAAAGAAAAGAAAAAGACTCGGCAAAGTATCGCACTTTATGCCTACGTATTCCCGTCTGGAACGAGAAATCAGAGTTAACGTAGTTCACCTAACTACGGGTGAAGGGGGGAAGGTTGCTCGCCAAGATGTCGCATCTCGTGCCTACGTACTTTCATACAGCATGAAAGATCAGAGCAAGCGTAGTTCGGGCTACGGAAGACACAAGTTTTTCTGACAGTTTTTTATCTCCTTATGAAAGGGTTTTCCAGATTAAGGGTCCAAGAGGACAAAAACAGAGTTTAAATGTTTGTTTGAATCTTTTACGAAAGAACTATTTTTTAGGATGTTCGCAATCTCCATCGCACTAGAGACTATGACCCAGGAATGAATGTCTCGTATGTCACCCAAAGGGTACCACACTAAACATCTAGATTACTGGAGAGAGACCCTCCACCAACCTTTTCCTAGATAGCTTAAGGCTCGTAACATACGACTTCAATTAACCTTATTACTATATTTTTGAATTGTTTTGAGATGAGAAGAGAAAGACGCCCTAAAACTATGGTTGAAAGGGAATCTACCTACATTTATCATGCATGGTTTAAAAACCTAATGTCTTTCATAATTCCCTCTTGCACAGAGGAAATCAGAGATCCTAGGGGAAAACAGCAAAAGAAAGCAAGCAGTAAATAGTAAAACGCATGCTATGCAACAATACAAGTGAGGCAAGGGAGTCCGGATCAACCTCAAACCTAAGAAAACAACAGGCAAGGGGAGACAAACTCCACCTCAAACTTAAAGGTAAGCAACACAAGCAAACAGACAATACAACAAAAGAAAACAAGAGGAAGCAGCCCAAGCAACAACAACAATCTTCTACAGACAGCAACTTCATCCTTTAACAGCAGCTCTAGTCAGCAAAGTTGAATTGACAACAAAGAGTCTTCATATTCAAGCTAGCCCCTATCTTCAATCTTCTTCAATTATTCATCTTCAAACTCTAGCAAGCTCCACAAGAAGAGAAATCACCATTGAGATCAAGTTACAATGCTAGGAAACCTGATGAAAACCAAAGGAATTCATCAGGAACCAACATGGAAAGAAAGTGCATCCTCAAAAGTTCTACTCATTAAGGCATGCCAGTCATCCCTCCAAAGGAGAGATGGAGCTTCCTTAAGAGGAATTTGAATCATGGGATGAGGATAGAAGCAAACAATGCATTCTATTTTTGAGGAAAAGAAAAGAACTAGTTCTAATGGCTCTTCCTAAAACCCTAATCCTATAAGTTTCTAAAAAGCTCTTAAAAGAGAAAGAAAGCTCCAAATTAAGCTCCTGAAGCCAATCCACAATAGATACAAGATGTCCAGCACCTCCTCCAAAAAGGAAAACAAGCCCTTCAAGCTCCAAAGCCACCAACAAGATCAAACAAGGCAAGGCACCAAAGAGGGAACACCAAAAGCAACACCTACTTGCAAATTCTATCTAAAATAGAAAACTAAGTTGTAAAAATATAAGAAATTTCCCAAGGGAACATGCATGTTTTAAAATTCTAGGGTTCAAATATCAAAGCCTAAATCAACTTCTAGGTCCACGAAATAAATCCTAAATTGAATTGTGTCAAGATAAACCATAAATTGGGAAGACTCTAAACATCTCACCTAAAATAGAACCTATAATTGTTAAAAAAATCTAATAAAAATCTTAAGGGAGAATGCACATCTAACCTACAACATATTCAAAAATAAAATTCAGAAACCAAACCAAATGCTCAAACAAAAATCAACAAGGCAGATAGTCAAATATGCAAAGTTAAAGAAATAACATAAAAGAGAAAAATGCAAATTAAATTGAAAAAAGCATGAAAATGCAATTTATTGATCCTAAAAAATCACAAAATTTAATCAGGAGCATGGAGATATTTTTAGAATATTTTTTTGATCAAAGATAGATTTATTATGAATTTTGGAATCAATATGCATTAAAAATAATACAAAAATGAAATAAAACAAATTAAAACTAAGAAAATATCATGAGCGTTGGATGAATTGACAAGGTATGCAGATCCAAGGTCAGTGAGCGCGTCCACGCAAGCATCCCAGTCACACGCTGACTTGGATTAATGAAACACAACGTTTTTGGTTTAGAGCCAAATCCTCAGTTCAAATCGTGACCATCAAATGATCCTACTAAGTCTTCTCAATAAACTAATCCAACGGCAGTGCATTATCGTCCTCATTCAACTCCTCAGATGGAGGGAGAGCTGTTCTGGTGGCCGGAGAAGACCTCTGGTCGTCTTCTCCGGTGAGCAGGTGGTCTCAGGTAGCCAAGTAACATCAAACCTTACATCAAAAAGCTCAGAATCTCACAAGGATCTCAGATATCCTATCCAAATTCTCTAGATCAGGCTAGGTTTTAAAACACGATCCTAGTTATAGAAATCACATCCAAATTGATCATCACCAAATCATAATCTAATTTCATAGAAATGATCCTCACACTTCCTAGATTAACCTGATCTATCCAAATCACATTGAAACCTTAAGATCAAGCTAAATCGTGTCCAAACAGAAATTGCACTTCAACCTAAATTGTCTGTAATTGCTTCAATTTTTATCCATAAACGATCTATGTCTCTATTAGATCCTAACCACATGCACAACATGAACTACATCTCCCTAGAATTGTGAGAAATTTGAAGGTTACATACCTGGTGTAGATCTATGCACAGATGTAGTTAAAGCACGATTCAACCTTCAAAACTCTCCAGAATCACTCAAGGATGCAAGAGAAAGATGTTGAAACCTTCAATTTGATCTGAATTGGCTTGGAACTCAAAACCCGATCTACACTTGCTTGCTTGAGAAGGAACTTGCTATCTCTGCTTCAGCCACGAAAACTGCACCAAAATGATTCTGAAATCATCACAAAACTTATATAGAGGATGTCTATGGGCTTTATGAGTCCAATTGGAGCCCAATCCAGCCATTTCAATTTTCTGTTTTCCCTTCAAAATTTCACATGACAGTCACGAATTGGCCATGGAAATTGTTCTAGAAGCTTCCCTTTCAATTGCAAAATGTCTTGTGAATGCAATGAGACCAAAAGGAGCACTTGAAATGCCTTGGTGAGTGATTTGGTCATGTAACTTGCATATGAAGAAACAACCTTGTAACTCATGAAAATCTGCCTCAACTCAAAAATCTACCAATGTCATTGTGTTTGAAATGAAATTTCCAATCAAAATGAGTACTTATTTGTCATGTTTTAGTCACTTAACCATTAATTTGAATTTTCCAACTTTGAATCCTTTGAAAATCTCCCTTTTTAAGCCACTTCAAACCAAATCATGATATGAGTCAAATAAATTCATCATGACTTCTTGGTTAGCCTAAAAACCACATTTTGAACAAGTTCCATGTTGAACAAAAATCCATTTGACAAGTGCAAGTTGGAGATTTTGACCTATGATTGAAAATGGCCTATAATCTCACTTTCCCAAAATACCCCTGACTTGTAAACCTCATAACTTGAGTTCTACAAATCAGATGGAAGACTTCTAATACAATTTAGAAAGCTACAATCATGAGGAAAAACTTTCATGTTGGCCAAAAGTTCAGGTGAAACCTTCTTCTAGGTAAAAAATAGCTTTGAAGTCATATGATTTTCACAGACAAATTTCAGAGGCATCTGAGGACTTGTAACTTGTCTGGACCATAACTTGAGTTCTATAGATCCAATGGAGGACTTCTAGTACTCAAATTAAAGGTATTGAGATTCTATACAAGTTTTATGTTGGCCAAAGATCCATTTGAAACTTGCATCTTGACTTATGTAGTCTTGAAGTTAGGCATTAAACAGGGGATTTTACACTGAAACCCTAATTTAGCAATTTCCCACACTCTTGACTCTTCTTGACTTGATCTTGGAACAACACCACTAATGTCTCAACATATCATTTCATGAACTCCATAACCTAAAAGTAGGCTTTGATACCCTTCAATTACACAGTTGACCTAGAATTGACCCAGATGAAACCCTAATAGCTTGCATTTGACACAATGACTTGATTGAGCTCTCTCATAGCCCTCTAGGCATTCTATGAGCTCCATACACATCCTATTCTTATATTCAACACTTCACATCCATATGATGGTCTTCAATTGATCCTCAAGTTAGGAGAAAATCTTCATGCAAGCATCTAAACTCTTAGGCACTCAAATTACCTCCTGATGACTTTGATAACTTCTCAATCTTGAATAAGACCTCTTGATAGGCTTCTCTTGATAAGAATCACACTTGATCCCCTTCTTTATGAATGATATCATGATATGCAAATGATATAACTATGCAAATGTTAATTCAATGAAACATACACCCAGTAAGGAAAGAGGTTGGGCAAATTTTGGGGTGCAACAGCAAGCATGTCACATATGGAAACCCTAAATGGAAGCAACAAAAGAAACACACAAATGAACAAGCAATGAACATAATTTTGACCTAAAAATGAATATACAGCAAGCTCAACATGTCTAATATATGAAACAAGAAGCGTTGAGAGCTTAATGGATCCACAAAGGTCATTTCCAATTCAAACTAGGTCATGCACTTGTGTGAACCTTCCTTGGAGGTAACTTGACTTGCAAGTTACCTCAAAATTAGGAAAATGGTTCAAAAATTGACAATTAAAATGCAAAAGAAAGCTAAACATGTTGGAAAACAGAGGCCACAAGCACAAGGCAAATATTCCCTCAAAGCACCATCAAAAGAAAAAATTCATTTAGATGTACCACTTTGAAATGGGAGAAACAAAGGCAAAAAGAAAAGACACAAAACTCAACCCAAAAGTCAACAAGCCAGGGGCAAAATGGTCCTCAAAAGTTGTTCAACTCATCATGAGTATGAGGATCAATTTTCATTAATTGGATCAAAGGGAGATGAGAGAAACAATTGCAAGAACAAACAATGCTACAATTTAACTCATTTAAAACAACTCCAATATTTAATTCCTTTTTAAATTGAAAATAAAATCAAAAAAATAAAATAAAAATATCCTAAAAATAAAGGACATCCTAAAGTTCATAAAAAAATATTTTTGTTGAATTTTTAGAATAATGGAGCTATTTTATATGATTTAAATTGAAAACGGAATAAAAGAAAAATAAAAAAAAACGAAAATAAAGAAAATAAGAAAACATGAAGTGCAAATAGCAAAGAAATGCAGTGTAAAACGAACATGGGCCCAACAGGGGGCGCTGATAGCAAACACGTCTAAGCCCAAACAGAAAAAATAAAGGCAAGCCTGGCAATCAAATGGGGTATGGTCAAACAAGGAGCATCATGGAAATCATTGTGAAGCGCATGATCAAATAGTAAAACAATCAGGTGGCTCAGAATACGCCAACACATTAATGAAAATTTGAATGCAATCACATGTGACAAGTCAAAGCAAGAACACCGTGTTTCTTAATCCTATCCGTGTGTGCAAAAAGTAAGCCAATCCTGAGGTCAAAAACATGACACATAGTCATCTTCTCCACAAAACCTTGGAGGGAACCAGGTGGTGGCCGGACTGCAACTCCGGTCATCTTCTTCGCAGCTCCGGCCACCGTGTCTCACACAACAACATGCAGGCATGAAAAGTGAACCAAATTGGACAAATCTTATATGAAAATTAATCTACAGATCACAAATCCAGCATCCAAATTCCTTAATCATGCATAATAAGATCAACTCGAAGCAAAACATATTTGTGCACCAAAATCAAAAGTTTACAAATATCACTCAATTTTGTGCAAACATCATCTACATGTTATGGAGATCACATATCAAGCAAGAATTAAGAAAAACATCACAAGAACAAGCCATACCAGATCAAAACAGTTTGGAGCTTCATCCAACAATCATCACAAATGCCAATTCGTTTTAGTGATTAATGACCTACATGTTTCCTAGGTCTCAAGTATGCAAAAATGGCAGAGAATCATGACATATTTAGAGAGTAAGGTTGATTTGAAAATACCTAGTAGAGAACTTCCACTGAGCCTTCAATTGATGCTTAAGTTTGAAGAAAAGTATCCAGAAACGTTCAGGGATCTTCAATGAAGCCTTTGCAACCTTTAATTGTGCTTGAATCTTGCTCAATCTCAAAAATCGTATTTCACTTGTTCTTCACTTTTTTCAAATGTTACTCCTTCAATTCTACTTCCAAAACGAGCTCTGAATGATAAAAACCTTTTATGCAATGGATTTGGAAAGAAATAAAGCCCAATTTTAGTCCCTAGAGCCCAATTGCATATCCATGGAATTTGAGATTTGGAGCTTTGCCATGTGCACGAAAATCCTTCCAATTTGGCTCCAAAATGCCTCAAATCACTTGCTGGTAGCATGAGGAGTATGAATGGCTGGGATTTAATCCTTGTTTTGATCTTAATGATGCACATTAATTGTGTAACTTATGCTTGAAGTAATCTCGAAAATGGCTCATCAAAACATACCAAATTCAAATTCTGAAATTGCCAATGTGCTTAAAACATGTTTTGTACTCAAAATATGTACCTACTTGCACAAAAATGATCCATAATGAATTAATTCCCATTTTCTCATTTTAAGGCCTTTTCCATGAAAATCACTTTAGGAGTTCACCATTCCAAGCCAAATTCATGACTTCTCAATGCTAGGTTGAACAATTGACACCAGTTGGAGCACATTTGATGTTGGAAAAATCTCCATTTGAAGTGTGCAACTTGGTGAAATGGACCTATAATTTTATGACCTATAATCTCACTTTCCAAAAATACCCCTGACTTGCAATGTGCACGAAAATCCTTTCAATTTGGCTAAAAAATTCCTCACATCACTTGCTGGTAGCATGAGGAGTGTGAATGGCTGGAATTTAATCCTTGTTTTGATCTTAATGGTGCACATTGATTGTGTAACTTATGCTTGAAGTAATCTTGAAAATGGCTCCTCAAAACACACAAAATTCAAATTCTGAAATTGCCAATGTGCTTAAAACATGTTTTGCACTCAAAGTATGTACCTACTTGCACTCAAAATTTGACCAACTACTTATTGCAATTTGGCTCATGTTTCGACTCATTTCATTTTGTATTCGCATTTGCATATCGCGTGCATTGCATTTTTCCCAGTCAGATCGACTTTGTCGGGATTACAACCCTCTGATCACGCTTCAGGAATTTCAGGCCAATACGAGGATGTATTTTGAGAATTGGTGCTCGTTCCCTGTGTTTTCAGCTCTCGCTGTTGTTTTTTAGGACATCTCGGTGTCCGGTTTTTACCGTTTATTTCGCTGCATTCGCGCATCTTTTTTCTAATCGATTTAATTGGCTGTACTGTATTTTTAGATTTTTTCCTTGTTTTCTAGAATTTTTTAAGGGATTTAATTGATTTTTCTAGATATTAAATAGATTTTTTTAATAGCTTTAATAGAATAAACGTTTTTTTAGAATTTTAAAATAGATATTAGATGTTTTTAAATAGTTTTTAGTTTTAATTTCTTTTTTAGGAATTACTTTAATCATTTTTAGAGATTAATTGATTTAATAGAGTTTAAATCATTTCCTTTTTAGATTTAATTTCTTTTTTTTAGAGATTATAGATTTAGTTCATTTTTAGATATTAATGGAATTTGTTTAGATATAATAGGTTTTATTTATAGAGTTAATTTTCTTCTAGATTTGTTTTGTTTAGAGTTTAATAGATGTTAAGTTCTTCAGTAATCATTTTTAATTGTCTTAATTGGCAGTTTGTACATAGCACTAATTTCCAATTAGTTCATTTTATCAGTTTAATTGCAGTCATTAATCATTTTTTCAGTATTAATCATTTTGGCAGTTGTAGTGGGCCAGATGTCTGTTTTCTGGGGCCCAGGTCCAGTCCGCGCCAAGTGTCATGCGTATAAAGCCCCACACGTGCGCTAGCCACCTCATTCTCCTCTTCCACGCGTGCACTTCCTCTCACGCCAACTCACTCTGCATGTCCCCACTCGCATGCCACGCGTCCCACTATCTCTCTCTCCCTTTCCATGCAGAGCCCCACGTGTCTCTCATCTGTCTCACCGTCCCCCTCGCCGCCGGCCATGCAGCCGCCTTAGGGACTGCCGCAACTGTCGTCGGAGTCTCGCCGGAAACTGCGTTTCATCACCTTCTCTGAGCAACCTTCATCGTTCTCGTCATCAATTTATCAACTCCTCAACAGTTCCAGAAATATCATCAGTTCATCATATTTTTTGCCAGATCCAATCCTTCATCATCAAGATCTTCACAAGAATTTTCCATATCTTCAAAGATCTTCGTATCGACATCCAAATTGCCCCCAGATCTAGACAAAGATCCTCATCTATGTTTGTCCAGATTCGCCAGAAAATCATCGATGTTTGACTCCTCCGCTCGTGTTCATCGGAGATTTTATCAAGAACTCACAAGAACCTTCACCAATCTTGTGAGATTTTCCCAGAACGATGAACATTCATCCATTCTCCAAGAACCTTCAACGAGCTTCATCCGTTTCCGTCAAGATCATCATCAATTCATCAGCGCCTTCATCCAGTTTCCAGAAATCCTCAAGAACGTCATGGTGTTCTTCACGAGTTTTCCAGATCTGTGAAGATCTTCACCAACGATCTTCATCTTCCTCCAGTTTCTCATCAATGATTCCCAGAAATACTCAAGAACTGCGTCGCATCTCATTCATTTTCCCAGATCTCGCTCTGTACGTTCATCAGCCGTTCATCAGAATCTTCCATTCATCATTCTCCAAGGTCACTACCAAGCCTTACGAACTCCATGGATCAGCGGCTTCAAAGTTCCTCGCAACTTCGGTCCAGATCTTTCCAAGATCTCTTCATCCATGCTCGTCTTCTAAGATCTCCAAACCATTACGCCATGGATTCACTATACAAGCCTCACATGATTCAAACGAGAAGATTTTGAGAGAGGTGGCTTAGGTTTCTTGAAAGGAAGAGGTGACGATTGAAGGTGAAGGGACGGAGAAGGTTGGAGGTTAAAAGAGGAATTGAGGTTCAACGACGGCGGCGGCGGAGTGTGAGGGTAGAAAGAATATCCTAGGGTTTCAGATGGTTTGGGACGAAAGAGAGAAAGGTCACTGCATTTTGGGCTGGATTATTGGGCCCAAGTTCTTTTTTTGGATCTACACCCTCCGTTTCCAAACATTCACCCCCGTCCCCTTGTTTGTTTTTTTTTCTTTCTTTTTCTTTGTGTGTGTGTCACGAATGGGCTGAACCCAAGCCCGACAACACTTAATTCCTGATTACACCATTTAATTCCCAGCGCATCCCCCATGGCCTTTGTTTTTTTATTTTCTGGATTCTTTTTTGTTGTGGGCTGGGCCCAGTGGCTGTTTTTTTTTCTGCATTCACCCTGGTTCTGCAGATTGTACCCCCCTCCCGTTCAATTTTTTAATTTCTCCTGTATTGGGCATATGCTTGTAATAGTGTAGATTTTATTTTCCTATTTTCTTTTAGGAGATTATTTTCATAGTTAGAATATTACTATAGATGTTTAATATAGGATTTATATTCTATTGTTTTAGAATAATGTAGAATTTTCGTTCTATTTTCCTTATAGAATATTATAGATTTTAATTCTATTTTCTCATAGGATATTATAAAGACTTTAGTATAGTTTTTCACTCTTTTTTCTTTATAGCAAATTATAGAATATTGTGCACATGATTTTATTCTATTTTCTATTATGCAATTTACTTGTATTCTCTTTAGAGTTTTATTCTATTAGAGACTTATTGCCGTATTTTAGGAGTAGCGTATTATTTCCTTTTGCTATTGGATTTCTCTCCTATTTTCTTTTCTATCCGACTTTATTCTCGACTTTATCTTTGGTTGGCCATGTGACACGATTCAATTGGAGAATGATTTTCGATATCACTTCTCTATCTTGTCTTTGACACGGATATCAATACGCTACCTCTTAGCGTTCGATTTTTCGGATAAGTCGAACCCTGACGGTCTAAGCGTTACATTGTTCTTGGTTCGAGCGTCATCATCAAAGATCCAGAGAGGAGAAGATTGGAATGGAGCTTGTGCGCATGTCAGGAGCCCAAGAGCTGCTTCATTCAACATCATCTTTCATCTTCAAGTCTTCAGGCAACCGTCGAGTGTTGTGAGCTGTATCGTTAGATACGTAGGAAATGACAGTTGAGGAGTTTCTTCTCAATCGTCTAGGATGTCTAGTATGGTACCCTTTGGGTGACATGCGACACATTCGCTCCTACGTATTAGGTTCTTGCGTGTGTGTCCCAAGTTCCTTCCCGTTTGGGCGTAGGCCTACTTCCTCTTTGTTCTCTCCCCCGTGCGATCGAAACCCCTTTTCTCTCGCGTTCAAGAGATCGAGACCCCTTCTCTTGCCCCCGTGCAATCGAGACTCGTTTTCCCGTTGAACTACGTTTGCTCTGATCTCTCGTACCAGACGAGAGTACGTAGGCATAGGATGCGATATCCTAGCGAGCTACCTCCCTTTTTCTTTCTCCCCGTTTAGCTGTAGTAGGCTGTACTACAACTGCTCTGATTTCTCTGATGAGAATATGTAGGCATAGGATGCGATATCCTAGCGAGCACACTAACAACTAAACTCTGTTTTCTCTCGCTGCCGTGCGATCGAGACTTTCCCGCTGACAACCAATGTTTACCTTTCTTTTGCCCTAGCGCAATCGAGGCTAGACCGTAGTTCTAAGTTCCGTAGGTTCCCATACCTTTAAACCTGACATACTACGTCCATTCTACCGCAAACAGGTAACGCCTAAGTCTCCATTGGTGGAGCAGCGTACACCTAACTGCTAGAATGCGTACGCTAGTATCGTCAATCCTTTCTCTCACCCCCGTGTGACCGAGAACACCCCTGTCTAGCCGTAGTTAGCCTGAACTACGTCATGCTCTGATTTATCTGATGAGAATATGTAGGCATAAGATGCGACGTCTTGCCGAGCAAAATTCCCCCATAGTTAGGCGAACTACGTGGACTCTGATTTCTCATTCTCTGATGAGAATACGTAGGCATAGAGTGCGACGCTCTATCGAGTCAACTTATTTCCGTTTAGCTTTAGCAACCGTAGATAGATTGTTTTTGCATCCCGTAGACAAACTAGCAAGCGTGGATCCCGTCGAGTACGACGGACGTGAGGGGTGCTAATACCTTCCCCTTGCGTAACCGACTCCCGAACCCAGACAATGGTTGCGATGACCTTGTCTTATACCTTTTCGTCAGGTTTTTCCGATCGTTTCCTTTCCCGTTCTGAGGGATAAATAACGAAAGGTGGCGACTCTTCTGTTTTTTCGGCACCTTATTTTCGCGGTAGCGACATTTGGCGACTCTACTGGGGAACTGCGATAGTTTCCTGGGGATCCAACGTCCCGACGAGAGTCAATCCTAGCGCTTGTTTGCGTGTCTGTGGGTGTTTATTTTTGTGTTGAATATTACTGATGTATTTACATTTCCCGCACTATATTATTATCTGTTGCTATTGTGTTGTTGTGGGATGGGAACTCTGATGAGATAGAAGCCAGACCCAGGCTTGAGTGTACCTAGCATTAGTTATGGAAATTAGTGGGCGCGTGCTTGCTTTGCAGGCACTAGTGTCTCATGAAATCCACGCTCAGACGAGGTTCTCCCGGTTGACTTCTCTTTCAACCCTTTGGGTTGAGGGGGTTGTTGGTTTAGAGGATTGTCGACTTAGGGACCGATCATTTGGGATTCAGCTAAGTGAGGCCGCTTCAAGAGACGATGATGCCACACCTTCTGGGTATCGTACCATCGTTCTTGAAAGTCTGTGACGCTGATGACCGCATAGGATGCCGAACTTGTGTCAGTTTAGGTCCTTACCCGTGAGTGGGAGGGTTTTTGCAGGAAACTTGACTTCCAGCCTACCCGGTATTTTTGGTTTTCTCTCGTCAGAGCAGACTTATCCCGTCAGCAGCGCATCCGTAATCAGAGCTTTGTGGGGGTTGTGATCCCGTGTTTGTTGCATCTTGCATTGCATTTGCATGAACATTCTTGCATCATATTGCATGTCATTCTCCAGCTAGCCAGAGCTCTTATCCAGCCTTTGTTTTGCTTCAGAGAGTGATTCTCCGGTGTTTGGTCTGAGCATGTGTTGATTGTTAGAAGACGATTAAGGGGTTGAAGCAGATTGAGCAGAATCAAGCAGTGAAGTCAGTTGAAAGTTGTTGGTAGCTATGTCAGAGAGCAGCTTCCATTTTGTTGATACCTTGTCAGGTTTCACTGTAACGTCCAATCCTTTGTATGGTTCTATGCCTGATGTAGACTTTCCGCAAGTGAACAACCTTACTGCAACTCGACTTGTACAACCTTCTGTTGAAGACCGAGATCTACATGAGCAGTTTGTTGTCCGAAGTGAACGCTCTCCTTTTATTGATACCTCAGACTATCAGGGTGTTGTTTTCCCTGTGCCAAATTCCCGAAGAGAGGTCCCGATAGCAAAGACTGAAGACCCATTAGCTCTCGTGTATGCTAAGAGGTTTCGTGCGTTGGATGAAAGATTCAAAGCCTTGGAAGTTAAAGATGCTGTTAACCTCAATGCTGCAGACATGTGTCTGGTTTCTGGCCTAGTGTTACCTCCGAAGTTCAGAGCGCTGAGGTTTGAAAAGTACAAAGGAGATAGTTGCCCGAAGCAACATTTGGTGATGTTCTGCCGAAGAATGACTTCGTTTGTGCACGACGACAGGTTGATGATTCACTGCTTTCAAGATAGTCTAACTAGGGCATCTCTGATTTGGTATATGAAGTTAAAGGGTAATCAGATCCGATCATGGATGGATTTAGCCAATGCTTTTCTAAAGCAGTATGACTACAATCTTGATGTAGCTCCTGGTCACATGCAGCTGCAAGAATTGTCTCAAGGGAACAATGAACCTTTCAAGAAGTATGTTCAGAGATGGAGAGAATTTGCTGCTAGAGTGCAACCACCGCTTCTAGACCGAGAGTTAAAAGGCATGTTCGTAAACTCCTTGCAGAGTCCGTACTTCGAAAGAATGCTTGGAATTGCACCAAATTTCTCTAAATTAGTAAGGGCAGGAGAGCGCATCGAGTATGGTGTAAAGACTGGAAGAATTCAGAATGTTTCAAGCATCCAGGCTGGTGAAACCGAATCTCTCTGTAGCTTTCAAGCTGAAGATGAAACGGTAGTCAATGCAATCATGACAGATGTTGGGTATTCTCAAGATGAATCGGTGAAATTTGTTGGTTTTTCGTCTTCTCAGCGGTCAGTATCCCCTGTGTCTCGTTATTCTGGACCAACAATTGTGCCTAGGGCACCACATCGGGAACCTTATGTCGCTCCTCTTGCAAATCCACGAGCCCGTGGCCGAGGTTATCAGAATCAGCGTCAGAATCATAACCGACCTCGTAACAACTTGGAACGAAGGAATGCTCCTTCTCATCCAGTGCCTGTGTCGTATAGCCAGATTCTGCCACATTTGATTCAGAATTATTTGGTGGAACCTAAAGCTCTTAAGCCCGTTCCAGAGCCTTATCCTCCGGGGTACAATCCCCATGCTCAGTGTGGATACCATGGTGGATCCCCGAGGCATTCAACTGAAGATTGCAAAGCTTTTCAGGCAAAAGTGCAATAGTTGATCGACAAAGGGCGCATTTCCTTTCCAGAAGGAGTTTTGGTTGTGCATGACAACCTCTCAGCTGTCTGAGCTCGCAGATTCAGAGGGTTATTTCCAGAGGCCAGTGGTCCAGACAGGCAGACGTCCTCAGCATTGGCAGTCTGCGGACTTTTTATCATTTGCATTTGTAGTTTCCTTTCTGTTAGTTACTACTTGCTGTTAAACATTGTTTGTTTTGAATGGTAATATTGATAAAGTGACTATGCATTTTTCTGAATTAATCATGTCGTTGTCACTCATTTACTGCATTGCACTGACACTTGCATTTTATTCACTCCACTTTATCACTATGATTAGTAAAGATTGGAGGGAGGATGACGAAACTGAATACTCATAACTGATGATCATATGCTTTCGGATAAAATCCTGCCTATGATGTACATGCATTGTTTCAAATCCCCTAAACACTGGAGATATAAGGAGTTAGTCCCTCGTTAGCCACTTCGAGCCGAGAAGTAGGAGTTTCTTTCGGACTTTTAAACCCTCTCATCTTAACCCGGGGCAGGGTAGTCGTCAGTTAGCTTGACCGAGCGTTCAAGTCTTATAGAGGAGTGTTGCCTTTCGAGGACCAATCATGGTTTATTCCTCTCAAGAGGTCGTACCTCGTCAACCGTAGTGGTTAAACTTCACCAATCAGGAGTGAGACAGATATGACCCTTTCGGAGCAAGCAAGACAACCAGATTCACCCGACTTGTTCCAAGCAAAAGAAAAAGAAAAAAGAGAGATCCCGCTAAGTAAAAAGGAAAGAAAAGCTAGAAAGCAAATACTTAGGCAAAAATCAGGGCATCCCGCTGGACTTCAAAAATCGAAAAGAACTCTGAAGAGTCAGTCCAGGCAAAAATTAGGGAATGAAAAAGGATATAAAAAGAAAAATCCTCGAACAAGGACGAAGTCGTGTGGATACAGACACCGAAAACGAAAGAGGAGTAACTGTCACTCCGAAAACCTTGTGAATTCTTTAACCACTGTTCCTAATATTCAACATACCTCTCGAAGAGGCGAGCGCTTGAGCCAAGTCAACTGAACTTTAGGATCGGAGATCATCACGTAGAAGGGGTGGGTACAGATCATAATTTGAGCCAAATGTCCTTTGTTTCACGAACCGTGAACCCGACCACGATACAACCCTTAAAAGACCTAATTGAGGCAGGGTTTATTCTGAAAACGCATTACGATAAGGTTGAGTAACCTGACTCCTACATGATTTGCTAATCATATCCTTGTTGTGTTTTTCACCGATCAAATCAGCACTACGTTTAAACTGTTGGTTCATTCGTCACTCACTATCATGACACGTAAATGAGTGACAACAATTTTTTCAAAATCTGCACGAACACTGCATTAAAATTACCATTCGTGAATAGACAATTTTAATTGCAGGTCAGTAGTTGATATGAAGGAATTCCAACAGGGAATAGTCAGTCAGGACTGAATCGTTAGCAGTCTGGATCAGAACGGTATACTGTGAAACCCTGTGAATCTGGGGCATTGACTTCCAGTGAGTTTGGAATCAGTCAGTCTGAGGACAAGTCCCGAAGGATCGGTTGATTACGGGACAGTTTGTCCGAGAAGCAGTTGATCAGAAGTGAATCATCTCGAGAGCCAATCAGGGGAAACTATCCAGAACTCTTGTGATTTGAGGGCAGATCCCTCCAGTGTTCAATTAGGGCAGGTTAAGTCGCTCAACGCTCGTTCAGGGGCAAGCTACTTCAGAAGTATATTGAAACCAACCATGCTGAGAGTTAGTTAATTGAGGATGAATCCTTCCGTTGTACAGATGTTGGGGCAAGCCATCTGAAGATTGTCTCGTTGCCAGCTGCTTTCTGTTCAGAATGAATTTTCCCAAGAGTCGGATTGGGGCAAGTTGAGTTGTTGTACTGGGGCAAGTTGTTCAAGCGAGTCTGCTCACCCTAGCAAGAGTTGAGTGTTGGGGAATCGTGTCATTACCCTTCCAAAACCTGAACCTTCTGAAGAAGCCTTGTTGTCATTGGATTGTTATTCGACAGCCTAACCTGTTACTTGGCAGAACCTTGTAACCAAATCATTTTAAAGTCCAGTTCTCGTCTGGCAAACCGGAGATCAGTTCTCGTCTGAAATCCAAACCGGAAACCAGTTCCCGTCTGGTCACCTTTTCCTCGACCCACTATTTAACCAGTTCCCGTCTGGCTAACACAGTCTTAAAGTCCAATTCTCGTCTGGAAAACTGTAAATCAGCTCTCGTCTGACAACCTAACATATTTTGCCACCAGTTCTCGTCTCGTAGTCTACCCTCGAATGCTAGCTCTCGTCTAGTATTTCCCTTTCAGATCCATTTTGTCGGTAACCAGAAATAAATCCCTATCACCATAAACCTATCCCTAAACCAGAAAAAGCCTAAATACATTCGACACGATGATTCTTAGTGACTCGTATGTTGTCACATTCCCCGACACAAGGCTCGAGTGATCCCAGCTCCATGATTGGTATTCTGTATTCCCTGTGTTGATGTTGTTGAATCAGGATTATTTTCTCAGCAGAGATGTACAGTTTGAGATTGTTTCCCCTGAGCAGTTTGAGATTGCAGCAAGTTGAGATGGCATTTATCCCTTATCAGAGTAGGACCAGGATTATCCTCAGCAGGTTTGATTAATATTCCCGGCAGAGTATGGCCATCCCATGCATTGAACGTTGATTAGCCTAATATGCTATTTTCCCAAGTGGGTTGAGACTGAAGCTTTCCCTAACTAACATATTTGGGTTTATTTCCCCAGCAGTGGGACTGATGCAATGTTGTATCCCCACAGAGTCCAAGTTTGGCTCCTTTCCCCTCCGAGTCCAAGTCATTGACTCATTCCTCCAACAGGGGTCGACGTTGGTTCCCTCACTGAGTAATCTCCAGACGAGTAGATTTTGATGTCAGACAGAGAAGAGTTATTTCTCAGCAGCTTGCTTCGTACCCTATAAGGACTTAGGGTGTCCTAAAAGGACCGTTCAGGGTTGTCTTCCTCAATGAAGTGAGATTCAATTTCAGTGATCGATTGTTATCTTCCGCAGTCGCCAGAGGTGTGTCCTTGATAGGATCAGTACATCTCCAACAGAGTCGTACAATGTGTAGCTAAGGATTGATATCCCCAACAGTGTTGATACACAGGTATTCCTCATTAGACTTGATAGTCCAACAAGTGTTACCCAGAAGGGTCAGTCTCCGTAAGGCGTATGCAAGATTATCCTCAATAGATCAGGGTTGATATCCCCGACAGAGTGTAGCCATCCTCGGCAGATTGATTGTACATTCCCAACGGTTTAGGATCGAAGTTCTCCCTGACAAGCGGATTTGGGTTTATTTCCCCAACACTGGGTCAGTGTGCAGTTTCTCGTAGGAGACTACTCACAAGTGTTCAGCCTTCGATAGTGCAGACTGAAGTCTCCAGCGGAATTGAAAATCCCCCACAGAGTTGTATTTTCCCCGGCAGATAGGAGTGATGCCAGCATCCGGTTACCCTCCCCAGCCGAGTTTGTAGTTCCCCAAGAGAGTCGAGTCTCTGGAAGCGTTGGGGCCATGATTGGTTTTCCCCAGTAGAGTGTTGAATAGCTGAGGATGTTTTTCCCCATCGGAGTCGTTATCTCCCAGAAAGCTTTGCCGCGAAGGCCGTGCAGTTTATTTCTGTGATTGATATCGTTTCCTCGATAGTTTGTGGTTTGAATATCCGGTTGAGCGAGTCCAAGTTCTCGGAGAGCTTTATTCCCCTGTAGCAGTCAACTGAAGATCATTTCCCCAGGCGGAGTCCAATTGAGATTGGTGTGACTTCTTCTCCTTGGCAGGATGAGTCCTCCTCTCCACCAGAGTGGTTCCTTCTCCTTGACAGGAGGATTCCGCCTTCAGCATTTATTTTGCTGATGGGGCCATAACATTTTGCATGATTGCATGGCATTTACCCTAAACGCGTAGCATTTCCACCGTGTGGAGCATTGCGCCATTGTCAAAGCATATGCATACGAAGCATGAGCTAGGGCGTTACCATTCTTGTTTTGCAGGTGTTCCTACGCAAAATGGTTTGCTCAAGATGATTCTTGAATTCCTCAGCGAAGTGGATTGCTTAAGATGATTCTTAAAATCCCCAGTGAAGTCGCCAGAGTTGGTTGCTCAAGTTGATGATTAGAGTCCTCGGCAGAGTGTTTGCTCAGGATGATTCCTGAAATCTCCAGCAGAGTTATTGGTTCAGGACGATTCTTGAAGTCCCTGGAGGAGTTATTTGTCCAAGATGATTCTTGATTTCCTCAGCTGAGTTTATTTGCCCAGAATGATTTCTGGATCCCCGAAGTAGAGTTACTTGATAGTTCTCCAGAATCCCCAACGGAGATGTGTCATCCCCAGCAGGTCTTAAACAGAAAAGTTGAACTTTCCTTGGAAACTTGGTGATTGAAGTCTGGCAGCAGTGCCGAAACCCCAGACTTGCTGATGAAGTCCAACTGTATTGACGAAGTAGTTCTCCTAGCTGACGCGGGGTGCCTGACGGTAGAAGATTAGATATCCCTATTATTTCCTGATTGACTGAGGATTCTATTTTCAGACTTACTGACGAAGTTTGGCTGACGCCCGAAAATGTCTTTGAATGCCCGACGGCATAAATAGCTTGATTATTAAAAGTTCCTAATGACCTGACGAGTCCCGAGGAATTCTTCTGCTATGACACAGAACGCCTGACGGTATAATCAACCATTTATCACCGGTTACCGAGTGACCAGTGATCCCCTGATGACCTGAGGACGAATATCTACAGCAAAATCAGATGATCATCTTGACGGAGACTTAAAATCAGACTTTTCACCGGTTACCGTGTGACCAATTCCCCAGCAAGTTTTCGTGCAACTGTCATGCTCAGTTTCGAAGATGTTCCTACCAATCAAAGTATCATTTACCTGTGCGGTGGCAGATCGCCTATTGCCGTGTAACAAGTGATCCCTCGATGATTTGAGGACGCAATGATATCAGATAAATCAGAGAATCATCCTAACGGAGGTTCAGATCAGTATTTCTCCAGCTAGTTGTCGTGCAACTATTATTTCGGTTTCCGAAGAGATTTGTCCCCATCAGAGTACCGTATACTTGTGTAGTTGGCAAATTTCCGGGTTTGTTGGTATTCAACCGTCTTCTACCTTGACTATTTGAGAGTCGTTCGCATCTCACCCAGTCAGGTCCAAGCCGTTTGAATAGGGGCAGCTGTTGCACCCCAAAATTTGACCAACTACTTATCGCAATTTGGCTCATGTTTCGACCCATTTCATTTTGCATTCGCATTTGCATATCGCGTGCATTGCATTTTTCCCAGTCAGATCGACTTTGTCGGGATTACAGCCCTCTGATCACGCTTCAGAAATTTCAGGCCAATACGAGGACGTATTTTGAGAATTGGTGCTCGATCCCTGTGTTTTCAGCTCTCGTTGTTGTTTTTGAGGACATCTTGGTGTCCAGTTTTTACCGTTTATTTCGCTGCATTCACACATCTTTTTTCTAATCGATTTAATTGGCTGTACTGTATTTTTAGATTTTTTCCTTGTTTTCTAGAATTTTTTAAGGGATTTAATTGATTTTTCTAGATATTAAATAGATTTTTTTAATAGCTTTAATAGAATAAATGTTTTTTAGAATTTTAAAATAGATATTAGATGTTTTTAAATAGTTTTTAGTTTTAATTTCTTTTTTAGGAATTACTTTAATCATTTTTAGAGATTAATTGATTTAATAGAGTTTAAATCATTTCCTTTTTAGATTTAATTTCTTTTTTTTTAGAGATTATAGATTTAGTTCATTTTTAGATATTAATGGAATTTGTTTAGATATAATAGATTTTATTTATAGAGTTAATTTTCTTCTAGATTTGTTTTGTTTAGAGTTTAATAGATGTTAAGTTCTTCAGTAATCATTTTTAATTGTCTTAATTGGCAGTTTGTACTTAGCACTAATTTCCGATTAGTTCATTTTATCAGTTTAATTGCAGTCATTAATCATTATTTCAGTATTAATCATTTTGGCAGTTGTAGTGCGCCAGATGTCCGATTTCTGGGGCCCAGGTCCAGTCCGCGCCAAGTGTCATGCGTATAAAGCCCCACGCGTGCGCTAGCCACCTCATTCTCATCTTCCACGCGTGCACTTCCTCTCACGCCAACTCACTCTGCATGTCCCCACTCGCATGCCACGCGTCCCACTATCTCTCTCTCCCCTTCCATGCAGAGCCCCATGTGTCTCTCATCTGTCTCACCATCCCCCTTGCCGCCGGCCATGCAGCCGCCCTAGGGACCGCCGCAACTGTCACCGAAGTCTCGCTGGAAACTGCATTTCATCACCTTCTCCGAGCAACCTTCATCGTTCTCGTCATCAATTCATCAACTCCTCAACAGTTCCAGAAACATCATCAGTTCATCAGATTTTTTGCCAGATCCAATCCTTCATCATCAAGATCTTCACAAGAATTTTCCAGATCTTCAAAGATCTTCGTATCAACATCCTAATCGCCCCAAGATCTAGACAAAGATCCTCATCTATGTTCGTCCAGATTCGCCAGAAAATCATTGATGTTTGACTCCTCCGCTCGTGTTCATCGGAGATTTTATCAAGAACTCACAAGAACCTTCACCAATCTTGTGAGATTTTCCCAGAACGATGAACATTCATCCATTCTCCAAGAACCTTGAACGAGCTTCATCCGTTTCCGTCAAGATCGTCATCAGTTCATCAGCGTCTTCATCCAGTTTCCAGAAATCCTCAAGAACGTCATGGTGTTCTTCACGAGTTTTCCAGATCTGTGAAAATCTTCACCAACGATCTTCATCTTCCTCCAGTTTCTCATCAACGATTCCCAGAAATACTCAAGAACTGTGTCGCATCTCATTCGTTTTCCCAGATCTCGCTCTGTACGTTCATCAGCCGTTCATCGGAATCTTCCATTCATCGTAAGACATTCATCGTTCTCCAAGGTCACTACCAAGCCTTACGAACTCCATGGATCAGCGGCTTCAAAGTTCCTCGCAACTTCGGTCCAGATCTTTCCAAGATCTCTTCATCCATGCTCGTCTTCTAAGATCTCCAAACCATTACGCCATGGATTCACTATACAAGCCTCACATGATTCAAACGAGGAGATTTTGAGAGAGGTGGCTTAGGTTTCTTGAAAGGAAGAGGTGACGATTGAAGGTGAAGGGACGGAGAAGGTTGGAGGTTAAAAGAGGAATTGAGGTTCAACGACGGCGGCGGCGGAGTGTGAGGGTAGAAAGAATATCCTAGGGTTTCAGATGGTTTGGGACGAAAGAGAGAAAGGTCACTGCATTCTGGGCTGGATTATTGGGCCCAAGTTCTTTTTTTGGATCTACACCCTCCGTTTCCAAACATTCACCCCCGTCCCCTTGTTTGTTTTTTTTTCTTTCTTTTTCTTTGTGTGTGTGTCACGAATGGGCTGAACCCAAGCCCGAAAACACTTAATTCCTGATTACACCATTTAATTCCCAGCGCACCCCCCATGGCCTTTGTTTTTTTATTTTCTGGATTCTTTTTTGTTGTGGGCTGGGCCCAGTGGCTGTTTTTTTTCTGCATTCACCTTGGTTTTGCAGATTGTACCCCCCTCCCGTTCAATTTTTTAATTTCTCCTGTATTGGGCATATGCTTGTAATAGTGTAGATTTTATTTTCCTATTTTCTTTTAGGAGATTATTTTCATAGTTAGAATATTACTATAGATGTTTAATATAGGATTTATATTCTATTGTTTTAGAATAATGTAGAATTTTCGTTCTATTTTCCTTATAGAATATTATAGATTTTAATTCTATTTTCTCATAGGATATTATAAAGACTTTAGTATAGTTTTTCACTCTATTTTCTTTATAGCAAATTATAGAATATTGTGCACATGATTTTATTCTATTTTCTATTATGCAATTTACTTGTATTCTCTTTAGAGTTTTATTCTATTAGAGACTTATTGCCGTATTTTAGGAGTAGCGTATTATTTCCTTTTGCTATTGGATTTCTCTCCTATTTTATTTTCTATCCGATTTTATTCTCGACTTTATCTTTGGCTGGCCGTGTGACACGATTCAATTGGAGAATGATTTTCGATATCACTTCTCTATCTTGTCTTTGACACGGATATCAATACGCTACCTCTTAGAGTTCGATTTTTCGGATAAGTCGAACCCTGACGGTCTAAGCGTTACATTGTTCTTGGTTTGAGCGTCATCATCAAAGATCCAGAGAGGAGAAGATTGAAATGGAGCTTGTGCGCATGTCAGGAGCCCAGGAGCTGCTTCGTTCAACATCACCTTTCATCTTCAAGTCTTCAGGCAACCGTCGAGTGTTGTGAGCTGTATCGTTAGATACGTAGGAAATGACAGTTGAGGAGTTTCTTATCAATCGTCTAGGATGTCTAGTATGGTACCCTTTGGGTGACATGCGACGCATTCGCTCCTACGTATTAGGTTCTTGCGTGTGTGTCCCGAGTTCCTTCGTGTTTGGGCGTAGGCCTGTTTCCTCTTTGTTCTCGCCCCCATGCGATCGAAACCCCTTTTCTCTCGCGTTCAGGCGATCGAGACCCCTTCTCTTGCCCCCGTGCAATCGAGACTCATTTTCCCGTCGAACTACGTTTACTCTGATCTCTCGTACCAGACGAGAGTACGTAGGCATAGGATGCGATATCCTAGCGAGCTACCTCCCTTTTTCTTTCTCCCCGTTTAGCTGTAGTAGGCTGAACTACAGCTGCTCTGATTTCTCTGATGAGAATATGTAGGCATAGGATGCGATATCCTAGCGAGCACACTAACAACTAAACTCTGTTTTCTCTCGCTGCCGTGCGATCGAGACTTTCCCGCTGACGACTGATGTTTCCCTTTCTTTTGCCCTAGCGCAATCGAGGCTAGACCGTAGTTCTAAGTTCCGTAGGTTCCCATACCTTTAAACCCGACATACTATGTCCGTTCTACCGCAATCAGGTAACGCCTAAGTCTCCAATGGTCGAGCAGCGTACACCTAACTGCTAGAATGCATACGCTAGTATCGTCAATCCTTTCTCTCATCCCCGTGTGACCGAGAACACCCCTGTCTAGCCGTAGTTAGCCTGAACTACGTCATGCTCTGATTTCTATGATGAGAATACGTAGGCACAAGACGCGACGTCTTGCCGAGCAAAATTCCCCCATAGTTAGGCGAACTACGTGGACTCTGATTTCTCATTCTCTGATGAGAATACGTAGGCATAGAGTGCAACGCTCTATCGAGTCAACTTCTTTCCGTTTAGCTTTAGCAGCCGTAGATAGATTGTTTTTTCATCCCGTAGACAAACTAGCAAGCGTGGATCCCGTCGAGTACGACGGACGTGAGGGGTGCTAATACCTTCCCCTTGCGTAACCGACTCCCGAACCCAGACAACGGTTGCGATGACCTTGTCTTATACCTTTTCGTCAGGTTTTTCCGATCGTTTCCTTTCCCGTTCTGAGGGATAAATAACGAAAGGTGGCGACTCTTCTGTTTTTCCGGCACCTTATTTTCGCGGTAGCGACAAATGGTCCTATAATTTTATGACCTATAATCTCACTTTCCCAAAATACCCCTGACTTGCAAGCCTCATAACTTGAGTTCTACAAATCAGATGAAAGACTTCTAGTACTATTTGGAAAGATAAGACCATGAGGAACATCTTTCATGTTCATCAAAAGTTGAGGAGAAACATCCTTCTAGGTAAAAAATGGCTTGGAAGTTAGTTGACTTTTATTAACCAAAATCACATTCGTCTGATGACTTGTAACTTGTCTGCATCATAACTTGAGTTTTAGAAATCAGATGAATGACTTCTAGTACTCAAAAGAAAGCTAGAAACATGATCTACAAATTTCATGTCGGTCAAAAGTTGAGATGAGACTTGTATCTTGAGATAGGTGGTCTTGAAGCTGAGGACTAAACATGGGATTTTACACTGAAAACCCTAATTTAGTAACTTCTCACACTCTTGATTCTTGATGAATTGATCTTGAAATGATATCTCATGTATCTTAACACAACATCCCATGACCATAGAGCCTTGGAATTGAGTTTTAATCTCCTTCAATTTCACAATTGATTGAGGATTTACCAGATGAAAACCCTAGATGCAACACCTTCAACTGTAACCTTTCACACTTAGTATAAACACTTGGATGAACTCCACAATGACCCTCAAGGCACTCAATGAGCTCTCTCAACATCTTATATCCATAATTATGAATTCACAACCCTATGATGCTCTTCAACTGGCCTCTAAGTTAGGAACTGACCCACATACATCCATCCATCCTTTCACAAGACCATTGACCACTTTTAGATAAACCTGAGTAACAACCCTTGTTTAGGCTCAACCCTCTGTGTAGACTCCTCTTGCTATGCACAACTCTTGATCCCCTGTTCAATGAAAAATGCTATGCAATGCAAATGCTAGAAAGAAATGAAATGAAACATAAACCAAGTTAAGAAAAGGTTGGGCAAATTTTGGGGTGCAACAGTTGCCCCTATTCAAACGACTTGGACCTGAACGAGTGAAATGCGAACGAATTTCATGCAATCAAGGTAAAAGACGGTTGAATACCAAAGAACCCGGAAATTTGCCAACCGCAGACCCCGACTGGGGGTAAAATCTCTGGAAAACAGAATCCGAAAAACAATAATGACACACAGTCTGAAGAGCACATGACCTCGCCGTCAATTACCAATTTCAATAAACCTCTGGCATCGCCGCCAGTTTGAAGCAACATCTGACCTTGCCGTCAATCATCCGCATTAAATTCCTCTGACATCGCCATCAGACACCTAACCTCGCCGCCAGTCATAGACATTAAGTCTATAATAACAATTGACATCGCCGTCAATCTTCTACTTCAAGTTGGTAGGATAGCTAACATCGCCGTTAGACCTCTGTTAGATAAAACAGGCATCGAATCCAAAGACACGATTCTCTGACATCGCCGCCAGTCATTCAAAAAATCCAACTGGTAAATCACACCTGACATCGCTGTCAGTCAAAATAAGGCGTCCGACATCGCCGTCGAACAATCGCAAAGTTGATTAAACCACTGACATCGCCGCCAATAACCAAAACATCTGACATCGCTGCTAGAAACCAAAATATCTGACATCGCCGCTGAAAAACCAAAATCACCTAACATCGCCGCCAGAAACAAACATCTAATATCGCTGCTGGAAAATCAAAATCACCTGACATCGCCGCCAGAAACAAACATCCAACATCGCCGCTGGAAAACCAAAATCACCTGACATCGCCGCCAGAAACAAGCATCCAACATCGCCGCTAGAAAACCAAAATCACCTGATATCGCCGCCAGTATCCACATAGTTAAGAGACACCTGACATCGCCGCCAGACAAAACACAAATCTAGTAAGAGAACCCTGACATCGTCGTCATCAACCATAAATCCGACAAACATCTGACATCGCCGCCAGCTAACTATAATTCTGAGAAACACCTGACATCACCGTCAAGTATCTATGGGGATAAAGAATTCTGACATCACCGCCAGACAACCAGGGTGCTAATAAACATCTGACATCGCCGCCAGACAAACACAAATCTGATAAGCATCCAACATCGCCGTCAGATAACCATATTTCTGAGAAGCTTCTGACATTGCCGCCATACCTTCGCTAAATAAAAGCGAGCACCAATATCCACATGAAGTTAACATCACCCACTGATAATAACCACAGAGAAACTCTGCTGGGGGAATAACATGGGTCGAGGTTTAGCCACCACACGGACAAAGATACCAATCATCTGCGAGATTCACCGGAAACAAAGAGATAACAACCTGGCTTATGTTTCACATGCATATGTTTGAAAATGGCATAATGCTCCATACAAAATGGAAATACTACGCGTTTGGGTAGATGCTATGCTTGCATGCAGATGCAACAGAACTGAATCAGCAAAATAAATGCTAGTGATACAGAGACCACCCTGCTGGGATGACAACCTACTTACTCTAATAAAATTGGACTTATGCCGAGAACGGGTCCTTGTCGGCCTCCTGCAAAGAAAATACCGATGTGACAACATTCCTTCATTCTGCTAAGGAAGAGAGAACAAATCTGCTGGGGAAACTACCCCTTTCCATTTGCTGGGGATTGCTCCATCAGGGAACGAAACTAACCAGGCTGCAAATTACTCAGTAGGAAGAAAATCCAATCACACTCACTAGGGAGTGTTTACAAGCATGCACCTTGTGGAGATTACATATGCATCAACTGCCGAAGGAAAGCGCACCCTCTACCTGCTCACTCAAACCGCATACCACTCTACTGGGGATAAAGGTGCAAACTTTACTGACTGGGAGTAAGACTCTGGCTGGGGATGGAACAAACTTCATCCACACCTCTTTTCCCCAAGGGTAACGACCCTGCAACCCTAAACAAACAGACAAGATATCCTACGCAAACGGAACTATCTCAGTCATTATTCATGAAGTTATTCAATTAATTCAAAGTTTTAACAATTATTGGCCAAGGCCTGCAAGTTTATGTAAGTGCAAGTTCATCAAAACATTGGGCGTTTTCACAAACAAAACAGTAAGAGTTAAAACAAAGCACACAGATCAAGTACTGAATAGTATATGTTTATTGATAAATGGCCCGTAAATAGGCAAAGCTTTACAAAAGATGCAACTCCTGAAAAAAGGAAGCTGCACAAAAACAAAATACATATATGCACAGAAATATACAAAAGTGTACAAAAATGTCGGCAACGTGGCACAGACAAACACCATGAACTGATCCCTATATGACTCGCCTGACTCTGATGCTTCCCCGACGCTTCATCTTCAGAAGAGATTGATTCGGATAAACGGCCCTCAGGTTCTCCCAATCCACTAAGCAATGAAGTTCCAACGCAGATCGCAGTCATTTGCTTTTTCAATCCCTAACTTTTTCCTGAACCGCCCTTTCGGGTTTTCGATTCACCGTGATACCCATTTTTGCCAAAGTCGCCTTTTCAGGTTTTCGACTTTGCGGGTTTACATCTTTTCATTTTTATCCCTAATTTTTGCCCGAACCTATTTTCCTTTTTTATGGTTCGCCGGGATGCCCTATTTTTGCCTGGACTTTTCTTTTTATGTCCAGCGGGCCTCTTTTAAGAAAAGTATTTTTTAACTGCGTCTGCGTTCACAGGGGATGTGAAATCCTTACCATCCATGGTGGCTAACGACAAGGCTCCTCCGAAGAAGACCTTTCGAACGACATACGGACCTTCATAATTGGGTGTCCATTTGCCCCTGTGATCTGATTGTGGTGGGAGAATCTTTTTCAGCACAAGATCGCCCGTTTGAAAGCTTCGAGGGTGCACCTTCTTGTCGTAAGCTTTCTTCATCCGGCTCTGAGATAACCGACCATATGCGATGGACGCTAGCCTCTTTTCATCCATCAGGCTGGGCTGATTTAATCTGTTCTTTATCCATTCTGCCTCATCCAGCTTGACGTCAACCAAAACTTTTAAAGAAGGAATCTCGACCTCCAATGGTAGGACAACTTCCATACCATATACCAGCGAGAAAGGAGTTTCCCCGGTTGATGTGCGTACCGTCGTATGATAACCGCGAAGAGCAAATGGAAACATCTCATGCCAATCTTTGTAAGTGACAACCATCTTTTGCAATATCTTTTTGATATTCTTGTTGGCCGCTTCAATAGCGCCATTCATCTTCGGCCGAAAGGGCGATAAGTTGTGATGCTCGATCTTGAAGTTCTGGCACAACTCCTTCATCATCTTGTTATTCAGATTAGAACCATTGTCAGTAATGATTCGCTCGGGAATTCCATATCTGCAAATGATGTCCTTCTTTATGAATCTTGCTACCACTTGTTTGGTAATCAATGGCGTACGAAGCTGCCTCAACCCATTTGGTGAAGTAATCAATGGCAACCAAGATGAAACGATGACCGTTGGACGCGGTTGGTTCGATCTTGCCAATCATATCAATGCCCCACATGAAGAAGAGCCACGGGGACGCCATAGCATTCAATGGGCACGGCGGTACATGTATCTTATCTGCATAAATCTGGCATTTATGGCATTTCTTCGCAAACTTGAAGTAATCTGACTCCATAGTTAGCCAATAATACCCTGCTCGTAAGAGTTTCCGAGACATGGCATGTCCGCCGGCATGTGTACTGAAAGTACCCTCGTGGACTTCTTCCATAAGCAACGTTGCTTCTTTTTCATCCACACATCTCAACAACACCAAATCATGGTTCCTTCTATAAAGCACACCATCTGGGTTTAGATAAAAGTTGCCAGACAACCTCCTCAGCGTCTTCTTATCCTGAGTCGAAGCCCCTGGTGGATACTCTTGCTTCTTGAGGAAGTTCTGTATATCGTAAAACATGGCTTGCCATCAGCAGCCTCTTCAACGGAGAATACGAAAGCGGGTCTATCCAGGCGAGAAATGACTATTCTGGGAGCCTCATTCCAAAAATTCACTTTATACATCGAAGATAGTGTTGCCAAAGCATTAGCCATCTGATTCTATGCTCGCGGCACATGGTGAAACTCTACCCTATCAAAGAAGGGTAACAACCTCCTTGCATAATCTCTGTAAGGAATTAGATTTGGTTAACGAGTTTCCCACTCTCCCATGATTTGGTTAACTACTAACGTTGAATCGCCATATACGTCCAAATTCTTGATTCTCAAATCAACAGCCTCTTCCAGACCCATGATACATGCTTCATACTCAGCTTCATTGTTAGTGCAAGGGAATGTTAACTTGGCAGTGAACGAGATATGAGTACCATGAGGAGTTGTAATAATTGCCCCGATTCCACTACCATAGGAATTAACAGCACCGTCGAATATCAACTGCCACTGAGAATCCTTCTCTGGACCTTCACCGTGTAATGGTTCTTCACAATCTTTCGCTTTGAGGAACATGATATCCTCGTCAGGAAATTCAAACTTCATCGGTTGATAATCTTCAACAGGCTGCTCAGCAAGGTACTCTGATAGAACACTTCCCTTGATGGCTTTCTGAGAAACATATTGTATATCGTACTCTGTCAGTACCATCTGCCACCTGGAAATTCTTCTTGAGAGCGCTTGCTTCTCGAAGACATACTTGATCGGATCCATCTTTGAAATCAGCATGGTTGTATGATTCAGCATGTATTGTCTCAAACGTTTGGCAGCCCAAGCAAGTGCTCAACATGTTTCCTCGAGAATTGAGTAATGGGACTCACAATCTGTGAACTTTTTACTCAAATAATAAATCGCATGCTCCTTTCTTCTAGTCTCGTCATGTTGACCGAGAACACAACCCATACTGTTCTCAAGAACCGTTAAGTACATGATTAAAGGCCTTCCAGCTACTGGGGGTATCAATATTGGAGGCTCCTGCAAGTATTCTTTTATTTTATCAAATTCTTTTTGACAATTTTCATTTCAGACAACCGCCTGATCTTTCTTTAACAATTTAAACATTGGTTCACACGTGGCTGTCAGATGAGATATGAACCGAGCAATGTAGTTCAATCTCCCTAGGAAACCACATACCTCCTTTTCTGTTTTCGGCGCTGGCATGTCTTGTATGGCTTTTATCTTTGCAGGATCGACCTCGATTCTTTTTTCACTGACAATAAACCCCAATAACTTTCCGGACCGAACTCCAAAAGTGCACTTATTTGGATTCAACCTTAATCTGAACTTCCTAAGCCTCTCAAACAGCTTCAACAAGTTGACCAGATGCTCTTCCTCTGTTTGGGACTTCGCAATCATGTCATCAACATAGACCTCAATCTCATGATGAATCATATCATGAAACAAAGTCACCATTGCCCGCTGATAAGTTGCCCCTGCGTTTTTCAACCCAAAAGGCATTACTTTATATCAAAACGTTCCCCATGGTGTAATAAATGTTGTTTTCTCCATATCCTCCGCTGCCATCTTTATCTGATTATAACCGGAGAAACCATCCATGAAGGAAAACACCAAAAATTGAGTCGTATTGTCGACCAATACGTCAATGTGAGGGAGCGGGAAATCATCCTTTGGGCTCGCTTTATTCAGATCCCTGTAATCTACACACATCTGTACCTTACGATCTTTCTTAGGTATAGGTACGATGTCTTGCTTTTGAGGTATATCAATCACCTGCCCCCAGCCTTGGGCTGAACCAGCTTGCACCACAGCCTGCGCTTCCTTAAAGGAAGACATAGCCACCTCAGGCTCTTTTCTCACTACCGGAGACTTGTCTTTAATCTTGACCGCTTTGAAGGTCTGGCAAAGAGTTTCGTGGATCTCTCCATCCACTTCAACATACTTAAAGGATGATAAATGGCTGACCATGATATCCTCCTCCCCGCATACCGTAACAACGCTACCGCCAACCATGTATTTCAGCTTTTGATGCAGCGTGGAGGTCACAGCTCCCGCTGAATGAATCCATGGGCGGCCTAGTAAACAACTGTAGGCCGGATGGATATCCATGATGTAAAACACTGTATCAAAGACTTCAGGTCCAACCTAAATAGGCAAAGTTACCTCCCCAAACACAGATCTTCGGGTTCCATCAAATGCACGCACCACCAAATCACTTGGTGTGCAAATCAACCCCTTCATATCTAACTTCATTAGGGCCTTCTTCGGAAGTACGTTTAAGGACGATCTCGTATCCACAAGCACGTGAGACATGACAGCCCCTCGGCATTCTAAAGATATATGAAGCGCACAATTATGATTTCTGCCTCTTGGCGTCAAATCCAGGTCCGTAAAGCCTAAGCCGTTTCTTGCGTTTACATGCGCCACAACTCCCTCGAGTTGATTGATCGAAATTTCTTGCGGCACGTAAGCAGTGTTTAGTATTCTCAGCAATGCATTCCTATGCGCCTCCGAGCAAAGTAGCAACGACAAGATAGATATTTTGGAAGGAGTTTGCTGCAAATGGTCGACTATCTTGTAGTCGCTTTTTCGAATCAGCCTCATAAACTCCTCTGTGTCTTTCAACAAAGACTCCTTCTCCCCAGATTGAGAAGTCTCTTCCACTACCGGTCTTTTCCCCTTGTCCACCTTATCAACAGTCACTTCAGGCGACGAAAAGACTCGCCCACTGCGATTAATACCTCCTGCTCCCACGAGGTTATCAACTGAATTTGTAGGGGGATCATTCAAGTTTATCTTCTGCCCATTACAGTACACTTCGGCTCCGTAGTTCCACGGAATAGCCTTAGTGCTTTCAAACAGCACAGGACCCGCTTTTGTGATAGTTATCGTTGGTGGTTTTGGTGCATAAATAGTAACAATCTTATACGGGATAGAGATTATCGCAATCTCATCCTTTTCTTCAGCCACCAAATCCTCAGACTCTCTTCCAATAGAACGGTCAAATTGTAAAACTTCGTTATTCATCATCTCCTGAACATATTTTTTCAACAATCCACATCCTCTCTCAGGATTAGCAAGACACTCAATACAGTCCTCAGCACAACTCGGGAAAACACCCCCCTTTAGCAATCTGGCTTTCACAAAGCTTAAGGGTGTCTTTAGTTCATCAACATCGGTCCCCAAATTTGTAACGCCCATTTTAATTATTTTTAGTTTCGGTGTTCTTATATTCGTTGTCATGTTGTATGTGGGATTATTTGAGGATTAAGAAAATCATAATATTAATATATAGTGATAAAACATGATAATTAATAGTAATGTTGATATTATTATTAATTATTATTATTATTACTAATATTAATATATATGAGTAAAATATTATTTTGGAAATTAAAATAAATATGAGATTATTGTTTTTGGAATTAAAAAGGAAAATAAAAGAGAATTATTGGAATAAAGGGAAATTGTGGCATTTGGAAAAGAAGGGGGAAAGAGGAAACACGGTTGAAGGAGAAGAACGCGTAGCAGAAGCAAGAACACGATCAAAGCAAGAGCAAGCTTGAGCAAGAGGAGGCTGGGCTGTAGGATTTTCGTGTGGATTCTTGAGGTTCATCATCATCAAACTGCTTATTGAGGTAAGGGGGAGATAATCGGGTCAATTCGGTAATTGCATGAATACTAGGTAGAAGGGGATTTCCCTAACCCCATTAGGTTTTGATGATGATATGGTATGAGTATTTGATTTTGATGTTTGTTGATGGTGTGTTGATTCTGTTGCATGCGATGAAGTATGATTGTTTGGTGATTTTGGCAATTTCGGTAGTTGCAGTGTTTATGCCGGAAGTTGTTTAACTGAATAGAATTAAGGTTATGTCCGGTTAAATCGAGAGTAGATTTCATAATCAGGTTTTTGCATGTTGAGCCGATGTTTTGGGAACTCAGTTGGGTAGAATCGGCTGGATTCAGAAGGCTGTGCCGCTGCTGCACAGCGGATTATTTTTTTGATTTCGCAGACAATCGCTAGCTGCTTCGCTGGGCGAGCTGTTAGCGAACCTTCGCTGGGTGTTCGTTGGGCGTACTGGGTAGCGAGTGCTCCAAGAATGTTTCTGTTTGGCTTTGCGAGGGTGCTCGTTGAGCGAGCGAGTAGCGAGTGCTCGCTGATGCTTCGCCTAGCGAATGAGCTAGCGAGCATGACATCATTTTTCAATTTTTGTGATGTGCTGCTCTATTTTCTTGTATTGTTTAACTCTTGCTGGTTGTGATTGATTCTATATTTTAGGGATGAACAGTGAGAGTGTATGTGTGATGTAGAGCTTGAATGCTTGATACTCGTTTAATTTGAATGATTGAATTGATGTATGTTAGTGTGCATGGATATGAGGATGCGTGATATATATATATATATATATATATATATATATATATATATATATATATATATATATATATATATATATATATATATATATATATATATATATATATATATATATATATATATATATATATATATATATATATATATATGCATATGATATGTGATGAGATGCGGTCAGGGGACCGTGTGCACTGTGTGTGCTAGTGTTGCTGTGTGCATGGGGTTTGCATATGCATGTTTACGGGGTGAATCATTGCTCAGATGGAGCGTATGTGATTCACTCACGTGCTCCAAATGGGGAACATGGTAGGGATATATCTTCGCTCAGAGGGAGTGGATACGATCTATCCTGAGTGTGATTTTCCCGATGCTCCGGAAGGGAGTGGTAGGGATAAATCGTTTCTCAGAGGGAATGGATGCGATCTATCCTGAGTGTGATTTACCGGGGTTCTAAATGGGGAGCGTGGTAGGTATAGATCGTTGCTCAGAGGGAGCGTATGCGATCTATCCTGAGGATGGTTGACGAACCAGTGATGTTGAGTCGGTACCGCATATCATGGGTTGTGTTGCATATATTTGCATGGTTGTGAGTGTTGTGTTGGCATGGGACAGTAGGTCCGGATTTGATGTATATGAATGAATATTTTATATGTTTCTGCCTATTTATTCATGTACGTTATTACCGTTATGATTTGGTCGTGATTTCTCACCCTTTTACTTTTGTTGTGGTCTGTGCTTCTTCAGAAGTACAGATAATCCAGGTATGTAGCTAGCTTGGATTGTGGCGAGTCGTAGGAATGCTCTGATATGTAACACCGGGGCTTTTGGGGAGTTTATTGTTTATTGATGATTTTGTGTGCCCCTGTGGCGTATCATGTTTTGTTGAACCCGTTGTGGTGGGTGTATTTTGTATATTATGGCGGTGGTCGTACATGACGATTATGACATTTATGTATATGATGTGAATATATGTATATAATTCTGCTGTGTAATTATCGAAAATCATTAATGAGGATGTTTTCTTGATGTGTGTTTTCTGTGACATCCCATGGTGTATGTGAATACTCTGATATTCGTTTATTTTATTGCAATTAATTGTGTTTTTGGGAATGGGGTGTTACAAGTTGGTATCAGAGCAGGTCGGTCCGTCCGGCCAGTGTAGTGTTTTGAATCTGCCTGTAGGATAGAGTTGGTTGTTTTCTGTTAACCTGGATTGTTGTTGTTGAGCAGTATGGCTGGGAGGAATGATGCGGCGTTGGCTGCGGCTATGCAAGCGATGGCGCAGATGGTTGCTAATCAGAACCACGCTGCGGGTGCGCAGTTCAGAGACTTGGTGCAGTTCCAAAGTAACAAGCCGCCAACGTTTCAAGGAGGGATTTTGGATCCTGAAGCGGCGCAGAAGTGGCTGAAGGTGATTGAGAAGATCTTCAGAACGATGGGTTGTAGTGATGAGCAGAAGGTGAGGTTCTGTACTCACTTGCTAGAGGGTGAAGCGGAGGCTTGGTGGGATAATAGTTGCCAAAGATTGGAGACTGCTGGAACTCCAATTACTTGGGATGTTGTCCACACTGGTTTTCTGGAGAAGTATTTTCCGGAGGATATCAGAAGTGCTAAAGAGATAGAATTCTTGGAGTTGAAGCAGGGCAATATGACCGTGGCAGAGTATGTCGCTAAGTTTGAGGAACTAGTGCAGTATTATCCCATTACAATACTGATGGAGCGATGACCTCTAAATGTTTGAAGTTTGAGAATGGGCTATGTCCGGAAGTGAAGATGGGAATAGCTTGTCAGAAGATCAGGGATTATCCTGAGCTAATAAGCAGGAGCAGGATTTATGACAATGACAATAGGGCGAGGGTTGCGCATTACAAAGCTGCTAATGACCGTAAGGGTAAGCAAAGGTTTGGTGGTACTCCTTACAATGTTCCGACTGATAAGGGAAAGTTCAAGGGTGCTGATGATAAGAAGCCTAGAGGAGGAAGATTGTTTGCTGGTGGAAAGTGTTTTCGATGCGGTGACACGGGTCATCGTGCCATTGCCTGTCCTCAGGAGGTGAAAAAGTGTTTCAAGTGTGGTAAGCAAGGCCACGTGATGGCTGATTGTCGGGTCGTGATGCTTACCTGTTACAACGGTGGTGAGAAGGGCCACATCAGTACTCATTGTGAGAAGCCAAAGTCATCTCAGGTGCCTCAGACCAGTGGCAAGGTGTTTGCAGTGGTGGGAACCCAAGCTGCTAGTGAGGATCGTTCTATCCAAGGTACTTGTTTCATCAATAACATTCCTTTGACTGCTATGATTGACACGGGTGCAACCCACTCATTTATCTCTGTTGATTGTGTAAAGAGGTTAAGTTTGGTGCCGACTACTCTTGAGCGAAGGATGACCATTGAGACTCCCTCTATTGGTTCAGTGACTACTTCTTTGGTGTGTCTGAAGTGTTCGCTGACTATTTTCGGTAGAGATTTTGGTGTGGATCTGATTTGTTTGCCACTTGGTGGTTTGGAGGTTATACTGGGTATGAACTAGTTGGAGTTCAACCGAGTGTACATCGATTATTTTCGGAAGGTGTTATTATTTTTGACTCCGGAAGAGGAAGCTTTGGCAGATTCCTTGTCTAGTAAGGAATTGAGAACTTTGTTGGAAGATGAAGCTAAGGTGTTTGCTATATTTGCATCGTTATCGGTTAACAGCAAGGTGTTGTTGGATAAGTTGGCTGTGGTGAATGAATTTCCGAAGGTGTTCCCGGATGATATTTCAGAGTTTCCTCCGAAGAGAGAAGTTGAGTCTAGCATTGATCTTATCCCTGGTACGAGGCCTATTTCTATGGCGCCGTACAGGATGTCGACAACGGAATTGGCCGAGTTGAAATCTCAGATTGGAGAGTTGCTGGATAGAAAGTTCACCAGGCCAAGTGTGTCGCTGTGGGGAGCTCCAGTGTTATTGGTCAAGAAGAAGGACGGTAGTATGCGTTTATGCATCGATTACCGTCAGTTGAATAAGGTAACCATCAAGAACAAATATCCTCTTCCCAGGATTGATGATTTAATGGATCAGTTGGTGGGAGCTCGTGTGTTCAGTAAGATTGACTTGAGGTCGGGTTATCATCAGATCAGAGTGAAGGAAGGTGATATTCAGAAAACGGCGTTTAGGACTCGATATGGACAATACGAGTATGCAGTAATGCCTTTCAGAGTGTCTAATGCGCCGGGCGTGTTCATGGAGTATATGAACCGTATCTTCCATTCTTATTTAGATTAGTTTATTGTCGTGTTCATTGATGATATACTGATATATTCCAAGTCTGAGGAAGAGCATGCAAAACATCTGAGGATTGCTTTGCAAGTGTTGAAGGATAACAAGTTGTTTGCGAAGTTATCGAAGTGTGAGTTCTGGTTGAAGACGGTGAGCTTCTTGGGGCATGTTATTTCTGGTGATGGTGTTTCGGTAGATCCATCTAAGGTGAGTGCGGTGTTACAGTGGGAACCACCGAAGACGGTAACAGAGGTTAGAAGCTTTTTGGGTTTGGTTGGTTACTACCGAAGATTTATTGAAGGTTTTTCCAGATTGGCGTTGCCATTGACTCAGTTGACGAGGAAAGATCAAGTGTTTGTGTGTGATGCTGCTTGTGAAGAGTGTTTTGAAGAGCTGAAAAAGAGATTGACTTCAGCGCCGGTGTTGGTGTTACCGAATCCGAGTGAGCCTTTTGTGATGTATTGTGATGCGTCTAAGATGAGGTTAGGCGGAATTCTTATGCAGAATAAGAAAGTGGTAGCTTATGCTTCGCATCAATTGAGGGTGCATGAGCCGAATTATCCTACCCATGACCTTGAATTAGCTGCGGTGGTTTTTGTGTTGATGATCTGGAGACACTATTTATATGGTTCAAGATTTGAGGTGTTCAGCGATCACAAAAGTTTGAAGTATCTGTTTGATCAGAAAGAGTTGAATATGAGGCAGAGAAGATGGTTTGAATTCTTGAAAGATTATGATTTCAGTTTGAGTTATCACCCAGGGAAAGCGAATGTGGTTGTGGATGCCTTGAGCAGGAAGACAATTCATATGTCAGCTTTGATGGTGAAAGAAATGGAGCTTATTGAGCAGTTCCAAGATTTGAGCATGGTTTGTGAGTTTACTACAGATGGTGTGATGTTGGGAAAATTGCAAGTGAAGAATGATTTCTTGGATATGATCAGAGAACATCAGAAGATGGATGTGAAACTTGTGGATTTGATGCAAGGAGCCGGAAGTGACTCCGGTGGTGATTTCAAGTTGGATGATGCGGGTGTGTTGAGGTTTTGGGGCAGAATTTGTGTGCCAGATAGGGCTGGCAATGAACCAAACCAACTCGAAGATAGTTCGGAATTCGACTCGATAATTAAATCGTTGAACTAGGTTCATGAACCAAATGAATTGAGTATGAGCGAAAAATTAAGTTCGTTAACTAAATGAGCTGAACTTGAATTATACATAGTTCGACTCGTTAGGTTCATGAGTCAACTCGATTACATATGAAAAGAATTATACTGTCTTTAAGATTAGGTTTAAATATTTACTTCAAATCTTAGACAGATTTAATCTTCAATTTAGTAGTTTTTGAATTAGACTCTCAAATGTATCTCTTGAAAGTTGTGTAGGTTTTGAATTAGTAGATTTCAAAGATAAAGTTAAATTTCAATATGATAACTTTTATTTTATTTTAATATTTTATTTAAAAAATATATATTTATTTAAAATGTCAAATATACTAAAATATATATATATATATATATATATATATATATATATATATATATATATATATATATATATATATATATATATATATATATATATATATATATATATATATATATATATATATATATATATATATATATATATATATATATATATATATATATATATATATATATATATATATATATATATATATATATATATATATATATATATATATATATATATATATATATATATATATATATATATATATATATATATATATATATATATATATATATATATATATATTTAAAAAAATAGTTTTTAAGTTCGTGAACCATGTGAGCTGAACCTAATGAGATGAACCTAACGAGTCGAACCGAACTGTTCGTGAACTTATAACGAGTCGAGTTTGAGCTTAAAAAAAAGTTCGTGTCGAATTCGAACTCGAACTCGAATTCGAACAATTCTTAACGAGTCGAGCCGAGCTGAGGTGAGTTCGACTCGACTCGACTCATTTCCAGCCCTAGTGCCAGATAACGATGAGTTGAAGAGGTCAATTTTGGACGAAGGACACCGTAGTAGCCTGAGTGTTCATCCAGGAGCTACGAAGATGTATCGTGATTTGAAAAAGTTGTTTTGGTGGTCAGGTATGAAGAAGGATATTGCTCGTTATGTTTATGCTTGTTTGGTATGTCAGAAATCGAAGGTGGAGCATCAGAGACCTTCTGGGATGATGTAACCGTTAGAGATTCCAATTTGGAAGTGGGATTGTATCGCCATGGATTTTGTTACGGGATTGCCAAATACGGCTGTCGCTTTCGCGAAAATAAGGTGCCGGCACAACAGAAGAGTCGCCACCTTTCGTTATTTATCCCTCGGAGCAGGAAAGGAAACGATCGGAAAAACCTAACGAAAAAGGGTGAGACAAGGTCGTCGCAACCATTATCTGGGTTCGGGAGTCGGTTACACAAGGGGAAGGTATTAGCACCCCTCACGTCCGTCGTACTCGACGGGATCCACGCTTGTTGTGTTTACTGGACGAGTTGGTTTATCTATCTACCTATCAAGGCTGGCTTAAAAAGAAAAGAAAATGACTCGGCAAAGCGTCGCACTTCATGCCTACGTATTCTCATCAGAGAACGAGAAATCAGAGTCAATCTAGTTCGACCTACGACGGGTTACGGGGAAGGTGGCTCGCCAATACATCAGTATTGTGCCTACGTACTCTCAGCAGATATGAGAGATCAGAGCTTACGTAGTTCGGGACACTACGGATTATTTTCTGTCTTTTACGGAAGAAGTGTTTTTTATGGTGTTTGCAATTTCAATCGCACTAGAGACTATGACCTGAGAGTGAATGCGTCGCATGTCACCCAAAGGGTACTGTTGCACCCCAAAATTTGACCAACATTTATTTACCTAGCATGATCATCTGCATCTCATTGATATGTGCGCAGTAGATCAAGTGGTATGATGACCCAGCAAGAACTACATGAGACTTTGAAGCTAGCCAAGGAAGTCATTCAAGTGTTCAAAGGTTGATATCTTTGTCAGAGAACTCAAGAGATCCTCAGAGAGATTGGTTGAAACCAAGGTTATGTGTCTCATAACTTGAGAGTTGTGGGAGCCCCTCAGATGATTCTGAGACTATGAGGATGGACTTGAAGCTTTGATAAAGCTTATGATATGTCTTGAAAGCCATCATGAAGCCTAGAGAGGTCATTGTGCAGGGATTCAGAAGACTCAGCCATGAGTGGTGGAATTAGGGTTTGACTCGGTCAACCCTAGGTTAACTGATGATTTGGAGAAGGTTGAGACCTAATCCAAGAGCCATGTGATCATGGATTGATGCATTGAGATGCTATAAGAATGATTCCTATACCAACTCATCATGGTTGAGGAGTTTGAGAAGTTTCAAGCTAGGGTTTCTAAGGCTTGACAATGTAAAATCCCCTAGTTTGATCCCTATCTTCAAGGCAGTTTAGCTCAAGATGTGATGGTCATCTCATCTTCCCCACATAATAAATGTTTTATAGCTTGTTCTTAGATTTAATTTGAGTACTAGAAGTCCTTGATAGGATTTGTAGAGCTCAAGTTATGACTTTGACAAATTACAGGTCATCTGAGGTATGTGAATCTGGGTCCTTGAAAGCCACCCAACTTGCATCCACCTTTTTCCCTAGTATAATGATTCCTATGAACTCTTGGTCAACATGAATGTTGTAGAGAATCTTCTTAGCTTTCTAGAGAGTACTATAAGTCCTTGATAGGATTTGTAGAACTCAAGTTATGGCTTTGACAAGTCAAGGGAATTTTGGTCATTTGGATATTATAGGTCATTTCAAGCATAAGGCCATATCTCCTATTTCCAAGCTTCAAATGGAAAAATCTTCAACATCAAACTTGCTTAGAATGATGTTTTAAGTCTAGTAGGGAGGTCATGAGATGTTGAAAAGGCTTGTATCAAAAAGTGATAAAAATGACCTAAAATGGAGGCATAAGTTAAATAAGTTGAAATTGGAAATTGGAAATCCCAAGTTACACATCCAAACCATGTTATATAATAGGTCATTTTGACTCTAAAAGACATTCTAAAAACAATGGTTCAGCCACAATTTTGATTTGAGGCCTAGATAATGGGGCTGCTTGGGAAATTGGTTGCTTGCATCTTAAGGCACAAAAGAAAAACTCAAAGAAACTCAATGTACAAGTTAGTTATGCATCTCGACACATCATAAATCTCATATGGGGAGAATTTCAAGTCAGAATTGGTGGTTGCAAGGGCTATGGCATGAGATAGCACATAAGGAGAAGTGAATTCATAAAATCATGACATGAGATTTCCAATTTCTCATGGGAAGGTTCTAGATGGTTCTAGATGATTCTAAACCACTCTATATAACATGTAGAACTTGCTCAGACGCAAGGTTGGTGTAAGATTTGAGAGAAGAGAGAGTTGGTCATTTCAATTGCTTCCATTGCAAGTTGAAAGTGAATTCCCTATTCTGAACCATTTCCATTCATTCTTTCCATCCATACACACTCCATTGATGATGGTGAAGCTGTGTATATCAATTTGAGAGCAAAACCATGGTGATTTGAGAAGATAGCATTTGGATTTTCAAGGTAGCAAGTCAGAATCGAATTCTGAGATTCAAGCACTCTCCCTCAAATCTTTTGCAAACAGTAGCTAGATCATCATCCAAGGAAGCTTTCTGAAGAATTTCAAGGCTTGAAGTGAAGGTTTTCACCATCTGTTGATCAAGAAATACCAGGTTTTCAAAATTCACTCTACACCATGATTTATGCATCTTTAGGTAGAATTGTTAGGGTAGAAATGTTAGAGACCAATAGGAGATGGATTTTGGAGAGTTAGGGATCAACTGATGAAGATTGAATATTGGACACCATTTCTTTAATGATCAAGAACTCGTGGTATAATGAGACATAACATGAATTAGATAGCTAATTTCATTCAGTGTGAGTTGGTGAGTATTCTGATGCAAGAAAATTCAAGAATTGTTGAAGTTGAGGATTGACCATAATTTCAATCTTGAATCGTGTTTCATGTTGGAGGAGGTTTCAGTGTAATCTAAGATCATGGTTAGATTCAGCATGAAATTCTAGGCAAGATAGGGTTTTGAATTTTGATTTTCCACGAAGAATTGATGAGGTTCGTGTTTGAGTAAGATGGAGTTTGGTGCTCTGCATTTCCATGGATTCTCTAAGAACCCTAGCTGGAGGTAGAAGACAAGTGCATGGCCATTGGATCGTGAGAGGACCATTGACTGAGATTAAGATCTGACGGACAGGATTTAATTCAAATTGAAGAGGGAAACCCTGAGTATGATGAAACGCAGCGTTTCATTAAAAGGACTTTGGGCTGGATTGCTAACAACACCCCATCTTCGTGGCCCACTTGGTTTTGAACTATATTTCATTGCTATCCACACCGTTTCATTTTCTTTTTTCTTTTCATTTTATTAATTGGTTTTCTGATTAATTGGGCCCAGCACGCATGACTACCTGCACCCCCATTTTTAGCCCATTGATGAAATGAATTGCATCTGGTTACTATCTGCACCCCAGTTTCATATTTTAATTTCATTTTCTTCCATTCTATGTTAAACTTTGAAAAACCATAATAAATGAAAAATGATGATTTTTAAGTGCGAATTTTTGCTCCCATTTTATATCCATGTCTAGAAAATTATCAAATAAAAATATTTGCATTTCATGCATTTTTAATATTTTTTGTGTATTTTCTATTTTAATAGCTTTTTTAATTCTTTTATGTTGATACATGAATTTGTAGAATTTTGTTTAGGTAGTTCCCTTAACATTTTTTGGCCATTCTTTTTAGGATAATTAGGATAGGACTTTAGCTTCCCCCTGGATTTATTCCATAATTTTGTGATGAATTTTAGGTTAGTTTTGCTTAGATGATTTTAGGTTGTGTAGGTTTAGGTTAATCCTAAATATAGGTCCATAATAACACTAGAATTTTGGGTTTCTAGGTTAAGTTAGACGTTGAGACATATAAGGGTATTAAGGGTAGGTATGTAGGATCCCTTAGGAATTATATTAGGTTTTAATATAGTGGTATACTATTTTTAGATGATTTTTGTAGTTGATGATTGTTTGTGTTGCCCTTGTGGGCTTGTATTTTTGTTTGCTTTGCTTTGTGGGCTTGGAGAGCTTGGTATTGCTTGGAGTAGCATTGAGGAGCATAGTAGGAGCATTGAGGAGCTTGAGAGCTTGATCTTATTTGTTTTTTTGATTGTTTTAGGGTTAGGGATTAGGGAGAGTTTAGACTTAGTTAACTTCTTTCTTAAACATGGATGATATCTTTCACCTCTATTCCTCCCTATGATTCAAAGTCCTTCCATGGTATACACCTCTCTCCTTTGGAGGGATAAGTGATAGTACCTAGGAAGTAGAACTTTTGAGGGAACCATTCCTTTGATGTTGAACCCTTATAGGTCACCTTTGGTGGTCAATAAGCAGTTCAATATCCCCAGCTTATCCAGTGAGTGATTTCCTCTGGTTTGATTATCTTGAGAGATGCTGAGCCTGAAGGTGAAGATGAAGACTTCATTGAAGAGTGTAGAAGAGGATGAATCCTTGAGTATTGCCATTCCAGCTGAAGCTTGAAGAGCAACAAGAGCAAGTTGACACTTGAAGACCCCTGAAGATGAAGTAAAGACTGAAGGATGAAGTTGATACTTCTAAGTGATTGAAGATTACTCTAAGAAGCTGAAGCTTGCAGGAAGGGAAGACCAAATTGAGACTGGTAGAGCAAAGGAAGCTTGAAGAACAAAGGAAGTTGATGCTTACTTTGAAGCTTGGATATCCTGAAGGAGATCAAGTTGATACTTGTGGTTGATAGTGAAGCCTGAAGGTGGAACTGATCAAGGAGCTGAAGCTTGAAGAGAAGATAAGTTGAAACTTATGTTGAAGGGTTGAACCCTGGAAAAGCAAATTGATATTTGTCAAGAGTGATGGAAGTCTGAATACTGAATTGCTGTTGGAAGAGCTGAAGCTTGGAGAGGAGTTGCTTTCTTCTCTGTTTTCTTTGTTGTATTGATGTGTTTTGTTTGACTTGCTTGATGCATTAGAATAAGTCCATATCTAGAATAGGTAGAATCTAGGAGCATGATTGCACTAGAGGTTGAGTTGCTCCCTCTGCTTGTATTGTTACTGTGTGGCTTTGCTTGCGGGTATTCGGTACAGCCCAGCTCCCTTGCCCATATGGTTTGTTTGCCTGATGGCATTTTATTTCATTTCTTCTGTATGATTGCAGTTGTTACTTCTGTTTTGCTTGATAGCATGTTGTTTTATATTTCAGTATGATTACTGTTATCCATTCTGGCTTGAGGTTGAGATGAGCTTGTGGAGGCTGAAGCCCCACACACATTTCCTCCCTCACTTGCATTGCATGCATTTTACTGTTTAAGCTGATGCTTTGTCTGTTTTGGTGTATCATTGACATGATCCCTTAGGACTCTCATTTCCTTTGATAAGGAATTGATGATAGAACTTTAGGTTGAAACCTATGCATGACAACTTCTAGGAGTTCCCTGTTCAAACCTCAACCATAGGATGAATCCTTGGCATGACAACAGTAGGACTTGATAGTCTCCCTCCTAGTTGGGCCTGTTCTCTTCTCATCTCAAAACAGTTTAGATACAGTAATCATGAATGATTTCTTTCGCACGTTGCGAGCCTTAAGCTATCTGAGAAAGGATTGTGGGAGAGTTTCTTTTCCACAGTCTGGATGTTTAGTATGGTACCCTTTGGGTGACATGCGACGCATTCACTCTCAGGTCATAGTCTCTAGTGCGATTGAAATTGCAAACACAATAAAAAACACTTCTTTCGTAAAAGACAGGAAATAAACCGTAGTGTCCCGAACTACGTGAGCTCTGATCTCTCATGCCTGTTGAGAGTACGTAGGCACAATAATGATGTATTGGCGAGCTACCTTCCCCCATAACCCGTCGTAGGTCGAACTACGTTGACTCTGATTTCTCGTTCTCTGATGAGAATACGTAGGCATAAAGCGCGACGCTTTGCCGAGTCAGTTTCTTTTCGTTTTAAGCCAGCCTTGATAGGTAGGTAGATAAAACCAACCCGTCCAAGTAATCACAACAAGCGTGGATCCCGTCGAGTACGACGGACGTGAGGGGTGCTAATACCTTCCCCTTGCGTAACCGACTCCCGAACCCAGACAATGGTTGCGACGACCTTGTCTTACCCTTTTTCGTTAGGTTTTTCCGATCGTTTCCTTTCCCGCTCTGAGGGATAAATAACGAAAGGTGGCGACTCTTCTGTTGTGCCGACACCTTATTTTCGCGTAAGCGACAGCTGGCGACTCTGCTGGGGATCGAACCCAGAATCTCTGGTTCTTCGGTTCCCTATGCGAGTCAATTCTAGCGCTTGTATGATTACTTGTTGGGTTGTGTTTATTTATCGCATTTTTATTTCCCGCACTTTATTTTCAGTATGATATGATTATCTGTGCTGTTGTGGGAAGGGCATTCTGATGAGTGAGAAGCCAGACCCAGGCTTGAGTGCACCATAGCATTAGTTGTGGAAATTAGTGGGCGCGTGCTTGCTTTGCAGGCACTAGTGTCTCATGAAATCCACGCTCAGACGAGGTTCTCCCGGTTGGCTTCTCTTTCAACCCTTTGGGTTGAGACGGTTGCTGGTTTGGTGGATTGTCGACTCTGGGGACCGATCATTTGTGATTCAGCCGAGTGAGGCCGCTTCATGAGCTGGTGATGCCACACCTTCTGGGTATCGTATCACCCCTCTTGAATGTCTGTGACGCTGATGAACGCATAGGATGCCGAACTTGAGTCAGTTTATGTCCATACCTATGAGCGGGGTTGGGTTTATTGCAGGAAACCTTGACCTTCAGACCACCTGGTTTTCTTGACAGTGAATCAGTTTTGTTGGTACCGGGGTTTCTCTGTTGCAGACTTGTCTGTTCTTGATAGAGCAGGTTTTGATCAGAGGATCTTATCATCAGATGTGTGTTTGTTCTTGATAGAGCAGATTTTTGATTGGGGTCTGAAGATCTCATCAGCAGATGTGTTTGTTCTTGATAGAGCAGATTTTTGATCGGGGTCTGAAGATCTCATCAGCAGATGTTGTTTGTTCTTGATAGAGCAAATTTTTGATTGGGGTCTGAAGATCTCATCAGCATATGTTGTTTGTTCTTGACAGAGCAGATTTCTTGGTCCTACATCGGAGGTCCTTATTATCAGACATTTGTTCTTGACAGAGCAGATTTCTTGGTCCTACATCAGATATTATCAGACATTTGTTCTTGACAGAGCAGAATTATGATCCTATGTCTATGGCCCTATCAGATGGTGGTTCTTGGCAGATCAGATTTGTGGTCCTACACCGGGGTTTTCTTCTTATCAATGGTTGTTCTTGATAGAGCAGCGTCATGGTTTTGCTGATACAGAATCTCCACAGCACCAGTTGCCCGGATCTCTTATTGCATGACTGCATTTTGCATTAGTTTGCATACTCATTTGCATTTCATTAACGTGTGTCTGTGTTGCAGGTACCGTTTTCCCTGATCCAGGATTTCTTGCCTCCTATTGTATCGTTATGGGTTCTTTGAGGAAGACCGTGGCTTACAAGTTCCCTGCCCCCGATGTGGTTAAGTTGACTGGTTTGATAGCTTTAACAGATGATTCTGTGAGGGATGAGTTCAGAAAATCTTACGGCAGGTTGCTCAGTTTGGTTCGTAAAACTTCTGTGTTCGAGTTGAATGGGTTGCACGCTCTGCTGCAGTTCTACGACCCTCTGCTGAGATGTTTCACTTTCCAGGATTTCGTTCTCGCACCCACGCTGGAAGAGTATGCTGATTTGTTAGGTGTGTCTATCAAGAGGCAGATGCCTTTTGTTCACATGGATGCTGAGCCTGATCTGGCTGGTTTAGCTCCTTCACTTCATCTGGACGCCTCCGAGTTGGTGTTGACTAGTTGGAATAAGGTTCCTGGGTTCTCCTTGCGGTTTCTAGTGGGTAAGGCTCAGTAGTGTGCCAAGGACGGATGTTGGGCCGCGTTCAATGCCATCCTCGCTCTGTGCATATATGGCATTATTTTGTTCCCCAATATGCCCTACTTTGTAGACTTCGACGCCTTCCACATCTTTGCTTCAGGGAATCCAGTCCCTACCTTGATCGAAGATGTCTACCATTCTATCCACTATAAAAACGAGAACAGGAGGGGTAAGAACGTCTCATGCTGTGTACCCTTGCTCTACAAATGGCTTGATAGTCATCTGCCCAAGAAGGGTCATTTTGTCTCGTCTGCAGCCACAGCTGAGTGGTCCGAGCGTCTGATGAGTTTATCTGCAGAGGATATTGACTGGTTCGACAGAGACAGGTTGGGTACTGAGGTGATCTTCAGTTGAAGCAGGTTTCCGAACGTGCCTTTGATAGGCAGGAAGGGCTGTATAAACTACAATCCATCGTTGCTAGTTTGACAGTTCGCGTATGCTTTGAGAACTCCGCCGAAGGATGAAGAGGTACAGGAATCTCTGTACTTCACTGGTATTCTAGAGGGGGGTCTGTTGTCCAAGCTTCAGCACGTGTGGAATGGTATCAGTAAGCGAGGAAAGCCATTGCTGGGAAAAAGCAACAGTCAAGCCTACCATCCGTATTTAACTTGGATCAGAGCTAGGGCAGATGCTATAGGGATGCCGTTTCCTCATGCCAAGCCAGAAAGCCCTCCAATGATTGAAGAGCCTACTACTGTGCCCATTCAGCAGCATAATCAATAGGCATGGCAAAAAAACCCAGACCCGTCGGGGCCTGCCTGGACCCGCCCCGAAATTAGCGGGGAAAACCCGGTTTGAGTGGGTACGGGTGCGGGTGCGGGGAAAATCCAATTTTTAATTACGGGTGCGGGTACGGGTGCGGGTAGACACTAAGACCCGCCCGCACCCGCCCCCGCCCCGCCCCCGAATAATTTATTTTAATTTAATTCTCTTACTTTACTTATTTTAATATTTATTTATTAATTATATTTTTAATTAAATTATTAATACATTTATTACAATTAAAATAAATAAATTAATCAAGTTAATATTCATTTACTAATTAAAATTTTAATTAAATAAATAATTAATTTATTAAAATAATCAATTTTTTAATTAAGTTATTAATTTTTATTGTAATTAAAAATAAAAAAAAATTTCCGGGTGGGGGCGGGGCGGGTGCGGGTGCACCCGTTCTCTACTGGGGGCGGGTCTGGGTGGTAAATTTTTACCCCCGGTCGGGTTTGGGGGCGGGGGCGGGTGTGTTACATGAAAGAGGGTGCGGGTGCGGGTATAGTAAAACCCGCCCCCGACCCGCCCCGTTGCCATCCCTAATAATCAGGTGTTGGCTGAGCGGGATGAATTGAAGTGGGCGAACGAAGAACTGGAAAAGGAATTGGCTCAGCTCCGAAGCGAGAGGAACGAAGCCGTTCATTCTTTCAAAAGGCAGACAGAGTTGGTGAACCAGCTAGGTATAGACTTGACTAAGCAGATAGTCGAGCGTGAACGCATGGGTCAAGACTTCAAAGCTGTCAACGACGTACTGGCTACGAAGAAACAACACTTGGACGAGGCATATCGGAGGATATCTAAGTTCAACCAGCAATGGAAAGCTTCCCTGGCCACCAGGAAAGAGCGGGAGGATAAGCTGATGCTACAGATCTCCAAGCTGGAAGCCCAGGTGAAGGACATTGAGAAAAGGTTTGATGAAGAAACCGCCCGCAGATACGCCGCCGAAGGCCAGCTCAACAAAGCTCTCGCTAACCTGAAGGAGCGCAAGCTGACGTTTGAGTCCAAGAAGCGGAAGCTAGAAGATTGCTTCGGCGAAGGAGCATGGGAAGATTCGGTCGAAGGTCTTCAGTACACCATTGTGCAGAGGGAATTGCTCGTCGAGGGGTTGCTCACTCTGCCAGATCATCCAGAAATGAAGGAGTTGTTAGAAGAGTATCGCGCCCGTGGCCGTACTTGACTATTTGTATTCCTTTTGTTTTGATCATTGTTGTATGCTGACCATCACCAGGCTTGTTGGTTGAGGTCATGCTGTTGATTCATCTTGTACTCGCTGATGCTATGTACTGCCTTGATAGGCTTTCTTTATATATGAGATTATTGTTTCCATGATTGGACTCGGACTTCTTCTTATTATTATTATCAGCACTGGCACTCAGGCACTAGGATCGGGGGAAATCTCCCTAACACACAGACACACGCATGCATATGCATGAAGCATTTGCATGACGAGCATTTTGTTGTTTTTCCTAACCCTTTTGTGTTTACCAGGTTTTTCAGGTTTACAGGTTGTCCCAGGTTGTTTTCGGTGGTTCCAGGATTGATCAGAGACTAATTCACCGTTATCCGACTAGAGCTAATCATACCAGGATCATGGATCAAGTGCAAAATGATGTTCAGGAGCTCCGCGAAAGGATGGATCGCTTCATGGAGCTCATGCAAGTGGTCGCCAATGGCCAGGACCAGCTCAGACCTTTGGTTCAGCCTTTGATCTCCAGGGTTGATAGTAACGGCGTGCTCCACGGTGGGACTGTGCCTACTCCTCCACCAGTTGAAACTCCGCAGAATGGTGTCCCCGTGGCCGGGGGCAACGGCAGTGCTAATGGCAATGTGATGGCCAACATTGGACTCAATACGACGGGCGTCGGTAATGGGAGTCTGGGACCTATGTCAATGTCGGGCCGGGCAACGGCAATGCAGGCGTCGGGAATCTGTTTGTGCCTCATCCATGGCTTGAGGATCATCAGGATGATGTGTTCTCTCAAAGAGGTGCTGAAGGGGAGCTGAATGCTGAAGCGCGGCTTAGATTCAAGGCACTTGAAGATAAAATGAGAGATATCGAGAATCAGAATACTTTGGGCGTTGATATGTCCAAGCTGGGATTAATTGCTGATTTCAAGGTGCCTCCTAAGTTCAGGGTACCCGACTTTGAAAAATATAAGGGCACCACTTGCCCTCGTGTCCACCTAAGATCGTACTACAGGAAGATGTCTGCTTATTCCGAAGACGAGAAGTTGCTGATGCACTTCTTCCAAGACAGTCTTTCCGGGCCATCCCTCGAGTGGTACATGGGTCTGGAGCCCACTAGTGTGCGCACATGGAAGGATATCGCTGAAGCGTTTGTGCACCACTACCAGTACAATAGCGACTTGGCCCCGAACCGAGTCCAGCTGCAGAACCTGTCGCAGAGGAATAATGAAGGATTTAAGGAGTATGCCCAGCGGTCGCGTAAGTTGGCCGCTCGGGTTCAGCCGCCGATGGTTGAACGCGAGCTCGTGCAGATGTTTGTTGCCACCCTCCCGGGGGTTTACTATGAAAAGTTAGTCAGCGGTATGTCCGGGACGTTCTCAGCTCTCATCATCATGGGTGAGCACGTCGAGAATGGGATCAAGATCGGGAAAATTCAAGGTGAGTCATCCTCCGCTGGAGGAGGTGGAAAGAAACCTTATGCTGGCAAAAGGCGAGAAGGAGATGCGAGCGCTATGACCAACGCTCGAAGGAAGGGCAAAGGCCCTCAGCAGCAGGTAGCCAGTATAAATATCCCGGCAGCTCCGCAGCACCAGCAGCAACCGAATCAACAGGGATATAGAAAGTACCAGAATCGGGCATCTTTGGCAAACTGTCACTTCGAGGCACCGCCCATGTCGTACGCGCAGCTCTTGCAGACTTTGCTTCAGCTACAGTTGGTCCAGAAGAGGACGATGGCTCCCTTGACAGGGGCACCTCCGCCGGGCTACGACGCCAATGCCACTTGTGATTTTCATTCAGGGGCACCGGGCCACACAATCGAGAACTGCAAAGCCTTCAAGCACAAGGTGCAGAACTTGGTGGATGCCAAGATCGTTAACTTCTCCAACAATGTGCCCAATGTCACGAAGAATCCTATGCTGAATCATAGGGGAGGCGGAGTGAACGCAATTATCGAGGAAGAGAGCGCGGATCTGTCGACTAATGTCAGAGATCTGAAGACACCGCTTAGCTTCGTTAAAGCTAAGTTGCTGAAAAGAGGGTTCTTTCCAGGATGCGGAGAGTTATGTATGGACTGTGCCACACATTCTGATGGATGTGAGTAGTTGGTAGAAGGAATTCAAAGTCTGATGACTGAGGGGATTCTGCAGTTTAGCCGGAGGGCTGAAGGTGGATCAGGAGAGGTAGTGCTGAAGCAGGCCGATGAAGTCGCCACCATCCCTTGCCAGCCGATAACTATTTCGACACCCAGACCGCCTACAATTACTATTACCAAAGCCGGGTCGATACCCTTCGAGAGCACTAACGTCGTTCCGTGGCATTATGGGGCTGAAGTCTATTGCAACAGACAGAGGTTGGAGCTAGAGCCGTATGGGTCGACTGTGGAGAACCTCGCAGGAATCAGTGGTATTACTCGCAGCGGAAGAGTGTTTGCACCGCCAGAGGTTGTGGCGGATAAAGCGGTCAGAGCTGATGCGGCCGATAAGGGTAAAAGCAAAGCCGTCGAAGAGGTCCCGTGTGGGGCAGAAAAAGACTTGCTCGTTAAAGATGCCGAGGAGTTTATGCGGTTAATTAAAAAGAGTGACTACAAGATTGTAGACCATCTCCATCAGACGGCCTCGAAGATTTCCATCTTAAACCTGTTGCTGTGTTCTGAAGCACACCGCAACGCGCTGCTGAAGGTGCTGAACGCTGCCTACGTACCGTAAGAAATATCGGTGAATCAGCTAGAAGAGGTCGTAGCCCATGTGAATGCTGGCAATGGGCTAGGGTTCACAGACTTGGAGCTGACACCAAAAGGGAGGAATCACAATAGCGCCCTGTACATCTCGATAGAGTGTAGGGGCACAATCATGTCGCACGTGCTGGTGGACACGGGTTCGTCGCTTAATGTTCTTCCGAAGAAGGCATTAATGAAGTTGGATACTCTTGGATTGGTTTGCACACCCAGTGATTTGGTTGTGAAAGCGTTCGACGGAACTAAACGACACGTTTTCGGAGAGATGACCCTGCCGATCCAAGTCGGGCCAGAAACGTTCGACGTGGTCTTTTATATTATGGACATCATGCCTGCCTACAGTTGTCTCTTGGGTCGGCCGTGGATCCATGCTGGTGCCGTGACCTCCACGTTGCACCAAAAGCTCAAATATGCTGTCGGAGGAAGCATCGTAACCGTGTGTGGCGAGAAGGACATAATGGTGAGCCATTTGTCGTCCTTCAAGTATGTGGAAATGGATTTCGAAATCCATGAGACTCTTTGCCAAGCATTCGAAGCTGTCAATGTGAAGGAAGTAGCTCCTGTAGTCACAAAAAAGGCAGAGATGAATCTCTCCTCATTCAAAGAAGCTCGGGCCGTCGTCCAAGCCGGATCTACCCCAGGCTGGGGGCGTATTTTGGAGATACCCAACAAGCAAGATAAGTATGGGTTGGGATATTCTCCTGGAGCTGAAGCTTCTTCTTCTTCGTCTAGCAGTGCGTCTCGAGGTAAAGGGCCGATCCAATTTACCAGTGGCAGAGTGATTTTCGAAAGCATCAACGCAACGTCTGAAGACAGCGGGGATAGCGATTGTGACCTCGACTCTTGGATACAGCCAAGCAAGCCAGGCGAGGGCCTCAACAATTGGACCATCAAGGATATCATCCAGATGACAAGTGAAGAGTAATGATTTACTTTTTCCAATCATTGTACAACCCTATGTCCTACCCGGGGCATAGTGGTTTTATTGTCAGGGCCTTGCTGGATTATGTACATGCATTTTGTTAATAAATCAAAGGCGTTTTCTTCGTATTCAAATTTTGTGATCTCTGTTATTCCTGTTTTATATTTGTTTTGAAAAACAGTAAAATGGCAATGAGGTTTGTGCTAACCTGCGCATCCTTGTTTTAAACTTAACCCTTGTTATTGCAGGATCCACATAACAGATGACATCGACTCTGGACCTTCTACGGCTCACTTCGACTTCGATTGCCTGATCTATCAAGCCGAAGAAGAGATTGATGAAGACGAAGACCTTCCTGAAGAGTTGGCCCGCTTGTTGAAACAAGAGGAGAAGGTTATTCTGCCTCATGAGGAGGAGATCGAAATCGTGAATCTGGGTTCTGAAGAGCTCGTCAGAAATGTTAGGATAGGGGCTGCATTGCAGAGTGATGTCAAGCAGAGATTAGTCGAGATGCTAAAAGAGTATAGTGACGTCTTTGCTTGGTCATACGAAGATATGCCCGGACTTGACACTGACATTGTGGTCCACCACTTGCCGTTGCGAGAAGATTGTCCTCCCGTCAAGCAGAAGCTTAGGAGGACACGACCAGATATGGCCGTTAAGATCAAAGAAGAAGTGCAGAAAGAGCTTGATGCTGGCTTCTTAGCGGTCACCACTTACCCTCCGTGGGTCGCCAACATAGTACCTGTACCGAAGAAGGACGGTAAGGTACGCATGTGCGTCGATTATTGGGATTTGAATAGGGCGAGCCCCAAAGATGATTTCCCGTTGCCTCATATCGATGTGTTGGTCGACAACACAGCCCAGTTCTCCGTGTTTTCGTTCATGGATGGCTTCTCCGGTTACAACCAGATCAAGATGGCGCCAGAGGACATGGAGAAAACGACGTTTATCACTCCCTGGGGAACATTTTGCTATAAGGTAATGCCTTTCGGTCTGAAGAACGCAGGGGCCACTTACCAACGAGCAATGGTTACTTTGTTTCATGACATGATTCATCATGAGATTGAAGTCTATGTTGATGACATGATTGCGAAGTCCCAAACGGAGGAGGGGCATCTGGTCAATTTGCTGAAGCTTTTTGAGAGGCTTAGGAAATTCAGGTTGAGGCTGAATCCTAACAAATGTACTTTCGGAGTACGGTCCAGAAAGTTACTGGGGTTTATTGTAAGTGAACGAGGCATCGAGATCGATCCTGCGAAAATAAAAGCCATTCAAGAAATGCCAGTGCCGAGAACAGAAAAAGAAGTTCGTGGTTTCTTGGGCCGAATAAACTATATTGCAAGGTTTATCTCTCAGCTCACAGCCACGTGTGAACCGATGTTCAAGCTTTTAAAGAAAGATCAGGCGATTATCTGGAATGAGGATTGCCAGAAGGCATTTGACAAGATAAAGCAGTATCTCCAAGAACCTCCAATCTTGATACTCCCAGTGGCTGGACGGCCATTAATCATGTACTTGACAGTTCTTGAGAATAGTATGGGGTGCGTTCTCGGTCAACACGACGAGACGGGCAGAAAGGAGCATGCCATTTACTACTTGAGTAAGAAGTTCACGAACTGTGAATCTCGTTACTCGATGCTGGAGAAGACGTGTTGTGCACTAGCCTGGGCTGCCAAACGTCTACGACAGTACATGCTCAATCACACCACCATGCTAATTTCGAAGATGGATCCGATCAAGTACGTCTTCGAGAAGCAGGCTCTTTCGGGCAGGATTTCCAGATGGCAAATGGTGTTAACGGAATATGATATTCAGTACGTTCCCTAGAAGGCCATCAAGGGAAGCGTATTGTCTGACTACCTTGCCGAACAGCCGATCGAGGATTACCAGCCGATGAAATTTGAATTCCCTGATGAGGATATTATGTTTCTCAAAGCGAAGGATTGCGATGAGCCGTTGCCCGACGAGGGGCCAGATAGGAAATCCCAGTGGAAGTTGATATTCGACGGGGCGGTTAATTCCTATGGAAGTAGCATCAGGGCTATCATCACGACTCCCCACGGATCCCACATCCCGTTCACTACGAGACTGACGTTTCCAGTCACCAACAATGAGGCGGAGTACGAAGCATGCATCATGGGTCTAGAGGAGGCAATTGATTTGAGAATCAAGAACCTAGACGTATATGGTGACTCAGCGCTTGTGATCAACCAAATTAAAGGGGAGTGGGAGACTCGTCAATCAAATTTGCTGCCGTATATGAACTATGCCAGAAGGCTACTTCCGTTCTTCGATCGAGTGGAACTCCACCATGTGCCTAGAGCAGAAAATCAGATGGCTGATGCCTTAGCCACGTTGGCTTCAATGTATAAAGTCAATTTTTGGAATGAGGCCCCAAGAATTGTGTTTTCCCGTCTTGATAGACCGGCATTCGTCTTTGCAATCGAGGAAGCCGCTGACGGCAAGCCATGGTTCCATGACATCCAGACTTTCCTTATGACTAAGGAGTATCCGGCGGGGGCGTCAACCCAGGATAGGAAGACTCTGAGGAGGCTGTCTGGAAATTTTTATCTCAATCCTGATGGAGTTCTGTATAAGAGAAACCACGATCTCGTGCTACTTAGATGTGTAGATGAGAAAGAGGCAAGCATGCTCCTGGAAGAAGTCCATGAAGGCACATTTGGTACGCACGTCGGCGGGCATGCTATGACAAGAAAGATCCTGAGAGCAGGATACTACTGGCTGACGATGGAATCGGATTGCTTTAAATTCGCGAAGAGATGTCATAAATGCCAGATTTATGCTGATAAGGTTCATGTGTCGCTGTGCCCGTTGAATGTCATGTCCTCCCCGTGGTCGTTCTCCATGTGGGGCATTGACATGATAGGCAAGATCGAGCCCACTGCATCCAACGGTCATCGCTTCATTCTAGTAGCTATCGACTACTTCACCAAGTGGGTGGAAGCAACCTCATACGCTAATGTGACCAAGCAGGTAGTGGCTAAATTCATAAAGAGGGACATCATCTGTCGTTACGGAATTCCTGAGCAGATCATTACTGACAATGGTTCGAATCTTAATAACAAGATGATGAAGGAGCTATGCCAGAGTTTCAAGATTGAACACCACAACTCATCTCCTTACCGGCCGAAGATGAATGGCGCCGTTGAAGCGGCCAATAAGAACATAAAGAAGATTGTTCAGAAGATGGTTGTGACCTACAAAGACTGGCACGAGATGCTGCCATTTGGACTGCACGGTTATCGTACGACGGTACGTACGTCAACCGGGGCAACTCCCTTCTCCTTGGTGTACGGTATGGAAGCTGTCCTACCGTTGGAAGTTGAGATTCCTTCTTTGCGAGTTTTGGTTGATGTGAAACTCGACGAGGCAGAATGGATTACGAATCGACTGAACCAACTCAGCCTGATGGACGAGAAGAGGTTAGCATCGATTGCATTTGGTCGTCTGTATCAAAGCCGAATGAAGAAAGCTTATGATAAGAAGGTGCGTCCCAGAAGCTTTCAGACGGGTGATCTCGTCCTAAAGAAGATTCTTCCTCAACACTCCGATCACCGGGGCAAGTGGACCCCGAATTACGAAGGTCCGTACATCGTCAGCAAGGTCTTCTCGGGAGGAGCTTTGTTGTTATCCACGATGGATGGTGAAGATTTTGCATCCCCGGTGAACGCGGACGCAGTTAAAAAATACTTTGCTTGAAAGCGACCCGCTGGACAAAAAAGGAGAGTCCAGGCAAAAATGGGGCATCCCGGCGAACCAAAAACAGAATAAAAGGTTCGGGCAAAAGTTAGGGATATAAATTGAAAAATGTACACCCGCGAAGTCGAAAACCTACACTGGGCGGCTTCGGCAAAAAAGGGTATCCCAGTAAACTGAAAACCCGCAAAGGGCGGTTCACGCAAAAGTTAGGGATTTGAAAAAGCAAATGACTACGTTCCGCGTGTGGACTTTCTTTGTTTAGTGGTTCGGAAGACCTGAGGGCCGTTTATCTGAATCAATCTCTTCCGAAGCTGAAGCGTCGGAGAAGTATCGAAGTCGAGTGGGTCATAGAGGGATCACCTCATGGTGTCCGTCTGCGCCTCGTTGCCGACATTTGTATATACTGATGTATATTTATGTTTCATTTTGCGCAGCTTCCTCATTCTAGGAGCTTGCCTCTGTTGTAAAACAATTTTACCCATTCAGGGGTTCATTATCAATAAAATGTATACTATTCAGCAATTCTGTTTTCCTGTTTAGCATTTATCTGTTTTGTTTGCGAAAAAGAACGCCGATGTTTTTGATAAAATGCGCATACATAAACGTACTGGCTTAGGCCACTGATTATTGAAACAATGAATTACTTGAATATTGTCACGAGATAATAACCTTGATAGGTCCCTTTGAGAAGGGTATCTTGTCTGTTTGTTTGTGTTGTCACAGGTGTGGCATATTCCAGGCAGTGCACCGTGCGCATCCCGAAGAAGGATGATTCCTCTTTCTCTAGCAGAGTTCAGTAGCCTCTCCTTGCAGAGTCCGAACGCGAGATAGTGAGCATTGACATGTCTCACCGGCAAGAAGAATGATTTCTCCTCCCTCAGCCGAGTTTGCAGATCCCCAAGAAAGCCGAATCCTTGGAAGCTGCTCAAGCCATGATTGGTTTTCCCCAGTGGAAGGTTGAACAGCCGAAGTTGTTTCCCCACAGAGTCGTTATCTCCAGAGAAGTAGCCATGAAGGTCACGCAGGTTATTCCCGCGATTGACATCACTTTCCCTCAACAGGTCCAGGTTCTCGTAGAGCTTCGTTCCCCCGCAGCAGTCAACTGAAGTTGTCGCCCCGCAGCAGTCAACTGAAGTTGTGTCCCCTGTGGAGTCCAATTGATATTGGCGTGACCATGTTCTCCTCAGCAGGATGATTCCTCTATCTGAGTAGTTCTTTCTCCTTGACAGGAGGATTCCCCCTTCGGCATTTATTTTGCTGAAGGGATCGCATCATTGTGCATGATTACATAGCATTTATCATAAACGCATAGCATTTCCACCGTGTGGAGCATTGCACTATTGCCGAAGCATATGCATAATAAACATGATCTAGGTTGTTATCGTTCTTGTTTTGCAGGTGTTCCGCCGCAGAATCAATTGCTCAGGATGATTCCTGACATTCTCCCCAATGAAGCCGCTTGTTCAAGATGATTCTTGAGGTCCCCAGCGAAGTCTTCGGTTCAAGATGATTCTTGAATTCCCCAGCAGGGCCGTTTGCTTAAGATGATTCTTAAGACCCCAGTGCAGTCACCAGAGTTGAGTGCTCAAGTTGATACCTAGAGTCACCATTAAAGGTTGCCCAGGATGATTCCTGAAATCCCCAACAAAGTGTTCGCTCAGGATGATTCTTGAAATCTCCAGCATGGTTATCGGTCCAAGATGATTCTTGAAGTCCTCAGCAGAGTTGATCTCCAGAATGATTTCTGGATCCCCGAAGCGGAGTTACTTGATAGTTCTCCAGCATCCCCAGCAGGTTTTCGAACGGCGAAGTCGAAACCTCCCTTGAAGACTCCATGATTGAAGTCTGACCGTGTTAATGAAGCAGTTCTCTCAGCTGATGCGGAGTGCCCGATGGAAGAGGTTTAGATATTCCCAGTTGGCTCATGATTGACCAAGAATTATATTCTCGACCCGCTGATGAAGTCCGGCTGATGCCCGACAGTTTCTTTGAATGCCTGATGGCATGATCAACCTGATGGTTGAAGTCCGGTTGATGCCCGACAGTTTCTTTGAATGCCTGATGGCATGATCAACCTGATGGTTGAAGTCCGGCTGATGCCCGACAGTTTCTTTGAATGCCTGATGGCATGATCAACCTGATGGTTGATGTCTGGCTGATGCCCGACAGTTTTCTTTGAATGCCTGATGGCATGATCAACCTGATGGTTGAAGTCCGACTGATGCCCGACAGTTTCTTTGAATGCCTGATGGTTGAAGTCCGGATGATGCCCGACAGTTTCTTTGAATGCCTGATGGCATGATCAACCTGATGGTTAAAGTTCGGCTGATGCCCGACAGTTTCTTTGAATGCCTGATGGCATGATCAACCTGACGGTTGAAGTCCGGCTGATGCCCGACAGTTTTCTTTGAATGCCTGATGGCATGATCAACCTGATGGTTGAAGTCCGGCTGATGCCTGATGGCATGATCGACTACGTATTACCAGTTACCGTGTGACCAACTCTCCAGCTAGTTGTCGTGCAGCTATTATTTCAGTTTTCGAAGATTTGTTCACGTCAAAGTATCGTGTGCTTGTGCAGTTGGCAAATTTCCGGGTTTATCGGTATTCAACCGTCTCGCACCTTGATTGGCTGAGAGCCGGTCGCCTCACCCAGTCAGGTTCAAGCCATTTGAATAGGGGCAGCTGTTGCACCCCAAAATTTGACCAACATTTATTTACCTAGCATGATCATCTGCATCTCATTGATATGTGGGCAGTAGATCAAGTGGTATGATGACCCAGTAAGAACTACATGAGACTTTGAAGCTAGCCAAGGAAGTCATTCAAGTGTTCAAAGGTTGATATCTTTGTCAGAGAACTCAAGAGATCCTTAGAGAGATTGGTTGAAACCAAGGTTGTGTGTCTCATAACTTGAGAGTAGTGGGAGCCCCTCAGATGATTCTGAGACTATGAGGATGGACTTGAAGCTTTGAGAAAGCTTATGAGATGTCTTGAAAGCCATCATGAAGCCTAGAGAGGTCATTATGCAGGGATTCAGAAGACTCAGCCATGAGTGGTGGAATTAGGGTTTGACTGGGTCAACCCTAGGTTAACTGATGATTTGGAGAAGGTTGAGACCTAATCCAAGAGCCATGTGATCATGGATTGATGCATTGAGATGCTATAAGAATGATTCCTAGACCAACTCATCATGATTGAGGAGTTTGAGAAGTTTCAAGCTAGGGTTTCTAAGACTTGACAGTGTAAAATCCCCTAGTTTGATCCCTATCTTCAAGGCAGTTTAGCTCACGATGTGATGGTCATCTCATCTTCCCCACATAATAAATGTTATAGAGCTTGTTCTTAGCTTTAATTTGAGTACTATAAGTCCTTGATAGGATTTGTAGAGCTCAAGTTATGACTTTGACAAATTACAGGTCATCTGAGGTATGTGAATCTGGGTCCTTGAAAGTCACCCAACTTGCATCCAACTTTTGCTCTAGTAGGATAATTCCTATGAACTCTTGGTCAACATGAATGTTGTAGAGCATCTTCTTAGATTTCTAGAGAGTACTAGAAGTCCTTGATAGTATTTGTAGAACTCAAGTTATGGCTTTGACAAGTCAAGGGCATTTTGGTCATTTGGATATTATAGGTCATTTCAAGCATAAGGCCATATCTCCTATTTCCAAGCTTCAAATGGAAAAATCTTCAACATCAAACTTGCTTAGAATGATGTTTTAAGGCTATTAGGGAGGTCATGAGATGTTGAAAAGGCTTGTATCAAAAAGTGATAAAAATGACCTAAAATGGAGGCATAAGTTAAATAAGTTGAAATTGGAAATTGGAAATCCCAAGTTACACATCCAAACCATGTCATATAATAGGTCATTTTGACTCTAAAAGACATTCTAAAAACAATGGTTCAGCCACAATTTTGATTTGAGGCCTAGATCATGGGGCTGCTTTGGAAATTGGTTGCTTGCATCTTAAGGCACAAAAGCAAAACTCAAAGAAACTCAATGTACAAGTTAGTTATGCATCTCGACACATCATAAATCTCATATGGGGAGAATTTCAAGTCATAATTGGTGGTTGCAAGGGCTATGGCATGAGATAGCACATAAGGAGAAGTGAATTCATAAAATCATGACATGAGATTTCCAATTTCTCATGGGAAGGTTCTAGATGGTTCTAGATGATTCTAAACCACTCTATATAACATGTAGAACTTGCTCAGATGTAAGGTTGGTGTAAGATTTGAGAGAAGTGAGAGTTGGTCATTTCAATTGCTTCCATTGCAAGTTGAAAGTGAATTCCCTATTCTGAACCATTTCCATTCATTCTTTCCATCCATACACACTCCATTGATGATGGTGAAGCTGTGTATATCAATTTGAGAGCAAAACCATGGTGATTTGAGAAGATAGCATTTGGATTTTCAAGGTAGCAAGTCAGAATCGAATTCTGAGATTCAAGCACTCTCCCTCAAATCTTTTGCAAACAGTAGCAAGATCATCATCCAAGGAAGCTTTCTGAAGAATTTCAAGGCTTGAAGTGAAGGTTTTCACCATCTGTTGATCAAGAAATACCAGGTTTGCAAAATTCACTCTACACCATGATTTATGCATCTTTAGGTAGAATTGTTAGGGTAGAAATGTTAGAGACCAATAGGAGATGGATTTTGGAGAGTTAGGGATCAACTGATGAAGATTGAATATTGGACACCATTTCTTTGATGATCAAGAACTCGTGGTATAATGAGACATAACATGAATTAGATAGCTAATTTCATTCAGTGTGAGTTGGTGAGTATTCTGATGCAAGAAAATTCAAGAATTGTTGAAGTTGAGGATTGACCATAATTTCAATCTTGAATCGTGTTTCATGTTGGAGGAGGTTTCAGTGTAATCTAAGATCATGGTTAGATTCAGCATGAAATTCTAGGCAAGATAGGGTTTTGAATTTTGATTTTCCATGAAGAATTGATGAGGTTCGTGTTTGAGGAAGATGGAGTTTGGTGCTCTGCATTTCCATGGATTCTCTAAGAACCCTAGCTGGAGGTAGAAGACAAGTGCATGGCCATTGGATCGTGAGAGGACCATTGACTGAGATTAAGATCTGACGGACAGGATTTAATTCAAATTGAAGAGGGAAACCCTAAGTATGATGAAACGCGGCGTTTCATTAAAAGGACTTTGGGCTGGATTGCTAATAACACCCCATCTTCGTGGCCCACTTGGTTTTGAACTATATTTCATTGCTATCCACACCGTTTCATTTTCTTTTTTCTTTTCATTTTATTAATTGGTTTTCTGATTAATTGGGCCCAGCACGCATGACTACCTGCACCCCCATTTTTAGCCCATTGATGAAATGAATTGCATCTGGTTACTATCTGCACCCCGGTTTCATATTTTAATTTCATTTTCTTCCATTCTATGTTAAACTTTGAAAAACCATAATAAATGAAAAATGATGATTTTTAAGTGGGAATTTTTGCTCCCATTTCATATTCATATCTAGAAAATTATCAAATAAAAATATTTGCATTTCATGCATTTTTAATATTTTTTGTGTATTTTCTATTTTAATAGCTTTTTTAATTCTTTTATGTTGATACATGAATTTGTAGAATTTTGTTTAGGTAGTTCCCTTAACATTTTTAGGTCATTCTTTTTAGGATAATTAGGTTAGGACTTTAGCTTCCCCCTGGATTTATTCCATAATTTTGTGATGAATTTTAGGTTAGTTTTGCTTAGATGATTTTAGGTTGTGTAGGTTTAGGTTAATCCTTAATATAGGTCCATAATAACACTAGAATTTTGGGTTTCTAGGTCAAGTTAGACGTTGGGACATATAAGGGTATTAAGGGTAGGTATGTAGGATCCCTTAGGAATTATATTAGGTTTTAATATAGTGGTATACTATTTTTAGATGATTTTTGTAGTTGATGATTGTTTGTGTTGCCCTTGTGGGCTTGTATTTTTGTTTGCTTTGCTTTGTGGGCTTGGAGAGCTTGGTATTGCTTGGAGTAGCATTGAGGAGCATAGTAGGAGCATTGAGGAGCTTGAGAGCTTGATCTTATTTGTTTTGTTGATTGTTTTAGGGTTAGGGATTAGGGAGAGTTTAGACTTAGTTAACTTCTTTCTTAAACATGGATGATATCTTTCACCTCTATTCCTCCCTATGATTCAAAGTCCTTCCATGGTATACACCTCTATCCTTTGGAGGGATAAGTGATAGTACCTAGGAAGTAGAACTTTTGAGGGAACCATTCCTTTGATGTTGAACCCTTATAGGTCACCTTTGGTGGTCAATAAGCAGTTCAATATCCCCAGCTTATCCAGTGAGTGATTTCCTCTGGTTTGATTATCTTGAGAGATGCTGAGCCTGAAGGTGAAGATGAAGACTTCATTGAAGAGTGTAGAAGAGGATGAATCCTTGAGTATTGCCATTCCAGCTGAAGCTTGAAGAGCAACAAGAGCAAGTTGACACTTGAAGACCCTTAAAGATGAAGTAAAGACTGAAGGATGAAGTTGATACTTCTAAGTGATTGAAGATTACTCTAAGAAGCTGAAGCTTGCAGGAAGGGAAGACCAAATTGAGACTGGTAGAGCAAAGGAAGCTTGAAGAACAAAGGAAGTTGATGCTTACTTTGAAGCTTGGATATCCTGAAGGAGATCAAGTTGATACTTGTGGTTGATAGTGAAGCCTGAAGGTGGAACTGATCAAGGAGCTGAAGCTTGAAGAGAAGATAAGTTGAAACTTATGTTGAAGGGTTGAAACCTGGAAAAGCAAATTGATATTTGTCAAGAGTGATGGAAGTCTGAAGACTGAATTGCTGTTGGAAGAGCTGAAGCTTGGAGAGGAGTTGCTTTCTTCTCTGTTTTCTTTGCTGTATTGATGTGTTTTGTTTGACTTGCTTGATGCATTAGAATAAGTCCATATCTAGAATAGGTAGAATCTAGAAGCATGATTGCACTAGAGGTTGAGTCGCTCCCTCTGCTTGTATTGTTACTGTGTGGCTTTGCTTGCGGGTATTCGGTACAGCCCATCTCCCTTGCCCATGTGGTTTGTTTGCCTGATGGCATTTTATTTCATTTCTTCTGTATGATTGCAGTTGTTACTTCTGTTTTGCTTGATAGCATGTTGTTTTATATTTCAGTATGATTACTGTTATCCATTCTGGCTTGAGGTTGAGATGAGCTTGTGGAGGCTGAAGCCCCACACACATTTCCTCCCTCACTTGCATTGCATGCATTTTACTGTTTAAGCTGATACTTTGTCTGTTTTGGTGTATCATTGACATGATCCCTTAGGACTCTCATTTCCTTTGATAAGGAATTGATGATAGAACTTTAGGTTGAAACCTATGCATGACAACTTCTAGGAGTTCCCTGTTCAAACCTCAACCATAGGATGAATCCTTGGCATGACAACAGTAGGACTTGATAGTCTCCCTCCTAGTTGGGCCTGTTCTCTTCTCATCTCAAAACAGTTTAGATACAGTAATCATGAATGATTTCTTTCGCACGTTACGAGCCTTAAGCTATCTGAGAAAGGATTGTGGGAGAGTTTATTTTCCACAGTCTGGATGTTTAGTATGGTACCCTTTGGGTGACATGCGACGCATTCACTCTCAGGTCATAGTCTCTAGTGCGATTGAAATTGCAAACACAATAAAAAACACTTCTTTCGTAAAAGACAGGAAATAAATCGTAGTGTCCCGAACTACGTGAGCTCTGGTCTCTCATGCTTGTTGAGAGTACGTAGGCACAATACTGATGTATTGGCGAGCTACCTTCCCCCATAACCCGTCGTAGGTCGAACTATGTTGACTCTGATTTCTCGTTCTCTGATGAGAATACGTAGGCATAAAGCGCGACGCTTTGCCGAGTCAGTTTCTTTTCTTTTTAAGCCAGCCTTGATAGGTAGGTAGATAAAACCAACCCATCCAAGTAATCACAATAAGCGTGGATCCCATCGAGTACGACGGATGTGAGGGGTGTTAATACCTTCCCCTTGCGTAACCGACTTCCGAACCCAGACAATGGTTGCGACGACCTTGTCTTACCCTTTTTCGTTAGGTTTTTCCGATCGTTTCCTTTCCCGCTCTGAGGGATAAATAACGAAAGGTGACGACTCTTCTGTTGTGCCGACACCTTATTTTCGCGTAAGCGACAGGTACCATACTAAACACCCAGACTGTTGAAAAGAAACTCTCCAACAATCCTTTCTCATATAGCTTAAGGCTCGTACCATACGAAAGAAATCATTCATGATTACTGTATTTTAAACTGTTTTGAGAAGAGAAGAGAACAGGCTCAACTAGGAGGGAGACTATCAAGTCCTACTGTTGTCATGCCAAGGATTCATCCTATGGTTGAGGTTTGAAACAGGGAACTCCTAGAAGTTGTCATGCATAGGTTTCAATCTAAAGTTCTATCATCACTTCCTTATCAAAGGAAATGAGAGTCCTAAGGGATCATGTCAATGATACACAGAAACAGATAAAGCATCAGCTTAAGCAGTAAACAGATACGGTAAAATGCATGCAATGCAAGTGAGGGAGGAAATGAGTGTGGGGCATCAGTCTCCACAAGCTCATCTCAACCTCAAGCCAGAATGAATAACAGTAATCATACTGAAAAGATAACATGCTATCAAGCAAGATACAGTAAACTGCAATCATACAGAAGAAATAGAATGCTACCAAGCAAAACAAACCACATAGGCAAGGGAGCAGGGCTCTACCGAATACCCGCAAGCAAAGCCATACAGTAACAATACAAGCAGAGAGAGCAACTCAACCTCTAGTGCAATCATGCTCCTAGATTAAAGCTAGTCTAGATATGGACTTATTCTAATGCATCAAGCAAGTCAAACAAGGCACATCAATACGGAAAAGAAACAAAGAAGAAAGAAGATCAACTCCTCTCTCAACTCCAAGCCTCAGCTCTTCTAACAGCAACTCAGTCTTCAGACTTCCTCCACTCTTGACAAATATAAATTTGCTTCTCCAGGTTTCAACCCTTCAACATAAGTTTCAACTTATCCTCCTTCTCCCCAAGCTTCAGCTTTTCAGTCAGCTCCACCTTCAGGCTTCCCTCTTAACCCCAAGTATCAACTTGATTCCTTCAGGATCTCCAAGCTTCAAAGTGAATATCAACTCATCCTTTGCTCTTCAAGCTTCATCTCTCTTTGCTTTACCAGTCTTAACTTGGTCTTCTCTTCCTGCAAGCTTCAGCTTTTCTGAGGAGTCTTCAATCACCTAGAAGTGTCAACTTCATCCTTCAGTCTTTTCTCAAGCCTCAGCTCTTCATTCAATCTTTACTGGATCTTCATTGGGTCTTCAAGTATCAACTTGCTCTTGTCCTTGCTCAAGGAATCATCCTCTTCCATACTCTTCAATGAAGTCTTCATCTTCACACTCAAGCCCAACATCTCTCAAGATACTCAAACCAGAGGAATCACTCAACTGGATAAGCTAGGATGTTAAACTGCTTACTGACCACCAAAGGTGACCTATAAGGGTTCAACATCAAAAGAAGGGTTCCCTCAAAGGTTCTACCTCCTAGGTACCATCACTTATCCCTCCAAAGTAGGGAGGTGAATACCATGGAAGGACCTTGAATCATGGGGAGGAATGGAGGTGAAAGATACCATCCATGTTTGGGAAAGAACTTAACTAGGTCTAAGCTCTTCCTAATTCCTAATCCTAAGACAACAACAAAACAAACAAGACTACAAGCTCTCAAGCTCCTTCTTCAATCTCCAAGTCTTCTACTATGCTCCTCCATGCTCCTCACAGCAAGACCAAGCCCATCAAGCCCACAAAGCAAAGCACAACAAAATACAAGCCCACAAGGGCAACACAAACAACAATCAACTACAAAAATCAATTAAAAATAGTATACTATTATATTAAAATCTAATATAATTTCTAGGGGATCCTATATACCTACCCTTAATACCCTATGTGTCCCAATATCTATCTTGACCTAGAAACCTAAAATTCTAGTGTTATTGTGGACCTATGTTAAGGATTGACCTAATTCTATACAACCTAAAGTCATCTGATCAAAACTACTCAAAAATTAATCACAAAATTATGGAATAAATCCAGAGGGGAGCTAAAGTCCTAATCTAACTATCCTAAAAAGCATGGCCTAAAAATTCAAAGGGAACTAGCTAAAAAAAATTCTACAAGTCTATGCATCAACATAAAAGGAATTAAAATGCTATTAAAAGAGAAATACACAAAAAATATTAAAAATGCATGAAATGCAAATATTTTGATTTTATAATTTTCTAGACATTATCATGAAATGGGAGAAAAAATCCCCATGCAAAAATCATCATTTTTCTATTTATTATGATTTTTCAAAGATCAAAGTAAAATGGAGCAAAAGAAATTAAAATGAAAAAACCTTGGTGTGAATAGCAATTATGTTCAGTACAAATTCCAGATGGGCTCAAAATGGGGGTGGGGATATCAATGCGCGCCAGGCCCAATTTTCATCAGAAAATCAATTAAAAATCACAAAGAAAAAGAAAAATGAACGGTGCAGTTAGTAACAAAATTCAGTTAAAAATCTCAATGGGCCAAGACCTGGGGTGCGAATATCAATTGAGCCCAAGACCTCCTTTAATGAAACGCTTCATTTCATTGCCTTCAGACTTCTCTCCACACGCGAGAATAGATCGTGGCCGTGGGATCCAGATGGAGTCAACAAGTCTTCGCCTCATCCAATGGTTAAAACGTTGTCTTCTTCATTTGAATAGGGTTTGGAGGGAAGAACAGCCATGGAAGCTCAGAGCTTCAAGCTCACCCTCTCCAATTCGAACCTCACCAATTCTCCATGAAAAACTGAAATTCAAAACCCTAATCTGTCCAGAATTTCACCCTGAATCTAACCATGGCATCAAAATCCATTGAAACATCCTCAAACCTAAAAAACGAATCAAACCTCCAAATATGCCCAGGAATCAAAGTTCACCATTCTTGCAATTAATTACCTCAGAATGATCACCACCTCACACTGGTTAATTCTTGATATCAAACTCATGCTATAGCTCACTATATCTCATGTTCTTGATCCAAATAGAAATGGTGTCATCAACTGAAACTTCACCAATTGATCTCAAACTTCCCAGAATCCATCACCTAATTGTCTCTAACCGTTCTAACCTAACAATTCTACCTAATCATGCTTAAATTATGGTGTAGAAGAAAAGTTACGAACCTGTCAAATCTTGATTAACAGATAGGGTAAACCTTGACTTCAAGCTCTCAAACTCTTCAGAATCAATCCTTGAATGATGATCTTGCTACTGTTTGCAAAAGATTGGACCAAGAAGGCCTGAATCTCCAAAACCGATTATGACTTGCAACCTTCAAAATCCAAAAGCTATCTCCTCAAATCTCCATGGTTTTGCTCTCAATTTGGTATGCACAGCTTCAGTGTGATCAATGGAATGTGTTTGGATTGAAAGAAGCAATGGAAATGGATCAGAATGTGGAATTTGATTTCAACTTGCAATGGAAGCAATTGAAATGGCTATCTCACTCTTCTCTCTAATATCTCACCAACCTTGCATCTGAGCAAGTTCTAAATCATATATAGAATGCATTGGACCTCTCTAGAACCATCTGGAATCATCCAATGAGAATTTGGAATTCTCATGTCATGAGTTTATGATTTCATCTCTTCTCATGCATCATCTCATGCCAAGCCTCTTGCAGCAACTCATTCTGACTTGAAATTTTCCTTAGATGAGATATGGGATGTGTTAAGATACTTAGCAAGCTTGTACATTGCCTTTCCTTGTGTTTTGCATTTGTACCTTATTATGCAAGTAACCATTTTCCAAAGCAAGTCCATGATCTAGTCCTCAATTAAAAAAAGTGGTTGAACCATTGTTTCTAAAATGTTCTTTGGAGTCAAAATGACCTATTATATGCCATGGTTTGGATGTGTAACTTGGAAATTTCAATTTCCAACTTCAACTTATTTAACTTATGCCTCCATTTTAGGTCATTTTTATCATTTTTTGCTACAAGCCTTTTCAACATCTCATGACTTCTCTAATAGCTTTAAAACATCATTTTAAGCAAGTTTGATGTTGAAGATTTTTCCATTTGAAGCTTGGAAATAGGAGTTATGGCCTTATGCTTGAAATGACCTATAATCTCCAAATGACCAAAATGCCCTTGACTTGTCAAAGCCATAACTTGAGTTCTACAAATCTTATCAAGGACTTCTAGTACTCTCTAGAAAGCTAAGAAGATAAGGAACAACATTCATGTTGACCAGAAGTTCATAGGAATCATACTTCTTGGGCAAACGTTGGATGCAAGTTGGGTGACTTTCAAGGACCCAGATTCACATACCTCAGCTGACCTGTAACTTGTCAAAGTCATAACTTGAGCTCTACAAATCCTATCAAGGACTTCTAGCACTCAAATCAAATCTAAGCTCATTCTCTACAACATTCATGTTGGGGGTAGGATGAGATGACAATCACATCTTGAGCTAAACTGCCTTGAAGATAGGGGTCAAACTAGGGGATTTTACACTGTCAAGCCTTAGAAACCCTAGCTTGAAACTTCTCAAACTCTTCAATCATGATGAGTTGATCTTGGAATCATCCTCATAGCATCTCAATGCATCAATCCATGATCACATGGCTCTTGGATTAGGTCTCAACCCTCTCTAAATCATCAGTTGACATAGGGTTGACCCAGTCAAACCCTAATTACACCACTCATGGCTGAGTCTTCTTATTTTTGTACAATGGCCTCTCTAGGCTTTATGATGGCTTTCAAGACATCTCATAAGCTCTCTCAAAGCTTCAAGTCCATCCTCATAGCTTCATAATCATTTGAGGAGCTCCCACAACTCTCAAGTTAGGAGGCACACAACCTTGGTTTCAACAAATCTTTCTGAGGATCTCTTAACTTCTCTGACAAGGATATCAACCCTTGAACACTTGAATAACCTTCTTGGCTAGCTTCATAGTCTTGTATAGCTCTTGATTGGTAATCATACCTCTTGAAGTGTTGGTCAAGTTTTGGGGTGCAACAGCTGCCCCTATTCAAACGACTTGAACCTGACTGGGTGAGGAGCGAACGGCTCTCAACCAATCAAGGTAAAAGACGGTTGAATACCAACAAACCCGAAAATTTGCCAACTGCACAAGTACACTGTACTCTGATGGGAACAAATCTTCGAAAACTGAAATATTGGCTACACGGCAACTAGCTGGACACTTGGTCACACGGTAACCGGTAATACATGGTCGATCATGCCGTCAGGCATCAAGATTCCTCGAGACTCATCAAGTCAACCATCAGGTTGATCACGTTAAATCATGCCGTCAGGCATTCAAAGAAAACTTTCGGGCATCAGCCAGACTTCATCAGCAAGTCAGGAATATAATTCTTGGTCAATCATGAACCAATTGGGAATATCCAAACCTCTGCCATCAGGCACTCCGCATTAGCTGAGAGAACTGCTTCATTAACAGTTGGACTTCAATCATCAAGTCTTCAGGGGAAGTTTTAACTTCACTGTTCAGAAACTTGCTGGGGATGACGCATCTCCACTGGGGATTCTGGAGAACTATCAAGTAACTCTGCTTCGGGGATCCAGAAATCATTCTGGATGAATCAACTCTGCTGAGGACTTCAAGAATCATCTTGGACAAATCACTCCGCCGGGGACTTCAAGAATCATCCTGAACCGGGGACTATGCTGGAGTTTTCAGGAATCATCCTGAGCAAACATTCTGCCGGGGACTCTAAGCATTAACTTGAGCAACCAACTCTGGAGACTGCACTGGGGATCTTAAGAATCACCTTAAGCAAACGACCTCGCTAGGGCATTCAAGAATCATCTTGAGCCGAAGACTTCGCTGGGGGCTTCAAGAATCGTCTTGAGCAAGCGTCTTCGTTGGGGAGAATTTCAAGAATCATCCTGAGCAATCAATTCTGCGGTGGAACACCTGCAAAACAAGAATGGTAACAACCAAGATCATGTTTATTATGCATATGCTTCGGCAATGGCACAATGCTCCTCACGGTGGAAATTCTATGTGTTTATGATAAATGCTATGCAGTCATGCACAATGATGCGATCCCGTCAGCAAAATAAATGCTGAAGGGAGAATCCTCCTGTCAAGGAGAAAGAACCACTCAGATAGGGGGAAGAATCATCCTGCCGAGGAGCACAAGGTCACAACAATCTCAATTGGACTCCGCAGGGGACACAACTTCAGTTGACTGCTGCGGGGGAACGAAGCTCTACGAGAACCTGAACCTGTTGAGGGAAAGCGATATCAATCGCGGGAATAGACTGCGTGGCCTTCACGGCTACTTCCCTGGGAATAACGACTCCGGTGGGGAAATGTGGCATCAACTATTCAACACTCCACTGGGGAAAACCATTCATGGCCCGAGCGGCTTTTAGGGATTCGGCTCTCTTGGGGATCCGCAAACTTGGCTGAGGAAGAAGAAATCATTCTGCTTACCGGGGAGAGTACGATTCTGTGGGGGAACCTCAATTCCGCTGGGGAAGAAGGAATCATCCAGCTTCGGGGGAGAGTACGACTCTGTGGGGAATCTCAATTCCGCTGGAGACTTCAGTCTTGTACCATCAGTTGCTGCATACTTCAGTATGACTCAGCTGAGGAGATGACATTCCTTCAGGATGCATCTGATTGGGGAGAGAATCTTCTCTGCCTGGGGAGACATATCAATGCTTGCAATCTCGGTCTCAGACTCTGCGTGGAGAGGCTACTGAACTTTGCTGGAGAAGGAGGAATCATCCTGCTTTGGGACGCATACGGCGTACTGCCTGGTATATGCTATACCTGCAACAACACAAACAAACAGACAAGTTATCCTTCTCAAAGGGACCTATCAAGGTTATCATCTTGTGACAATGTTCAAGTAATTCATTGTTTCAACAATCAGTGGCCTAGGCCAGTAAGTTTATGTATGCGCATTTTATCAAAAACATCGGCGTTCTTTTTCGCAAACAAAACAGGTAAATGCTAAACAGGCAAACAGATTTGCTGAATAATATACATTTTATTGATAACGAACCCCTGAATGGGTAAAAATGTTTTACAACAGATGCAAGCTCCTGGAATGAGGAAGCCACACAAAATAATAAAACATAAATATACATTAGTATATACAAATGTCGGCAACGAGGCGTAGACGAACACCATGAGTTGATCCCTCTATGACCCACTCGACTTCGATACTTCTCCGACGCTTCAGCTTCAGAAGAGATTGATTCAGATAAGCGGACCTCAGGTCTTCCAAACCACAAAGAAAGTCCACATGCGGAACACAGTCATTTGCTTTTTCAAATCCCTAACTTTTGCGTGAACCGCCTTTTGCGGGTTTTCAGTTCACCGGGATACCCTTTTTTGCCAAAGTTGCCCATCCGGGTTTTCGACTTTGCGGGTGTACATTTTTTCAATTTATATCCCTAATTTTTGACCGAACCTTTTTCCTTTTTTATGGTTCGCCGGGATGCCCCATTTTTGCCTGGACTCTCTTTTTACCGTCCAGCGGGTCGCTTTCAAGCAAAGTATTTTTTAACTGCGTCCGCGTTCACCGGGGATGCAAAATCTTCACCATCCATCGTGGATAACAACAAAGATCCTCCTGAGAAGACCTTGCTGACGACGTACAAACCTTCGTAATTGGGAGTCCACTTGCCCCGGTGATCAGAGTGTGGAGGAAGAATCTTCTTCAGGACGAGATCACCCGTCTGAAAGCTCCTAGGACGCACCTTCTTATCATAAGCTTTCTTCATTCGTATTTGGTATAGACGACCATGCGCAATCGATGCCAACCTCTTCTCGTCCATCAGGCTGAGTTGGTTCAGTCGGTTCTTAATCCATTCTGCCTCGTCGAGTTTCACATCAACCAAAACTCGCAAAGAGGGGATCTCCACTTCTAACGGTAGGACTGCTTCCATACCGTACACCAAGGAGAAAGGAGTTGCCCTGGTTGACGTACGTACCATCGTACGATAACCGTGCAGTGCAAACGGTAGCATCTCGTGCCAATCTTTGTAGGTCACAACCATCTTCTGAACAATCTTCTTTATGTTCTTATTGGCCGCTTCAACGGCGCCATTCATCTTCGGCCAATAAGGAGATGAGTTGTGGTGTTCAATCTTGAAACTCTGGCACAGCTCCTTCATCATCTTGTTATTCAGATTCGAACCATTATCGGTAATGATCCGCTCGGGAACTCCGTAACGACAGATGATGTCCCTCTTTATGAATTTAGCCACCACCTGCTTGGTCACCTTAGCGTATGAGGCTGCCTCCACCCACTTGGTGAAGTAGTCGATAACTACTAGAATGAAGCGATGACTGTTAGATGCAGTGGGCTCGATCTTGCCTATCATGTCGATGCCCCACATGGAGAACGGCCACGGGGAGGACATGACATTCAACGGGCACGACGACACATGAACTTTATCAGCATAAATCTGGCATTTATGACATCTCTTCGTGAATTTGAAGCAATCAGACTCCATCGTCAGCCAGTAGTATCCTGCTCTCAGGATCTTTCTCGTCATAGCATGCCCGCCGGCGTGCGTACCTAATGTGCCTTCATGGACTTCTTCCATGAACATACTCGCTTCTTTCTCATCTACACATCTGAGTAGCACGAGATCATGGTTTCTCTTATACAACACTCCATCAGGATTGAGATAAAAATTTCCAGATAGCCTCCTCAGAGTCTTCTTATCCTGGGTTGACGCACCCGCGGGATACTCCTTAGTCATAAGGAAAGTCTGGATGTCATGGAACCATGGCTTGCCGTCGGCGGCTTCCTCGATTCCAAAGACAAATGCAGGTCTATCAAGACGAGAAAGGACAATTCTTGGGGCTTCATTCCAAAAATTGACTTTATACATCGAAGCCAACGTGGCTAAGGCATCAGCCGTCTGATTTTCAGCCCTGGGCACATGATGGAGTTCCACTCGATCAAAGAACGGAAGTAGCCTTCTGGCATAATTCATGTACGACACCAAATTCGATTGACGAGTCTCCCACTCCCCTTTAATCTGGTTGATCACAAGCGCCGAATTACCATATACGTCTAGATTCTTGATTCTCAAATCAATTGCCTCTTCTAGACCCATGATGCATGCTTCGTACTCCGCTTTATTATTGGTGACTGGAAACGTCAGACTCGCAGTGAACAGGATATGGGATCCGTGGGGAGTCGTGATGACCACCCCAATGCCACTTCCATAGGAATTAACCGCCCCGTCGAATATCAACTTCCACTGGGATTTCCTATCCGGCCCCTCGTCGGGCAACGGTTCATCGCAATCTTTCGCTTTGAGAAACATGATATCCTCATCAGGGAATTCAAATTTCATCGGCTGGTAATCCTCAATCGGCTGTTCGGCAAGGTAATCAGACAATACGCTTCCCTTGATGGCCTTCTGGGAAACGTACTGAATATCATATTCTGTCAACACCATTTGCCATCTGGCAATCCTACCCGAAAGAGCCTGCTTCTCGAAGACGTACTTGATCGGATCCATCTTCGAAATTAGCATGGTGGTGTGATTGAGCATGTACTGTCGTAAACGTTTGGCGGCCCAGGCTAATGCATAACACGTCTTCTCCAGCATCGAGTAGCGAGATTCACAGTCAGTGAACTTTTTACTCAAGTAGTAAATGGCATGCTCCTTTCTGCCTGTCTTGTCGTGCTGACCGAGAACACACCCCATACTATTCTCAAGAACTGTCAAGTACATGATTAATGGCCGTCCAGCCACTCAGGGTATCAAGATTGGAGGTTCCTGAAGATACTGCTTTATCTTGTCAAATGCCCTCTGGCAATCCTCGTTCCAGATAATTGCCTGATCTTTCTTTAAAAGCTTGAACATCGGTTCACACGTGGCCGTGAGCTGAGAGATAAACCTTGCAATGTAGTTTATTCTTCCCAAGAAACCACGAACTTCTTTTTCTGTTTTTGGCACTGGCATTTCTTGTATGGCTTTTATTTTCGCAGGATCAACCTCGATGCCTCGTTCGCTCACGATAAACCCCAGTAACTTTCCGGACCGCACTCCGAAAGTACATTTGTTAGGATTCAGCCTCAACCTGAATTTCCTAAGCCTCTCAAAAAGCTTCAGCAAATTGACCAGATGTCCCTCCTCCGTTTGGGACTTCGCAATCATGTCATCAACATAGACTTCAATCTCATGATGAATCATGTCATGAAACAAAGTTACCATAGATCGTTGGTAAGTGGCCCCTGCGTTCTTCAGACCGAAAGGCATTACCTTATAGCAAAATGTTCCCCAGGGAGTGATAAACATCGTTTTCTCCATGTCCTCCGGCGCCATCTTGATCTGGTTGTAACCGGAGAAGCCATCCATGAACGAAAACACGGAGAACTGGGCTGTGTTGTCGACCAACACATCGATATGAGGCAACGGGAAATCGTCTTTAGGGCTCGCCCTATTCAAATCCCGATAATCGACGCACATTCGTACCTTACCGTCCTTCTTCGGTACAGGCGCTATGTTGGCGACCCACGGAGGGTAAGTGGTGACCGCTAAGAAGCCAGCGTCAAGCTGTTTCTGCACTTCTTCTTTGATCTTAACGGCTATATCTGGTCTCGTCCTCCTAAGCTTCTGCTTAACGGGAGGACAATCTTCTCGCAGCGGCAAGTGGTGAACCACGATGTCCGTATCAAGTCCGGGCATATCTTCGTATGACCAAGCAAAGACGTCATTATACTCTCTTAGCATCTCGACAAATCTCTGCTTGACATCATTCTGCAATGCAGCCCCTATCCTGACGTTTCTGACGAGTTCTTCAGAACCCAGATTCACGATCTCGATTTCCTCTTCATGAGGCAGAATAACTTTCTCTTCTTGTTTCAACAAGCGGGCCAACTCTTCAGGAAGGTCTTCGTCTTCCTCAATCTCTTCTTTGGCTTGATAGATCGGGCAATCAAAGTCGAAGTGAGCCGTAGAAGGTCCAGAGTCGATGTCATCTGTTATGTGGATCCTGCAATAACAAGGGTTAAGTTTAAAACAAGGATGTGCAGGTTAGCACAAACCCCATTGCCATTTTATTGTTTTTCAAAACAAATAGAAAACAGGAATAACAGAGATCACAATATTTGAATACAAAGAAAAACGCCTTTGATTTATTAACAAAATGCATGTACATAATCCAACAAGGCCCTGACAATAAAACCACTATCCCCCGGGTAGGACATAGGGTTGTACAACGATTGGAAAAAGTAAATCATTACTCTTCGCTTGTCATCTGGATGATATTCTTGACGGACCAATTGTTGAGGCCCTCGCCTGGCTTGCTTGGCTGGATCCAAGAGTCGAGGTCACAATTGCTATCTCCGCTATCTTCAGACACCGCGTTGATGCTTTCGAAAATCATTCCGCCACTGGTAAACTGGATCGGCCCTTTACCTCGAGACGCACTGCTAGACGAAGAAAAAGCTTCAGCTCCAGGAGAATATCCCAACCCAAACTTGTCTTGATTGTTAGGTATCTCCAAAATTCGCCCCCAGCCTGGGGTAGATCCGGCTTGGACAACGGCCCGAGCTTCCTTGAAGGAGGAGAGAGTCATCTCTGGCTTTTCAGTGACTACAGGAGCTACGTCCTTCACTCTGACAGCTTCGAACGCTTGGCATAGAGTCTCATGGATTTCGCCATCCATCTCCACATACTTGAAGGACGACAAATGGCTCACCATTATGTCTTCCTCGCCACACACGGTTACAATGCTTCCCCCGACAACATATTTGAGTTTCTGGTGCAACGTGGAGGTCACGGCACCAGCAGCGTGGATCCACGGCCGGCCCAAGAGACAACTGTAGGCAGGCATGATGTCCATAATATAAAAGACCGCGTCGAACGTTTCCGGGCCAACTTGGATTGGCAGGGTCACCTCCCCGAAAACGTGTCGTTTAGTTCCGTCGAATGCCTTCACAACCAGATCACTGGGTGTGCAGACCACTCCACGAATATCCAACTTCATTAATGCCTTCTTCGGAAGAACATTAAGCGACGAACCCGTGTCCACCAGCACGTGCGACATGATTGTGCCCCTACACTCTATCGAGATGTGCAGGGCGCTATTATGGTTTCTCCCCTTCGGTGTCAGCTCCAGGTCCGTGAAACCTAGCCCGTTTCTGGAATTTACGTGGGCTACGACCTCTTCTAGCTGATTCACCGATATTTCTTGCGGTACATATGCGGCGTTCAACACCTTCAGCAGCGCGTTGCGGTGTGCTTCGGAACACAACAACAAGTTCAGAATGGAAATCTTTGAGGGCGTTTGATGGAGATGATCCACAATCTTGTAGTCACACTTTTTAATCAACCGCATAAACTCCTCGGCATCTTTAACAAGCAAGTCTTTTTCTACCCCACACGGGGCCTCTTCAACGACTTTACTTTTACCCTTATCGGCCGCATCAGCTCTGACCGCTTTATCCGCCACGACCTCTGGTGGTGCAAACACTCTTCCGCTGCGAGTAATACCACTGATTCCCGCAAGGTTCTCCACAGTTGACCCAAATGGTTCTAGCTCCAACTTATGCCCGTTGCAGTAGACTTCAGCCCCATAATGCCATGGGACGGCGTTAGTGCTTTAGAAGGGTATCGGTCCAGCTTTGGTGATAGTAATTGTAGGCGGTCGGGGCGCAGAAATAGTTATCGGCCGGCGAGGGATGGTGATGGTGGTGACTTCATCGGCCTGCTTCAGCATTACCTCTCCTGATCCACGTTCGGCCCTCCGGCTAAACTGTAAAATCCCCTCAGTCATCATACTTTGGATTCCCTCGACCAACTGTTTACATCCATCAGAACGTGTGGCACAGTCCATGCATAACTCTCCGCAACCTGGGAAGAACCCTCTTTTCAGCAACTTAGCTTTAATGAAGCTAAGCGGCGTCTTCAGATCTCTGACATCAGTCAACAAATCCAAATTCTCTTCTTCGATAATGGCGTTCACTCCGCCTCCCCTATGATTCGGCATAGGATTCTTCGTGACATTTGGCACATTATCAGAGAAGTTGATGATCTTGGCATCCACCATGTCCTGCACCTTATGCTTGAAGGCTTTGCAGTTCTCTATTGTGTGGCCTGGTGCCCCTGAGTGGAACTCACAAGTGGCATTCGCGTCGTACCCTGGCGGAGGTGCCCCTGTCAAGGGAGCCAACATCCTCTTCTGGATCAACTGCAGCTGAAGCAAAGTCTGCAAGAGTTGCGCGTACGACATGGGCGGTGTCTCGAAGTGGCAGTTCGCCAAAGGTGCCCGATTCTGATACTTCCTGTATCCCTGTTGATTCGGTTGCTGCTGCTGCTGCTGCGGAGCTGCCGGGATATTTATACTGGCCACCTGCTGGTGAGGGCCTTTGCCCTTTCTTCGAGCGTTGGTCATAGCGCTCGTTTCTCCTTCCCGTCTTTTGCCAGCATAAGGTTTCTTCCCGCCTCCCCCAGCTGAGGATGGCTCACCTTGAATTTTCCCGATCTTGATCCCGTTTTCGACGTGCTCACCCGTGATAATGAGATCTGAGAACGTCCCAGACATACCGCTGACTAACTTCTCATAGTAAACCCCTGGGAGGGTGGCTACAAACATCTGCACGAGCTCGCGTTCAACCATCGGCGGCTGAACCCTAGCTGCCAATTCACGCCACCACTGGGCGTACTCCTTAAACCCTTCATTGTTCCTCTGGGACAGATTCTGCAGCTGAACTCGGATCGGGGCCAAGTCACTATTGTATTGGTAGTGGTGCACAAATGCTTCAGCAAGATCCTTCCATGTGTGCACACTAGTGGGCTCCAGACCCATGTACCACTCGAGGGATGGCCCAGAAAGACTGTCTTGGAAGAAGTGCATCAGCAACTTCTCGTCTTCGGAATGAGCAGACATCTTCCTGTAGTACGATCTTAGGTGGACACGAGGGCAAGTGGTGCCCTTATATTTTTCGAAGTCAGGTACCTTGAACTTAGGAGGCACCTTGAAATCAGCAATTAGTCCCAACTTGGACATATCAACGCCCAGAGTGTTCTGATTCTCGATATCTCTCATGTTGTCTTCAAGTGCCTTGAATCTAAGCCGCGCTTCAGCATTCAGCTCCCCTTCAACACCTCTCTGAGAGAACACATCATCCTGACGATCCTCTAGCCATGGCTGGGGCACAAACAGATTCCCGACGCCTGCATTGCCGTTGCCCGGTCCGACATTGACATTAGCTCCCAGACTCCCATCACCGACGCCCGTCGTATTGAGTCCGATGTTGGTCATCACATTGCCGTTAGCACTGCCGTTTCCCCCGGTCACGGGGACACCATTCTGCGGAGTTTCAACTGGTGGAGGAGTAGGCACAGTCCCCCCATGGAGTACACCGTTGCTATCAACCCTTGAAATCAAAGGCTGAACCAAAGTTCTGAGCTGCTCCTGGCCATTGGCGACCGCTTGCATGAGCTCCATGAAGCGATCCATCCTTTCGCGGAGTTCCTGAACATCAGTTTGCACTTACTCCATGATCCTGATTTGATTAGCTCTAGTCGGATAGTGGTGAATCGGTCTCTGATCAATCCTGGAACCACCTGAGACAACCTGAAACAACCTGAAATAACCTGAAATAACCTGAAATAACCTGGAAAACACAAAAGGGTTAGGAAAACAACAAAATGCTCGTTATGCAAATGCTTCATGCAAATGCAAACGTGTGTCTGTGCGTTAGGGAGATCTCCCCTGATCCTAGTGCCTGAGTGCCAGTGCTGCTAATAATAAGAAATCCGAGTCCAATCATGGAAATAACAATCTCATATATAAAGAAAGCCCATCAAGGCAGTACACAACATCAGCGAGTACAAGATGAATCAACAGTGTGACCTCAGCCAACAAGCCTGGTGATGGTCAGCCTAGAACAATGATCAAAACAAAAGGAATACAAATAGTCAAGTACGGCCACGGGCGTGATACTCTTCTAACAACTCCTTCGTTTCTGGATGATCAGGCAGAGTGAGTAACCCCTCGACGAGTAATTCCCTCTGCACAATGATGCACTGAAGTCCTTCAACCGAACCTTCCCATGCTCCTTCGCCGAAGCAATCTTCTAACTTCCGCTTCTTGGACTCAAACGTCAGTTTGCATTCCTTCAGGTTAGCGAGAGCTCTGTTAAGTTGGCCTTCGGCGGCGTATCTGCGAGCGGTTTCTTCATCGAACCTCTTCTCACTGTCCTTCACCTGGGCTTCCAGCTTGGAGATCTGTAGCATCAGCTTATCCTCCCGCTCTTTCCTGGTGGCCAGGGAAGCCTTCCAGTGCTGGTTGAACTTGGATATCCTCCGATATGCTTCGTCCAAGTGCTGCTTCTTCGTAGCCAGTACGTCGTTGACAGCTTTGAAGTCTTGACCCATGCGTTCACGCTCGGCTATCTGCTTAGTCAGGTCTGTACCCAGCTGGTTCACCAGCTCTGTCTGCCTTTTGAAAGAATGAACGGCTTCGTTCCTCTCGCTTCGGAGCTGCGCCAATTCTTTCTCCAGTTCCTTATTTGCCCGCTTCAATTTATCTCGCTCAGCTAACACCTGATTATGCTGCTGAATGGGCACAATAGTAGGCTCTTCAATCATTGGAGGGCTTTCTGGCTTGGCACGAGGAAACGACATCCCTATAGCATCTGCTCTGGCTCTGATCCACGTCGCGTACGGAGGGTAGGCTTAGTTGTTGCTTCTCCCCAGCAATGGTTTTCCTCGCTTACTGATACCATTCCAGGTGCGCTGAAGCTTGGATAACAGATCCCCCTCTAGAAGACCAGTGAGGTACAGAGATTCCTGCACCTCTTCATCCTTCGGCGGAGCTCTCAAAGCGTAGGCGAACTGTCGGACCAGCAAAGACGGATTGTAGTTTATACAGCCTTTTCGGCCTATCAAAGGCACGTTTGGAAACCCGCTGCAGCTGAAGATCACCTCAGTACCCAGCCTATCTCTGTCAAACCATTCAATATCCTCTGCATATAAACTCATCAGACGCTCGGACCACTCAGCTGTGGCTGCAGACGAGATAAAAGGACCCCTCTTGGGCAGATGGCTATCAAGCCATTTATAAAGCAAGGGTACACAGCATGAGACATTCTTGCCCCTCCTGTTCTCGTTTTTGTAGTGGACTGAATGGTAGACATCTCCTATCAAGGTAGGGACTGGATTCCCTGAAGCAAAGATATGAAATGCATCGAAGTCTACAAAATCGGGCATATTGGGGAACAGAATAATGCCATATATGCACAAGGCGAGGATGGAATTGAACGCTACCCAACATCCGTCCTTGGCGCACTGCTGAGCCTTTCCCACTAAAAACTGCAAGGAAAAACCAGGAACCTTGTTCCAACTAGTCAATACCAACTCGGAGGCGTCCAGGTGAAGTGAAGGGGCTAAACCAGCCAGATCAGGCTCAGCGTCCATACGAACAAAAGGCATCTGCCTCTTGATAGGCACACCTAACAAATCAGCATATTCTTCCAGCGTAGGTGCGAGAACAAAATCCTGAAAAGTGAAACATCTCAACGGAGGGTCGTAGAACTGCAGCAGAGGCGAGCAACCCATTCAACTCGAACACAGAAGGTTTACGAACCAAACTGAGCAATTTGCCGTAATATTTTCTGAACTCATCTCTCACAGAATCATCTGCTAAAGCTATCAAACCAGTCAGCTGAACCACATCAAGGGCAGGGAGCTTGTAAGCCACGGTCTTCCTCAGAGAGCCCATAATAATACAATAGGAGGCAAGAAATCCTGGATCGGAGAAAACGATACCTGCAACACAGACACACGTTAATGAAATGCAAATGAGTATGCGAACTAATGTAAAATGCAATCATGCAACAGGAGATCAAGGCAACTGTGCTGTGGAGATTCTGTATCAACAAAACCATAACGCTGCTCTATCAAGAACAACCACTGATAAAAAGAAAACCCTGGTGTAGGACCACAAATCTGCTCTGTCAAGAACAACCATCTGATAGGGCCATATACATAGGACCATAATTTTGCTCTGTCAAGAACAAATGTCTGATAATAAGGACCTCTGATACAGGACCAAGAAACTGCTCTATCAAGAACAAACATACATCTGCTGATGAGGTCTTCAGACCCCAATCATAAATATGCTCTGTCAAGAACAAACAACTGATGACCAAACTCTGCTCTATCAAGAACAAACATCTGATAATGAGATCCTCAGACCCCAGTCATAAACCTGCTCTGTCAAGAACAAATACACATCTGATGATAAGATCCTCTGATCAAAACCTGTTCTATCAAGAACAAATACACATCTGATGATAAGATCCTCTGATCAAAACCTGTTCTATCAAGAACAAATACATATCTGATGATAAGATCCTCTGACCAAAACCTGTTCTATCAAGAACAAATACATATCTGCAGATGAGAACCTCAGATCCCAACAAAACTGATCCACTATCAAGAAAACCAGGTGGTCTGAAGGTCAAAGTTTCCTGCAATAAACCCAACCCTGCTCACAGGTATGAACCTAAACTGACTCAAGTTCGGCATCCTATGCGTTCATCAGCGTCACAGACATTCAAGAGGGGTGATACGATACCCAGAAGGTGTGGCATCACCAGCTCATGAAGCGGCCTCACTCGGCTGAATCACAAATGATCGGTCCCCAGAGTCGACAATCCACCAAACCAGCAACCGTCTCAACCCAAAGGGTTGAAAGAGAAGCCAACCGGGAGAACCTCGTCTGAGCGTGGATTTCATGAGACACTAGTGCCTGCAAAGCAAGCACGCGCCCATTAATTTCCACAACTAATTCTATGGTGCACTCAAGTCTGGGTCTGGCTTCTCACTCATCAGAATGCCCCTCCCACAACAGCACAGATAATCATATGATACTGAAAAATAAAGATGCGGGAAATAAAGTGCGATAAATAAACACAACCCAACAAGTAACCATACAAGCGCTAGGATTGACTCTCATGGGGAACAGGAGAACCAGAGATTCTGGGTTCGATCCCCAGCAGAGTCGCCAGCTGCTGGGGATGACCCAGGCAGCTAGGAAGAGAATCCAAGACAAGACTCGCTTAGAGAACCAGAGTCCCCAGCTGTCGCTTTCGCGAAAATAAGGTGCCGGAACAACAGAAGAGTCGCCATCTTTCGTTATTTATCCCTCGGAGCGGAAAAGGAGACGATCGGAAAAACCTAACGAAAAAGGGTGAGACAAGGTCGTCGCAACCATTGTCTGGGTTCGGGAGTCGGTTACGCAAGGGGAAGGTATTAGCACCCCTCACGTCCGTCGTACTCGACGGGATCCACGCTTGTTGTGTTTACTGGACGAGTTGGTTTATCTATCTACCTATCAAGGCTGGCTTAAAAAGAAAAGAAAATGACTCGGCAAAGCGTCGCACTTCATGCCTACGTATTCTCATCAGAGAACGAGAAATCAGAGTCAATGTAGTTCGACCTACAACGGGTTACGGGGATGGTGGCTCGCCAATACATCAGTATTGTGCCTACGTACTCTCAGCAGATATGAGAGATCAGAGCTTACGTAGTTCGGGACACTACGGATTATTTTCTGTCTTTTACGGAAGAAGTGTTTTTTATGGTGTTTGCAATTTCAATCGCACTAGAGACTATGACCTGAGAGTGAATGCGTCGCATGTCACCCAGAGGGTACCATACTAAACACCCAGACTGTTGAAAAGAAACTCTCCAACAATCCTTTCTCAGATAGCTTAAGGCTCGTACCATACGAAAGAAATCATTCATCATTACTGTATTTTAAACTGTTTTGAGATGAGAAGAGAACAGGCTCAACTAGGAGGGAGACTATCAAGTCCTACTGTTGTCATGCCAAGGATTCATCCTATGGTTGAGGTTTGAAACCGGGAACTCCTAAAAGTTGTCATGCATAGGTTTCAACCTAAAGTTCTATCATCACTTCCTTATCAAAGGAAATGAGAGTCCTAAGGGATCATGTCAATGATACACAGAAACAGATAAAGCATCAGCTTAAGCAGTAAACAGATACGGTAAAATGCATGCAATGCAAGTGAGGGAGGAAATGTGTGTGGGGCATCAGCCTCCACAAGCTCATCTCAACCTCAAGCCAGAATGAATAACAGTAATCATACTGAAAAGATAACATGCTATCAAGCAAGATACAGTAAACTGCAATCATACAGAAGAAATAGAATGCTATCAAGCAAAACAAGCCACATGGGCAAGGGAGCAGGGCTTTACCGAATACCCGCAAGCAAAGCCATACAGTAACAATACAAGCAGAGGGAGTAACTCAACCTCTAGCGCAATCATGCTCCTAGATTAAAGCTAGTCTAGATATGGACTTATTCTAATGCATCAAGCAAGTCAAACAAGGCACATCAATACGGAAAAGAAACAAAGAAGAAAGCAGATCAACTCCTCTCTCAACTCCAAGCCTCAGCTCTTCTAACAGCAACTCAGTCTTCAGACTTCCTCCACTCTTGACAAATATCAATTTCCTTCTCCAGGTTTCAACCCTTCAACATAAGTTTCAACTTATCCTCCTTCTCCCCAAGCTTCAGCTTTTCAGTCAGCTCCACCTTTAGGCTTCCCTCTTAACCCCAAGTATCAACTTGATTCCTTCAGGATCTCCAAGCTTCAAAGTGAATATCAACTCATCCTTTGCTCTTCAAGCTTCAGCTCTCTTTGCTTTACCAGTCTCAACTTGGTCTTCTCTTCCTGCAAGCTTCAGCTTTTCTGAGGAGTCTTCAATCACCTAGAAGTGTCAACTTCATCCTTCAGTCTTTTCTCAAGCCTTAGCTCTTCATTCAATCTTTACTGGATCTTCATTGGGTCTTCAAGTATCAACTTGCTCTTGTCCTTGCTCAAGGAATCATCCTCTTCCATACTCTTCAATGAAGTCTTCATCTTCACACTCAAGCCCAACATCTCTCAAGATACTCAAACCAGAGGAATCACTCAACTGGATAAGCTAGGATGTTAAACTGCTTACTGACCACCAAAGGTGACCTATAAGGGTTCAACATCAAAAGAAGGGTTCCCTCAAAGGTTCTACCTCCTAGGTACCATCACTTATCCCTCCAAAGGAGGGAGGTGAATACCATGGAAGGACCTTGAATCATGGGGAGGAATGGAGGTGAAAGATACCATCCATGTTTGGGAAAGAACTTAACTAGGTCTAAGCTCTTCCTAATTCCTAATCCTAAGACAACAACAAAACAAACAATACTACAAGCTCTCAAGCTCCTTCTTCAATCTCCAAGTCTTCTACTATGCTCCTCCATGCTCCTCACAGCAAGACCAAGCCCATCAAGCCCACAAAGCAAAGCACAACAAAATACAAGCCCACAAGGGCAACACAAATAACAATCAACTACAAAAATCAATTAAAAATAGTATACTATTATATTAAAATCTAATATAATTTCTAGGGGGTCCTATATACCTACCCTTAATACCCTATATGTTCCAATATCTATCTTGACCTAGAAACCCAAAATTCTAGTGTTATTGTGGACCTATGTTAAGGATTGACCTAATTCTATACAACCTAAAGTCATCTGATCAAAACTACTCAAAACTTAATCACAAAATTATGGAATAAATCCAGAGGGGAGCTAAAGTCCTAATCTAACTATCCTAAAAAGAATGGCCTAAAAATTCAAAGGGAGCTAGCTAAAAAAAATTCTACAAGTCTATGCATCAACATAAAAGGAATTAAAATGCTATTAAAAGAGAAAATACACAAAAAATATTAAAAATGCATGAAATGCAAATATTTTGATTTTATAATTTTCTAGACATTATCATGAAATGGGAGAAAAAATCCCCATGCAAAAATCATCATTTTTCTATTATGATTTTTCAAAGATCAAAGTAAAATGGAGCAAAAGAAATTAAAATGAAAAAACCTTGGTGTGAATAGCAATTATGTTCAGTACAAATTCCAGATGGGCTCAAAATGGGGGTGGGGATATCAATGCGCGCCAGGCCCAATTTTCATCAGAAAATCAATTAAAAATCACAAAGATAAAGAAAAATGAACGGTGCAGTTAGTAACAAAATTCAGTTAAAAATCTCAATGGGCCAAGACCTGGGGTGCGAATATCAATTGAGCCCAAGACCTCCTTTAATGAAACGCTTGGTTTCATTGCCTTCAGACTTCTCTTCACACGCGAGAATAGATTGTGGTCTTGGTTCGCCTCATCCAACGGTTAAAACGTTGTCTTCTTCATTTGAATAGGGTTTGGAGGGAAGAACAACCATGGAAGCTCAGAGCTTCAAGCTCACCCTCTCCAATTCGAACCTCACCAATTCTCCATGAAAAACTGAAATTCAAAACCCTAATCTGTCCAGAATTTCACCCTGAATCTAACCATGGCATCAAAATCCATTGAAACATCCTCAAACCTAAAACACGAATCAAACCTCCAAATATGCTCAGGAATCAAAGTTCACCATTCTTGCAATTAATTACCTCAGAATGATCACCACCTCACACTGGTTAATTCTTGATATCAAACTCATGCTATAGCTCACTATATCTCATGTTCTTGATCCAAACAGAAATGGTGTCATCAACTGAAACTTCACCAATTGATCTCAAACTTCCCAGAATCCATCACCTAATTGTCTCTAACCGTTCTAACCTAACAATTCTACCTAATCATGCTTAAATTATGGTGTAGAAGAAAAGTTACTAACCTGTCAAATCTTGATTAACAGATAGGGTAAACCTTCACTTCAAGCTCTCAAACTCTTCAGAATCAATCCTTGAATGATGATCTTGCTACTATTTGCAAAAGATTGGACCAAGAAAGCCTGAATCTCCAAAACCGATTATGACTTGCAACCTTAAAAATCCAAAAGATATCTCCTCAAATCTCCATGGTTTTGCTCTCAATTTGGTATGCACAGCTTCAGTGTGATCAATGGAATATGTTTGGATTGAAAGAAGCAATGGAAATGGATCAGAATGTGGAATTTGATTTCAACTTGCAATGGAAGCAATTGAAATGGCTATCTCACTCTTCTCTCTAATCTCTCACCAACCTTGCATCTGAGCAAGTTCTAAATCATATATAGAATGCATTGGACCTCTCTAGAACCATCTGGAATCATCCAATGAGAATTTGGAATTCTCATGTTATGAGTTTATGATTTCATCTCTTCTCATGCATCATCTCATGCCAAGCCTCTTGCAGCAACTCATTCTGACCTGAAATTTTCCTTAGATGAGATATGGGATGTGTTAAGATACTTAGCAAGCTTGTACATTGCCTTTCCTTGTGTTTTGCATTTGTACCTTATTATGCAAGTAACCATTTTCCAAAGCAAGTCCATGATCTAGGACTCAATTCAAAAAAGTGGTTGAACCATTGTTTATAAAATGTTCTTTGGAGTCAAAATGACCGATTATATGCCATGGTTTGGATGTGTAACTTGGAAATTTCAATTTCCAACTTCAACTTATTTAACTTATGCCTCCAATTTAGGTCATTTTTATCATTTTTTGCTACAAGCCTTTTCAACATCTCATGACTTCTTTAATAGCCTTAAAACATCATTTTAAGCAAGTTTGATGTTGAAGATTTTTCCATTTGAAGCTTGGAAATAGGAGTTATGGCCTTATGCTTGAAATGACCTATAATCTCCAAATGACCAAAATGCCCTTGACTTGTCAAAGCCATAACTTGAGTTCTATAAATCCTATCAAGGACTTCTAGTACTCTATAGAAAGCTAAGAAGATAAGGAACAACATTCATGTTAACCAGAAGTTCATAGGAATCATCCTTCTTGGGCAAACGTTGGATGCAAGTTGGGTGACTTTCAAGGACCCAGATTCACATACCTCAGCTGACCTGTAACTTGTCAAAGTCATAACTTGAGCTCTACAAATCCTATCAAGGACTTATAGTACTCAAATCAAAGCTAATCTCATGATCTACAACATTCATGTTGGGGGTAAGATGAGATGACAATCACATCTTGAGCTAAACTGCCTTGAAGATAGGGGTCAAACTAGGGGATTTTACACTGTCAAGCCTTAGAAACCCTAGCTTGAAACTTCTCAAACTCTTCAATAATGATGAGTTGATCTTGGAATCATCCTTATAGCATCTCAATGCATCAATCCATGATCACATGGCTCTTGGATTAGGTCTCAACCCTCTCCAAATCATCAGTTGACCTAGGGTTGACCCAGTCAAGCCCTAATTACACCACTCATGGCTGAGTCTTCTTATTTTTGTACAATGGCCTCTCTAGGCTTTATGATGGCTTTCAAGACATCTCATAAGCTCTCTCAAAGCTTCAAGTCCATCCTCATAGCTTCAGAATCATCTAAGGAGCTCCCACAACTCTCAAGTTAGGCGGCACACAACCTTGGTTTCAACAAATCTTTCTGAGGATCTCTTAACTTCTCTGACAAGGATATCAACCCTTGAACACTTGAATAACCTTCTTGTCTAGCTTCATAGTATTTTATAGCTCTTGATTGGTAATCATACCTCTTGAAGTGTTGGTCAAATTTTGGGGTGCAACAACGGCGAGAGGATTTGATGCGATTTGGGTGATTGTGGATCGGCTTACGAAATCTGCACATTTTATGCCGATTAGTATCAGTTTTTCGTTGGAGAAGCTGGCAGAGATCTATATTCGGGTAATTATGAAGCTGCATGGTGTGCCATTGAGTATTGTGTTGGATAGAGATCTGAAGTTCACTTCAGTATTTTGGAAGAGTTTGCCAGAAGCTTTGGGTACCGAGTTGAAGCTGAGTTTGACTTATCATCCGCAGACGGATAGTCAGTCGGAGAGGACTATTCAGACTTTAAAGGATTTGTTGCGGGCTTGTGTTATATAGAAAGGTGGTACGTGGGATACTCATTTTCCATTGATTGAGTTCACGTACAACAATAGTTACCATTCCAGTATCGGGATGGCACCGTTTGAAGCTCTTTATGGTAGGAGGTGTAGGACTCATCTGTGTTGGTATGAGTCGGGTGAGAGTGTTGTGTTGGGACCAGAGTTGGTGCAGCAGACTACTAAGACAGTGCATATGATCCGTGAGAAGATGAAAGCATCTCAGGATCCGTAGAAGAGTTATTATGATAACCAAAGGAAAGAATTGGAATTCAGTGAAGGTGACCATGTATTTTTTAGGGTTAATCCAGTGACTGGTGTAGGACGTACATTGAAGTCCAAGAAGTTGGATCCGAAGTTTATCGGGCCGTATCAGATTTTGCAGAGGATTGGTGATGTGGCTTATAGGGTGGCGTTGCCGCCAGAGGTTTCGAACCTGCATGACGTGTTCCATGTGTCGCAACTTCGGAAGTATGTACCCGATCCGTCACATGTGATTCAAAGGGACGAAGTCCAAGTTAGGGAGAATCTAACTGTGGAGATGTTACCATTAAGGATCGAGGATCGCAAGATGAAGCGACTCAGAGGGAAGGAGATACCTTTGGTGAGAGTGGCTTGGGGAGGTGCTGTAGGAGGCAGTGTGACCTGGGAATTGGAAAGCAGGATGCGGGAAGCGTATCCAGAACTGTTTACGTCAGGTATTTTCGAGGACGAAAATAATTAAAGAGGGGGAGAGTTGTAACGTCCATTTTAATTGTTTTTAGTTTCGGTGTTATTTTATTCGTTGGCGTGTTGTATGTGGGATTATTTGAGGATCAAGAAAATCATAATATTAATATATAGTGATAAAACGTGATAATTAATAGTAATGTTGATATTATTATTAATTATTATTATTATTACTAATATTAATATATATGAGTAAAATATTATTTTGGAAATTAAAAGAAATATGAGATTATTGTTTTTGGAATTAAAAAGGAAAATAAAAGAGAATTATTGGAATAAAGGGCAATTGTGGTATTTGCAAAAGAAATGGGAAAGAGGAAACACGGTTGAAGGAGAAGAACGCGTAGCAGAAGCAAGAACACGATCAAAGCAAGAGCAAGCTTGAGCAAGAGGAGGCTGGGATGTAGGATTTTCGTGTGGATTCTTGAGGTTCATCATCATCAAACTACTTATTGAGGTAAGGGGGGGGGGGATAATCGGGTCAATTCGGTAATTGCATGAATACTAGGTAGAAGGGGATTTCCCTAACCCCATTAGGTTTTGATGATGATATGGTATGAGTATTTGATTTTGATGTTTGCTGATGGTGTGTTGATTCTGTTGCATGCGATGAAGTATGATTGTTTGATGATTTTTGGAATTTTGGTAGTTGCAGTGTTTATGCCGGAAGTTGTTTAACTGAATAGAATTAAGGTTATGTCGGGTTAAATCGAGAGTAGATTTCATAATCAGGTTGTTGCATGTTGAGCCGTTGTTTTGGGAACTCAGTTGGGTAGAATCGGCTGTATTCGGAAGGCTGTGCCGCTGCTGCACATCAGATTATTTTTCTAATTTCGCAGACGATCGCCAGCTGCTTCGCTGGGCGAGCTGTTAGCGAACCTTCGCTGGGTGTTCGCTGGGCGAACTGAGTAGGGATTGCTCCCAGAATGTTTCTGTTTGGCTTCGCGAGGGTGCTCGCTGAGCGAGCGAGTAGCGAGTGCTCGCTGATGCTTAGCCTAGCGAATGAGCTAGCGAGCATGACAACATTTTTCAATTTTTGTGATGTGCTGCTCTATTTTCTTGTATTGTTTAACTCTTGCTGGTTGTGATTGATTCTATGTTTTGGGGATGAACAGTGAGAGTGTATGTGTGATGTAGAGGTTGAATGCTTGATACTCGTTTAATTTGAATGATTGAATTGATGTATGTTAGTGTGCATGGATATGAGGATGCGTGATATATATATATATATATATATATATATATATATATATATATATATATATATATATATATATATATATATATATATATATATATATATATATATATATATATATATATATATATATATATATATATATATATATATATATATATATATATATATATATATATATATATATATATATATATATATATATATATATATATATATATATATATATATATATATATATATATATATATATATATATATATATACATATGATATGTGATGAGATGTGGTCAGGGGACCGTGTGCACTGTGTGTGCTAGTGTTGCTGTGTGCATGGGGTTTGCATATGCATGTTTACGGGGTGAATCATTGCACAGATGGAGCGTATGTAATTCACTCGAGTGCTCCAAATGGGGAGCATGGTAGGGATAGATCGTTGCTCAGAGGGAGTGGATGCGATCTATCCTGAGTGTGATTTTCCCGGTGCTCCGGAAGGGAGTGGTAGGGATAGATCGTTGCTCAGAGGGAGTGGATGTGATCTATCCTGAGTGTGATTTACCGGGGCTCCAAATGGGGAGCGTGGTAGGGATAGATCGTTTCTCAGAGGGAGCGTATGCGATCTATCCTGAGGATGGTTGACGAACTAGTGATGTTGAGTCGGTACCGCATATCATGGGTTTGTTGCATATATTTGCATGGTTGTGAGTGTTGTGTTGGCATGGGACAGTAGGTCTAGATTTGATGTATATGAATGAATATTTTATATGTTTCTGCCTATTTATTCATGTACGTTATTATCGTTATGATTTGGTCGTGATTTCTCATCCCTTTACTTTTGTTGTGGTCTGTGCTTCTTCGGAAGTACAGATAATCCAGGTATGTAGCTAGCTTGGATTGTGGCAAGTCGTAGGAATGCTCTGATACGTAACACCGGGGATTTTGGGGAGTTTATTGTTTATTGATGATTTTGTATGCCCCTGTGGCGTATCATGTTTTGTTGAACCCGTTATGGTGGATGTATTTTGTATATTGTGGCGGTGGCCGTACATGATGATTATGACATTTATGTATATGATGTGAATATATGTATATAATTCCGCTGTGTAATTATCGAAAATTATTAATGAGGATGTTTTCTTGATGTGTGTTTTCTGTGACATCCCATGGTGTATGTGAATACTTTGATATTCGTTTATTTTATTGCAATTAATTGTGTTTTTGGGAATGGGGTGTTACAAAATTCAACACCTCCCCCTTGGTAATTGCATTAACCCCAGCCTGCCCATGATTCGGCATGGGATTTTGCACCACATAGGGAACATCATTGGAAAAATTAATCGCCTTACTGTCAATCATGTCTTGCACCTTATGCTTAAAGGCCTTGCAATTGTCAATATTATGCCTCGGGGCACCCGAATGAAACTCACAGTGGGCATTTGCATCGTACCCAGGTGGAGGGGGTCCAGTTAAAGGAGCCATAGTCCTTTTTTGAATCAATTGTAGTTGTAGCAAAGCTTGCAATAACTGGGAGTATGGCATGGGAAGGGCATCAAAATGTATGCTCACTGCCGCCCGGCCTCTATCTTGATATCTTCTGTACCCCTGTTGATTTTGTTGCGGTCGTCGCCGTTGTTGTTGTTGTTGTTGTTGTTGTTGCTGCTGAACTGCTGGAATGGTAATGCTAGCAATCTGTTGTTGCTGCCGATTTTGACCTCTATTTCTTCCCCGTGAACTGGATACAGCGTTAGCATCTCCCTCTCGCCTTTTGTTTCCGAACACCTTCTTGCTCCCTCCAGCCGAGGGCATCTCACCAACATTGATCTTTCCTAACTTAATTCCATTCTCCACCCTCTCCCCAGTGATTATTAAGTCAGAAAAGCTGTCTGACATGCTGCTGATGAGTTTTTCATAATAAACGCCTGGCAAGGTAGCGACAAACATATCCACAAATTCCCGCTCTACCATTGGTGGCTGCGCCCTAGCTGCCAATTCTCGCCACCTCTGGGCGTATTCTTTGAAGCATTCATTGCTCTTGTGGGAAAGATTCTGCAGCTGGACTCTATTTGGAGCAAGGTCACTGTTGTACTAATAGTGCCTTACAAAAGCTTCGGCTAGGTCTCTCCAGCTACGAACATTTGCAGGCTCCAAGCTCATATACCATTCCAGCGAGGGACCAGATAGACTATCCTGGAAGAAATGCATAAGTAGTTTCTCGTCATTGGAATGCGCAGACATCTTGCGATAATAAGACCTCAGATGAACCCTAGGGCAAGTGGTACCCTTGTATTTATCAAAATCTGGGACTTTGAACTTTGGTGGCACTCTCAAGCCTGGAATCAGTCCCAGGTTAGACATATCTAGCCCCATAGAGTTTTGGCATTCAAGAGACCTCATCTTCTCTTCGATCATCTTAATCCTCCTATCAGCCTCGGAGGGCAATTCAACAGCTACAACTCTTGGTAAGAACACATCCTCCTGCCTATCTTCATTCCAGATATGGTCCATATTACCGTGTATGGCACACGTAGTGTCGAGACCATAGTCGTTTCCATTACCATTACCCCCATTAGCAAAACCAGCATTACCACCGTTTCCAGCACCAACAGCGTGGCCACTCCCTCCAGCAGTAGGGATGACTAAGGTAGGCATAGAATTGTCTGCCCGAGGAGTTTCAATATGAGGAGGGTTAGCAGCAATCCCATCGTGTAACGCACCATCACCATCAACTCGTGCAATCAAAGGTTGCACTAAAGTCTGAAGTTGCGCCTGGCCACTAGCAACCCCTTGCATGACCTTCATCAGTTGTGCCATCTAATCTCTCATCTCTTGCATTTCTGCCTGCATCTGATCCATTAGTCTTTTCTGGTTTCTTCTGGTACCGTACCGGTGAGTTGTCAAGTCAGTAATCCTGAAACACTAGTAAACCACAAGAAAAATAAGGTTAATAGTTCCGGTGCACCTGCAAATGCGAGAAGAATGCTAAAATGCAGACATGTATTTATGCAACAGGGACATTTCCCCCTCGTTTCTAGTTTCCAGAAAAACATAACAATGGAGAAGCCTACAGACAAGCATAGAACGCCAACTCCTCGTATATAAATCAAAGGCCATCAGGCAATGTACAAGCTACAACTGAGTACAAAAAGGAAAAGACATCAAACAACAAGCCTGGTGATGGTCAATACAACAAATAAACAGCAAAGACTACAACAGAAATAAACCAGATTGTCAAGCAGGATGACATGATCGGAAATCCTCTAACAGCCTCAGCGTCTCAGGATGATCCGGCCTAGCAAGTAGTCCCTGAATAAGAAAATCCTGCTGGCTAACAGTATGTTGTAGACTATCAACATGATCTTCTAAAGCTTCTTCCCCGAAACATGCCTTAAGCCTGCGTCTCTTAGAGTCGGCTCTCACCCTGAGATCCTTCAAGTTCGCGATCGCTTCATTCAACCTGTACTCACTGTCTCATCTAAGTGATGCTTCAGCTGCAATCTCCCCATCTTTGGCATTAAACTGAGCCTTCAACTTGTTGATCTGAAGCTCTAACCTGTCTTCACACTCCTTATTGTTAGTGAGCATGGCATTCCATATTGATTCAAACTTGGAGATCCTCAAGTAAACCCTATCCAACTCTTCCTTCTTAGTAGTAAGAACACTGTGAACGACATTCAAATCTCGGCCTGTGCGCTCTCTGTCACTAGTCTCCTTAGTTAGGTCCGTACCCAGTTTGTTCACAAGCTCGGTTTGTTTCTTGAAGGAATGAACTGCATCGATCTTCTCACTTCGAAGCTGGATGATCTCTTTCTCCAATTCTTCATTTGCTCTTCTCAGATCTTCCTTCTCCAACAGTACCTGATTGTATTTCTGGATATCTACGATAGTGGGTTCCTCTATCATGAGAGGATACAGAGGTACAGCTGAAGGATATGACATCAAGAACTTCGCAACTCTATTACGTATCCAAGTCAAGTAAGGGTCATATGCTCGGCTGTTACTCTTCCCCAAAGCTAATTTCCCTTTCCGATGAATGTTATTCCACGCATGCTCAAGTCTTCCTAAAGCCTTGCCCTCCAATAAACCAGTAAGATACAGAGATTCCTGTATCTCCTCTTCTCTAGGAGGCTCCCTCAGCACGTACATGAACTGTCTGACCAATAGAGAAGGGTTATAGTTGATGCAACCTTTCCTTCCGACCAAAGGGACATTAGGAAAACCACCACAACTATAAAAAATATCCTTACCAAGCAAGTCTCGATCAAACCAAATAATGTTTTCTGCAGATAAACCCATCAACCTTTCCGACCATTCTGAAGTACTGGCAGTGGCAACAAACGGACCCGTCTTGGGCAGATGACTAATAAAACATGCATACAACAAAGGAACACAACAAGCTACATTCTTTCCCCTTCGTTTCTCATTCTTATAGTGCACAGAATGATAGACATCTCCAAGAAGGGTGGGCACTGGGTTGCCTGAAGCTAGGATATGGAACGCATCCACATCCACGAAGTCTGGAAGATTAGGAAACAAAATCATGCCATATATACAAAGAGCCAGGATGGCGCTAAACACAATCCAACAACCATCCTTAGCGCACTGCTGAGCTTTCTCAATCAAGCAAGGCAAAAGAAAACCATACATCCTAAGTCTCCGAATCATCTTCCCATCCAACTCTGAAGCCTCAAGATGCAAAATAGCGGCGAGCTCGGCCAGATCAGGCTTAGTATCAACATGGACAAACGACATCTGATTCCGAATGGGTATCCCTATCAGCTTAGAATATTCCTCTAGGGTAGGAGCCAGGACATAGTCAGGAAAGATGAAGCATCTCAACTAAGCATCATAGAACTGTAGGAGAGCATAGACGCCACTGATCTCATATTCAGAGGGCTTACGGACATATCTCAATAACCTCCCATAAGACTTCTTGAAATCCTCCATTACTGCTTTTTCACCCAAGGTAGTCAAACTCAACAAAGTACTAATGTCCGAAACTGGAAACCTGTAGGCCACTGTACTTTTCAAGGGCTCCATATCAGCAATGAGGGAAAAATATCACTAGAATCGGAGGAGAAATATGCACCTGCAACACAAATACATGTTAATGAAATGCAGATGAAAATGCAAATGCAAATGCAAACAAGGGATCAAGACTGTTGTGCCGTTGGTCGAGAAAAACCAGAGCTTCGCCTTAACAAGAACAAAGTACCGACAGTAGGACCCACTGATATCAGGAACACAGATTCACACATGCAAAGAACCGGGTAATCTGAAAGCCAAGGTTTCCTGTACAACCCAATCCCCCTCACAGGTGTGGACCTATCCACTGACAAGGTTCAGCATCCTATGCGTTCATCAGCGTCATAGACTTTCTGAAAATGATGATACGTTCACCACTTCTGGTTTGGCATCATCATCTCCTGAAGAGACTGTTAGACTATGGCACGGATCTAGAAGGGGGGGTTGAATAGATCCTAATTAAAATTTGAGTCGGCGCTACCGATTAAAAATTGGTTTTGAAAATTTGTTTTAAGTGCGAAAGCGGCCGAGGAAAATATAGTCTAAAACGAACGGTTATTGGAAAACTGGATATGCGTAAGCCTTTGGATTAATGACAATATGGAAAATAGAATCACAACACTAATCACACTTATCAATGATCTAATTCAGTTGTTAGGATTCCTAGTTCCAATGATTTAAGGAGCAAACCAAAACTAGATACACAAGTAAGATAATTTTGGTTTAGGCAATTTGTCAAACACTTGGTGTGCAAAACACTCCAAGTGATATTTATGTTGAGTAAGTGATTCCAACTAGCCTAGTTAAATGTCTTATTGTACTTTTGAGTCAAAAACAGAGTTTTAACCTCTTACTCAATTGATATCACAGTTTGACAATAGTGCTTATACAAAAATCACTTATTTTTTAGCTATAACGTAAATGCTGAAAAATAGAGAAGACAAGTATTTGGTGAGGCAGTTCCCCCGTCGTCCTCGCTTCGGGGTACGTCTGCCCTCAATTCTAAAACTAGAATTGAGATAGATTTTATAGATATCACATGTTGAATGTAACAGTTTATACAAGGATTGAGTAGCAAATATACAACAGAAATCTTAATATGTTGAATGTTGCTTTCACTCCTTGCCCCTTGATTCAAGATGAATCAAGTCCTCCGATCATTGTTGATGGACCTCCGATTCCTGCCACCTTATTGAATAACCCGTTGTTGTTCAAACCTTCGGCTCCGGCTGATCTCAATAGCAACAAATCGAACCCGAGATCTTCCCTTCAATATCACTGAATCCGCTACTAGACTGTTGAAGAACACATCTTCACAATCACCTTCGCTCAGTTGACCCTTGATGAAGAATCTCGTCCAAAAACCCCCAAAATTCAAACCAATCTTGGAGGGTAAAACCCTTACGGTTTTATTCAAGAAAGAACCAGTCACAAACTTCAACCTGAACTAGATTACCCAATCTAAGCTTCAAACCTTATCACCTTTAATCACTCACAATGCACTTCAAAAATAGTTGTGTGTAATTGATGTCTTGTGAGATGTTGAAGATGAAGATGATGAATCTTGGACACCTATTTCACTCTTTCTTTTTCTTGAACACATGAATCAATTTTATCAAATGTTAATTGACATAAGTGGTTAAACTTGTATATATAGTACCAAACCAACTAAAGACATAACAATATTTCAAATAGTAGAGGGGATCATTTAAAAACTGGATTTCCGCGCGGACGGTCGACCGCAGCAGGTTTATGCGTCGATGCATGGCCTGCGTTTTTGGAAATTTGGAAAATGTATTAGTATGCGTTGACCATACAGTCGGCGTGCGCTAACCCGTTGAAAAATATTTCCTTCATGCGCCTACCCTATGGTCGACTCAAGCCTTTATGCGCTGACCCGTTGGAAAATATTTCCTTCATGCACCGACCCTATGGTCGACTCATTGCCTTCATGCGCTGACCAGTGGAAAAATGCTCTGATGCATGCGCCGACCCTATGGTCGACTCATGCCCTGCAAACCTGCAAAAATTGATCTTTTTGTGGTTTTTCACGCCTCTGGTCATGATTGCATTTTATCTACACATAGTATATTTATTACAACAGTTTTAAGACAAGTATAAAAGGATATGGTAGGTAATACGTTGCATTTGTTTAGTAGATCTGGAGCTTAAAATTTCCAATCCATCCAAGGTTGTAATTTGTCATCATCGAAACCTGTATTGAACAATGTCTTGCAGACTTGTGTGATGTGTGGCGAATTGCCTCCACATTCTCCCCCTTTTTGATGATGACAACCTGTATACAACCAAAACAACCAATACAACAATATGCAATGTATACACAAGCTCCCCCTTTCTTTTGTAATATGAGGCTGCAGAACAAACAACCATCAACTGTTGTAACCGTCAACTATTGTGAACATCCTGGCTTGGCTTTGGTGCTTGCTACATGTTCTTCTCCCCCTTTGACAACATCAAAAAGAGAAGGAGAACGCATCAATTAACAGAAAACATACAATAGGTGATAGTTAATTACCAAACTTCACACATAAGAGTGATAATGAACAAAAGTAACTGGAATTAATAGATAATTAAGAAAACATGCAAATAGGTGAATATTCAGGCAAACATAACACGGAAAAATGGAAAGTAAACAGAAGAAACAAATATGCAACTATGTAACTAATATCCCCGACCCCGACCTCGGCCCCTCCCCCGGTATGCAGTATCGAGATTCCGGTAAGGATCCGAGAAGTCCGCAAACGCTTCTACGGACATGTTGAGGTGATGGAGACAGTCGGTAATTTCCAGGTCTTACCTTTCATGTGATGCAACAAGAGCTTCAAGATGGGCGTCCGTCCAAGTCGAAAATGAATTTAACTTTTCATTTTGAGTACGAAGCTGATCTGCTCCATTTACGTATCTTGACTCCTCAAGAAGGTCTGTTGATCTAACTACATGGACTGCAGCATATTAATTACTTCAGAGTTGTCCGATGGTGGAGGAGGTGATAAGTGCTGGGAAGGTTAATGGTTTTGAGAGTAGCCATGATATCGATTATAGAATCTACCCAGGGTGGTCCAGCCTGTGTATTGCCATTCACCCCATCCCTGATTTGTGTAACCTTTTTCTTGTTCTTCAGATGGAGCTGAATGCTGGAGCCAATCGGTATTTGGAATCTCATGTTGAACCGACGATTGATGATAGTCTTGCGTCTCGCATACAGGTTCTTGTACTTCTGCAGCTGTATTTTCTTCATCATCATCCTGTTCACCTTGTTCTTCACTTTCCTCTTCAGAGCTGTCATCAGAACTGTCATGAGTCACCCTGTAATACCCCAAATTTTACCCTCATATTTAGTCGGTCATTTCGCATATCATATCATCTGCGCATTTGCTAACCACTAACAAGACCTGAAGGTGTTTGTTTTGCAGGAAATACCCCAGGGGTGTTTTGGTCATTTTTGAAGCATAGTTCGTAATGTTGGGCGTAATGATGAGGCGTTTATTTACGTGGGTTTGATATCAAAGTCTGATCTGTGGAGCAGGGTTTAACAAGAAATCATTCTTCTTTCTTCCAGAGGGAAAACGGTGAAAACTTCGACTGATTAATGGAACTTATTCATGCAATGGTTGGATCGAATTAATTCCAGGATATTTGACTAGTGAGATTTAATCGGATGTTGAGGTGTTTGCAAATTAAAGCATGGAGAAGCAATTGGGAAATGATTTTAATAGAATATGTGAATTTTATTCATAATATTTTATTATCATTATTACAAGTTTGCAAAGTGAATTACAAAGAAGAAATGATTTGGATAAAAAATGTTATTTATTCATAATATTTTTTTTACAAGTTACAAGGGATTACATTAAAGTTCTAAGGAATTACATTAAAGTATCTATCCTAAATCCTAAGAACATCTAAGTGTCTTCATGCTGTCTTTAAGCTTCGCCACAAATCTCGACTAACCTGCACATCAAAGCAAAACAAGCAATATAGAAAATGTTAGAGGTTTTGACACTCTCAGAACAGTGTCATCATCGAGTGCCGGGAGGGCACGACTAAAGCCGCATCCTACTCCCGTTACCAATCTGAGCCATCGGCGTCAGATCAGGTAGTCATTGTTCTTATCATAAGGGACTGTCGAGAGATGAAGAGTAAAAAGAAGTTTCGGGTCAAAATGGATTTTGCCGAAGGATTGCTTCGAAACCAGTACGTAAATTCCATCCATCAAGTGAATATTGTAGCAACTATCAAGCAAATCTGTAAGGCCAATTGGAGGCTGGAAGTGCACGAAGTTAGCAAGAAAAATTATCCAACACAGAGGCTCAGTTGAGGACAACATCATAGCCTCTTCTCGCACAACAAACAGCACAAGTTATCCAACCCTGAAATACACAAAACAACATCAGCAACCCCAATTTCATAACAGAGTTTAAAACAGTTCAGTTCAGGAAACAGCAAGAACCGAATTCAGCTCGCATTCATAAAACAAATGAGCTAACTGCACAAAGAAAACTGGATTACAGAACGAGACAGTGGAAGTTGTTTCGAGTAAAATCATGATGGGCCAATGTCGACAATCAAAATATCAGAAAGACTATGGAGTCATCAAATCACACCTGCAAGTGAGGTTGTAAGAATAAGCAGATAAGTGCCCATAATCATGGTGATGCGTTAGTTCAGTTGGGATCCCAGATGTGCAAAGCGCATTGCACAAACAAGTCACAAGCTCGGTTCAACAAGAAAACCAAAGCATAAGCAGTTCATAAAAAAGAAGGGATGTTTAACAAAGTCAAGCTGTATCAGTTATGACAAATTCAATCCAACAGGCGAAGCTCAGCCACCACAGGAACAACGAAATCAAATCAGTTCGAATTGCAGGTCACAAAAGAAACATGATGTAAGTCATAAGAATAAACCATAGCAGAAACCATAACTCTGAACCAAGTTCAAACAAGCAAAGAGCACAACAGAATGAGTCAAAGAAGATAGAGTCAAATGGCATCAGAAAGAGAATAAATCCATACCATAAGAAGCATATCAGTTCACCAGGATAATTCATGCCCTCAAATATCCAAAGCATGAAGGGCTCAGTCTGAACATCATCGCCCCAGCAAATAAGTCACCAAAACAAGTTATAAAATCATACTCAGTTCATGAAACGAACAAACAAACAAATGCACGGCTCAGCTCAACATGATAGCCAATCATCACCACCAATTCAATCAGAAGTATCAACATAAGCGAAAAACTAGGACTATAGCATCCTGTTCCAAATAGTTCAGACTAGAATGTCATCATCACCGCATCGTACCCCCCTCGGCGACACCAATCCGGCAGTATCTGAAACTACCAGTTCTCTCTGAAAGAAGAAGAGGAAAAGCTAATCCAAACTGCATCAGGAAAATAAGCCATATCAGCAATGAGTCCAAATCAAATCTGAAAAAGGAAATCAGAACATATCAGAGATAAATCGTGAATCAAATCCAATCAAAGTGAATCCAAATGGGGAAAGTTTTCAAACGAAACATAAGAAAATCATATCAGAATCTCAATCAGATCAAGGTAGCATCGGTTCACCAAAATTCCATAAAATCAAGCAAATCGAATCAACTGATATCAGAAAAATCCATATTCAAAATCAATATCGAATCATATCAGACAAAATCCAATCTCAAAAGGAAAAAGTAACGCAAAGTCGTGTCAATCCAGGCCCACGAAAATCAGAGAGAAACATATATAAAACAAAGGGGCCATTCGAAGAAAAGAACCCTAACGCTGTTCTCTACATAGAAGAAACCACAAAAGATAAAGTGACAGAACATTCTCACCAGAGGCGCGCTGTTATCAGGGAAAAAACGACAAGAACGGACAAGTCGCAAGCAAACCCTAGTGGTCGCGAGAGGGAAAGGATTCACCGGCGCCGTTTAAAGCCACGACGAGCAAATCCCTTCCGTCGAAGCTCAGTTTACCATCATTGCCTCCGATTGAACCCACCGTAAGCTTTTCGCCCCATTATCAGCATATTAACCGTTTGTTTCTGTTTCTCAGTGTGTGGAGAAGGTGATACGAAAGAAAAAGGGGAGACAGAAGCCATAAACGAAGAAGAATAATGGGCGATATCGTGATGAGAGCGCGAGCGAGAGAGAATCGAGAGAGGAGAAGAAGAATGCAAACGGCGCCGCGAAGGGGATCAAAGGGGGCTGAAACCCTAATTTAATTTTGATGCATATACACACTAACCGGGTTGGGTCCGGGAGTGATGACCGGCCCAACCCTTTTCATTTTGTTGTTTTTTAAAATGTTTTAAAACCTTTTTTTGTTTTTAAAAATTTAAAACTTGTTTCATAAAACCTTTTATTTTTCTTTTTCATTTTAATTAGTAGTTGAACTTTAATAAATTTTTTTAAAATATTAAAATTGTTTTTTAAAAATAAATAAAAATAAAAAAAAACCTTTTTAATAAATAACTTAAAAATCTTTTTTAAAAATATCTAAGTTAAAACTTTTTTAAGATTAAATTTAAAATGTTTTTTTAACTAACCTCACTCTTTTCTTTTTTTTTATATAGCTTCATTCAACATCTCTTTCAAAACAACGCAAATCTCCAGTATTGCATTTTTTTTTCTCCTGACCCGTCCCATTACTGTCTAACTTTGTTTACTAACGGGTGTTCATCTTTTACAGCTCATGATCACTACTATTGCGTGGTGTTTTATTTAAGTTTTATTATTATTGTAACTGCTTCTCGGTTGTAATCTTGCGAACCCTAACAATCGCGCTTTAATTACTGCTTTTAAATTTCTGCTTGCATGGTTAAATTAGGTCATTGTTCTCTGTGTGCACAATTCAATTATCTCACACATTCATCAATACTCCTGTCACACTACACACATCCGAAGGTTAGGTCTAGCTTTTGGTCGCCGCGCCAATAGTCCTCAGCTTCAAACCCTTACAAACTACAAACCCTAATTTTCACAAATGCCTCGCCGCAGGCAAAAATTACAATTTTACCCTTAGCATTAGGTCAAAGAGCCGCCGCGCTCATTTTAGGGTTTCCCGTCGTGGAATCCCTAACCTAATTTAACCCTAATTACAACTTAACAATTCAACGTAGAGATTGGGAGTTCCTACACTCCACGTAAGCGTGTCCTTAAGATGCGTTTATTCCCCTTGAGACCTTGACCACAGTCAAGAAGTCTCTAACCTCCCTTTTGAGGGGAACTACGATTACTCTGATTCCACTCCCGTAAGGATACGTAGGCACAAGATGCGATGTCTTGCCGAGTAAACTTAGAATTAACCCCCTTAGGTCCTTTTTAACTTTTAATCCTTTGTACATATACCTTAAGCAAATAAATAAAGCAAATAGTAAACATCTGAACAAAAGGTTCCTGTAGAGTACTACAGAAGTTTAGGGTGCTAATACCTTCCCTAAATTTAACCAACCCCCGAACCCTAGATCTTTCCCCGCATTGTGTTTACGATGCAAAATAGGTTTTCCCTCTTTTGACCTTTTCCTTCGGATAAATCAAAGAGCGGTTGTGAATTGAATTGCGATTCAAACTCATTAATAGTTTGATATCCTATTTCCACCGCAACAGAAAATGGCGACTTCACTGGGGAAACCTAACTTTTGAGGGTTATCCCTAACTTGTTCATATTTATTACTATCTGTGTTATTATTCATTTGCATGTATATATTTGTGCTTTGATTGTGGGACTGTTCCTTGTGCTGTGAGATGAGTCCTACACCCGGATCTAGTGTACCTTAGGTAAATGGCAATAGACCAAGGAAACTGTACGACGTATATCGATACGGTTGATCTGGTGGCCATAGTTAGTGCGACTTCTTGGTTGGTGCTTATATTCCTTAAGTCAAGTTGAGGATAATATTGAGGCTGCCATATGTTGTCAATGCACTAACTGACTTTTAGAACCCTAGTTAACTCATCTTGGCCTTTAGAAAGTAGTGAGGTAGCCAGCTTTGGTGCAGACTGAAGTTGGTTGACACTCGATACTACGCTCATTGAGATCTTAAACTTGGAGGGTTTTGGTTGGCAAGTAAGTTGCCTTCTGAACAACCACCCTTGTGAAGGATCAATGATTTTGAGATCCCTTAGAACCTGGTTACTTTTGTAGGACAGGATGAACCATCTAACTTCAGGGGAGGGTACTTGCCTTTGAACTTCATGAAATCTTCATCCACATTTTAGCATCATTTACTTTTTCTGCATTGCATGTGTCTCCCGATTTCTCACACTCGGTTCTCTCACCTTCCAGTTTCGTCACCCTGAGTTCTCGGCACCAATACAACACCAGAGCTCAAACTCGGAAAAGAATAGAGGATCAGGCAAAAGAGATTGATCGCCTTAGCAATGAACTTGAAGACCTTCGAGGGGGTATGGGGCGTATGATGGAATTGTTACATGTCATGAATGCTAAAATGGATACCCAGCCCACTGTTGTTTCTGAGATTACCGGCGTTACTGTGGACCCTCCACCAAGTGTGACCGTAGCAAGGGACCCACCTTATGGTCTTGCTCCAGGTTTTGTGCCTCCTCAAGCCACTGTTCCGATCAATCAACCTGTTCAGCAGGCCGTGCCCTTGTTTTCTGAAGTTTCTAGGGGGGCTCCTATCTTTGCACCACCTGTTGTACACACTCGTGCGCAACCGTACTTCAATGAGACAGTTTTTGATAATCTTGATGAGAATGTTGAGGGTTATGAGAAACATGATAAGCTTCGTGAGGAAGTAAACACTATCGTCCAGAGATTGAAAAAGGTAGAGGGTGATCAAATTTTTGGGACTGCTGCAAGGGATGTTTGTTTGGTCTCAGGTTTGGTTATTCCCCCGAAGTTCAAAACTCCGAACTTCGATCGTTATGAAGGTGCCACCTGTCCTAAGAGTCATTTGATCATGTATTATCGCAAAATGGCTGCCCATGTTGAGAATGATAAACTGATGATTCATTGCTTCCAAGACAGTTTGAAGGGTGCTTCTTCCAAGTGGTATTTAACTTTGGACCAATCCCGCGTTAAGAGCTTTCAAGATTTATCTGACGCTTTCATCAAACACTACAAGTACAATATGGATCTGGCTCCTGACAGAAGACAGTTGCTGAGTATGTCACAAAAGAATTCTGAGTCATTCAAAGAATATGCCCAAAGGTGGAGAGAGACTGCTTCACAGGTAGAACCTCCTTTGTCCGAAAAAGAGTTAGCTGATTGGTTTGTCGACACAGTCCGTCCAGAATTTTACGAGAGAATGGTGAGTAGTGTGACTTCAAATTTCTCCGACATCGTTGCTGTGGGTGTCAAGATTGAATTGGGTATGAAGAGTGGTAAAATGACAAATAATCATGGCGCTTCTAAGGATCAGCCGAAGAAACCTCCGTATAGCTCCCAGAAAAAGAAGGAGAGTGAGACTAATGCTATATCCTCTGGTAGACCAAGGGAACGCTTTTATCGGCATCCGCAAGGTTATGCTCAACCTCAAGGGTATCCAGTCCAATATGCTCAACAACCCTATGTGGCAGCTATTACACCTTCTTTCAATCAACAGGTTCCCATGTATCAACCTATGCAACAACCTCCTGTTTATCCGCCTCCTGTCAACTACCTACAGGCACCCAATACTCCTGCTCCTCAACAGCCAAAGAGTCCGGCTCCTCGCCAGAATATGCCGAACAGAAGAACGTATAAACCTTGTCCGCCAATCCCGATGACTTTTACCGAGTTGTATCCCTCTTTGGTCAAGCAAGGTCTAATCACTACTCGGGCTTTGGGTCCGCCTCCTAATCCTCTACCCGCCAATTACAACGCCGCCGCTCATTGTTTATTTCATGAGGGTGCGCCTGGTCACGATCTGGAAAATTGTTATGCTCTCAAAAATATTGTCAGGGATTTATTGGAAAAGAAGATTTTGTCATTCAAAGATCCTCAACCAAATGTTAAGAAGAACCCTTTTCCTAACCATGAGAGTGTCAATGCCATTAGTGCTGATTCAGAGGAAGGTTATGCCCTTGATGTTGAACAGATTAAGACTCCTCTTAAGATGTTCCATTCGAAACTGTTTGAAGCCGGTTTGGTAGATACTTCCCACGTTGCATGCGCAAGTTGTGAAGCCAGTAGCAAGGGTTGTGTGTTGGTTCAGAATGATGTTCAGAGGTTAATTAATGAGGGTGTTTTACAAGTGACAAGCCAAGCCAAGAAGGATGTAGTCGCTGTGGTTGAGCCTGTCTTCCATCAGCCTGAATCAAAGGGTAAGGTACCAGTGTTTAATTTATCAGGGGCAGGCTCCGCCAACCTCGTGTTCGATATACCAAGGTCGTATATCCCTGAAGTGAATCAGCCTAAGCCTATAGTTATTCGAAGACCGAGTCCGTTTCCTTTCAGTGATCCTAAAGTTGTGCCTTGGAAATATGACGTGACGATGATTGACAAGGAGTCCGGGAAGGTTATTCCAAATGAAGAGGTTAAGGGCACGGTGACCAATATCGCAGAGGTAAGCAGGATGACTCGCAGTGGCCGTGTGTATACTCCCCACTCCAATGAGGTCCCACCTAAGGAAACGACTAGTACCCCGATGCCTGCCAAAGACAAAGGTAAAGGAGCCGTCACGAATGATGAAGATACTGAATTTTTAAGGATCATCAAGAAAAGTGACTATAAAGTTATCGATCAACTTCATCAGACTCCTTCCAAGATCTCGATTCTATCTCTGTTAATGAGTTCACCCGCTCATAGGATGGCCTTGCAGAAGGTTTTGACTCAAGCACATGTGGATCAGGATATCAGCACCAGTCGGTTTGATAGTGTGGTTGCCAATTTGACCGCCTGTAACACTCTCAGTTTCAGCAATGAAGAGTTACCGAAGGAGGGTCCGAACCATAATCGTGCTTTACATATATCGGTGAAATGTCAGGAGGACAATTTAGCGAGAGTGTTAGTAGACACCGGGTCTTCTCTGAATGTGCTACCCAAGAGGGTTCTCGATAAGTTGGCTTGTAAAGAGACTATGTTGAAACCTACTCCTTTGGTTGTCAAGGCTTTCGATGGCTCTCGTCGATCGGTAATGGGGGAGGTTGAGCTTCCTATCCTGATTGGTCCGCAAGTTTTTAATATCACGTTTCAAGTCATGGACATTAATCCCAATTACAGTTGTTTACTTGGAAGGCCGTGGATCCATGCCGCTGGGGCAGTGACCTCAACGTTACATCAGAAGATGAAGTTCGTGATCGATGGAAAGTTGGTTATTATACACGGTGAGGAGGATCTGATGGTCAGTAACCTGTCTTCTTTCCGTTACATCGAGGCCGATGAGAATGCTTTAGAAATCTCCTTTCAAGCACTTGAGATCGCCAATGTTGTTCTGCTAGAAGTCGAAGAGACAGTGGGTCAGGGTAATCCATCTTTTGCATCTCTGAAGAGTACCAAATCAACAATTGACAGGGGCATTCCTGAAGGTTGGGGAGAGGTAATTGATGTTAAGACCAAGACTGATCGCTCTGGGTTGGGTTACAAACCAACTCAGAATGGAGCTGCCACAACCGTCGAAGGGCGTCCGAAGGTTATCCAAGAGGTATTTGTCAGCGGAGGCTCCCAAGTCAATGCCATCAGTGAATGTGAGAAAAATGAAGAGCTGAGCAACCTGGTGTTTAAGGGTGATGCAGTTTTGAACAACTGGGAGGCCGTAGAGATCCCTGTTATCTTTCCCTTGTCAAAGTAATTGTTTTTTAAAGTTTCATTTACATTTTCGAATAAAAATCTGTAGCTCTGCCCAAGGCTATAGGGTCGTTTTATCGGGCCACCTTTCATTTCTAAAAAGATATTAATAAAAGCATTTTGTTCAATTCCACTTTTGTTCATCTGCGTTTTTTCGTTTTCACCTTTAAAAATGAAATTGGCAACCTTTTTCAAAAATAATAATAATAAAAAAAAAACAGCATTTCATTCTTACAAATCTTCGAGCATCTTAATTAAGTAAGCCTTCCATCATGCAGAGGCATCATAAACCTTGTTGGATCCGATGACCTTACTGACACTCCTGACTGGGATGCACCCATCAATCAAGCTGAGGACGAGGGTGAAGAAGATTTTGAAGTACCCACTGAACTGACAAGATTGATTGAGTACGAGTACACAGAGCTTCAACCGCATAAAGAGCAGGTGGACTTAATTAATCTCGGTACAGATGAGAGCAAGAAAGAGGTCAAGATTGGTGCAATGCTTGGGACGGAGATTAGGCCGAGGTTGATTGAGTTGTTAAAAGAGTATATTGATGTGTTTGCATGGTCGTATCAAGATATGCCGGGCCTAGACACGGATATTGTTGTTCACAAGTTGCCGCTTAAGCCAGATTGTCCGCCTATCAAACAAAAGCTTCGAAGAACGAGACCCGACATGGCTTTGAAGATTCGAGATGAGGTTAAAAAGCAGTTGGATGCAGGTTTCTTGGCAGTCGCAAAATATCCAGATTGGGTTGCCAACATTGTGCCAGTACCTAAGAAGGACGGTAAAGTTAGGATGTGTGTAGACTACAGGGATCTGAACAAAGCAAGTCCAAAAGACGACTTCCCACTGCCACATATTGACACACTGGTAGACAATACGGCCAGTTTTGCGTTGTTCTCATTTATGGATGGGTTCTCCGGCTATAATCAGATCAAGATGGATCCCGATGATCGAGAGAAGACTACTTTCATTACTCCTTGGGGAACCTTCTGCTACAAAGTCATGCCCTTCGGTTTAAAGAATGCAGGGGCAACTTACCAACGTGCTATGACCACTCTTTTTCATGATATGATGCACAAAGAAATTGAGGTGTATGTGGACGATATGATAGCCAAATCTCAGAGTGAAGAGGAGCATTTAGACCATTTGGTGAAGCTGTTTGAACGACTCAGGAAATACCAGTTGAAATTGAATCCTGCAAAATGTACCTTCGGTGTCAGATCCGGAAAATTGCTTGGTTTCATTGTTAGCCAGCGAGGGATTGAGGTGGATCCTGACAAAGTCCGAGCCATTCAAGATATGCCGGCTCCGCGAACCGAGACGCAAGTTAGGGGTTTTCTGGGACGTCTGAATTACATTTCCAGGTTTATCTTTAATATGACCGCTACTTGTGAGCCGATATTCAAGTTGCTTTGCAAGGGGAAGACAGTTGAGTGGAACCCTGATTGTCAGAAAGCGTTCGAGAAGATCAAGGGTTACTTGCAAGATCCCCCTATTCTGATCCCGCCCGTACCAGGAAGACCGTTGTTTATGTACCTTACTGTTCTCGAGAAGTCTATGGGTTGTGTGCTTGGACAACATGATGAGACTGGGAAAAAGGAACATGCAATTTATTACCTGAGCAAGAAGTTTACCGATTGCGAAAACAGATACTCACCATTAGAGAAAACTTGTTGTGCATTGGCATGGGCCGCTAAGCGCCTTCGGCAATATATGGTCTGTCATACCACGTTATTGATTTCTAAAATGGATCCGATCAAGTATATTTTTGAAAAACCTGCTCAAACCGGGAGGCTAGCCCGTTGGCACATGTTGTTATCCGAATATGACATCCAATATGTACCCCAGAAGGCGATTAAGGGTAGTATTTTATCTGATTATCTTGCAGACCAGCCAGTTGAAGATTATGAACCTCTTAAGCTCGATTTTCCTGATGAGGATATTTTGTTGATTAAAAGAGATTGTGAAGAGCCAGATCCGAGCGAAGGTCCAGAACCAGGTCTTTGGTGGAAGATGATGTTTGATGGTTCCTCAAATGTCAATGGGCATGGTATAGGCGCCGTTTTGATGAACCCAAAGGGTGGATTTACTCCATTTACAGCAAGGTTGGACTTTGAGTGTACTAATAACGTCGCAGAATATGAAGCATGTATTCTTGGCCTCGAAGCAGCGATTCACCTCCGAATCAAACTTAAAGTAAGTGGTGACTCAGCGTTGGTTATTTACCAAGTACAAGGCAAATGGGAAACGAAGAATGAGAAGCTGATCCCTTATAAGGACTACATTATTGAGCTGATCAAGCATTTCGACGAGATAGAGTTCGAGCATGTTCCTAGATCCGAGAATCACGTAGCTGATGCTTTAGCCATGTTAGCATCTATGTGGAAAGTTAAGTTCGTTAATGAAGCACCTCTTATCCATATTGAGCGCAAGGTGGAGCCCGCTTATTGTCAGACGGTCGAAGAAGTTGAGGTGGATGAAAAGCCTTGGTTTCACGATATCAAGAACTATCTCGTCAAGCAGGAATATCCCGATGGTGCTACTGGTCTGGACAAAAAGACATTGAGAAGATTGGCGTCCAAATTCTTTATCAGTAATGGCGTGTTATACAAGAGAAATCACGACATGGTCCTGCTCAGATGTGTTGATAAACGGGAAGCGGACATGTTACTACAGGAAATTCATGAGGGGACCTTCGGAACCCATGCCAATGGTTATGCTATGTCCAAGAAGATGTTAAGGGCTGGGTATTACTGGTTAACCATGGAAGCCGACTGCATCCAATACGCTAGGAAATGCCATAAGTGCCAAATCTATGCTGATAAAATGCACGTACCTCCGTCACCGTTGAATGTTTTGTCTTCACCATGGCCGTTCTCTATGTGGGGCATTGACATGATTGGGGCAATTGAGCCGAAAGCTTCTAATGGACATCGTTTTATCCTCGTTGCTATAGATTATTTCACCAAGTGGGTAGAGGCTGCCTCCTACACCAACGTGACCAAGCAAGTGGTTGCCCGCTTCATCAGGAAAGAAATCATCTGCCGTTATGGAGTCCCAAGCCGGATAATAACTGACAATGGCACCAATCTGAATAATAAGACTATGAAAGAGTTGTGTGATAGTTTCAAGATCACTCACCATAACTCTTCTCCGTACCGTCCTAAGATGAATGGGGCCGTTGAAGCTGCGAATAAGAATATCAAGAAGATCCTGCAAAAGATGGTTGTGACTTACAAAGATTGGCATGAGATGTTACCGTTTGCTTTACATGGATACAGAACCTCGGTGAGAACTTCGACAGGGGCAACCCCTTTCTCACTGGTATATGGAATGGACGTCGTGCTCCCCATCGAAGTAGAGATACCTTCTTTAAGAGTGTTAATGGAAGCTGAACTTGAGGAAGCTGAGTGGGTTCAGGACAGATTGGATCAGTTGAATCTCATTGACGAGAAGCGCTTGACAGCCATGTGCCATGGGCAATTATATCAGAAACGGATGAAGAGAGCGTTTGATAAGAAGATCCGTATCCGTGAGTTCCGTCAAGGAGAGCTCGTACTCAAAAAGATCTTGCCAGTACACAAAGATATGCGTGGAAAGTGGATGCCCAATCATGAAGGCCCGTTCGTTGTAAAGACTGTCTTCTCCGGAGGGTCTCTAATACTTACGACAATGGACGGTGAAGAACTAGCACATCCCGTGAATTCTGATGCGGTCCGAAAATATTATGCCTAAAAACCCGCTAAGTCGAAAACCTGCAAAAGGCGACTTAGGCAAAAGTAAGGGTTGAAAAAAAAAAAAAAGAAATAATAACAAAAGCCCGCTAAGTTGAAAACCCGAAAGGGCGGCTTAGGCAAAAAAGAGCGTCCCGGTGGATTGAAAACCCGAAAGGGCGGTCCAGGCAAAAGTTAGGGACAAAGGCATTTCATTGCATCAGAAGACACTGATTATCTCGAACACACTTTCCGCATGAGAGCCATGTTTCAGTTCTTTCATCCTTGCCCAAAGCAGGATTCTGGATTAGTCTTAGTTATTAGTGTCAGTAGGTGTCATTGGATTCAATGTAACCTTTTCCCATGTTGCCAATTTCAAAACATAATCATCTGTGGAGCTATGCCTTCAGCAAGCAGCCACCCTTTAATAAAAGATACCATCTCGTTACTTACATTCCTTGGTGCATTGCTTTTTATTTTCTATTTGTTATGCAAAATGCGTTTATTCCTAAAATTTGAAAATGAAAGGTGCATTGTAGATTTTTCAAAACTGTTTTTCAAAAAACAAAACAAATTTGAAATGTAATAAATTACTTTGACTAGTGGAAATTCCGACAGGATCTCTTCATTCCCCGGAAATATCATTATTGCAGAAACACTTTCAAACCATTGCCCAGTGATAGTCCCCAGAGAGACTATAAGCTGACAACTTTTTCTTGGGTAACTCGAAAGTGTCCCTCAGGTTTTCTTCTCCCCGTGTGAAGACGTGACACTATGCACCCAAGCAGATTACCTTCTCCCCAGAAAATTCAGAACTTTAAAACCAGAGTTGGTTCCACCATTGATCCTTCCCACCCATGACTGACGTATTGGTTGCAGAGAACGCAGGGTATCTCTGTCGAGATGTTTATCTCATCTCTCGTCCCGTCTCTAGGCTGTTCAGTATACGCAAGGGCATAAGCATCACATGCCTATTTCATTACATATTCATTACATATTCATTACATACTCATTACATACTCATTTCATAACATCTTGCATACATAAACATTAACATACATAGACATTAACGTATGCATCAACATATGCATTAGCATTCACAGGTTCATTGCGTTTCACCGTCATTGGTTGTTATCGCCGAGTAATTGGGTTTGTCCATTCTCTTCAAATAGATTGTCAGCCCTAAGCATAAAATACTTACTTGTTTCCAGTTTCCCTACGGAGCTCGATCCTCGTGGATGACGGTTACTTCAGCTATCTTTCCTCACCAGGATAAGATATTTACCCTCCGAGATTATTCCCTCGATGGAGTTTTGATTACCAGTCTTCTTTCTAGCTCGATCCTAGATTGAATCTCAGTCTTGTCGGTCGTCAAGCCCAACCGGACGTGCATTTATTTTGCACCATCTAAAAAACTTCACTATACCATGACAGATGTTCGACTGTCCTCGCCAAGAAGTTTATCACTGTACCCGGACGTGCATTTATTTTGCATTATCTTTCAAGAAAATCAACTACAGTCCTTTACAAATACACGCCAGTTCACGCCTGGAAAATATATCAATACAACACTTTACAATCCTACATGTTACAACCCTTTACACTTTACATCTTACAGCATCAACATACGACATTTCTCACCCAAGAAGTCGATCCTATCCTCGTTACGACTCGCAGCAAATGGCCATCTCCATGGAGCAGTTGGGCTTCCATTTATCTGCCGTCTTGAGGTACGAACCAATTCGTATTCAGGAGAGCACGATTCTGAGTTATGAAGAAGTTCATTTATCCTTTAGTAAAAGAAGGAGCGGAATCATATTCAGGAGAGCACGATTCTGAGTTATGAGGAAGTTCAGTTGGCCGTTTTTCAGGAGAGCACGATTCTGAAGAACGAAGAAATTTCAGGAGCCGAATCATATTCAGGAGAGCACGATTCTGAGTTATGAGGAAGTTCGATTATCCAGTTTCATATTCAGGAGAGCACGATTCTGAAGTATGGAAAAATTCATTTACAACCAAAACATATTCAGGAGAGCACGATTCTGAAGTATGAAAAAATCCAGTCAGCCAGTTTCATATTCAGGAGAGTACGATTCTGAAGTATGAATAAATTCAGTCATCCAGTTTCATATTCAGGAGATCACGATTCTGAAATATGAAAAAATCCAGTCAGCCAGTTTCATATTCAGGAGAGCACGATTCTGAAGTGTGAAGATTTTCATTTACCCTTTATCCGAATCATATTCAGGAGAGCACGATTCTGAAGTATGAGGAAGTTCAGTTTACCCTTTTCATGTTCAGGAGAACATAATCTTGAAGCATGAAGAAGTTTATTTATCCTTCAGTAAGAGAAGAATCAGAATCGTATTCCAGGCGCCGACCTTAAATGCGAGAAGATTTATTTATCAGATAAGCAGCAGCCTCTTTATTTGAGTGCTTATCCATTTTTTTGCACATAAGTCCCTTCCAACGATAAGTGACAGTTCTCCCTCGAGAAGCTTATTAGGGCATTTCCTATTAAAATCCATTTATTTTGGCATACAGTCGGTCTTTACCCTGTATATTTGGTACGGATTTCCGAAAAGTCCGTTCGATCCTGTCGCGAGGAGGTAGTTTACAGAAGCTTGGATGTTATTCTTTGCTCAATGCTCCAGCATTCTGTAATCGATCTTACAATCGTACGTGATCCAGTTTTATTTTTAGATTCCCCAGTGGAGGCCGTCTCATAGGTACCATCTCCATTGGAGGATCTCGTTCCTTTTCTAAAAGTGACAATTGGTCATTCGCACCAGTTGACTATCATTTTTAGGAATTCCCCAGTGTTGTACTGTGTCTCAGCGCATCATTTTCCCCTGTGTGTTTCTTCTCATGGCGTCTGTCCCAGTGTCGTCATGTTCATCAGCATTTTCGCATTCATTATTCCAGCATACGCAGCATATCATATTCATGGCATCATCTGCATTAAGTCGTTCCAGTCTTGTCCATAGCATCGCATATCGTCGCATATAAGGGCAAAATTTTCGGTTATCTATATTTAAATCTCTCCACCACGATTCCTCGAGTCTCTGTCACTCAAATCGTCCGGTGTAGCTATTTAAATAGGGGCAACTGTAATACCCCAAATTTTACCCTCATATTTAGTCGGTCATTTCGCATATCATATCATCTGCGCATTTGCTAACCACTAACAAGACCTGAAGGTGTTTGTTTTGCAGGAAATACCCCAGGGGTGTTTTGGTCATTTTTGAAGCATAGTTCGTAATGTTGGGCGTAATGATGAGGCGTTTATTTACGTGGGTTTGATATCAAAGTCTGATCTGTGGAGCAGGGTTTAACAAGAAATCATTCTTCTTTCTTCCAGAGGGAAAACGGTGAAAACTTCGACTGATTAATGGAACTTATTCATGCAATGGTTGGATCGAATTAATTCCAGGATATTTGACTAGTGAGATTTAATCGGATGTTGAGGTGTTTGCAAATTAAAGCATGGAGAAGCAATTGGGAAATGATTTTAATAGAATATGTGAATTTTATTCATAATATTTTATTATCATTATTACAAGTTTGCAAAGTGAATTACAAAGAAGAAATGATTTGGATAAAAAATGTTATTTATTCATAATATTTTTTTTACAAGTTACAAGGGATTACATTAAAGTTCTAAGGAATTACATTAAAGTATCTATCCTAAATCCTAAGAACATCTAAGTGTCTTCATGCTGTCTTTAAGCTTCGCCACAAATCTCGACTAACCTGCACATCAAAGCAAAACAAGCAATATAGAAAATGTTAGAGGTTTTGACACTCTCAGAACAGTGTCATCATCGAGTGCCGGGAGGGCATGACTAAAGCCGCATCCTACTCCCGTTACCAATCTGAGCCATCGGCGTCAGATCAGGTAGTCATTGTTCTTATCATAAGGGACTGTCGAGAGATGAAGAGTAAAAAGAAGTTTCGGGTCGAAATGGATTTTGCCGAAGGATTGCTTCGAAACCAGTACGTAAATGCCATCCATCAAGTGAATATTGTAGCAACTATCAAGCAAATCTGTAAGGCCAATTGGAGGCTGGAAGTGCACGAAGTTAGCAAGAAAAATTATCCAACACAGAGGCTCAGTTGAGGACAACATCATAGCCTCTTCTCGCACAACAAACAGCACAAGTTATCCAACCCTGAAATACACAAAACAACATCAGCAACCCCAATTTCATAACAGAGTTTAAAACAGTTCGGTTCAGGAAACAACAAGAACCGAATTCAGCTCGCATTCATAAAACAAATGAGCTAACTGCACAAAGAAAACTGGATTACAGAACGAGACAGTGGAAGTTGTTTCGAGTAAAATCATGATGGGCCAATGTCGACAATCAAAATATCAGAAAGACTATGGAGTCATCAAATCACACCTGCAAGTGAGGTTGTAAGAATAAGCAGATAAGTGCCCATAATCATGGTGATGTGTTAGTTCAGTTGGGATCCCAGATGTGCAAAGCGCATTGCACAAACAAGTCACAAGCTCGGTTCAACAAGAAAACCAAAGCATAAGCAGTTCATAAAAAAGAAGGGATGTTTAACAAAGTCAAGCTGTATCAGTTATGACAAATTCAATCCAACAGGCGAAGCTCAGCCACCACAGGAACAACGAAATCAAATCAGTTCGAATTGCAGGTCACAAAAGAAACATGATGTAAGTCATAAGAATAAACCATAGCAGAAACCATAACTCTGAACCAAGTTCAAACAAGCAAAGAGCACAACAGAATGAGTCAAAGAAGATAGAGTCAAATGGCATCAGAAAGAGAATAAATCCATACCATAAGAAGCATATCAGTTCACCAGGATAATTCATGCCCTCAAATATCCAAAGCATGAAGGGCTCAGTCTGAACATCATCGCCCCAGCAAATAAGTCACCAAAACAAGTTATAAAATCATACTCAGTTCATGAAACGAACAAACAAACAAATGCACGGCTCAGCTCAACATGATAGCCAATCATCACCACCAATTCAATCAGAAGTATCAACATAAGCGAAAAACTAGGACTATAGCATCCTGTTCCAAATAGTTCAGACTAGAATGTCATCATCACCGCATCGTACCCCCCTCGGCGACACCAATCCGGCAGTATCTGAAACTACCAGTTCTCTCTGAAAGAAGAAGAGGAAAAGCTAATCCAAACTGCATCAGGAAAATAAGCCATATCAGCAATGAGTCCAAATCAAATCTGAAAAAGGAAATCAGAACATATCAGAGATAAATCGTGAATCAAATCCAATCAAAGTGAATCCAAATGGGGAAAGTTTTCAAACGAAACATAAGAAAATCATATCAGAATCTCAATCAGATCAAGGTAGCATCGGTTCACCAAAATTCCATAAAATCAAGCAAATCGAATCAACTGATATCAGAAAAATCCATATTCAAAATCAATATCGAATCATATCAGACAAAATCCAATCTCAAAAGGAAAAAGTAACGCAAAGTCGTGTCAATCCAGGCCCACGAAAATCAGAGAGAAACATATATAAAACAAAGGGGCCATTCGAAGAAAAGAACCCTAACGCTGTTCTCTACATAGAAGAAACCACAAAAGATAAAGTGACAGAACATTCTCACCAGAGGCGCGCTGTTATCAGGGAAAAAACGACAAGAACGGACAAGTCGCAAGCAAACCCTAGTGGTCGCGAGAGGGAAAGGATTCACCGGCGCCGTTTAAAGCCACGACGAGCAAATCCCTTCCGTCGAAGCTCAGTTTACCATCATTGCCTCCGATTGAACCCACCGTAAGCTTTTCGCCCCATTATCAGCATATTAACCGTTTGTTTCTGTTTCTCAGTGTGTGGAGAAGGTGATACGAAAGAAAAAGGGGAGACAGAAGCCATAAACGAAGAAGAATAATGGGCGATATCGTGATGAGAGCGCGAGCGAGAGAGAATCGAGAGAGGAGAAGAAGAATGCAAACGGCGCCGCGAAGGGGATCAAAGGGGGCTGAAACCCTAATTTAATTTTGATGCATATACACACTAACCGGGTTGGGTCCGGGAGTGATGACCGGCCCAACCCTTTTCATTTTGTTGTTTTTTAAAATGTTTTAAAACCTTTTTTTGTTTTTAAAAATTTAAAACTTGTTTCATAAAACCTTTTATTTTTCTTTTTCATTTTAATTAGTAGTTGAACTTTAATAAATTTTTTTAAAATATTAAAATTGTTTTTTAAAAATAAATAAAAATAAAAAAAAACCTTTTTAATAAATAACTTAAAAATCTTTTTTAAAAATATCTAAGTTAAAACTTTTTTAAGATTAAATTTAAAATGTTTTTTTAACTAACCTCACTCTTTTCTTTTTTTTTATATAGCTTCATTCAACATCTCTTTCAAAACAACGCAAATCTCCAGTATTGCATTTTTTTTTCTCCTGACCCGTCCCATTACTGTCTAACTTTGTTTACTAACGGGTGTTCATCTTTTACAGCTCATGATCACTACTATTGCGTGGTGTTTTATTTAAGTTTTATTATTATTGTAACTGCTTCTCGGTTGTAATCTTGCGAACCCTAACAATCGCGCTTTAATTACTGCTTTTAAATTTCTGCTTGCATGGTTAAATTAGGTCATTGTTCTCTGTGTGCACAATTCAATTATCTCACACATTCATCAATACTCCTGTCACACTACACACATCCGAAGGTTAGGTCTAGCTTTTGGTCGCCGCGCCAATAGTCCTCAGCTTCAAACCCTTACAAACTACAAACCCTAATTTTCACAAATGCCTCGCCGCAGGCAAAAATTACAATTTTACCCTTAGCATTAGGTCAAAGAGCCGCCGCGCTCATTTTAGGGTTTCCCGCCGTGGAATCCCTAACCTAATTTTACCCTAATTACAACTTAACAATTCAACGTAGAGATTGGGAGTTCCTACACTCCGCGTAAGCGTGTCCTTAAGATGCGTTTATTCCCCTTGAGACCTTGACCACAGTCAAGAAGTCTCTAACCTCCCTTTTGAGGGGAACTACGATTACTCTGATTCCACTCCCGTAAGGATACGTAGGCACAAGATGCGATGTCTTGCCGAGTAAACTTAGAATTAACCCCCTTAGGTCCTTTTTAACTTTTAATCCTTTGTACATATACCTTAAGCAAATAAATAAAGCAAATAGTAAACATCTGAACAAAAGGTTCCTGTAGAGTACTACAGAAGTTTAGGGTGCTAATACCTTCCCTAAATTTAACCAACCCCCGAACCCTAGATCTTTCCCCGCATTGTGTTTACGATGCAAAATAGGTTTTCCCTCTTTTGACCTTTTCCTTCGGATAAATCAAAGAGCGGTTGTGAATTGAATTGCGATTCAAACTCATTAATAGTTTGATATCCTATTTCCACCGCAACACACCCGAGGAATATTGGCTCGACAGACAAACCTGTATGATTGTCGTTCATCACACCAAAAATATCCCATCATGGCAAGGGTTTTGGTGCTAAATTCTTTGTCAGAGGGGACTGAAACACAAGGAAATGTTGGGTATACAACATTTGCTACAGCAAGAATTTCTGAAATAAACGACCCATAGGCTAGAGCAGTGCCTCTACCTGAGTCTCTCAGAGCAAAAATCCTGCTTGCAATATAGTATGGCCAGTTTATTTTGATCTTATGTTTCAATATATAGATGAGATGTACCTCATCTTGTTCGACACGGGACAGGCCACCTTTTTTTCGGTCGCAGGATGCGAGCGACAATCCACTGAAGGATGCGCTCCCCTGTTTGGAGTTTCCCTGCTGTAACCGTTCTAGGAAAGGCATCACTGTTGACAATAGCATCTGAATAGGTTCTTTTGAGCATGTCATTCAGAGCACTCTTAAACTCATATCCTGTCACCGTACGAGAGTCCGTTACCTCATGAAGAGATGGTGCATCAGCATCTACAGTCAAATCAAAATACTTGTTCCAGACTTCAGAATTTATGTTTACCAGTTTATTGCCGACAGAAGTGTGGAAATATTGACCTTGTAAGTTATCACGCAAACTTGTGTAGAACACCCGGACCAAATCCTCACTGTATTTTGTGTTGCACTTCAGAAAGTTGAAGAACCCTTGAAACTCCAGCAGAGACAGAATATTGGTGAGATGCAAGCGCTCCGCCGTTGCCTTGTGGAAGGCATGATGTGGAACAAGTTCTCTTTTGTTGAGATTCTTGTTGAAGTTTTCAATCGCAGGTGGATGAACTAGGGAGACAGCGGTAATGGGGACTGAAGCGGATGATGATGAGGCCCTTGATCTCTTACCCGTATTTTTGCGAAATAGAGAAGCCATTGATGATGACTTTTGGAGATTTTGTAGAGATGAACTTTAATGGCTTTGGAGAGAGTAGTTAAGGATGATTTTGGAGAAGATGAAGACTATTCCCTTTAATAGAGAGAGGTTTAGGGTTTTGGTAAGAGGGAGGAGACAAGGGGATACAATAGATGCCTAGATGCAATTTACAAGAAAAAATGCACTATCTAATCATAATGAAAGTTGACTGCACATTAAATGGAGAAGGAGAGAAGATGGAACGGTTTTCAAAAAAACTTCTGGGTTTTTGCGCGAGCCGTCGACCATAACCCCTGCATGCGTCGACGCATACTGTGTGTTTTTTGATAATTTTGAAAGTCTATAGCATGCGTCGACCGTTGTCCTGTTTTGGTCAACTCATAACCTTCAAAAACCCAATTTTTCAATTTTATGTCATGTAGAATGCCACACTTGCCTATTTATCATGCCTATTCACCCTTTCACAATATAATTTGCATCCAACACACATAGTATTTGCTGCAAAAGTCATAGACATATATAAGTACCATGATTGTCAAACGATCTACTTAGTTTTAAGTCATGAATGTTTAGAGAGAGAGAGAGATAAAAAGAGAGAGAAGGAGCAATATCACCTCTATATCGACCACACTTGTTAACAACATATTTGTACTCGCAACAAAAGCTAAACTTGTTAGAAGTACAAAAGCATAGTTGTAAATAGATTAATTATGAAACTAGTAATTATTAAACCCGATCAGAAATGTCGAGAATGCCAAGTTCTCGACGGATATGAAAGAAGGGCTCAGTGGCTAGCAGCTTTGTGAAAATGTCCGCTAGTTGATTTTTGGTGTCAACGTGTTCAAAGACAGCATCACCCTTCTCTACATGATCCCTCAGAAAATGATATCGAATTTCTATGTGTTTGGTACGCGAATGTAACACCGGATTTTTGGTAAGATTTATAGCACTGGTGTTGTCACAAAATATTGGAACACGTTCTAGCTTTAAATTGAAGTCCAATAGTTGTTGTTTAAGCCATAGGACTTGCGCACAACAACTACCGACGGCTATGTATTCCGCTTTGGCAGTTGACAGAGCAACGGACACTTGTTTCTTGCTGTGCCAACTGACCAAGGAATTTGAAAATAAGTGACATGTATCGCTGGTGCTTTTCCTATCCTATTTGCAACCGGCAAAATCGGAATCGGAGAAGCCTACCAATGAACAATCATTACCTTTGGAATACCACAGTCCATATTTCGGAGTACCAGATAGGTATCGAAGTACGCGTTTGACAGATTTTAGGTGGGATTCCTTAGGACATGATTGGTATCTGACACACATACACACACTAAACATAATTTCGGGACGAGAAGTAGTAAGATAGAGAAGAGAGCCAATCATACCTCTATACCTTTTTACCTCAACGTCCTTACCACTTTCATCTTTACTCATATTTACACATGTTGGCATAGGAGTGTCTATGGCTTTTGAATTTTCCATATCAAATCTCTTAAGATCCAAGCAATATTTTGTTTGGCTCACGAATGTTCCTTCTTTCAGTTGCTTGATTTGCAAACCGAGAAAGTATGTGAGTTAACCCATCATACTCATCTCGAATTCACCCTGCATAAGCTCAGAAAACTCTCTTACGAGACTCATGTTAGTGGATCCAAATATGATATCGTCAACATAAATTTGTACAAGAATTAAGTGCTTTCCTTGACGTTTAATGAAGAGAGTAGTGTCAACCTTTCCTCTTGAGTAGCCTTGATCAAGTAAAAATTTGCTTAGTCTCTCATACCAAGCTCTAGGAGCTTGTTTGAGACCGTATAAAGCTCTTTTTAGTTTGTAGACATGATCAGGATACTCATGAGACTCAAAACCTGGAGGTTGAGCAACATAGACTTCTTCATTTATGAACCCGTTAAGGAATGCACTCTTGACGTCAAATAACTTAAAATCCTTCGCACAAGCGAAAGCAAGTAAAAGGCGTATAGCCTCGAGTCAGGCAACCGGCGCATAAGTTTCCTCATAGTCGATGCCTTCCTATTGGTTATACCCTTGCGCGACTAACCGCGCCTTGTTGCGAGTTATTACTCCGTTTTCGTCCAATTTATTTCTAAACACCCATCGGGTGCCGATTACTCGATGACCCCGCGGAGGAGGGACAAGGTCCCAAACCTCATTTCTAGTGAACTGATTCAGTTCCTCCTGCATTGAAAAAAACCAGTGTTTATCGAGTAGGGCTTCCTTAGGGTTTTTAGGTTCCATTTGTGAAACAAATGCGAAGTGATAACAGAAATTACTTAGCTTCGATCGAGTTGTTACACCCTTTGTGATGTCTCCAAGAATGTTTTCAATTGGATGGTCTTTGGAAGACTTCCAAGCTTGAGGGAGATCATCGTTTGAAGGCGGATGAACTTCCTCAGTTACATCATGGTGTACATCTTTATCCTCCTCAACTTTGGCTTCGTCAGGTTGATCAATCCCCGTCTCGCCACCTTTGAGTATGTCTTCTGTAGATGTACCTGCACTATGAACAACACTATCCTTTCTGACATTTCTCAGATAGGACTCATCAAAAGTAACATGCACATACTCTTCTATAGCAAGCAGTCGTTTATTATATATTCTATATGCTTTACTCGATTGAGAGTATCCGAGGAAGATACCTTCATCGGCCTTGGAATCGAATTTGCCCAAGTTTTCCTTTCCATTGTTTAATACAAAACATTTGCAGCCAAACACATGCAAGTGAAAAACATTTGGCTTTCGCCCTTTTAAAAGCTCATATGGTGTTTTATTTAGAATAGGGCGAATAAGCACCCTATTCAAAATATAACACACCGTACTAATGGCGTCGACCCAAAAATATTTCGGTAAACCACTTTCGTTAATCATTGTTCTTCCCAATTCTTCTAAAATTCAGTTTTTACGCTCCACAACCCCGTTTTGTTGAGGTGTGCGTGGAGCGGAGAAGTTATGATCTATACCATGGTTACCGCAATATTCTTCAAATAAGTGATTTTCAAACTCACCTCCATGGTCGCTTATAATTGAGACTATGTTTGTATTTAACTTATTTTGGGAAAACTTAGCAAACCTTTCAAAAGCGGCAAATGTATCACTCTTACTTACTAAAACGATGGTCCAACAAAACCTAGAAAAGTCGTCCACTATTACGAACCCGTAATATTTTCCTCCTAGACTTTTAATCCTAGACGGCCCAAACAAGTCCATATGAAGAAGTTCAAGAGGTATCGTTGTTGAAACTATCTTTTTGGATTTAAATGAGATCCTCGTTTGCTTCCCTTTTTGACAAGCATCACAAAGGTGATCCTTGGTGAACTTTAGTTTGGGAAGTCCTAAGACTAGGTCTTTTGAGACTACCTTATTGAGTAAGTCAAAGTTAACATGCGCTAAACGCCTATGCCATAGCCATGAGTCTTCACTCATAGTTATGAGGCATTTGTCGCTTGTTAACGATACTTCATTTAAGTCAAGCATATATACGTTGTTTACTCTAAAACCATTGAACATATTCTTCTTATCATTTTCATGCACAATTTTGCAACAATCTTTTGAGAAAGATACATTGTATCCTTTGTCGCATAATTGGCTAATGCTAAGCAGATTATGTTTAAGGTTTTCTACAAGCAACACGTCGGAAATTGTAGTAGAGGAGGGATTACCTACACTACCTTTACCTAGTATTGCTCCGCGGTTGTTATCACTATAAGTTACATACCCTTTCTTCTTAGCCACGAAGTCTATGAATAAGGATATGTCTCCTGACATGTGTCTTGAGCACCCACTGTCGAGAACCCATCTTCTCTCGGTGGTCTCGACACATTTCATCTATCAAAACATAATTTAGCAAAAGGAGGTACCCAATGGCATATTGGGTCCTAATAGGTTAGCGACAAAATGGTTGCGTTTGGGTAACCATTGGTAGATGCCTTTAGGAACATAAAATCTCCTAAATCGGCATTTACCAATGGAGTGGCCTTTCTTGCAACAATATAAGCATGCAAAATCGACTTTAGAATCACTTTTACTTGATTGATCCCTAATTACATATGCATATTTTTTATATGGGTTTATCATACTTTTTCTAAAGTCCCTTTTATCAATGGAAATTGTAATTTTAGGCTCAAGTGCCTTGTTTAATTTGGCCTTAAGGTTTCTAACCTCACCTTTCCAAATATGACAAGTATCACACCCAAAGTCGAAAGGATTTCTATTGTCCTTACAATCCGATTTATTACCTTCCACAATGGAAGCCTTAAGGTCCTCTAGTTTCTTTTCGGACTCCTTAACTTTGTGCTCTAAGTACGTAAAAATTCTTTTATTAGAGGCAAGTTTCTTGAAGGCTTCAGTTGCTTCATTGTGTAAAGCATTAAATGGGGTTTGTAATTCTGAATGCGACATATTTGAGGACTTATCATATTTAGAGTGACGTACCTGCTTTTTCTTATTTTTCTGATGAGCGGAGAGGCATAGATTCACAGACTCTTCTTCATCACTAGAGCTTTCATCAGAGGAGGAAGAGTCGCTGTCGCTTTCCCAAGCTATGTACGCTCTCCTAGGCTTTGATGATTTCTTGTGTGACTTTGATGAGTCCTTTTCCTTTCCCTTTTTGTTCATCGGACAGTCTGGTTTGTAGTGACCGGGCTTTCGACACTTGTAGCACGTCCCTCTAGTCTTTTTACCTTTTGAGTCATCATCTTTGGAGTACCTCGATTGTTTTCGGAAGTTTACCAAGTTCTTCTTGGAATGTTGGATGCCGTTCTTTCTCACGTAACGGTTATACCATTTAACGAACAACCCTATATCTTCACTCTTGTCCTCTTCTTCTTTGTCGCTTGAGGAATAATCACTTTGCTCTTTTGCTTGAGACTTCGAGGAGGAAGTCTTGAGAGCTATCGATTTCTTCTCACTCACCTTCGTTTTGTCTTTCTTTTCCATCTTTTCGCGTTGGTCTAGGCTCAAGAGTACCTGCTCATGTTCTTGTAGTTTGCCAAACAATGTTGTCAAGTCTAATAAGGTAAGATCATGTGCTTCTTTGATGGCGGTCACTTTTGGCTGTCATTCCCTGTTAAGACATCTTAAGATCTTATTAGTAGCAACATCATTGGAAACAGGCCTTCCTAGTGAATGTAAACGATTAATGAGATGAGTGAATCTCTTTTGCATGTCAGCAATGGTTTCCCCTTGCTCCATGAAAAAGAGATCAAACTCTTGTGTTAATGTGTTGATTCTAGCCAACTTAACATCGTTCGTCCCCTCATGGGCGATTTGTAGTGAATCCCACATGGCTTTAGTAGTAGGACAATGGGATACACAATAGTATTTATCTACACCTAATGAGGAGATTAAGATATTTTTGGCTTTCCAATCATAATTGTATTTTTTCTCATCGTCATCGGTCCATTGTGCTTCGGGCTTTGGCACAACTACGTTATCCGCATTGGTCATAGTAATTTCTATTGGACCATTGAGGATAACGTTCCATATTTTTCTGTCTATGGAGTTTATGTGCACCAGCATACAGTCTTTCCAATAACTATAATTTTCACCGTTGAAAACGGGAGCTCTATTGTACGCCCCTTTTGGTTCGTTAGCCATTTTCTATCAACGTTGTATTTGAAGCACCGAGTAACTGGAGCTCTAGATACCACTTGTTAGACTATGGCTCGGATCTAGAAGGGGGGTTGAATAGATCCCAATTAAAATTTGAGTCGGCGCTACCAATTAAAAATTGGTTTTGAAAATTTGTTTTAAGTGCGGAAGCGGCCGAGGAAAATATAGTCTAAAACGAACGGTTATTGGAAAACCGGATATGCGTAAGCCTTTGGATTAATGACAATATGGAAAATAGAATCACAACACTAATCACACTTATCAATGATCTAATTCAGTTGTTAGGATTCCTAGTTCCAATGATTTAAGGAGCAAACCAAAACTAGATACACAAGTAAGATAATTTTGGTTTAGACAATTTGTCAAACACTTGGTGTGCAAAACACTCCAAGTGATATTTATGTTGAGTAAGTGATTCCAACTAGCCTAGTACAATGTCTGTCGCTTCCGCGAAAATAAGGTGCCGGCATAACAGAAGAGTCGCCACCTTTCGTTATTTATCCCTCAGAACGGGAAAGGAAACGATCGGAAAAACCTAACGAAAAAGGGTAAGACAAGGTCGTCGCAACCATTGTCTGGGTTCGGGAGTCGGTTACGCAAGGGGAAGGTATTAGCACCCCTCACGTCCGTCGTACTCGACGAGATCCACGCTTGTTGTGTTTACTGGACGAGTTGGTTTATCTATCTACCTATCAAGGCTGGCTTAAACAGAAAAGAAAATTATTCGGCAAAGCGGCGCGCTTTATGCCTACGTATTCTCATCAGAGAATGAGAAATCAGAGTCAACGTAGTTCGACCTACGATGGGTTACGGGGAAGGTGGCTCGCCAATACATCAGTATTGTGCCTACGTACTCTCAACAGGCATGAGAGATCAGAGCTTACGTAGTTCGGGACACTACGGATTACGGGGATCCAGATTCATCTGTTTTATCGAGTGGGGTTAAACAGCAATTCCAGCAGTTAGGGACAAAGCCTGTTTGCGTTGGCTCTGAGGTTTAACGATACTTTTTTCTTCAGAAAAGTTTCCTTTGACTTATGGGCCCACGGGGCAAAAAGGTTTGAAGTTTGTTTTCTGTCTCTTACGGAAGTAGTGTTTTTTACTGTTTGCAATTTCAATCGCACTAAAGACTATGACCTGAGAATGAATGCGTCGCATGTCACCCAAAGGGTACCATACTAAACATCCAGACTATGGAAAAGAAACTCTCCCACAATCCTTTCTCAGATAGCTTAAGGCTCGTAGCGTACGAAAGAAATCATTCATGATTACTGTATCTTAAGCTGTTTTGAGATGAGAAGAGAACGGGCTCAACTACGGGGAGACTATCAAGTCCTACTGTTGTCATGCCAAGGATTCATCCTATGGTTGAGGTTTGAAACAGGGAACTCCTAGAAGTTATCATGCATAGGTTTCAACCTAAAGTTCTATCATCACCTCCTTATCAAAGGAAATGAGAGCCCTAAGGGATCATGTTAATGATACACAGAAACAGATAAAGCATCAGCTTAAACAGTAAACAGTAAAGACTGTAAAATGCATGCAATGCAAGTGAGGAAGGAAATGTGTGTGGGGCATCAGCCTCCACAAGCTCATCTCAACCTCAAGCCAGAATGAATAACAGTAATCATACTGAGGAAAATAAAACATGCCTTCAAGCAAAGTACAGTAAACTGCAATCATACAGAAAGATAAACATCATGCTATCAAGCAAAACAAACCACATGGGCAAGGGAGCTGGGCTCTACCGAATACCCGCAAGCAAAGCCATACAGTAACAATACAAGCAGATGGAACAACTCAACCTCTAGTGCAATCATGCTTCTAGATTAAAGCTATTCTAGATATGGACTTATTCTAATGCATCAAGCAAATCAAACAAGGCACATCAATACAGAAAAGAAAACAGACAATAAAGCATATCAACTCCTCTCTCTCTCAAAGCCTCAGCTCTTCTGACAGCAACTCAGTCTTCAGACTTCAATCACTCTTGACAAATACCAATTTGTTTCTCCAGGTTTCAACCCTTCAACATAAGTTTCAACTTATCTTCTTCTTCAAGCTTCAGCTCCTTAAATAGTTCCACATTCAGGCTTCACTCTTAACCACAAGTATCAACTTGATTCCTTCAAGATCTCCCAACTTCAAAGTAAGTATCAACTTATCCTTTAGTCCTCAAGCCTCAGCTTTTCACTCAGTCTGGGTCTTCAAGTATCAACTTGCTCTTCTTGATCTTCAAGCTTCAACCGAAATGGCAATGCTCCGGGAATCATCCTCTTCTATACTCTTCAATGAAGTCTTCATCTTCACACTTAAGCCCAACATCTCTCAAGATACTCAAACCAGAGGAAATCACTTAACTGAATAAGCTAGGATATTAAACTGCTTATTGACCACCAAAGGTGACCTATAAGGGTTTAACATCAAAAGAATGGTTCCCTCAAAGGCTCTACTTCCTAGGTACCATCACTTATCCCTCCAAAGGAGGGAGGTGAATACCATGGAAGGACCTTGAATCATGGGGAGGAATGGAGGTGAAAGATACCATCCATGTTTAAGAAAGAAATTAACTAGGTCTAAGCTCTTCCTAATCCCTAACCCTAAAACAACAACAAAACAAACAAGTCTTCAAGCTCTCAAGCTCTCTCTTCAACCTTCAAGTCTTCTACTATGCTCCTCCATGCTCCTCAAAGCAAGACCAAGCCCACCAAGCCAAGCAAAAACTCACAAAGCAAGACAAACAAAATACAAGCCCACAAGGGCAACACAAACAACAATCAACTACAAAAATCAATTAAAAATAGTATACTATTATATTAAAACCTAATATAATTTCTAGGGGATCCTATATACCTACCCTTAATACCCTATATGTCCCAACATCTAACTTGACCTAGAAACCCAAAATTCTAGTGTTATTGTGGACCTATGTTAAGGATTGACCTAATTCTATACAACCTAAAGTCATCTAATCAAAACTAATCAAAAATTAATCACAAAATTATGGAATAAATCCAGAGGGGAGCTAAATCCTAATCTAACTATCCTAAAAATAATGGCCTAAAAATTCAAAGGGAACTAGCTAAACAAAAATCTACAAATCTATGCATCAACCTAAAATGAATTAAAATGCTATTAAAAGAGAAAATACACAAAAAATATTAAAAAGGCATGAAATGCAAATATTTTGATTTCATAATTTTCTAGACATTAACATGAAATGAGAGAAAAAATCCCCATGCAAAAATCAACATTTTTCTATTTAATATGATTTTTTCAAAGATTAAAGAAAAATGGAGAAAAAATAAATTAAAATGGGAAAGCATTGGTGCAGATAGCAATTATATTCAGTTCAATTCATGACTGGGCTTGAAATGGGGGTGCAAAAAGCAAGCGCGCTAGGCCCAATTATTATCAGAGAATCAATTCACAAATTATAAAGAAAAAGAAAAAGACACGGTGCAAAGAGTAACAAAAATCAGTACAAAACATCAATGGGCCATGAAAGGGGGTGGGGATATCAATCAGTCCACTAAAGCCCAAAACCTCAGTTTAATGAAATGCCGCGTTTAAGCTCTTCAGAACTTCCCTCTTCAAACGAAATTGAATCTCAGCCACACGATCCAAGTCCCAGTCAATGAGTCTTTGTGCATCCAACGACCACGTCTTTATCTTCTTCCTCCAGCCATGGTTCACAAGAGGAAGCCATGGAAACAGAGCTTCAGCTCAAGCTTCTCCCAACTCGAATCACCTCAATTCTTAACCAAAATCCATGGTTCAAAACCCTAATCCACTCCAAATTCCATGCTGATCACAACCATGGCCTTAAAATCAATTGAATCATCCCCAATCTCTAAACCCGATCCAAGATCAAAACTATGCTCAAACTTCCATTCTAACAATTCTTGAAATTGATTACCTCAGAATGATCACCACCTCACACTGGTTAATTCTTGATATCAAACTCATGTTATAGCTCGTTATACCTCATGTTCTTGACCAAAACAAAAATGGTGTCACTGACTCAACCTTCACCAATTGATCTCAAACTTTCCAGAATCCATCTCCTACTTGTCTCTAACCATTCTAACCTAACAATTCTACCTAATTATGCTTAAATTATGGTGTAGAAAGAAAGTTGCAAACCTGTTAAATCTTGATTATCAGATAGGTCAAAGCTCCACTTCAACCCCTCAAACTCTTCAGAATCCTTCCTTGATTGATGATAAAGCTTCTGTTTGCAAAAGATTGGACCAAGAAAGCCTGAATCTCCAAACTCGATTGTGATTTGCAGCTCCCAAAATATAAAAGCTAACTCTTCAATTCTTCATGATCTTGCCTTCAATTCAGTATGCACACATTCAGTATGATCAATGGAAGGTGTTGGGATTGAAAGAAGCAATGGAAATGGTGTGGAAAGTGGAAATCGATTTCAACTTGCAATGGAAGAAGAAAAATGGCTATCTCACTCTCCTCTCTAATCTCTCACCAACCTTGCATCTGAGCAAGTTCTAATCCATATATAGAAGGGTTCTAAACCCTCTAGAACTTTCTGGAATCATCCAATGAGAATTTGGGATTCTCATGCCATGAGTTTTTGATTTCAATCAATCTCATGTATGATCTCATGATATGCCTCTGGCATCAACTTATTCTGACCTGAAAATCTCCTTAGATGAGATATATGATGTGTTAAGATGCTTTGCTAGCTTGTACATTGTCTTCCCTTGTGTTTTGCATTTGTACCTTAATATGCAAGCAACCATTTTCCAAAGCAACCCCATCATCTAAACCTCAAATCAAAAATGTGGCTGAACCATTGTTTCTAAAATGTTCTTTGGAGTCAAAATGACCTATTACATGCCATGGTTTGGATGTGTAACTTGGAAATTTCAATTTCCAACTTGGACTTATTTAACTTATGCCTCCATTTTAGGTCATTTTTACCATTTTGAGCTACAAGCTTTTTCAACATCTCAAGGCCTCCTTAATAGCCTTAAAACATCATTTTAAGCAAGTTTGATGTTGAAGATTTTTCCATTTGAAGCTTGGAAATAGGAGTTATGGCTTTATGCTTGAAATGACCTATAATCTCCAAATGACCAAAATGCCCTTGACTTGTCAAAGCCATAACTTTAGTTCTACAAATCCTATCAAGGACTTCTAGTACTCTCTAGAAATCTAAGAAGATAAGGAACAACATTCATGTTAACCAAAAGGTCATAGGAATCATCCTTCTTGGGCAAAAGTTGGATGCAAGTTGGGTGACTTTCAAGGCCCCAGATTCACATACCTCAGATGACCTGTAACTTGCCAAAGTCATAACTTGAGCTCTACAAATCCTATCAAGGACTTCTAGTACTCAAATTAAAGTTAAGAGCAATCTCTACAACATTCATGTTGGGGGTAAGATGAGATGACAATCACGTCTTGAGCTAAACTGCCTTGAAGATAGGGATCAAATTAGGGGATTTTACACTGTCAAGCCTTAGAAACCCTAGCTTGAAACTTCTCAAACTCTTCAACCATGATGAGTTGATTTTGGAATCATCCTTATAGCATCTCAATGCATCAATCCATGATCACATGGCCCTTGGATTAGGTCTCAACCCTCTCCAAATCATCAGTTGACCTAGGGTTGACTCAGTCAAACCCTAATTACACCACTCATGGCTGAGTCTTCTTAAACTTGCACAATGGCCTCTCTAGGCTTCATGATGGCTTTCAAGACATCTCATAAGCTCTTTCAAGGCTTCAATTCCATCCTCATAGCTTCAGAATCATCTGATGACTTCCCACAACTCTCAAGCTAGGAGGCACACAACCTTGGTTTCAACCAGTCTCTCTGAGGATCTCTTAACTTCTTTGACAAAGATATCAACCCTTGAACACTTGAATAACCCTCTTGGCTAGCTTCAAAGTCTTATTTGCTCTTGATTGGTAATCATACCTCTTGATCTATTGCATACATGTCAATGAAATGCAGATGATAATGCTAATGTGAATGAGATGACCCACAAGCTAGGTAAAGAAATGTTGGTCAAATTTTGGGGTGCAAAAGCTGCCCCTATTCAAACGGCTTGGACCTGACTGGGTGAGAAGCGAACAGCTCTCAGCCAATCAAGGTGCGAGACGGTTGAATACCGACAATCCCGAAAATTTTCCAACTGCACAAGTACACGGTACTCTGATGGGATCAAATCTTCGAAAACTGAAATATTAGCTGCACAGCAACTAGCTGGAGAATTGGTCACACGGTAACTGGTAACACATGGTCGATCATGCCGTCAGGCATCAAGATTCCTCGGGATTCATCAGGTCAACAAGTTGATCATGCCATCGGGCATTCAAAGAACAGGATTCTCGGTTAATCATGAACCGATTGGGGATATCCAAACTTCTGCCATCAGGAACTCCGCATCAGATGAGAGAATTGTTTTATTAACACGGTCGGACTTCAATCATCAAGTCTTCGGGGGAAGTTTCAACTTCGCTGCCCAGAAACCTGCTGGGGATGACGCATCTCCGCTGGGGGATTCTGGAGAACTATCAAGTAACTCTGCTTCGGGGGTCCAGAAATCATTCTGGATGAATCAACTCTGCTGAGGACTTCAAGAATCATCTTGGACACATAACTCCGCCGGGGACTTCAAGAGTCATCCTGAACCGATAACTATGCTGGAGATTTCAGGAATCATCCTGAGCAAACGCTCTGCCGGGGACTCTAAGCATCAACTTGAGCAACCAACTCTGGCGACTGCACTGGGGGGTTTTAAGAATCATCTTAAACAAACGACCTTGCTGAGGAATTCAAGAATCATCTTGAGCAAGCGACTCCGTTGGGGAGAATTCAAGGATCATCTTGAGCAATCAATTCTGCGGCGAAACACCTGCAAAACAAGAACGGTAACAACCTAGATCATGTTTATTATGCATATGCTTCGGCAATGGCGCAATGCTCCACACGGTGGAAATGCTATGCGTTTATGATAAATGCTATGCAGTCATGCAAAATGATGCGATCCCGTCAGCAAAATAAATGCCGAAGGGAGAATCCTCCTGTCAAGGAGAAAGAACCACTCAGATAGGGGGAAGGAATCATCCTGCTGAGGAGAACAAGGTCACACCAATCTCAATTGGACTCCGCAGGGGAAACAACTTCAGTTGGCTGCTGCGGGGGAACGAAGCTCTACGAGAACCCGGACCTGCTGAGGGAAAGCGATGTCAATCGCAGAGATAAACTGCACGGCCTTCACGGCTAACCTTCCTGGAGATAACGACTCCGGCGAGGAAACACAACATCAGCTATTCAGCAGTCTACTGGGGAAAACCAATCATGGTCCCGAACGGCTTCCAAGGACTCGGCTCTCTTGGGGATCTGCAAACTCGGCTGAGGAAGAAGAAATCATTCTGCTTGCTGGGGAGAGTACGACTCTATGGGGAATCTCAATTCCGCTGGAGACTTCAGTCTGGAACTATCAATTGCCGCATACTTCAGTGAATGACTCAGCTGGGGAGATGACGACCCTTCGGGGTGCATCTAATTGGGGGAGAGAATCTTCTCTGCCTAGGGAGACATATCAATGCTCACGATCTCGTGTTCGGACTCTGCAGGGAGAGGCTGCTGAACTTTGCCGGAGAAGGAGGAATCATCCTGCTTGGGGATACGCACGGCGCACTGTCTGGAATATGCTACACCTGTAACAACACAAACAAACAGACAAGATACCCTTCTCAAAGGGACCTATCAAGGTTATTATCTCGTGACAATGTTCAAGTAATTCATTGTTTCAACAATCAGTGGCCTAGGCCATTAAGTTTATGTATACGCATTTTATCAAAAACATCGGCGTTCTTTTTCGCAAACAAAACAGATAAATGCTAAACAGACAAACAGAATTGCTGAATAGTATACATTTATTGATAACGAACCCCTGAATGGGTAAAAATGTTTTATAACAGATGCAAGCTCTTGGAATGAGGAAGCCGCGCAAAAATAAAAACATAAATATACATCAGTATATACAAATGTCGGCAACGAGGCGTAGACGAACACCATGAGTTGATCCCTCTATGACCCACTCGACTTCGATACTTCTCCGACGCTTCATCTTCAGAAGAGATTGCTTCAGATAAATGGTCCTCAGGTCTTCCAAACCACTAAACAAAGAAAGTCCACACGCGGAATGCAGTCATTTGCTTTTTCAAATCCCTAACTTTTGCATGAACCGCCCTTTGCGGGTTTTCAGTTCACCGGGATACCCTTTTTTGCCAAAGCCGCCCATCCGGGTTTTCGACTTTGCGGGTGTACATTTTTTCAATTTATATCCCTAATTTTTTCCCGAACCTTTTTCCTTTTTTATGGTTCGCCGGGATGCCCCATTTTTGCCTGGACTCTCTTTTTACTGTCCAGCGGGTCGCTTTCAAGCAAAGTATTTTTTAACTGCATCCGCGTTCACCGGGGACGCAAAATCTTCACCATCCATCGTGGACAACAACAAAGCTCCTCCCGAGAAGAACTTGCTGACAATGTACGGACCTTCGTAATTGGGAGTCCACTTGCCCCGGTGATCGGAGTGTGGAGGAAGAATCTTCTTCAGGACGAGATCAGCCGTCTGAAAGCTTCTAGGACGCACCTTCTTATCATAAGCTTTCTTCATTCGGATTTGGTACAGATGACCATGCGCAATCGATGCCAACCTCTTCTCGTCCATCAGGCTGAGTTGGTTCAGTCGGTTCGTAATCCATTCTGCCTCGTCGAGTTTCACATCAACCAAAACTCGCAAAGAAGGGATCTCCACTTCTAACGGTAGGACAACTTCCATACTGTACACCAAGGAAAAAGTAGTTGCCCCGGTTGACGTACGTACCGTCGTACAATAACCGTGCAGTGCAAACGGCAGCATCTCGTGCCAATAATTGTAGGTCACAACCATCTTCTGAACAATCTTCTTAATGTTCTTATTGGCCGCTTCAACGGCGCCATTCATCTTCGGCCGATAAGGAGATGAGTTGTGGTGTTCAATCTTGAAACTCTGGCACAGCTCCTTCATCATCTTGTTATTCAGATTTGAACCATTATCAGTAATGATCCGCTCGGGAATTCCATAACGACAGATGATGTCCCTCTTTATGAATTTAGCCACCACCTGCTTGGTCACATTAGCATATGAGGCAGCTTCCACCCACTTGGTGAAGTAGTCGATAGCTACTAGAATGAAGCGATGACCGTTAGGTGCAGTGGGCTCGATCTTGCATATCATCTCGATGCCCCACATGGAGAACGGCCACGGGGAGGACATGACATTTAACGGGCACGGCGGCACATGAACTTTATCAGCATAAATCTGGCATTTATGACATCTCCTCGCGAATTCAAAGTAATCCGACTCCATCGTCAGCCAGTAGTATCCTGCTCTCAGGATCTTTCTTGTCATAGCATGCCCTTCGGCGTGCGTACCAAATGTGCCTTCATGGACCTCTTCCATGAGCATACTCGCCTCTTTCTCATCTACACATCTGAGTAGCACGAGATCGTGGTTTCTTTTATACAACACCCCATCAGGATTGAGATAAAAATTTCCAGACAGCCTCCTCAGAGTCTTCTTATCCTGGGTTGACGCTCCCGCAGGATACTCCTTAGTCATAAGGAAAGTCTGGATGTCATGGAACCATGGCTTGCCGTCGGCGGCTTCCTCAATTGCAAAGACAAATGCAAGTCTATCAAGACGGGAAAGGACAATTCTTGGAGCCTCATTCCAAAAATTGACCTTATACATGGAAGCCAACGTGGCTAAGGCGTCAGCCATCTGATTTTCTGCTCTGGGCACATGATGGAGTTCTACTTGATCAAAGAACGGAAGTAGCCTTCTCGCATAGTTCATGTACGGCACCAAATTCGATTGGCGTGTCTCCCACTCTCCTTTAATCTGGTTAATCACGAGCGCTGAGTCACCATATATGTCTAGGTTCTTGATTCTCAAATCAATTGCCTCTTCTAGACCCATGATGCATGCTTCGTACTCCGCTTCATTATTGGTGACTGGAAACGTCAGTCTCGCAGTGAACGGGATGTGGGATCCGTGGGGAGTCGTGATGATCGCCCCAATGCCACTTCCATAGGAGTTAACCGCCCCGTCAAATATCAATTTCCACTGGGATTTCCTATCTGGCCCCTCGCCGGGCAACGGTTCATCGCAATCTTTCGCTTTGAGAAACATGATATCCTCATCAGGGAATTCAAATTTCATCGGCTGGTAATCTTCGATTGGCTGTTCGGCAAGGTACTCAGACAATACGCTTCCCTTGATGGCCTTCTGGGAAACGTACTGAATGTCATATTCCGTCAACACCATTTGCCATCTGGCAATCCTGCCCGAAAGCGCTTGCTTCTTGAAGACGTACTTGATCGGATCCATCTTCAAAATTAGCATGGTCGTGTGATTGAGCATGTACTATCGTAAACGTTTGGCAGCCCAGGCTAGTGCACAACACGTTTTCTCCAGCATCGAGTAGCGAGATTCACAGTCAGTGAACTTTTTACTCAAGTAGTAAATGGCATGCTCCTTTCTGCCCGTCTCGTCATGCTGACCGAGGACACACCCCATACTATTCTCAAGAACTGTCAAGTACATGATTAATGGCCGTCCAGCCACTGGGGGTATCAAGATTGGAGGTTCCTGAAGATACTGCTTTATCTTGTCGAATGCCTTCTGGCAATCCTCATTCCAGGTAATCGCCTGATCTTTCTTTAAAAGCTTGAACATCGGTTCACACGTGGCTGTGAGCTGAGAAATAAACCTTGCAATGTAGTTTATTCTGCCTAAGAAACCACGAACTTCTTTTTCTGTTTTTGGCACTGGCATTTCTTGTATGGCTTTAATCTTCGCAGGATCAACCTCGATGCCTCTTTCACTCACGATAAACCCCAGTAACTTTCCGGACCGTACTCCGAAAGTACACTTGTTAGGATTCAGCCTCAACCTGAACTTCCTAAGCCTCTCAAAAAGCTTCAGCAAATTGACCATATGTCCCTCCTCCGTTTGGGACTTCGCAATCATGTCATCAACATAGACTTCAATCTCATGATGAATCATGTCATGAAACAAAGTGACCATTGCTCGTTGGTAAGTGGCCCCTGCGTTCTTCAGACCGTAAGGCATTACCTTGTAGCAAAATGTTCCCCAGGGAGTGATAAACGTCGTTTTCTCCATGTCCTCCGGCGCCATCTTGATCTGATTGTAACTGGAGAAGCCACCCATGAATGAAAACACGAAGAATTGTGCTGTGTTGTCGACCAACACATCGATATGAGGCAGCGGGAAATCATCTTTAGGGCTCGCCCTATTCAAATCCCGATAATCGACGCACATGCGTACCTTACCGTCCTTCTTCGGTACAGGCACTATGTTGGCGACCCACGGAGGGTAAGTAGTGACCGCTAAGAAGCCAACATCAAGCTGTTTCTGCACTTCTTCTTTGATCTTAACGGCCATATCTGGTCTCGTCCTCCTAAGCTTCTGCTTAACGGGAGGACAATCTTCTCACAACGGCAAGTGGTGGACCACGATGTCCGTGTCAAGTCCGGGCATATCTTCGTATGACCAAGCAAAGACGTCACTATACTCTCTCAACATCTCGACCAATCTCTGCTTGACATCATTCTACAATGCAGCCCCTATTCTGACGTTTCTGACGAGTTCTTCAGAACCCAGATTCACGATCTCGATCTCCTCTTCATGAGGCAGAATAACTTTTTCCTCTTGTTTCAACAAGCGGGTCAACTCTTCAGGAAGGTCTTCGTCTTCATCAATCTCTTCTTCGGCTTGATAGATCGGGCAATCGAAGTCGAAGTGAGTTGTAGAAGGTCCAGAGTCGATGTCATCTGTTATGTGGATCCTGCAATAACAAGGGTTAAGTTTAAAACAAGGATGTGCAGGTTAGCACAAACCCCATTGCCATTTTATTGTTTTTCAAAACAAATATAAAACAGGAATAATAGAGATCACAATATTTGAATACGAAGAAAACGCCTTTGATTTATTAACAAAATGCATGTACATAATCCAACAAGGCCCTGACAATAAAACCACTATGCCCCGGGTAGGACATAGGGTTGTACAATGATTCGAAAAAGTAAATCATTACTCTTCGCTTGTCATCTGGATGATATCCTTGACGGACCAGTTGGTGAGGCTCTCGCCTGGCTTGCTTGGCTGGATCCAAGAGTCGAGGTCACAGTCGCTATCTCCGCTGTCTTCAGACACCGCGTTGATGCTTTCGAAAATCACTCCTCCACTGGTAAACTGGATCGGTCCTTTACCTCGAGACGCACCGCTAGAAGAAGAAGAAGCTTCAGCTCCAGGAGAAAATCCCAACCCAAACTTATCTTGCTTGTTAGGTATTGTCGCTACTGCGAAAATCGGCGCCGGCTGAACAGAAGAGTCGCCACCGTGCGTTATTTATCCCACGGGAGGGAAAGGAAACGCTCAGAGTAAACCTCGCACAATACGGGAAAGGTATGGTCATCGCAACCAAAACCTGGATTCGGGAGTCGGTTACGCAAGGGGAAGGTATTAGCACCCCTCACGTCCGTCGTACTCGACGGGATCCACGCTTGTTTTCGGGTATGGATTGTTATTCTATCTAAATTATAGGTCAAGGGTGAAAAAGAAAATAAAATGAAAATAAAAATGACTCGGCAAAGTATCGCACTTTATGCCTACGTATTCCCGTCTGGAACGAGAAATCAGAGTCAACGTAGTTCGCCTACCTACGGGAAAAGAGGGGAAGGTTGCTCGCTAGGATATCGCATCCTATGCCTACGTACTTCCACACAGCATGGAAGATCAGAGCAAACGTAGTTCGGGCCACGTACGACACAGGCTTGTCTTGGTTGATTTTATTCCTTCTGAAAAAGGTTTTTCTGATTAACAGTCCCGGCGGACAAAAATGACGTCTTGATGAGTTCACATTCTTTTACGGAAGAAGTGTCTTTTATTGTGTTCGAAATCTTTATGTGTTTTTCTGTTTGTTTTGAGGAAGAAGAGACAGAACTCTAACCTACGGTTGCGAAGGGAAACAAACTAACCTAATGTTATCATGCATGGGTTAAGACCTAGTGTCTATCATGCTCCTCTCTGGCACAGAGAGAAACAGAGATCCTACGGGATAGGCAGAAACAGAAACAAAACCAGATATATACAGTAAAACAGTAAAATGCATGGATGCAACAGTACAAGCGAGGCAAGGGAGTCCCACTCAACCTCGAACCTAGAAAACAATAGGCAAAAGTGAACAGACTTCACTTTCAACCCAGCAGGGTAAACAGCAAACAATACAGTCCAGAAAACCAATCAATACATCAACAAATGAAATACAGCAAAAGAAACAGCATCAGCAGCTCTGAATCAACATCTGGCTTCAAGTAATCTCCAATCAGCTACAGGCTTCAACAAGCATCAATCTCCATCTTCATGACCTTCAGGCAAGGGCTTTGATCATCAGTCTTCTCTCTGCAATGGCTTTTCTTCAAGCTCAAACCTCCAGGATGAGGGATTAGTCACAAGAGTGAATTGGGTGTTAAGCAATCAGTTGACTACCAAGGGTGGTGAACAGACTGCTTCTAACACAAGAGACATTTTCTCTCAAGAGTTCTATCTCATAGACACTATCACCAAGCCTTCCAAAGGAAGGGGGTGAGTGTCTTAGAGAGACTCTGAATCACAGAGAAGAATGAATGCAGACAAGGCAATCCATGTTTGAGAAACAATCATTCTAATCTAGAGCTCTGCCTAGCTCCTAAACCCTAGTCTCCTCAACAGCTGCTGGTAAGAAACTCCTCCTCAACTCTGACAATTGACCTTCAATCTTTAAATCTCCAATGGTCTTCATCTTCACAAATCTTCAGCTTCCCCCAGGGCCCCAGACAAACCCAATACCCAAGCAAGCAAACAATAAACCCCAGAGGGCACACCACACCAGACAACAGATATACAGACAGTAATAATAGCAGTAGGGGAATCTTAACTTTTCTAAGGAATCTAGTAGCTACCCATAGCCCATATAGTCCTATAACTAATCTATTCAAACCCTAAGTCCTAAGGGAAATGAAATCAAACTTCTCAAGTTGTCACCTAAAACCCTAGTTTTGTACATGATGTTCAAGCATTTATTAATCACCCAAAATTAACCTCTAAAAATAGAAACTAAAATATTTCTACAAGCTTAATATCTCATCTAAACAATATAAAAAGAATGACCAAAAATATTAAAGCATGCAAGAGAACAAAAATTCTTAAAAGGATGCATGAAATGAAACTATTTAATATGACATTTATTTAGAAAATATGAAAAAAATATGAAATAAAACTAAAAATGAAATTTTATTTTCCTATAATATTCTAGACATTTTAATGAGAATATTGTAAAAAGAATGGATTAAAATGCATTTTTTATGAATTAGTTATGAATTTATGAAATTGGTGAAAATTAAAAATGGAATTAAGAAAATTAAATGAATTAAAATGAGGGAGAGGGGTGCATTCAGAAATCTCGCCCAGTTAATATCCAGGATGGGCCTCATAATGGGGGGTGCTGGTAGCGAATTGCCAAGGCCCAGTAAACATTCAGAATCAAAGAAATAAATAAAACACGCTGGGGGGTGAAGGAAGTAACAAATTCACGTTGAATATGGTTTTGGGCCTAAACCTGGGGGTGGGATTAGCACAAGAGACTCAGGCCCGCCCGTTTCAATTAATGAAACGGCGCGTTTTGGCCAAGTCATTCTTTCCCTCCAAAACTCAGATCAAATAATAACCATTGGATCGTGCTCCAGGTCAAAGGTCTTACTCACAATAGACGATCCAGATTTCGTCTTCTTCCTCCATTCAACTGAACCTAGGGTTTCATCCCCATGAGACTCCATGCACGAGCTACTTTACTCCTCTCTGTTCTCCATCTCCAAGCCACGAATCAACATGCCATAAACATGAAAGTTGCTCAGGATTTCTTCCTCTACAATCCTAGGGCATTAATTCACCTTGAAACTCATCACAACAACAAACCCGATCAAGCCAAGGTCTGGACACCATGGAATTCCACTGATATGCATCAACACGATTCTTCCCCAAACTTAACCTAAACTAAACTACAACTAATGGAGATTAACCTGCGCTATCCAACTAACATTATGATGCCTTAATTCAAGAGATACAAGCACTAACAGTTTGTTGCACCTGTCACCAACCATCACCAATCCTTTCCAAATTCATCTAAACTAGTCTCCTAACCACCTAGATCAAATCTACACTAACAACAACATGCCAAACTAACTAGATCAAGCAGTTTGAATGAAAACTTACCTAGTGAGAAATCTTGAGAAACAGCTATGGAGATTGAAGATCTGAAGCTTCTAAGTGTTGAATCTTGATCAATCCTTGATGTACTTGATTCTGTATGCAAGCTTTGGATGAGACTTGGCCAGAATTATGCTATCCACTTGAACTTGTGATTTTGATGTTGATGAAAAAGATGCTCGAAAATGGATGATAATCACTTGATCCTTGCTTCAATTCTGATCTATGATGAATATTGAATAGGATTGAATTGATTTTGATGAAAGTTGATGAAGAATTTGAGAGATTTGGAATGAAACTTTTATGAACAAGAATGAGAAATTTGTGGAATTCTTGGTGCAAATGAAGCCAACCCTTGCCAAATTCTCATTTCATGCTTATATAGACCCCAATGGTACATTCTAGATCCATCTTGCACATTCCCTTGTTTTCCAACTTTGGCTCATTTTGATTATGTTTCTTAAAAAGCAAGCAACCATGGATAACTTTCTTTTTTCCTTCTAAACTCAAAAAAGTGTTTGAACCATTGTTCTTAGAATTGTTTTTCCATTCAAAATCATATATTGGAAGTCTCCATTTGGACTTGTAAATCTCCCAAACCATTTTTCAATTTGAAATTATTCACTTTATAAGCCTTTTTAGTTCATATTTTGACCAATTATGTAACTCCATGTTATGAGTTTCTCCAATAATTTGTGACCTTCTTTCTAGACCTAAAATCCCATTTGGAGCAAGTTTGATGTTGTAAGTTTTTCCATTTGAGGCCTTCTTGTATGAGTTTTGGACATAGGTTAAAATGACCTGTAATTCACAAATGCCCAAAATACCCTTTGCTTGCCAAGACCATAAGTTAAGTTCTCCACATCATATGAAGGCATGCCATACCATTCTAGAAAGCTAAGACAATGAGGAACAATTCTTATGTTGACCAAGAATTCATTTGAAATCTCCTTGAGGGGTAAAAATTGCTTGGAAGTCAAGTCACTTTCACAGACAAAAATTCAGATACCTCAGATGACCTGTAACTTGTAAGGATCATAACTTGAGTTCTATAAATCTCCTTGAGGTCTTCCACCACTCAAATTAAAGGTCTTGAGATTCTCTACAAGTTTCATGTTGGCCAAGAAGCCATTTGAAGCTAGCATTTTGACTTATCTTGCTTGGAAATTTGACCTAAACTAGGGGATTTTACAGAGAAACCCTAATTTAGTAACTCCTCTTCTCCTTGATTTCTCTTGAATTCTCCTTGTCATATCTCCATATCCTTCTTTATATGTCCAATGTTGATCCCCACATCTCTCCAATAGCCTTGAATGCTCTTTTAAACCAGTCAATTGACCTAGGGTTGACCTAGGGTTGACCCAGATGAAACCCTAGTTGACTGCCTTCAACTGTAGCTCTTGTGCTCATATCAACAACTTGTCTTCTCCTCCAAATGACTTTCTAAGTCTCTTAAGATGTCTAGATGCTCTCCATGCCTTCAACTCACAGCTCACAACCCTCTTGTTGACCCTCAGATACCCTCAGCCAGGAGATGGACTCAAGGCTTGATCTGCTGAACTCTTTGCTTTCAAATTCTTTTCTGATGACTTGAATGAGATTGAATTGGGATAATAACCTCTTGATAGGCTTCTAGAGATGAACGTAATGATTGGTCCCCTGTTGAATGACTTGCTATGCTTATGCTATGCAGATGGTTAGTCTATGTACATGACTCTATATGCAAATGCTAATGACATTGAAACATAAACCAAGTGAATAAGGTTGAGCAAATTTTAGGGTGCCACAGCTGCCCCTATTCAAGCGACTTGGACCCGACTGGATGAAGAGCCCGGAGCCTTCAGACATTCGCGGTACGAGACGGTTGAATACTAGTGAAACCAGAAATTTGCCAACCGCAAAACTAAATTGCGCTCCTGCTTGAGGAATGACATTCATCAGCTGAATCTGACTGCTACAGCAACCCACTGATCTCGCGCGACCGTGCTGGGGATTGTCTTCATCGTTCTGAAGAGGATTCTGTCATAACAGATTGCTTGCTTGTCCAAGTTGGGACTCTGTCTGTCATCAAAACGAAAAAATCTCAACCAAGACCTGTCCACGTTAGGATTCCACTTGTCGTTAACCCAGAAAAATCTCGGCAACTCCGCTGGGGATAATTCGTCTGCATTTCCATAAACTGAATCGTCCACGTTAGGAATAAAACTCTTCCACGTTATGAGTCACATTTGTCCACGTTAGGAGTAACGCTTTTATCTTTCCACGTTAGGAAGCAATCTTCTTTCCACATAAGGAGAGCTACATCAATCTGTCCACGTAAGGACTCCAATACCACTTGACATGTCCGCGTCAGGACTTCAATCTTTCCGCGTAAGGAATACAACTATTTCTGAACTTGTCCACGTCAGGACTCAAATTTTCCACGTAAGGAGTACATCATTCTTCCACGTCAGGAATCAACTTTTCTTGAGTCTGTCCACGTAAGGACTCAACTCTTCACGCATCTGTCCACGTAAGGACCCCAATTTCTCCGCGTAAGGAATAAACTTCTTCTTCCACGTTAGGAATATCTTCTTTGATCTGTCCGCGTCAGGACTCAATCTTTCCACGTAAGGAAAACAACTCGTCTTTCCACGTCAGGAATAATCCATTTCTTTCCACGTCAGGAATCAATCGTGATATGTCCGCGTGAGGACTCAATCTTTCCACGTAAGGAATATCAACTCTTTCCGATTTGTCCGCGTCAGGACTCATTTTTCCACGTAAGGAAACTATCTTTTGATACGTCCGCGTAAGGACTACCTCGTCCACGTTAGGACCCACTTCTCCAAGTTAGGAATAATAGTTTCTTTGATTTGTCCACGTCAGGACACTGATCTCGTCTTGATTTGTCCACGTTAGGACTCAGGCGTCTCCGACTCACTGAGGAAATAAGACTTGTCCACGCAAGGACTCACGCGTCTTCGACTTGCTGGGGAAATATCCGCGTCAGGACTTACACTTTGCCAACAACACGAAGAAGGATAAATTTGTCCACGTCAGGACTCTTGTATCTTGTCATCACAAAGAACTACAAACTTGCCCACGTCAGGACGCACATTTCACCATTACGAATAAAGATATCTGCTGGAAACAAATGATCCACGTCAGGACACCAACACGAAGAGTAACCAATCTTGTCCACGTCAGGATCTCACATTCGATCAATACCGAGGAATCAAATCTGTCCACGTTAGGACTAGCACACATCGTCAACCTGAGGAAATGTCCACGTCAGGACTCCACCTTCCAACAGCTCTGAGAAATCGAACCTGCCCACGTTAGGACTAGCACCTCCCATCAGCCCAGGGAAATAGACCTGTCCACGCTAGGACGCCCACTTCTGAAGAAACCCCGCCAATCTAGGAATAAACCGTCCGCGTTAGGGCTTGGTTCTTCAATGATCCTCACCCACAAACTTCTTAGCACTGACGTGACAGCGACTTCGAGATGAACTCTACTGGGGATGTCTGAAAACCAACTATCGGACGCCTGCTCTGATAACCGGCGGTGGCCTCTGAAATTCTGATTCATGCGACCCGTTGATGACAAACAAGCTCTGCTTGGGGATAAGGAGATTCTTATCCTGGCCACTCTGGCTGGGGAAAATAAGAGACATTTGCATAAACGACTCTTCTGGAGACAAAGAGCGTTTTATCATGATAACTCTGTGGGGGAATACCGCCGAAACTGACATTAATTGAATATCTCCTGCCGGGATCTTGACTGTTTGGCAATTTATCTGAGCAAGAGCTCTCTCCACCTGAACTGCTGGAGTACAGAAACTGCTTCAGCAAAATAAATGCTGGAAGGATAATGCCGACTTGCCGGGGATAGCCTGATGCTACAAGATTATTCCAGCAAAATAAATGCTGAAAGGGTGAAGTCGCCCCTGCTGGGAAGTTGGGAACTCAACCCACACGTCTTGTTGAAGTAACCCCCTGCTGGGGAATAACAGATGCGCACAGTATGTTCAGACTTTCTGCTGGAACGTGAACCGATATCACCAGTATCTCTGACAAAATAAACGATAGGAACCATCACCAACTCTGTTGGGAAGAGTCTTGATCTTCGAATTCCACTGGAAGGAATGAAAACACTTGCTGAAAAGAGAAATCCACTGGGGAGGGCTGGATTCTCTTGGGATGGATTAACTGACTCCGCTGGAGGAGAGTGCATGACCCTGCGGGGGGAGATGAACCTGTCTGAATACAGCCTTACGATCTCAGAATCACTAAACTCTGCTGAGGTCGATTAACTTCTCTGGAGCACGTCCTTTGGATAAGCTACGGCTAGCTGGGGAATTCTATCCTTCTTCAGGAAGAACATGCATGACCTGCGTGGGGATCAAGCCTTTCACTATCGCAATCTTTTGATCACCTTCCTCGTACGGTTATGAAACCTGCAATAACACAAACAAGACACGACAAGCCTGTGCAATCAAATCAATTCAGGTTAGTGACGTTACACTCAGTTAATTCAAAGCTTTAACAATTGTTGGCAAGGGCCAGTGATGTTATACTCATGCTAGTTTCATCAAACTTAGGCGTTTTATCATGCGCAAAACAGTAAAGAACAGGCATCAAGTACTGAATAACACATTTTCATTGATTGGGCCCCTGAATGGGCGGAGTTTTTGTACACGGGATGTAACTCCTGAAAAGAGGAAGCTACGCAAAGCAGATATACAAGTATGCAAGTATTCACAAGAAGCATAAATATTGACAAATTAAATTTTGTACGCATGTCGGCAACTGGATGCAGATGAACACCACGAACTGATCCTCCCATGACTCGTTCGACTCTTATACTTTCCCGGTATCCCTACTTCTGAAGAGGTTGTATCCGATAACTGCCTCCTCAAACACATTCTCCCGCACTGATGCTCATTGAATATCAAATTCGGACCGCAGTCATTTGCTTTTCACATCCCTAACTTTTGCGTGAACCGCCCTTTACGGGTTTTCAGTTCACCGGGATACCCCTTTTTGCCGAAGCCGCCCAGTGTAGGTTTTCAACTTCGCGGGTGTACATTTTTTCAATTTTATCCCTAACTTTTGCCCGAACCTTTCATTCTGTTTTTGGTTCGCCAGGATGCCCCATTTTTGCCTGGACTCTCTTTTTTCTGTCCAGCGGGTCTATTTTAAGCAAAGTATTTTTTAACTGCGTCCGAATTCACAGGTGACGCAAAGTCTTCTCCGTCCATGGTGGACAACAATAAAGCTCCTCCTGAAAAGACCTTACTGACAACGTAGGGCCCTTCGTAGTTGGGGGTCCACTTGCCCCTGTGATCTGCTTGCGGCGGGAGAATCCTTTTCAGCACAAGGTCGCCCGTCTGAAAGCTTCGCGGAATTATCTTCTTGTCGTACGCTTTCTTCATTCGTCTTTGATACAAACGACCGTATGCCAGAGAAGCTAGCCTCTTCTCATCCATTAAGCTCAGTTGGTTCAATCTATTCGTTACCCATTCTGCCTCGTCCAGCTGAACGTCTCGCAATACCCTCAGAGAAGGGATCTCAACTTCCAATGGTAATACCGCTTCCATTCCGTATACCAACGAGAAAGGAGTCGCCCCGGTTGATGTGCGTACCGTCGTACGATAACCGTGCAAAGCGAAAGGTAGCATTTCATGCCAATCTTTATAAGTCACCACCATTTTCTGGACGATCTTCTTGATATTCTTATTGGCCGCTTCGACAGCGCCATTCATCTTGGGTCGGTAAGGGGAGGAGTTGTGATGTTCGATCTTGAAATTCTGACAGAGCTCCTTCATCATTTTGTTGTTCAGATTAGAACCATTATCCGTGATTATCCGCTCGGGAATCCCATATCGGCAAATGATATCTCTCTTGATGAACCTAGCCACCACTTGCTTCGTTACATTTGCGTAAGACGCCGCTTCCACCCACTTGGTGAAATAATCGATTGCTACTAAGATGAACCGATGCCCGTTAGAAGCCGTCGGCTCGATCTTTCCAATCATATCGATTCCCCACATCGAGAATGGCCATGGAGATGACATCACGTTTAGAGGACTTGGAGGCACATGTATTTTGTCAGCATATATTTGGCACTTGTGGCACTTCCTCGCGAACTTGAAACAATCAGTTTCCATCGTCAGCCAAAAATAACCTGCCCGCAGCAGTTTTCTTGTCATAGCGTGCCCACCAGCATGCGTGCCAAAGGCACCTTCGTGAATTTCCTCCATGAGAAGCTTTGCCTCCTTCTCGTCTACACAACGCAACAACACCAAATCGTGGTTTCTTCTGTATAAGACGCCATCCGGGTTCAAATAGAAATTACCCGCTAATCTCCTGAGAGTCTTCTGATCTTGACTGGATGCCCCAGCCGGATACTCTTTATTCTTCAGGAAATTAAGGATATCAAAATACCACGGTTTGTCCTCCGATGCTTCATCAATAGCAAATACATAAGCTGGCCTGTCCAACCGAGAGATAGTGATCTGGGGAGCTTCGTTCCAGAAGTTGACCTTGTACATGGAAGACAAAGTGGCAAGGGCGTCAGCCATTTGATTTTCTGCCCGCGGCACGTGATGCAATTCAACTTTGTAGAAGAAAGGCAACAATCTCCTTGCATAATTCATATAATGTATCAAATTGGGCTGACGTGTCTCCCATTCCCCTTTTATCTGATTCACTACCAGAGCTGAGTCTCCGTATACGTCTAAATGTTTGATTCGCAAATCAATGGCTTCTTCAAGCCCCATTATACAAGCTTCGTATTCGGCCTCATTGTTGGTAACGGCGAAGGTCAATCGGGCAGTAAACGGGATGTGCAACCCGTGCGGCGTAGTGATAATTGCCCCTATTCCGCTACCGTAAGCATTCACAGCTCCGTCAAATATCATCTTCCATTGGGACCCCGGCTCTGGTCCCTCGTCTGGTAACGGCTCTTCGCAATCTTTCATCTTGAGATACATGATATCCTCGTCAGGAAAATCAAATCTCATTGATTGATACTCTTCAATAGGCTGCTCCGCCAGATATTCAGACAGCACACTCCCCTTTATTGCCTTTTGCGAGACGTATTGAATATCGTATTCAGTCAAGACCATCTGCCATCGGGCAATTCTACCTGACAACGCCTGCTTTTCGAATATATATTTGATTGGATCCATCTTCGAGATGAGCATGGTTGTATGATTCAGCATGTACTGCCTCAAACGCTTGGCGGCCCAGGCTAGCGCGCAACAAGTTTTCTCCAGCATTGAGTATCGAGATTCACAGTCTGTAAATTTCTTACTCAGATAGTAGATCGCATGGTCTTTTCTCCCCGTCTCGTCATGTTGACCGAGAACACAACCCATGCTCCCCTCAAGAACCGTCAAATACATTATCAAGGGTCTCCCTGCCACTGGGGGTATCAAAATAGGAGGCTCCTGCAGATACTTCTTTATTTTGTCGAACGCCTTTTGACAATTATCGTTCCACGTCACAGCTTGATCTTTCTTTAGCAGCTTGAATAATGGTTCACACGTAGCCGTTAGGTGAGATATGAACCGAGCAATGTAGTTCAACCTCCCTAAAAACCCGCGCACCTCTTTTTCTGTTTTAGGCGTCGGCATTTCTTGAATCGCTTTTATTTTAGCAGGATCGACCTCTATTCCTCTTTCGCTTACTATGAACCCCAGGAGCTTACCCGATCTCACCCCGAAGGTGCATTTATTAGGGTTCAGCCTCAGCCTGAACTTCCTAAGTCTTTTAAACAACTTCAACAGATTCACCAGATGCTCTTCCTCTGTCTGGGATTTAGCAATCATATCGTCAACATAAACTTCGATCTCTTTATGCATCATGTCATGAAAAAGAGTCGTCATCGCACGCTGATATGTTGCCCCAGCATTTTTCAAACCAAAGGGCATCACTTTGTAACAAAATGTTCCCCAAGGCGTTATGAAAGTAGTTTTCTCCATGTCCTCTGGCGCCATTTTAATTTGATTATAGCCTGAAAAGCCATCCATGAAGGAGAATACGGAGTACTGAGCAGTATTATCCACTAACACGTCAATGTGAGGAAGTGGAAAATCGTCTTTTGGGCTTGCTTTATTCAATTCTCTATAATCCACGCACATTCGAACCTTGCCATCTTTCTTTGGCACCGGTACGATGTTGGCAACCCATGAGGGATACTTCGTCACAGCCAGGAAACCAGCGTCCCACTGTTTCTGAACCTCCTCTTTGATCTTCATTGCCATATCTGGTCGAGTTCTGCGAAGCTTTTGTTTGACAGGCGGGCAGTCTTCTTTTAGTGGCAGGCGATGCACAACCATATCAGTATCGAGCCCTGGCATATCTTGATACGACCAAGCGAATACATCATTATACTCTCGGAGCATTTCAACCAGTTTTCGCTTGATATCACTCTGCAGTGCGGCTCCGATACGAATATTTTTCTCAACCCCTTCCGACCCCAAATTGATAATCTCGATAACCTCGTCGTGAGGCAGAATGGCTCTTTCCTCTTGCTTCACCAACCAAGACAGTTCTTCGGGAACGTCGCTATCTTCGACAACCTCTTCTTCGGTCTGGAATACCGGGTGCTCGAAGTCGGGACGAGTCATAGGTGGCTCAAGGATGTCATCTGAAAATGTTATCCTGCAAAACAAAGGGTTAAGTGCTTCAAAATGCGTATAAAGCGAATAACCGCATTGCCATTTTATTGAAAAATACAAAACAAGAAAGACAGGGATTACAGTATTTGCACATGAAAAAACGCCATTTATTTAATGATTAACGCGCAATGTTTATAACAACACAGCCCTAAGCAAATCCTGATGCCCCGGGCAAGACATCAGATTATTCAACAATTAATAAAGCAAAGCATTACTGTTTAAAAGTCACAGGAACAAGCTCCTGAATAGACCAGTTGCACAGTCCTTGTCCTGGCGTGCTTGGCTGAATCCAGGCATCCATATCACAGTCGCTGTCCCTTTCATCGGACTCTGAAGCAGCATTGACAGATTCATGGCATACTCCACTGGCAGAGATGGTGATCGACTTTCTGAAATGAGGGGCCCCCACAGAAGGAGTTGATGACGACGGTCGGTACCCCAGTCCGAACCGGTCCATTTTCACAGGAATGTCCAATACTTTGCCCCAGCCCTTGGCTTCTCCTGCTTTCACTAGCGCTTGAGCTTCTTTATACGATGAGACAGCTATCTCTGGCACTTTGCTTGGCCTGGGACCCTTGTCCTTTATGCGCAAACCTTCGAATGCCTGGCATGGCGTCTCGTGGATCTCCCCGTCGACTTCCACATATTTAAACGAAGAAAGATGACTGACCAGGATGTCTTCTTCTCCGCACACGGTGACTACACTGTCTCCGACCATATACTTTAACTTCTGATGCAGGGTAGACGTGACTGCCCCTGCCCCGTGAATCCAAGGTCTTCCCAGCAAGCAGCTGTACGCAGGCTGTATATCCATGATATAAAACTCCGTTGCAAACACTTCCGGCCCCACTTGCAGAGGCAAGGTAATCGATCCGAAGACTGTCCTCCGCGTGCCGTCAAACGCTCTGACTACCAAATCGCTGGGTGTACACAAAATCCCTCGAACATCCAGCTTCATCATAGCCTTCTTAGGCAGCACATTCAAAGACGATCCAGTGTCAACCAATACGTGCGACATTGTCGACCCTCTGCACTCAACAGATATATGTAATGCCATATTATGATCCCTTCCTTTCGGAGTCAAGTCAAAATCAGTAAAGCCCAGACTGTGGCCTGCATTTACATGTGCCAATACTCCTTCTAGCTGGTTTACGGAGACGTCCTGGGGTACAAAAGAAGTGTCCAGGACTTTCAGCAAAGCGTTCCTGTGGGCTTCCGAACACAACAGCAATGACAATATAGATATTTTGGACGGTGTCTGCTGTAGGTGCTCCACAATTTTATAATCACTTTTCCGAATCAAGCGCATGAATTCCTCTACATCTTTCGATGCTGCTTCTTTTTCACTTGCTTGTACCGGAACGTTCTCAACCGCTTTCCCTTTTCCTTTTGCTAGCCTTTCGGCCTCTACTTCAGGAGATATAAAGATCCTGCCGCTCCTCGTCATGCCCCCTGAACCAACAACATTATCCACCATCTCCACTGGCTGCTTGTTAACGTCAATTTTAATCCCATCACAATACACCTCCAGCCCATATGACCATGGGACTGCTTTCGTGCTCTCATACGGGATTGGCCCGGCTTTAGTTATGGTAATCGGTGGTCGCTGAGCTGGTGCTGAAATAGTGATCGTCTTCCGAGGAATTGTCACTGTGGCCACATCACTCCGATTATCCACTACTTCCCCTGCAGGCTCATCAGTTGCTGTTCTATCAAACTGCAATACACCATCATCAATTAAGGCCTGAATGCCTTCCTTCAAATCCTCACACCCCCATCCAGGGCCCAACAATCTAAACAGTACTCATTACAACCCGGGTAAACACCTCCTTGCAACAGTCGGCTTTTTATCTCGCTCAGCGGCGTCTTTAAATCCTCAACATTCATAATCAGATTCAGCCCTTCCTCAGTCAGCACGGCATTCGCCCCATGATTAGGCATGGGTTTCTGGACTATATTTGGAACTGTCGTTCCGAAGTTGATAGACTTGTTGTCCAAAAGATCCTGTACAACGTGCTTAAAAGCATGACAACCTTCGATATCATGGCCCGGGGCCCCAGAATGAAACTCACAGTGTCTATTCGCATCATAACCGAACGGGGGAGTCCCCGTGATCGGTGCCAGGGTTCTTTTCTCCACCAGATTCAATCCCAACAATGTCTGCAATAAATCAGCATAGGTAGAGGGAGGTTTCTCGAACACCCTTCTCGGCTTACCACCCTGGAATTTTCGCTGAGCTTGCTGTGCCCCCTGCTGAGGCTGCTGCTGCTGTGGCATTGGTTGCTGCTGAACCGATTGTTGTTGCTGGATTGGTTGATGTTGATACGGAATAGTAACACTCGACACCTGCTGCTGCTGACGATATTGATTTCTTCCCCTGCCTCGGCCTCGGCCTCGGCCTCCAAATACAGCGCTAGCTTCGCCCTGACGGCGCCCACCATAAGCTTTCTTATTACTGCCAGACGCAGTTGATTCGTCAACTTGGAACTTTCCTTGCTTAATGTTCCGCTCAATCTTTTCACCCATCAGAATCAGGTCTGAAAAACTGGCCAGAGACGTATGAAACAGCATATCATGAAACAGCCCGGTGAATGTGCCGACAAACATATCATTCATTTCTTTATCTTCCACAGGAGGACGGACCCTGGCAGCCATATCGCGCCACCTTTGCGCGTACTCTTTAAAACTCTCCCCCTTCTTCTGCGAAAGCCCGGCCAACTGGACCCGATTGGGTGCCAGGTCGCTGTTATACTTGTAATGGGCTACAAACGCCTCCGCCAATTGCTTCCATGTCTTGATATCAGTGGGCTCCAACCCCATGTACCACTCTAGGGAAGGACCCGATAGACTATCCTGAAAGAAATGCAGACATCTTTCTGTAATAAGCTCGTACATGCACTTTCGGACATGTATCTCCTTTGTACTTATCGAACGCAGGCGCTTTGAACTTGATTGGCACCCTCAGCCCAGGTACCAAGCCCATTGTTGCCATGTCCAGACCCACAGCACTCTGATTTAGGACTCCCTTCATTTGCTCTTCCAGCATTCTAATCTTTTGAGAATCATCCATCGGCCCTTCAAAACCTCCTCCAGAGAAGGCGTCCTCCTGTTGATCCTCTTGCCACATACCGTTTCCAGCCCCGTACCCATCATATGCATTATTACGTCCAGCTCTGACCTGATTCATCCCCGGAACTCGGCCTCTGTTGCCGTACCCTTGAACACCTCCAGCAGGACCACCAGCCATAAAACCAGCACCGTTTCCGTTTCCAAAGCCTCCATAACCCTGATTGACCATACCATAACCATCTTGCCCAAAGCCTTGAGCATTAAAGCCATACTTGCCAGCGTTGTCGAATCCCTGATCGTTGAATCCGAACCCAGTATTGACAAAGCCATTGCCTCCGAGATTATCTCCCAAATTGACATCACCCAGCCCAGCGTTGTGGACAGCAGTTTCATTTCCAACTCCGACGTTACCATTCACAGCAGCGGTAGCGTTGTTGACGTTAGCAGCAGTCATATTGACGACAGGCGGAGCCACTGGCGTGGGAGTGCCGTCTCCCTGAGCAGTATCAACCCGGACAGACTGATGATCTTCGTTACCATGACCAGCGTTGCGAGCCAACAGGGGCTGGACCATGGCCTGCAAATTCTCTTGCCCTTTTGCTATAGCTTCCATGGTCTGCATGAAGAGGGCGAGCTTCTCGCGTACATCCTGCATCTCGTTCTGAATCTGGTCCATGACTTTCCGACAGTTGGATCGTGTAGAGTAGCGGTGCGGATGTTGATCTGGAATCCTGTTAAGTACCTGATGCAGAGCAAGAGATAAGACACCATTCATAGATTACCTGTTATGCAATATGAATATGAATGCAATGCCATGTGTCTGTGCCTTAGGGAAGTTCATTCCCCCAGTTCTAGTGCGAAGGTGCCGGTGCAGTGACAGTGTTGACAATAGGAATATCGGAGCTGAATCATAGAAAGCCTCATATATTGCAGAGAGAGTCAATAAGCCCAGGGTACAATATCACTGAGAGTACAAAGAAGGCATGACCTCAACCAACAATCCTGGTGATGGTCAGCACTATGCAAATAAAGCATACAAATGACAACGCGAAATGATCAAATCCTCCCAAAAGTCTGGTACTCCTCTATCAACTTCTTGGTCTCCGGATGGCTTGGTCGGTCAAGCAGCCCTTCAACAAGCTGGTTTCTCTTCTTAAGGACACGGCGTACATCGTCAGCAGTTTCTTCCCATGTTGCTTCTCCGAAGCAATCTTCTAACTTTCGCTTCTGAGATACTGCTTCATCTCTGGATTTGATTGCCTTATTCAGTGCATGCTGGACACTATACCGGTTCATCACTTCTTCCTCACACTTCTTGATGCTAGACTTCAACTTCTCTTCGAGGTCGGAAATTTGCTGCTTCAGCTTATCTTCCCTCTTCTTGTTGTTAGTGAGTGTAGCATTCCAAGTTTTATTGCAAGAAGATATCTCTCGGTGTGCTGCGTCGAGCGCCTTCTTTTTGGCTTCCAGCATGTCATGGGAACTTCTGAACTCTTGCCCCAGACGTTCGCGCTTCTTCTTTTCCTCGGCCAACTCAGATCCTAACCTGTTTACCAGCTCAATCTGTTGTTGGAAAGCATATACAGCCTTGTTTTTCTCGCTGCGCACTTGGGCTAACTCTTGCTCTAATCCTTCATTAATCTTCATCAAGGCTTCTTTTTCCCTCACAACCTGCTCATAGACTTCTCTAGAAACAGTAGTCGGCTCTTCTACCGGAATAGGATCAAGAATTGGTGCATCTGGAAACGGCATCTTCAACTGACTAGCCCTCTCCTGAATCCAAACTCTATAAGGTGCATAGGCTTGACAGTCATTCTTTCCTAACAACGGCTTCCCTTTACGGTTAATACGCGTCCAGGCATGTTGCAACTTGGCTGACAATTCCCCCTTCAAATCTCCAGTGAAGTACAGAGATTCCTGTACTTCCTCCTCCTGAGGTGGATTCTTCAGCGCATATCCAAACTGGCGAACGAATAGAGAAGGGTTATAGTTGATACACCCTTTTCTTCCTATCAATGGCACATTAGGGTACCCAGCACAGCTAAAGATGAGCTCAGATCCCAACAGGTCTCTATCAAACCACTCCATATCTTCCGACGATAGCCTCATCAAGCGTTCTGGCCAACCAACTGGAATTGTAGTCTCTGCAGCAGATCCTCTCTTAGGAAGATGACTCTCAAACCACATACTCAATAAGGGTACACAAAGATGAACATTCTTCCCTCTTCCCTTCTCATTCTTGTAATGCAGTGAGTGGTAGAGGTCTCCGAGTAAGGTAGGTACAGGATTACCAGCGGCAAACAAGTAGAAAGCATCGAAGTCCACAAAATCCGGTATATTGGGGAACAGTACTATGCCATAAATGCACAAGGCCAACACAGCATTGAAAGCAACCCAGCACCCATTCTTGGCGTACTCTTGGGCTTTACCCACTAAGAACTGAAATGAGAATCCTGGAACTCCACGGGAAACAGTAGTCACAAGTTCAGAAGCATCAATATGCAAGGCTTTTGCCAATTCCTCCGGCTTAGGTTTGGCATCATAATGAATGAATGGAACCTGGTTCTGTACGGGCAGCTCAACATACTCAGCGTATTCCTCCAAGGTTGGTCCCATAATAAAGTCAGAGAACGTGAAACACCTCAAAGCAGGGTCGTAGAATTGCATCAAAGCATACAGCCCATCTAACTCTACCTCTGTAGGTTTGCACACCAATCTCAATAATCTACCATAACTCATCCGGAAACTCCTACGAACACCCTCATCAGCAAGAGAGATCAACCCCAGTAAAGGAACAATATCAGGCGTAGGCAATTTGTAAGCAACCGTTCTCCTTAAGCTAGTCATGATCAAACACTCAGAAGTCCGGGCACTAGAACTAGGGAAATGCAAATGCACCTGCAGCACAGACACACGTTAGAAAAATGCAAATGATAATGGACATGCAGGCAATGCAATGCAAGTAACATTCAACAGGGACCAAAGCTGCAGCTGAATAGCCTGAACCCTCTCAAGAAAGGTCTCAGATAGACCATCCAGAAGTCATCAAAACCTGGTCTCGGATAGACCTGAAATAAAACTCCAACACTGGTCTCTGACAGACCTCAAACCATAACTCCAACTGGCCTCTGATAGACCTCAGATCACATCTCTAATTGGTCTCTGACAGACCTCAGAACTCTCCCAATGGTCTCTGACAGACCTCAGAATAAATCTCCAAATGGTCTCTGACAGACCTCATAACTCTCCATAAATACCCAGGATCTCTGATCGAGAACAAACCGGTAGTCTGAAGGTCTGGTTACCTGCATAACCCTGAATCCCCTCACAGGTGGGTGGCCCTATAACTGGCACAAGGTACGGCATCCTATGCGGTCGTCGGCGTCACAGACTTTCAGGGTTGATGATACGATTCCCAGAAGGAGTGGCATCATCAAATCCTGAAGAGGCCTCACTCAGCCAACTTCCAAATGATCGGTCCCCAGAGTCGACAATCCAACTAACCAGCAACCCACGCCAACCAAAGGAAGGGGCAGGAGGCCAACCAGAAGAACCTCGTCTGAGTGTAGATTTCATGGGACACCAAAGCAAGCAAAGCAAGCGGGCGCCCACTAATTTCTACTCTAATTCTAGGTGCACTCAAGCCCAGGTCCGGCTTATCTCTCAATATCAGAACTCCCGTCACCCCCCAAGATACAGCAATAATAATCAATATACAAAGCTGAAAAATACAGGGTTAGAAATATACAATAACTCCATGCAAAATCCTCGACGGGAAAACAAGCGTTAGGATTGACTCTCTCAAAGGGACGTTGGATCCCAAATGCACAAGAACCATCGCAGTCCTTAGCAGCCAGGGGACGTTGGATCCCCAGCAGAGTCGCCAGCTGTCGCTACTGCGAAAATCGGCGCCGGCTGAACAGAAGAGTCGCCACCGTGCGTTATTTATCCCACGGGAGGGAAAGGAAACGCTCAGAGTAAACCTCGCACAATACGGGAAAGGTATGGTCATCGCAACCAAAACCTGGATTCGGGAGTCGGTTACGCAAGGGGAAGGTATTAGCACCCCTCACGTCCGTCGTACTCGACGGGATCCACGCTTGTTTTCGGGTATGGATTGTTATTCTATCTAAATTATAGGTCAAGGGTGAAAAAGAAAATAAAATGAAAATAAAAATGACTCGGCAAAGTATCGCACTTTATGCCTACGTATTCCCGTCTGGAACGAGAAATCAGAGTCAACGTAGTTCGCCTACCTACGGGAAAAGAGGGGAAGGTTGCTCGCTAGGATATCGCATCCTATGCCTACGTACTTCCACACAGCATGGAAGATCAGAGCAAACGTAGTTCGGGCCACGTACGACACAGGCTTGTCTTGGTTGATTTTATTCCTTCTGAAAAAGGTTTTTCTGATTAACAGTCCCGGCGGACAAAAATGACGTCTTGATGAGTTCACATTCTTTTACGGAAGAAGTGTCTTTTATTGTGTTCGAAATCTTTATGTGTTTTTCTGTTTGTTTTGAGGAAGAAGAGACAGAACTCTAACCTACGGTTGCGAAGGGAAACAAACTAACCTAATGTTATCATGCATGGGTTAAGACCTAGTGTCTATCATGCTCCTCTCTGGCACAGAGAGAAACAGAGATCCTACGGGATAGGCAGAAACAGAAACAAAACCAGATATATACAGTAAAACAGTAAAATGCATGGATGCAACAGTACAAGCGAGGCAAGGGAGTCCCACTCAACCTCGAACCTAGAAAACAATAGGCAAAAGTGAACAGACTTCACTTTCAACCCAGCAGGGTAAACAGCAAACAATACAGTCCAGAAAACCAATCAATACATCAACAAATGAAATACAGCAAAAGAAACAGCATCAGCAGCTCTGAATCAACATCTGGCTTCAAGTAATCTCCAATCAGCTACAGGCTTCAACAAGCATCAATCTCCATCTTCATGACCTTCAGGCAAGGGCTTTGATCATCAGTCTTCTCTCTGCAATGGCTTTTCTTCAAGCTCAAACCTCCAGGATGAGGGATTAGTCACAAGAGTGAATTGGGTGTTAAGCAATCAGTTGACTACCAAGGGTGGTGAACAGACTGCTTCTAACACAAGAGACATTTTCTCTCAAGAGTTCTATCTCATAGACACTATCACCAAGCCTTCCAAAGGAAGGGGGTGAGTGTCTTAGAGAGACTCTGAATCACAGAGAAGAATGAATGCAGACAAGGCAATCCATGTTTGAGAAACAATCATTCTAATCTAGAGCTCTGCCTAGCTCCTAAACCCTAGTCTCCTCAACAGCTGCTGGTAAGAAACTCCTCCTCAACTCTGACAATTGACCTTCAATCTTTGAATCTCCAATGGTCTTCATCTTCACAAATCTTCAGCTTCCCCCAGGGCCCCAGACAAACCCAATACCCAAGCAAGCAAACAATAAACCCCAGAGGGCACACCACACCAGACAACAGATATACAGACAGTAATAATAGCAGTAGGGGAATCTTAACTTTTCTAAGGAATCTAGTAGCTACCCATAGCCCATATAGTCCTATAACTAATCTATTCAAACCCTAAGTCCTAAGGGAAATGAAATCAAACTTCTCAAGTTGTCACCTAAAACCCTAGTTTTGTACATGATGTTCAAGCATTTATTAATCACCCAAAATTAACCTCTAAAAATAGAAACTAAAATATTTCTACAAGCTTAATATCTCATCTAAACAATATAAAAAGAATGACCAAAAATATTAAAGCATGCAAGAGAACAAAAATTCTTAAAAGGATGCATGAAATGAAACTATTTAATATGACATTTATTTAGAAAATATGAAAAAAATATGAAATAAAACTAAAAATGAAATTTTATTTTCCTATAATATTCTAGACATTTTAATGAGAATATTGTAAAAAGAATGGATTAAAATGCATTTTTTATGAATTAGTTATGAATTTATGAAATTGGTGAAAATTAAAAATGGAATTAAGAAAATTAAATGAATTAAAATGAGGGAGAGGGGTGCATTCAGAAATCTCGCCCAGTTAATATCCAGGATGGGCCTCATAATGGGGGGTGCTGGTAGCGAATTGCCAAGGCCCAGTAAACATTCAGAATCAAAGAAATAAATAAAACACGCTGGGGGGTGAAGGAAGTAACAAATTCACGTTGAATATGGTTTTGGGCCTAAACCTGGGGGTGGGATTAGCACAAGAGACTCAGGCCCGCCCGTTTCAATTAATGAAACGGCGCGTTTTGGCCAAGTCATTCTTTCCCTCCAAAACTCAGATCAAATAATAACCATTGGATCGTGCTCCAGGTCAAAGGTCTTACTCACAATAGACGATCCAGATTTCGTCTTCTTCCTCCATTCAACTGAACCTAGGGTTTCATCCCCATGAGACTCCATGCACGAGCTACTTTACTCCTCTCTGTTCTCCATCTCCAAGCCACGAATCAACATGCCATAAACATGAAAGTTGCTCAGGATTTCTTCCTCTACAATCCTAGGGCATTAATTCACCTTGAAACTCATCACAACAACAAACCCGATCAAGCCAAGGTCTGGACACCATGGAATTCCACTGATATGCATCAACACGATTCTTCCCCAAACTTAACCTAAACTAAACTACAACTAATGGAGATTAACCTGCGCTATCCAACTAACATTATGATGCCTTAATTCAAGAGATACAAGCACTAACAGTTTGTTGCACCTGTCACCAACCATCACCAATCCTTTCCAAATTCATCTAAACTAGTCTCCTAACCACCTAGATCAAATCTACACTAACAACAACATGCCAAACTAACTAGATCAAGCAGTTTGAATGAAAACTTACCTAGTGAGAAATCTTGAGAAACAGCTATGGAGATTGAAGATCTGAAGCTTCTAAGTGTTGAATCTTGATCAATCCTTGATGTACTTGATTCTGTATGCAAGCTTTGGATGAGACTTGGCCAGAATTATGCTATCCACTTGAACTTGTGATTTTGATGTTGATGAAAAAGATGCTCGAAAATGGATGATAATCACTTGATCCTTGCTTCAATTCTGATCTATGATGAATATTGAATAGGATTGAATTGATTTTGATGAAAGTTGATGAAGAATTTGAGAGATTTGGAATGAAACTTTTATGAACAAGAATGAGAAATTTGTGGAATTCTTGGTGCAAATGAAGCCAACCCTTGCCAAATTCTCATTTCATGCTTATATAGACCTCAATGGTACATTCTAGATCCATCTTGCACATTCCCTTGTTTTCCAACTTTGGCTCATTTTGATTATGTTTCTTAAAAAGCAAGCAACCATGGATAACTTTCTTTTTTCCTTCTAAACTCAAAAAAGTGTTTGAACCATTGTTCTTAGAATTGTTTTTCCATTCAAAATCATATATTGGAAGTCTCCATTTGGACTTGTAAATCTCCCAAACCATTTTTCAATTTGAAATTATTCACTTTATAAGCCTTTTTAGTTCATATTTTGACCAATTATGTAACTCCATGTTATGAGTTTCTCCAATAATTTGTGACCTTCTTTCTAGACCTAAAATCCCATTTGGAGCAAGTTTGATGTTGTAAGTTTTTCCATTTGAGGCCTTCTTGTATGAGTTTTGGACATAGGTTAAAATGACCTGTAATTCATAAATGCCCAAAATACCCTTTGCTTGCCAAGACCATAAGTTAAGTTCTCCACATCATATGAAGGCATGCCATACCATTCTAGAAAGCTAAGACAATGAGGAACAATTCTTATGTTGACCAAGAATTCATTTGAAATCTCCTTGAGGGGTAAAAATTGCTTGGAAGTCAAGTCACTTTCACAGACAAAAATTCAGATACCTCAGATGACCTGTAACTTGTAAGGATCATAACTTGAGTTCTATAAATCTCCTTGAGGTCTTCCACCACTCAAATTAAAGGTCTTGAGATCCTCTACAAGTTTCATGTTGGCCAAGAAGCCATTTGAAGCTAGCATTTTGACTTATCTTGCTTGGAAATTTGACCTAAACTAGGGGATTTTACAGAGAAACCCTAATTTAGTAACTCCTCTTCTCCTTGATTTCTCTTGAATTCTCCTTGTCATATCTCCATATCCTTCTTTATATGTCCAATGTTGATCCCCACATCTCTCCAATAGCCTTGAATGCTCTTTTAAACCAGTCAATTGACCTAGGGTTGACCTAGGGTTGACCCAGATGAAACCCTAGTTGACTGCCTTCAACTGTAGCTCTTGTGCTCATATCAACAACTTGTCTTCTCCTCCAAATGACTTTCTAAGTCTCTTAAGATGTCTAGATGCTCTCCATGCCTTCAACTCACAGCTCACAACCCTCTTGTTGACCCTCAGATACCCTCAGCCAGGAGATGGACTCAAGGCTTGATCTGCTGAACTCTTTGCTTTCAAATTCTTTTCTGATGACTTGAATGAGATTGAATTGGGATAATAACCTCTTGATAGGCTTCTAGAGATGAACGTAATGATTGGTCCCCTGTTGAATGACTTGCTATGCTTATGCTATGCAGATGGTTAGTCTATGTACATGACTCTATATGCAAATGCTAATGACATTGAAACATAAACCAAGTGAATAAGGTTGAGCAAATTTTAGGGTGCCACAGGTATCTCCAAAATTTGCCCCCAACCTGGGGTAGATCCGGCTTGGACAACGGCCCGAGCTTCCTTGAATGAGGAGAGAGTCATCTCTGGCTTTTCAGTGACTACAGGAGCTACGTCCTTCACTTTGTCGGCTTCGAACGCTTGGCATAGAGTCTCATGGATTTCGCCATTCATCTCCACATACTTGAAAGATGACAAATGGCTCACCATTATATCTTCCTCGCCACAAACGGTCACGATGCTTCCTCCGACAGCATATTTGAGTTTCTGGTGCAACGTGGAGGTCACGACACCAGCAACATGGATCCACGGCCGACCCAAGAGACAACTGTAGGCAGGCATGATGTCCATAATATAAAAGACCGCGTCGAACGTTTCCGGGCCTACTTGGATTGGCAGGATCACCTCCCCGAAAACATGTCGTTTAGTTCTGTCGAACGCCTTCACAACCAGATCACTGGGTGTGCAAATCACTCCACGAGTATCCAACTTCGTTAATGCCTTCTTCAGAAGAACATTAAGTGACGAACCCGTGTCCACCAACACGTGCGACATGATCGTGCCCCTACACTCTATCGAGATGTGCAGGGCATTATTGTGATTCCTCCCCTTCGACGTCAGCTCCAGGTCCGTGAAACCTAGCCCATTTCCAGCATTTACGTGGGCTACGACTTCTTCCAATTGATTCACCGATATTTCCTGCGGTACGTATGCGGTGTTCAACACCTTCAGCAGCGCGTTGCGGTGTGCTTCAGAACACAGCAACAAGTTCAGGATGGAAATCTTCGAGGGCGTCTGATGGAGATGATCCACAATCTTGTAGTCACTCTTTTTAATCAACCGCATAAACTCCTCGGCGTCTTTAACAAGTAAGTCTTTTTCTGCCCCACGCGGGACCTCTTCAACGACTTTACTTTTACCCTTATCAGCCGCATCAGCTCTGACCGCTTTATCCGCCATGACCTCTGGTGGTGCAAACACTCTTCCGCTGCGAGTAATACCACTGATTCCCGCAAGGTTTTCCACAGTCGACCCAAACGGTTCTAGCTCCAACTTCTGTCCGTTGCAGTAGACTTCAGCCCCATAATGCCACGGGACAGCATTCGTGCTTTCGAACGGTATTGGCCCAGCTTTGGTGATGGTGATTGTGGGCGGTCTGGGCGCAGAAATAGTTATCGTCTGGCGAGGGATGGTGATGGTGGCGACCTCATCATCTTGCTTCAGCACTACCTCTCCTGATCCACATTCAGCCCTCCGGCTAAACTGTAAAATCCCTTCAGTCATCAGACTTTGAATTCCTTCTACCAACTGCTCACATCCATCAGACCGTGTGGCACAGTCCATACATAGCTCTCCGCAACCTGGAAAGAACCCTCTTTTCATCAACTTAGCTTTGACGAAGCTAAGCGGCGTCTTCAGATCTCTGACGTCAGTCAACAAGTCTGAACTCTCGTCTTCGATAATGGCATTCACTCCGCCTCCCCTATGATTCGGCATAGGATTCTTCGTGACATTTGGCACATTATAGGAGAAGTTGATGATCTTGGCATCCACCATGTCCTGCACCTTATGCTTGAAGGCTTTGTAGTTCTCTAATGCGTGGCCTAGTGCCCCTGAGTGAAACTCACAAGTGGCATTCACGTCGTACCCTGGCGGAGGTGCCCCTGTCAAGGGAGCCAGCGTTCTCTTCTGGATCAATTATAGCTGAAGCAAAGTCTGCAAGAGTTGCGTGTACGACATGGGCGGTGTCTCGAGGTGACGGTTCGCCAAAGGTGCCCGATTCTGGTACTTTCTGTATCCCTGTTGATTCGGTTGCTGCTGCTGCTGCTGCTGTGGAACTGCCGTGATAGTTATACTGGCCACCTGCTGGTGAGGACCTTTACCCTTCCTTCGAGCGTTGGTCACAGCGCTCACTTCTCCTTCTCGTCTTTTGCCACTATAAGGTTTCTTTCCGCCTCCAGCTGAGGATAAATCACCTCGAATTTTCCCGATCTTGATCCCATTTTCGACGTGCTCACCCGTGATAATGAGATCCGAGAAGGTTCCGGACATGCCGCTGACCAACTTCTCATAGTAAACCCCTGGGAGGGTGGCTACAAACATCTGCACGAGCTCACGTTCAACCATCGGTGGCTGAACCCTAGCTGCCAACTCACGCCACCGCTAGGCGTATTCCTTAAACCCTTCATTATTCCTCTGCGATAGATTCTGCAGTTGGACTCGGTTCGGGGCCAAGTCGCTATTGTATTGGTAGTGGTGGACAAACGCTTCAACAAGATCCTTCCATGTGCGCACACTAGTAGGCTCCAGACTCATGTACCACTCAAGGGACGGCCCGGAAAGACTGTCTTGAAAGAAGTGCATCAGCAACTTCTCGTCCTCAGAATGAGCAGACATTTTTCTGTAGTACGATCTCAGGTGGACACGAGGGAAAGTGGTGCCCTTATATTTTTCAAAGTCAGGTACCTTGAACTTAGGAGGCACCTTGAAATCAGCAATTAATCCCAACTTGGACATATCAACGCCCAAAGTATTCTGATTCTCGATATCTCTCATCTTATCTTCAAGTGCCTTGAATCTAAGCCGTGCTTCAGCATTCAGCTCCCCTTCAGCATCTCTCTGAGAGAACACGTCGTCCTGACGATCCTCTAGCCATGGCTGAGGCCCAAACAGATTCCCGACGCCTGCATTGCCGTTGCCCAGCCCGACATTGACATTAGCTCCCAGGCTCCCATTACCGACGCCCGTTGTATTGAGTCCCAGGTTGGTCATCACATTGCCGTTGGCACTGCCGTTGCCTCCGGTCACGGGAACACCATTCTGCGGAGTTTCAACTGGTGGAGGAGTAGGCACAATCCCCCCATGGAGCACGCCGTTTCTATCAACCCTTGAGATCAAAGGCTGAACCAAAGTTCTGAGTTGATCTTGGCCATTGGCGACCGCTTGCATGAGCTCCATAAAGCGATCCATCCTTTCGCGGAGTTCCTGAACATCAGTTTGCACTTGCTCCATGATCCTGGTTTGATTAGCTCTGGTCGGATAGCGGTGAATAGGTCTCTGATCAATCCTGGAACCACCTGAAACTACCTGGAACAACCTGTCAAACACAGAAGGGTTAGGAAAAAAAACAAAATGCTCGTTATGCAAATGCTTCATGCAAATGCAAACGTGTGTCTGTGCATTAGGGAGATCTCCCCCGATCCTAGTGCCTGAGTGCCAGTGCTGATAATAAGAAGAAGTCTGAGTCCAATCATGGAAATAACAATCTCATATATAAAGAAATCCTATCAAGGCAGTACACAACATCAGCGAGTATAAGACGAATCAACAGCGTGACCTCAGCCAACAAGCCTGGTGATGGTCAACATACAACAATGATCAAAACAAAAGGAATACAAATAGTCAAGTACGGCCACGGGCGCGATACTCTTCTAACAACTCCTTCGTTTCTGGATGATCAGGCAGAGTAAGTAACCCCTCGACGAGTAATTCCCTCTGCACAATGGTGTACTGAAGTCCTTCGACCGAACCTTCCCATGCTCCTTCGCCGAAACAATCTTCTAACTTCCGCTTCTTGGACTCAAACGTCAGTTTGCGCTCCTTCAGGATAGCGAGAGCCCTGTTGAGCTGGCCTTCGGCGGTGTATCTGCGAGCGGTTTCTTCATCAAACCTCTTCTCACTATCCTTCACCTGGGCTTCCAGTTTGGAGATCTGTAGCATCAGCTTATCCTCCCGCTCTTTCCTTGTGGCCAGGGAAGCCTCCCAGTGCTGGTTGAACTTGGATATCCTCCGATACGCCTCGTCCAAGTGTTGTTTCTTCGTAACTAGTACGTCGTTGACAGCTTTGAAGTCTTGACCCATGCGCTCACGCTCGACTATCTGCTTAGTCAGGTCTGTACCCAGCTGGTTCACCAGCTCTGTCTGCCTCTTGAAGGAATGAACGGCTTCGTTCCTCTCGCTTCGGAGCTGAGCCAATTCTTTCTCCAGTTCCTCATTCACCCGCTTCAATCCATCTCGCTCAGCTAACACCTGATTATGCTGCTGAATGGGAACAATAATAGGCTCTTCAATCATGGGAGGGCTTTCCGGCTTGGCATGAGGAAACGACATCCCTATAGCATCTGCTCTGGCTCTGACCCAGGTCACATACGGAGGGTAGGCTTGATTGTTGCTTCTCCCCAGCAATGGCTTTCCCCTCTTACTGATGCCATTCCAGGTGCGCTGAAGCTTGGATAACAGACCCCCCTTTAGAAGACCAGTGAGGTACAGAGATTCCTGTACCTCTTCATCCTTCGGTGGAGCTCTCAAAGCATACGCGAACTGTTGGACCAGCAACGATGGATTGTAGTTGATACAGCCCTTCCTGCCTATCAAAGGCACATTCGGAAACCCACTGCAGCTGAAGATAACCTTGGTACCTAACCTATCTCTATCAAACCAGTCAATATCCTCTGCAGACGCTCGGACCACTCAGTTGTGGCTGCAGACGAAACAAAAGGACCCCTCTTGGGCAGATGACTATCAAGCCATTTATAAAGCAAGGGTACACAGCATGAGACATTCTTGCCCCTCCTGTTCTCGTTTTTGTAGTGGATGGAATGATAGACATCTCCTATCAAAGTAGGGACTGGATTCCCTGAGGCAAAGATATGAAATGCATCAAAGTCTACAAAATCGGGCATATTGGGGAACAGAACGATGCCATATATGCACAAAGCTAGAATGGCGTTGAACGCGACCCAACATCCGTCCTTGGCGCACTGCTGAGCCTTTCCCACTAAAAACTGCAAGGAGAAACCAGGAACCTTGTTCCAACTAGTCAATACCAACTCGGAGGCATCCAGATGAAGTGAAGGAGCTAGGCTAGCCAGATCAGGCTCAGCATCCATATGAACAAAAGGAATCTGCCTCTTGATAGGCACACCTAGCAGATCAGCATATTCTTCCAACGTGGGTGCGAGAACAAAATCCTGGAAAGTGAAACATCTCAACGGAGGGTCGTAGAACTGCAGCAGAGCGTGCAACCCATTCAACTCGAACGCAGAAGGTTTACGAACCAAACTGAGCAATTCGCCGTAAGATTTTCTGAACTCATCCCTCACAGAATCATCTACTAAAGCTATCAAACCGGTCAGCCGAACCACATCAGGGGCAGGGAACTTGTAAGCCACGGTCTTCCTCAGAGAACCCATAACAAATACAATAGGAGGCAAGAAATCCTGGATCGAGGAAAACGGTACCTGCAACACAGACACACGTTAATGAAATGCAAATGAGTATGCAAAGCAATGTAAAATGCAATCATGCAGCAGGAGATCAAGGCAACTGTGTTGTGGAGATTCTGTATCAACAAAACCATAATCCTGCTCTGTCAAGAACAACCACTGCATCTGATAAGAAGAAAACCCTGGTATCAGACCACAAATCTGCTCTGTCAAGAACAACCATCTGATAGAGCCATATACACAAGACCATAACTCTGCTCTGTCAAGAACAAACATATGATAATAAGGACCTCTGATACAGGACCAAGAAACTCTGCTCTATCAAGAACAAACATACATCTGCTGATGAGATCTTCAGACCCCAATCATAAATCTGCTCTGTCAAGAACAAACAACTGATGACCAAACTCTGCTCTATCAAGAACAACCATACATCTGCTGATGAGATCTTCAGACCCCAATCATAAATCAGCTCTGTCAAGAACAAACAACTGATGACCAAACTCTGCTCTATCAAGAACAACCATACATCTGCTGATGAGATCTTCAGACCCCAATCATAAATCAGCTCTGTCAAGAACAAACAACTGATGACCAAACTCTGCTCTATCAAGAACAACCATCTGATAATGAGATCCTCAAACCCCAGTCATAAACCTGCTCTATCAAGAACAAATACACATTTGATGATAAGATCCTCTGATCAAAACCTGCTCTATCAAGAACAAATACACATCTGATGATAAGATCCTCTGATCAAAACCTGCTCTATCAAGAACAAATGCACATCTGATGATAAGATCCTCTGATCAAAACCTGCTCTATCAAGAACAATCATATATCTGCAGATGAGAACCTCCGGTACCAACAAAACTGATTCGCTGTCAAGAAAACCAGGTAGTCTGAAGGTCAAAGTTTCCTGCAATAAACCCAACCCTGCTCACAGGTATGGACCTAAATTGACTCAAGTTCGGCATCCTATGCGTTCATCAGCGTCACAGACATTCAAGAGGGGTGATACGATACCCAGAAGGTGTGGCATCACCAGCTCATGAAGCGGCCTCACTCGGCTGAATCACAAATGATCGGTCCCCAGAATCGACAATCCTCCAAACCAGCAACCGTCTCAACCCAAAGGGTTGAAAGAGAAGCCAACCGGGAGAACCTCGTCTGAGCATGGATTTCATGAGACACTAGTGCCTACCAAGCAAGCACGCGCCCACTAATTTCCACAACTAATGCTATGTTCACTCAAGCCTGGGTCTGGCTTCTCACTCATCAGAATGCCCCTCCCACAACAGCACAGATAATCATATCATACTGAAAATAAAATGCGGGCAATAAATATGCGATAAATAAACACAACCCAACAAGTAATCATACAAGCGCTAGGATTGACTCGCATGGGGAACCGGAGAACCAGAGATTCTGGGTTCGATCCCCAGCAGAGTCGCCAGCTGTCGCTTCCGCGAAAATAAGGTGTCGGCATAACAGAAGAGTCGCCACCTTAACTGGATAAGCTAGGATATTAAACTTCTTATTGACCACCAAAGGTGACCTATAAGGGTTTAACATCAAAAGAATGGTTCCCCAAAGGCTCTACTTCCTAGGTACCATCACTTATCCCTCCAAAGGAGGGAGGTAAATACCATGGAAGGACCTTGAATCATGGGGAGGAATGGAGGTGAAAGATACCATCCATGTTTAAGAAAGAAGTTAACTAGGTCTAAGCTCTTCCTAATCCCTAACCCTAAAACAACAACAAAACAAACAAGTCTTCAAGCTCTCAAGCTCTCTCTTCAACCTTCAAGTCTTCTACTATGCTCCTCCATGCTCCTCAAAGCAATACCAAGCCCACCAAGCCAAGCAAAAACTCACAAAGCAAGGCAAACAAAATACAAGCCCACAAGGGCAACACAAACAACAATCAACTACAAAAATCAATTAAAAATAGTATACTATTATATTAAAACCTAATATAATTTCTAGGGGATCCTATATACCTACCCTTAATACCCTATATGTCCCAACATCTAACTTGACCTAGAAACCCAAAATTCTAGTGTTATTGTGGACCTATGTTAAGGATTGACCTAATTCTATACAACCTAAAGTCATCTAATCAAAACTAATCAAAAATTAATCACAAAATTATGGAATAAATCCAGAGGGGAGCTAAAGTCCTAATCTAACTATCCTAAAAAGAATGGCCTAAAAATTAAAAGGTAACTAGCTAAACAAAAATCTACAAATCTATGCATCAACCTAAAATGAATTAAAATGCTATTAAAAGATAAAATACACAAAAAATATTAAAAAGGCATGAAATGCAAATATTTTGATTTCATAATTTTCTAGACATTAACATGAAATGGGAGAAAAAATCCCCATGCAAAAATCATCATTTTTCTATTTAATATGATTTTTTCAAAGATTAAAGAAAAATGGAGAAAAAAGAAATTAAAATGGGAAAGCATTGGTGCAGATAGCAATTATATTCAGTTCAATTCATGACTGGGCTTGAAATGGGGGTTCAGAAAGCAAGCGCGCTAGGCCCAATTATTATTAGAGAATCAATTCACAAATTATAAAGAAAAAGAAAAAGACACGGTGCAAAGAGTAACAAAAATCAGTACAAAACATCAATGGGCCATGAAAGGGTGTGGGGATATCAATCAGTCCACTAAAGCCCAAAACCTCAGTTTAATGAAACGCCGCGTTTAAGCTCTTCAGAACTTCCCTCTTCAAACGCAATTGAATCTCAGCCACACGATCCAAGTCCCAGTCAATGAGTCTTTGTGCATCCAACGGCCACATCTTTATCTTCTTCCTTCAGCCATGGTTCACATGAGGAAGCCATGGAAACAGAGCTTCAGCTCAAGCTTCTCCCAACTCGAATCACCTCAATTCTTAACCAAAATCCATGGTTCAAAACCCTAATCCACTCTAAATTCCATGCTGATCACAACCATGGCCTTAAAATCAATTGAATCATCCCCAATCTCTAAACCCGATCCAAGATCAAAACTATGCTCAAACTTCCATTCTAACAATTCTTGAAATTGATTACCTCAGAATGATCACCACCTCACCCTGGTTAATTCTTGATATCAAACTCATGTTATAGCTCGCTATACCTCATGTTCTTGATCAAAACAAAAATGGTGTCACTGACTCACCCTTTACCAATTGATCTCAAACTTTCCAGAATCCATCTCCTACTTGTCTCTAACCATTCTAACCTAACAATTCTACCTAATTATGCTTAAATTATGGTGTAGAAAGAAAGTTGCAAACCTGTTAAATCTTGATTATCAGATAGGTCAAAGCTCCACTTCAACCCCTCAAACTCTTCAGAATCCTTCCTTGATTGATGATAAAGCTTCTGTTTGCAAAAGATTGGACCAAGAAAGCCTGAATCTCCAAACTCGATTGTGATTTGCAGCTCCCAAAATACAAAAGCTAACTCTTCAATTCTTCATGATCTTGCCTTCAATTCAGTATGCACACATTCAGTATGATCAATGGAAGGTGTTGGGATTGAAAGAAGCAATGGAAATGGTGTGTGTAAGACCCCAAATTTTACCCTTATATTTAGTCAGTCATTTCGCATATCATCTCATATGTACATTGCTAACCGTTAACCAGTTATGAAGGTTTTTGTTTTGCAGATTTGGTCCCAGGGGTATTTTGGTCATTTTACGCAAATTCTACCAATTCCTTGAAGACGGGCTGTTATTAAAATTCTGAGGCATTTTGATACGTTATGGTTTTGGGGCATTTATCTATCACCAGTTATGATCATATTAAGGTTTTGGCATTTGGTTATTGGAATTTAATTACGATTAGTTTTGCTGTTGATGCTGAAAACGTTGTGATCACGGTGCCCATAGGTGTTTGGTTATGAAACGGTTGGTTAACATTTTAATCAGATGATGAGATTATGATTACGAATGAGACGAGTGCACCAATAAGAATACCACTTGGGAATATTTATGTTTTATGCCTATGTTAACGAATTTAAATACTTGTGGATTTATTCACAATTGTTTATATTTTTTAACTAAGAATAAAATATAAATAAATTCAAAGTGTTGGGAATTTTATTTCATAAAGATTGCATTATACAAAAGGGAGATTGTTTCACATTTTTGCTGTTACAAGGAATTACATTAAATCTAAAAATCCTAAGTCCTAAAAGTGCTAAGTGTCTTCATGTTGGCCTTTGAGCTTCGCCGCAAATCTCGACTAACCTGCACATCAAAGCAAAACAAACAATATAGAAAAAGGTTAGGAGTTTTTTGACACTCTCAGAACAATGTCATCATCGAGTGCCGGGAGTGGCACAACCGAAGCTGCGTCCTACCCCCGTTACCGATCCGCGCCGTAGGCGTCAGATCAGGTAATACATGTTCTTATCAATATGGGACATCCGAGAGATAGAAGTAATAAAAGAAGCGGGATTGACTCGTTTTGCCGCAATGGGATTTCCGAACTGATACGAGAATAAGGCAACATAGGCAAATTCTGACTCAGACCCGGATGCCGGCAGGTCTGAGCCCCCTGGGTTTCAAATTTCCCAACACCTGAAAAGCCACAAGCATCATCAGAACCCAAAACATAAACAATTCATGAGCAGTATTAATCCTGAACCAGTAGGTGAGGTCATGAAAACCAAACAGAGGATTGAAATGCAAGCCAAAATTGCAAACAGAACGCCAGATGCAGACTGAACTGCATCAAAACAACGCATCAGGAGGCAGAGTTATGCGCAAGAAGACATAAGAAAAGGTCCTACAAATCTGGCATGACAGAAAAGTATTCAGCAGTATCCAAAGAAACAAATCTGCATCTGCAAATATCCAAGAAAAGCCAATCGAACCAAATCAGAGCTAAGCTGCATCAAGCAACTGGTGTCTCAACACAAATTATCGATCATCAGGGAAGTACACCAGCAACATCAATATCTGCAAAGCAATATCAAGAGGTTTCAATATCAAGCATCACGAAAAACATAAGAACAGGACTACTGCTAAAATGTCACAGAAAGATCCAATTGCTGGGAATCTAAACTAAGCCATCAAGACGGGTCACAAGCATCATAGAAAAACAGACATTTGCAAGCTATGTCAAAGAGGCCAAGAATCATCAGCAGCGGGACAGGAATGACCACACTAAACTGAACATCGAAATGAATCCACAAGTTTAATCACAATACAAAAGCAGGGATTCACGCCACAATCACGCATGAGATACCAGGCCAGCCAATCGGTTCAAACTGCATAAAAACAATGGAAACAACGAAGAAATTCGAAGTTACATCAGCCCTCAGCTAATCATCATCGGGCATAAGCGTTCGAGTGGCTGGGAGAGCCACGGCCGGAGCCGCTACCAATTCCCTACCAAACATCGAACTACGGGACATACGGTAATTGTTGTTCACGCCGAAGGTCGTTACCACTAAGGTATCCAAATCAACTGACTCAGACCCTAAGGTCATCATCGCCAATAACCTTCACTCGGCCGCTCTAACTCAAGTCGAAGCATCAGCATCCATTCTCTGAAAAAAAGAAGAAGAAAAGTCGTGAAGATGGACATCCAAATTCGATATTATGAATTCAATCAGGGTATCATGATCAAACACAATCGAGCTGAAAAGGAAAAGTTTCGAGTCAGATCCAAATGCATCAGGAAACATCTCCATTGAGTCAATCTGAATCAATCTGAATCAATTTGAGTCAATCTGAATCAATCAAACAAATCAATCAAACAAGTCAGTCAAGAACGAATCAGTTCGAAGTCAAACGAATCAGTATAGAGCAATCAAGCAAATTAATGAAATCCAATCGAATCAGAAGATCATATCAGCACAAAACCCCAATCAGGTTCCAAAAGAAGAAACAAGATCCTAATCGTATCAGAAAGCATCATATTTGAACTCAATCTGGAAAAACCCAAACAAAACCAAATCAAATCGAAATCATCAAATCTCCGAGTAACTCAAATCCAAGGCCCAAAAAGAGAGATAAAAGAGATTATAAATAGGGGAATACAACCTGATGCGAGAGGGAGTTGAAACCCTAGACGGAGAGGGACGAAAAACGGCGAAGAACAAAACCCTAACGGGATATTCATCGAACGGCCGCGAAGAAGCGAAGACCGCCACCGTTGTTCGTTGAAACAAGGGCAATCAACACGTAGCCTCAGTTTCCATCATAGGCTCTCCGATACGGAACCATCACCGTCACTGTCAAGAAGCACCCGGAAAACGTAAAGCTTGCTAACTCATTATGTTCTGTTTCTTCATTTTTGTTGTGTAGGAATTGAATCCATAGAAAGAACAGGAAGAACGAGCATGGCCGGAAAAGAACAGAGATGAACAATCACGAGAGAGCCGAGATGAGGCAAGAACGAAACGGCGCCTCAAAAGGGGATTAGGGTTCATGACCTAATGAACCCTGTGTTCTTTTAGTTTTGTTAGCGTAAACCGGGTTGGGTCCGGATGTTACCACCGGCCCAACCCATTCTCCCTCTCAGCATTTACTTTTTTTTTGTTTTTTGTTAATTATATTATTTTTTTTAAAATGAATAAAATTAATTTTTTTTATAAAAACCTTTTCTTTTTTTTTTAAATAATAACTTTAAACCCCTTTTTTACAAATAATAACTTTAAATCTTTTTTAAAATAATAACTAAAGCCATTTTTAAAAAAAATAAGAATAACATTAAAAGTAAAACCTTTTTTTTAGATAATTAAATTAAAACTATTTTTTTTTTGAAAATTAAACTCAATCCTTTTTTATGTTTAAACCTCTTTTTAACTTAAATCAAAACTTTTTCTTTATAAACAACGAAAATCTCCAATATGGCACTTTTGTCTCATGATTCGTCCGATTACCGTCTGACGTTGCCTACTAACACCGTTCATTCGTTTTACAGCTTGTTATGTTTACCGTTATTTATTTTATTTTTCAATTCAGGTCTCGTTTATAATTGTAACTGTTTCTTGATTGTAATCTCGCGAACCTAATAATCGCGTTTGCTTTTCGCATTTAATTTCTGCTGATGAATGATTTAAATTTTTGCTGATGTATCGCAATATTTCTGTCACTTTACACATCCGAAGGTTAGGTCTAGCCGTTTGACCGCCGTGTCAATAGTCCTCACCTTCAACCCTTACACCTTTTCAAACCCTAATTTTCACAAATGCCTCGCCGCAGGCAAGATTACAATTTTACCCCTAGCATTAGGTCAAAGAGCCGCCGCGCTCATTTTAGGGTTTCCCGCCGTGGAATCCTTAATTTAACCCTAATTACAACTTAACAATTCAACGTAGAGATTTGGAGTTTCTACACTCCGCGTAAGCGTGCCCTTAAGACATGTTTATTCCCCTTGAGACCTTGACCACAGTCAAGAAGTCTCTAACCTCCCTTTTAAGGGGAACTACGATTACTCTGATTCCACTCCCGTAAAGATACGTAGGCACAAGATGCGATGTCTTGCCGAGTAAACTTAGAATTAACCCCTTAGGTCTTCTTTTCTCACTTTTAATCCCTTGTACATATACCTTAAGCAAATGAATAAAGCAAAATAGTAAACATTTGAACAAAAGGTTCCCGTAGAGTACTACGGAAGTTTAGGGTGCTAATACCTTCCCTAAATTTAACCAACCCCCGAACCCTAGATCTTTCCCCGCATTGTGTTTACGATGCAAAATAGGTTTTCCCTCTTTTGACCTTTTCCTTCGGATAAATCAAAGAGCGGTTGTGAATTAAATTGCGATTCAAATTAATTAATAATTTGATATCCTATTTCCACCGCAACAGAAAATGGCGACTTCACTGGGGACCTCTTAAACTTTCGAGGGTTATCCCTAACTTGTTCATATTTATTACTATCTGTTATTGTTCATTTGCATGTATATATTTGTGCTTTGATCGTGGGATTGTTCCTTGTGCTGTGAGATAAAAGTCCTACGCCCGGACTAGTGACATTATTATAGGATGGGGATACATTCGAGGAGGCTTATAGGGAGTTGAATCCCGACCAAGCTGATTCGAGAATCTCCGCTCAGTTGAGACCCTTTCGAAAATGGTTCGGTTGAACGAGTAATCGCGAAAACTTTTTCCATGGTCGATTGGAGTCTGTGATATTGAGGACCGTAGTACCTTAACATCACCTTGGCCTTATTTAGGACGTAGTGCGGGAGCTATGTGGGAGTAATCTTACAATGGCTGCTACGCGATACTACACTCAAAAGAGGTTCTCTTGAGAATATTATTAACCCCCGAGTCAATCGGAAGGTTGATAATATCCGAAAGATGGGCTGATGACTTTGGGCACTTTTTAGAACCTTGTTCTGCAGGTACAATTAACCTATAGTACACTCCTTTTGGGGATGGGTAGACCGTGACCCCGCTCACGTTCCTTTAACCTAGGACTTTGTGTGTTTTCATGCATTGCATCCATAAAGCATCTCATTGCATTGTATTTCATGGAGTTCAAATACCATTTACAGATATCGCGAGATACCATGAATAAAAAGAAAAACAAGATGAAAAACAAGAAAAAGATTTCCTTGGTACCCCACGACATTCATAAATGTTTGAACTCCATGAAATCTTCATCACAGCATCATTTCCTGCATTGCATGTGTCTTCCATTTTCTCATGTTCGGTTCTCTCGCCTTCCAGTTTCGTCACCCTGAGTTCTCGGCACCAGTACAACACCAGAGCTCAAACTCGGAAAAGAATGGAGGATCAGGCTAAAGAGATTGATCGCCTTAGCAATGAACTTGAAGACCTTCGAGGAGGTATGGGGCGTATGATGGAATTGTTACATGTCATGAATGCTAAGATGGATACCCAGCCCACTGTTGTTTCTGAGATTACCGGCGTTGCTGTGGACCCTCCACCAAGTGTGACCGTAGCAAGAGACCCACCTTATGGTCTTGCTCCAGGTTTTGTGCCTCCTCAAGCCACTGTTCCGATTAATCAGCCTGTTCAGCAAGCCATGCCTTTATTTTCTGAAGTTTCTAGGGGGGCTCCTATCTTTGCACCACCTGTTGTACACACTCGTGCGCAACCGTACTTCAATGAGACAGTTTTTGATAATCTTGATGAGAACGTTGAGGGTTATGAGAGACATGATAAGCTTCGTGAGGAAGTAAATACCATCGTCCAGAGATTGAAAAAGGTAGAGGGTGATCAAATTTTTGGGACTGCTGCAAGGGATGTCTGTTTGGTCTCAGGTTTGGTTATTCCCCCGAAGTTCAAAACTCCGAACTTCGATCGTTATGAAGGTGCCACCTGCCCTAAGAGTCATCTGATCATGTATTATCGCAAAATGGCTGCCCATGTTGAGAATGATAAACTGATGATCCATTGCTTCCAGGATAGTCTGAAGGGTGCTTCTTCCAAGTGGTATTTAACTTTAGACCAGTCTCGCATTAAGAACTTTCAAGATTTATCTGACGCTTTCATCAAACACTACAAGTACAATATGGATCTGGCTCCTGACAGAAGACAGTTGCTGAGTATGTCACAAAAGAATTCTGAGTCATTCAAAGAGTATGCTCAAAGGTGGAGAGAGACTGCTTCGCAGGTAGAACCTCCTTTGACCGAAAAAGAGTTAGCTGATTGGTTTGTCGACACGGTCCGTCCAGAATTTTACGAGAGAATGGTGGGCAGTGTGACTTCAAATTTCTCCGACATCGTTGCTGTGGGTGTCAAGATTGAATTGGGTATGAAAAGTGGTAAAATGACAAATAATCATGGTACTTCTAAGGATCAGCCGAAGAAACCTCCGTATAGCTCTCAGAAAAAGAAGGAAGGTGAGACCAATGCTATATCCTCTGGTAGACCAAGAGAACGCTTTTATCGACATCCGCAAGGTTATGCTCAACCTCAAGGGTACCCGGTCCAATATGCTCAACAACCCTATGTGGCAGCTATTACACCTTCTTTCAATCAACAGGTTCCCATGTATCAACCTATGCAACAACCTCCTGTTTATCCGCCTCCTGTCAACTACCTACAGGCGCCCAATACTCCTGCTCCTCAACAGCCCAAGAGTCCGGCTCCTCGCCAGAATGTTCCGAATAGAAGAACGTATAAGCCTTGTCCGCCGATTCCGATGACTTTTACCGAGTTGTATCCTTCTTTGGTCAAGCAGGGTCTAATCACCACTCGGGCTTTGGGTCCGCCTCCTAATCCTCTACCCGCCAATTACAACGCCGCCGCTCATTGTTTATTTCATGAGGGTGCGCCTGGTCACGATCTGGAAAATTGTTATGCTCTCAAAAATATCGTCAGGGATTTATTGGAAAAGAAGATTTTGTCATTCGAAGATCCTCAACCAAATGTTAAGAAGAACCCTTTCCCTAACCATGAGAGTGTCAATGCCATTAGGGCTGATTCAGAGGAAGGTTATGCCCTCAATGTTGAACAGATTAAGACTCCTCTTAAGATGTTCCACTCGAAACTGTTCGAAGCTGGTTTGGTAGATACTTCCCATGTTGCATGCGTAAGTTGTGAAGCCAGTGTTAAGGGTTGTGTGTCGGTTCAGAATGATGTTCAGAGGTTAATTAATGAGGGTGTTTTACAAGTGACAAGCCAATACAAGAAAGATGAGGTCGCTGTAGTTGAGCCTGTTTTCCATCAGCCTGAATCAAAGGGTAAGGTACCAGTGTTTAATCTATCAGGGGCAAGTTCTGCCAATCTCGTGTTCGATATACCGAAGTCGTATATCCCTGAAGTGAATCAGCCTAAGCCTATAGTTATTCGAAGACCAAGTCCGTTTCCTTTCAGTGATCCTAAAGTTGTGCCTTGGAAATATGACGTGACGATGATTGACAAGGAGTCTGGGAAGGTTATTCCAAATGAAGAGGCTAAGGGTGCGGTGACCAATATCGCAGAGGTAAGCAGGATGACTCGCAGTGGCCGTGTGTATACTCCCCATTCCAACGAGGTCCCACCTAAGGAAACAACTAGTACCCCGGTGCCTGCCAAAGACAAAGGTAAAGGAGCCGTCACGAATGATGAAGATGCCGAATTTTTGAGGATCATCAAGAAAAGTGACTATAAAGTTATCGATCAACTTCATCAGACTCCTTCCAAGATCTCGATTTTATCCCTGTTAATGAGTTCACCCGCTCATAGGATGGCCTTGCAGAAGGTTTTGACTCAAGCACATGTGGATCAGGATATCAGCACCAGTCGGTTTGATAGTGTGATTGCCAATCTGACCACCTGTAACACCCTCAGTTTCAGCAATGAAGAGTTACCAAAGGAGGGTCCGAACCATAATCGTGCTTTACATATATCAGTGAAATGTCAGGAGGACAATTTAGCGAGAGTGCTAGTGTACACCGGGTCTTCTCTGAATGTTCTACCCAAGAGGGTTCTTGATAAGTTGGCTTCTAAAGAGACTGCGCTGAAACCTACTCCTTTGGTTGTCAAGGCTTTCGATGGCTCTCGTCGATCGGTAATGGGGGAGGTTGAGCTACCTATCCTGATCGGTCCGCAAGTTTTTAATATCACGTTTCAAGTCATGGACATTAATCCCAATTACAGTTGTTTACTTGGAAGGCCGTGGATCCATGCCGCTGGGGCAGTGACCTCAACGTTACATCAAAAAATGAAATTCGTGATCGATGGAAAGTTGGTTATTATACACGGTGAGGAGGATCTGATGGTCAGTAACCTGTCTTCTTTCCGTTACATTGAGGCCGATGAGAATGCTTTAGACATCTCCTTTCAAGCACTTGAGATCGCCAATGCTGTTCTGCTGGAAGTCGAAGAGACAGTGGGTCAGGGTAATCCATCTTTTGCATCTCTGAAGAGCACCAAAGCAACAATTGACAGGGGCATTCCTGAAGGTTGGGGAGAGGTAATTGATGTCAAGACCAAGACTGATCGCTCTGGGTTGGGTTACAAACCAACTCAGAATGGAGCTGCCATAACTGTCGAAGGGCATCCTAAGGTTATCCAAGAGGTATTTGTCAGCGGAGGTTTCCAAGTCAATGCCATCAGCGACTGTGAGGAAAATGAAGAGCTGAGCAACCTGGTGTTTAAGGGTGATGCAGTTTTGAACAACTGGGAGGCCGTGGAGATCCCTGTTATCTTTCCCTTGTCAAAGTAATTGTTTTTTAAAGTTTCATTTACATTTTCAAATAAAAATCCGTAGCTCTGCCCAAGGCTATAGGGTCGTTTTATCGGGCCACCTTTCATTCCTAAAAAGATATTAATAAAAGCATTTTGTTCAATTCCACTTTGGTTCATTTGCGTTTTTCGTTTTCACCTTTAAAAATGAAATTGGCAACCTTTTTCCCAAAAAAAAAATAATAATAAAAAAAACAGCATTCCATTTCTTATCTTGCATATCTTCGAGCATTTTAATTAAGTAAGCCTTCCATCATGCAGAGACATCGTAAACCTTGTTGGATCCGATGACTTTACTGACACTCCTGACTGGGATGCACCCATCAATCAAGCTGAGGACGAGGGTGAAGAAGATTTTGAAGTACCCGCGGAACTGACGAGATTGATTGAGTACGAGTACACAGAGCTTCAACCGCATAAAGAGCAGGTGGACCTAATTAATCTCGGTACAGATGAGAGCAAGAGAGAGGTCAAGATTGGTGCAATGCTTGGGACGGAGATTAGGCCGAGGTTGATTGAGTTGTTAAAAGAGTATATTGATGTGTTTGCGTGGTCGTATCAAGATATGCCGGGCCTGAACACAGATATTGTTGTCCACAAGTTGCCGCTTAAGCCAGATTGTCCGCCTATCAAGCAGAAACTCCGAAGAACGAGACCCGACATGGCTTTGAAGATTCGAGATAAGGTTAAAAAGCAGTTGGATGCAGGTTTCTTGGCAGTCGCAAAGTATCCAGATTGGGTTGCCAACATCGTGCCAGTGCCTAAAAAGGACGGTAAAGTTAGGATGTGTGTAGACTACAGGGATCTGAACAAAGCGAGTCCGAAAGACGACTTCCCACTGCCACATATTGACACACTGGTAGACAATACAGCCAGTTTTGCGTTGTTCTCATTTATGGATGGTTTCTCTGGTTATAATCAGATCAAGATGGATCCAGATGATCGAGAGAAGACTACTTTCATTACTCCTTGGGGAACCTTCTGCTACAAAGTCATGCCCTTCGGTTTAAAGAATGCAGGGGCAACTTACCAACGCGCTATGACCACTCTTTTTCATGATATGATGCACAAAGAGATTGAGGTGTATGTGGACGATATGATAGCCAAATCTCGGAGTGAAGAGGAGCATCTAGACCATTTGGTGAAATTGTTTGAACGACTCAGGAAATATCAGCTGAAATTGAACCCTGCTAAATGTACCTTCGGTGTCAGATCTGGAAAACTGCTTGGTTTCATTGTTAGCCAGCGAGGGATTGAGGTAGATCCTGACAAAGTCCGAGCCATTCAAGATATGCCGGCTCCGCGAACCGAGACGCAAGTTAGGGGTTTTCTGGGACGTCTGAATTACATTTCCAGGTTTATCTTTAATATGACCGCTACTTGTGAGCCGATATTCAAGTTGCTTTGCAAGGGGCAGACAGTTGAGTGGAACCCTGATTGTCAGAAAGCGTTTGAGGAGATTAAGGGTTATTTGCAAGATCCCCCTATTCTGATCCCTCCCGTACCTGGAAGACCGTTGTTTATGTACCTTACTGTTCTCGAGAAGTCTATGGGTTGTGTGCTTGGGCAACATGATGAGACTGGGAAAAAGGAACATGCGATTTATTACCTGAGCAAGAAGTTTACCGATTGCGAAAACAGATACTCACCATTGGAGAAAACTTGTTGTGCATTGGCATGGGCCGCTAAGCGCCTGCGGCAATATATGGTCTGTCATACCACATTGTTGATTTCTAAAATGGATCCGATCAAGTATATTTTTGAAAAACCTGCTCAAACCGGGAGACTAGCTCGTTGGCACATGTTGTTATCCGAATATGACATCCAGTATGTACCCCAGAAGGCGATTAAGGGTAGTATTTTATCTGATTATCTTGCAGACCAGCCAGTTGAAGATTATGAACCTCTTAAGCTCGATTTTCCTGATGAGGATATTTTGTTGATTAAAAGAGATTGTGAAGAGCCAGATCCGAGCGAAGGTCCAGAACCAGGTCTTTGGTGGAAGATGATGTTTGATGGCTCCTCGAATTTCAATGGACATGGTATAGGCGCCGTTTTGATGAACCCAAAGGGCGGATTCACTCCATTTACAGCGAGATTGGACTTTGAGTGTACTAATAACGTCGCAGAGTATGAAGCGTGTATCCTCGGCCTCGAAGCGGCGATTCACCTCCGAATCAAACTTCTTAAAGTAAGTGGTGACTCAGCCTTGGTTATTTATCAGGTACAAGGCAAATGGGAAACGAAGAATGAGAAGCTGATCCCCTATAAGGACTATATTGTTGAGCTGATCAAGTATTTCGACGAGATAGAGTTTGAACATGTTCCTAGATCCGAGAATCACGTAGCTGATGCTTTAGCCATGTTAGCATCCATGTGGAAAGTTAAATTCGTTAATGAAGCACCTCTTATCCATATTGAGCGCAAGGTAGAGCCCGCTTATTGTCAGATGGTCGAAGAAGTTGAGGTGGATGAAAAGCCTTGGTTTCATGATATTAAGAACTATCTCGTCAAGCAAGAGTATCCCGATGGTGCTACTGGTCTGGACAAAAAGACATTGAGAAGACTGGCGTCCAAATTCTTTATCAGTAATGGGGTGTTATACAAGAGAAGTCACGACATGGTTCTGCTCAGATGTGTTGATAAGCGGGAAGCAGACATGTTACTACAGGAAATTCATGAGGGAACCTTCGGAACTCACGCCAATGGCTATGCCATGTCCAAGAAGATGTTAAGGGCTGGGTATTATTGGTTAACCATGGAAGCCGACTGCATCCAATATGCTAGAAAATGCCATAAGTGCCAAATTTATGCTGATAAAATGCATGTACCTCCGTCACCGTTGAATGTTTTGTCTTCACCATGGCCGTTCTCTATGTGGGGCATTGACATGATTGGGGCAATCGAGCCGAAAGCTTCTAATGGTCATCGTTTCATCCTTGTTGCCATTGATTATTTCACCAAGTGGGTAGAGGCTGCCTCCTACACCAACGTGACCAAGCAAGTGGTTGCCCGATTCATCAGGAAAGAGATCATCTGCCGTTATGGAGTCCCAAGCCGGATAATAACTGACAATGGCACCAATCTGAATAACAAGACTATGAAAGAGCTGTGTGATAGTTTCAAGATCACTCACCACAATTCTTCTCTGTACCGTCCTAAGATGAATGGAGCCGTTGAAGCTGCGAATAAGAATATTAAGAAGATCCTGCAAAAGATGGTTGTGACTTACAAAGATTGGCATGAGATGTTACCGTTTTCCTTGCATGGATACATAACCTCGGTGAGAACTTTGACAGGGGCAACACCTTTCTCACTGGTATATGGAATGGACGCCGTGCTCCCCATCGAAGTAGAGATACCTTCGTTAAGAGTGTTAATGGAGGCTGAACTTGAGGAAGCTGAGTGGGTTCAAGACAGACTGGATCAGTTGAATCTCATTGACGAGAAGCGTTTGACAGCCATGTGCCATGGGCAATTATATCAGAAACGGATGAAAAGAGCGTTTGATAAGAAGATTCGTATCCGCGAATTCCGTCAAGGAGAGCTCGTACTCAAAAAGATCTTACCAGTACATAAAGATATGCGTGGAAAGTGGATGCCCAATTATGAAGGCCCATTCGTTGTAAAGACTGTCTTCTCCGGAGGGTCTCTGATACTTACGACAATGGACGGTGAAGAACTAGCACATCCCGTGAATTCTGATGCAGTCCGAAAATATTATGCCTAAAAACCCGCTAAGTCGAAAACCTGCAAAAGGCGACTCAGGCAAAAGTAAGGGTTGAAAAAAAAAAAGAAATAATAATAAAAAGCTCGCTAAGTTGAAAACCCGAAAGGGCGGCTTAGGCAAAAAAGAGCGTCCCGGTGGATTGAAAACCCGAGAGGGCGGTCCAGGCAAAAGTTAGGGACAAAGGCATTTCATTGCATCAGAAGACACTGATTATCTCGAACACACTTTCCGCATAAGAACCATGTTTCAGTTCTTTCATCCTTGCCCAAAGCAGGATTCTGGATTAGTCTTAGTTATTAGTGTCAGTAGGTGTCATTGGATTCGATGTAACTTTTTCCCATGTTGCCAATTTCAAAACATAATCATCTGTGGAGCTATGCCTTCAGCGAGCTACCGCCCTTTAAATAAAAGAAACCATCTCGTTACTTACATTCCTTGGTGCATTGCTCTTTGTTTTCTATTTGTTATGCAAAATGCGTTTATTCTTAAAATTTGAAAATGAAAGGTGCATTGTAGATTTTTCAAAACTGTTTTTCAAAAACAAAACAAATTTGAAATGTAATAAATTACTTTGACTAGTGGAAATTCCGAAGGGATCTCTTCATTCCCCGGAAATATCATTATTGCAGAAACACTTTCAAACCATTGCTCTAACACAGTCCCCAGAGAGACTATAAGCTGACAACTTTTTCTTGGGTAACTCGAAAGTATCCCTCAGGTGTTCTTCTCCCCATGTGAAGACATAATACTGTGCATCCAACCAGATTACCCTCTCCCCAGAGAATTCAGAACTTTAAAACTAGATTCGGTTCTACCATTGATCCGTCTCATCCATGATTGATGTATTGGTTGCAGAGAATGCAGGGTATCTCCGTCGAGATGTTTATTTCATCTCTCGTCCCGTCTCTAGTCTGTTTCGTCAGCATACGCAAGGGCATAAGCATCACATGCCTATTTCATTACATATTCATTACATATTCATTACATACTCATTACATACTCATTTCATAACATCCTGCATATTTACATACATAGACATCAACATACATTCATATTAACATATTCATTAGCATATGCGTTAGCATTCCCAGGTTCATTATGTTTCACCATCATTGGTCGTTACCACCTAGTAACTGGGGTTTGTCCATTCTCTCCAAATAGATTGTCAGCCCTAAGCATAAAATACATATGTGTTTCCAGTTTCCCCACGGAGCTCGATCCTCGTGGATGACGGTTACTTCAGCTATCTTTCCTCACCAGGATAAGATATTTACCCTTCGAGATCATTCCCTCGATGGAGTCTTGATTATCAGTTTTTCTTTCTAGCTCGATCCTAGATTGAATCTCAATCTTGTCGGTTGTCGAACCCAACCGGACGTGCATTTATTTTGCACCATCTAAATATTTTCACCATACCATGGCGGATACGCGACTGTTTTCGCCCGAGAAGTTTATCACTGTACCCGGACGTGCATTTATTTTGCACTATCTTTCAACTAATCCTTTACAGATACACGCCAGCTCACGCCTGGAAAGCATATCGGTACAACACTTTACAATCCTACATGTTACGACCCTTTACACTTTACATCTTACAGCATCAACATACGACATTTCTCACCTAAGAAGTCGATCCTATCCTCGTTATGACTCGCAGCAAATGGCCATCTCCATGGAGCGGTTGGGCTTCCATTTACCTGTCGTCTTGAGGTATGAACCAAATCGTATTCAGGAGAGCACGATCTTGAGATACGGGGAGGTTTGAGCGGAATCATATTCAGGAGAGCACGATTCTGAAGTTATGAAGAAGTTCATTTATCCTTTAGTAAAAGAAGGAGCGGAATCATATTCAGGAGAGCACGATTCTGAGTTACGAGGAAGTTCAGTTGGCCGTTTTTCAGGAGAGCACGATTCTGAAGTATGAGTATATTCAGTCATCCAGTTTCATATTCAGGAGAGCACGATTCTGAAGTATGAGTATATTCAGTCATCCAGTTTCATATTCAGGAGAGCACGATTCTGAAGTATGAGTATATTCAGTCATCCAGTTTCATATTCAGGAGAGCACGATTCTGAAGTATGAGTATATTCAGTCATCCAGTTCCATATTCAGGAAAGCACGATTCTGACGTATGAGGAAGTTCAGTTTACCCTTTTCATGTTCAAGAGAGCACGATCTTGAAGCAGTTTATTTATCCTTCAGTAAGAGAAGAATCAGAATCGTATTCCAGGCGCCGACCTTAAATGCGAGAAGATTTATTTATCAGATAAGCAGCAACCTCTTTATTTGAGTGTTTATCCATTTTTGCACATAAGTCCCTTCCAACGATAAGTGACAGTTCTCCCTCGAGAAGCTTATCAGGGCATTTCCCATTAAAGTCCATTTATTTTGGCATACAGTCGGTCTTTACCCTGTATATTTGATACGGATTTCCGAAAAGTTCGTTTGATCCTGTCACGAGAGATAGTTTACAGAAGCTTGGATGTTATTCTTTGCTCAATGCTCCGGCATTCTGTAATCGATCTTACAATCGTACGTGATCCAGTTTTATTTTTAGATTCCCCAGTGGAGGCCGTCTCATAGGTACCATCTCCATTTGAGGATCTCGTTCCTTTTCTAAAAGTGACAATTGGTCATTCGCACCAGTTGACTATCATTTTTTAGATTCCCCCAGTGTTGTACTGTGGCTCAGCGCGCCATTTTCCCCAGTGAGTTCTTCTCGTGGCGTCTGTCCCGGCGTCGTCATGTTCGTCAGCATTTTCGCTTTCATACGCATCATATCATATTCATGGCATCATCTGCATTAAGTTGTTCCCGTTTTGTCCATAGCATTGCATACCGTCGCATATAAGGGCAAAATTTTCGGTTATCTATATTTAAATCTCTCCACCACGATTCCTCGAGTCCCTGTCACTCAAATCGTCTGGTGTAGCTATTTAAATAGGGGCAACTGTAAGACCCCAAATTTTACCCTTATATTTAGTCAGTCATTTCGCATATCATCTCATATGTACATTGCTAACCGTTAACCAGTTATGAAGGTTTTTGTTTTGCAGATTTGGTCCCAGGGGTATTTTGGTCATTTTACGCAAATTCTACCAATTCCTTGAAGACGGGCTGTTATTAAAATTCTGAGGCATTTTGATACGTTATGGTTTTGGGGCATTTATCTATCACCAGTTATGATCATATTAAGGTTTTGGCATTTGGTTATTGGAATTTAATTACGATTAGTTTTGCTGTTGATGCTGAAAACGTTGTGATCACGGTGCCCATAGGTGTTTGGTTATGAAACGGTTGGTTAACATTTTAATCAGATGATGAGATTATGATTACGAATGAGACGAGTGCACCAATAAGAATACCACTTGGGAATATTTATGTTTTATGCCTATGTTAACGAATTTAAATACTTGTGGATTTATTCACAATTGTTTATATTTTTTAACTAAGAATAAAATATAAATAAATTCAAAGTGTTGGGAATTTTATTTCATAAAGATTGCATTATACAAAAGGGAGATTGTTTCACATTTTTGCTGTTACAAGGAATTACATTAAATCTAAAAATCCTAAGTCCTAAAAGTGCTAAGTGTCTTCATGTTGGCCTTTGAGCTTCGCCGCAAATCTCGACTAACCTGCACATCAAAGCAAAACAAACAATATAGAAAAAGGTTAGGAGTTTTTTGACACTCTCAGAACAATGTCATCATCGAGTGCCGGGAGTGGCACAACCGAAGCTGCGTCCTACCCCCGTTACCGATCCGCGCCGTAGGCGTCAGATCAGGTAATACATGTTCTTATCAATATGGGACATCCGAGAGATAGAAGTAATAAAAGAAGCGGGATTGACTCGTTTTGCCGCAATGGGATTTCCGAACTGATACGAGAATAAGGCAACATAGGCAAATTCTGACTCAGACCCAGATGCCGGCAGGTCTGAGCCCCCTGGGTTTCAAATTTCCCAACACCTGAAAAGCCACAAGCATCATCAGAACCCAAAACATAAACAATTCATGAGCAGTATTAATCCTGAACCAGTAGGTGAGGTCATGAAAACCAAACAGAGGATTGAAATGCAAGCCAAAATTGCAAACAGAACGCCAGATGCAGACTGAACTGCATCAAAACAACGCATCAGGAGGCAGAGTTATGCGCAAGAAGACATAAGAAAAGGTCCTACAAATCTGGCATGACAGAAAAGTATTCAGCAGTATCCAAAGAAACAAATCTGCATCTGCAAATATCCAAGAAAAGCCAATCGAACCAAATCAGAGCTAAGCTGCATCAAGCAACTGGTGTCTCAACACAAATTATCGATCATCAGGGAAGTACACCAGCAACATCAATATCTGCAAAGCAATATCAAGAGGTTTCAATATCAAGCATCACGAAAAACATAAGAACAGGACTACTGCTAAAATGTCACAGAAAGATCCAATTGCTGGGAATCTAAACTAAGCCATCAAGACGGGTCACAAGCATCATAGAAAAACAGACATTTGCAAGCTATGTCAAAGAGGCCAAGAATCATCAGCAGCGGGACAGGAATGACCACACTAAACTGAACATCGAAATGAATCCACAAGTTTAATCACAATACAAAAGCAGGGATTCACGCCACAATCACGCATGAGATACCAGGCCAGCCAATCGGTTCAAACTGCATAAAAACAATGGAAACAACGAAGAAATTCGAAGTTACATCAGCCCTCAGCTAATCATCATCGGGCATAAGCGTTCGAGTGGCTGGGAGAGCCACGGCCGGAGCCGCTACCAATTCCCTACCAAACATCGAACTACGGGACATACGGTAATTGTTGTTCACGCCGAAGGTCGTTACCACTAAGGTATCCAAATCAACTGACTCAGACCCTAAGGTCATCATCGCCAATAACCTTCACTCGGCCGCTCTAACTCAAGTCGAAGCATCAGCATCCATTCTCTGAAAAAAAGAAGAAGAAAAGTCGTGAAGATGGACATCCAAATTCGATATTATGAATTCAATCAGGGTATCATGATCAAACACAATCGAGCTGAAAAGGAAAAGTTTCGAGTCAGATCCAAATGCATCAGGAAACATCTCCATTGAGTCAATCTGAATCAATCTGAATCAATTTGAGTCAATCTGAATCAATCAAACAAATCAATCAAACAAGTCAGTCAAGAACGAATCAGTTCGAAGTCAAACGAATCAGTATAGAGCAATCAAGCAAATTAATGAAATCCAATCGAATCAGAAGATCATATCAGCACAAAACCCCAATCAGGTTCCAAAAGAAGAAACAAGATCCTAATCGTATCAGAAAGCATCATATTTGAACTCAATCTGGAAAAACCCAAACAAAACCAAATCAAATCGAAATCATCAAATCTCCGAGTAACTCAAATCCAAGGCCCAAAAAGAGAGATAAAAGAGATTATAAATAGGGGAATACAACCTGATGCGAGAGGGAGTTGAAACCCTAGACGGAGAGGGACGAAAAACGGCGAAGAACAAAACCCTAACGGGATATTCATCGAACGGCCGCGAAGAAGCGAAGACCGCCACCGTTGTTCGTTGAAACAAGGGCAATCAACACGTAGCCTCAGTTTCCATCATAGGCTCTCCGATACGGAACCATCACCGTCACTGTCAAGAAGCACCCGGAAAACGTAAAGCTTGCTAACTCATTATGTTCTGTTTCTTCATTTTTGTTGTGTAGGAATTGAATCCATAGAAAGAACAGGAAGAACGAGCATGGCCGGAAAAGAACAGAGATGAACAATCACGAGAGAGCCAAGATGAGGCAAGAACGAAACGGTGCCTCAAGAGGGGATTAGGGTTCATGACCTAATGAACCCTGTGTTCTTTTAGTTTTGTTAGCGTAAACCGGGTTGGGTCCGGATGTTACCACCGGCCCAACCCATTCTCCCTCTCAGCATTTACTTTTTTTTTGTTTTTTGTTAATTATATTATTTTTTTTAAAATGAATAAAATTAATTTTTTTTATAAAAACCTTTTCTTTTTTTTTTAAATAATAACTTTAAACCCCTTTTTTACAAATAATAACTTTAAATCTTTTTTAAAATAATAACTAAAGCCATTTTTAAAAAAAATAAGAATAACATTAAAAGTAAAACCTTTTTTTTAGATAATTAAATTAAAACTATTTTTTTTTGAAAATTAAACTCAATCCTTTTTTATGTTTAAACCTCTTTTTAACTTAAATCAAAACTTTTTCTTTATAAACAACGAAAATCTCCAATATGGCACTTTTGTCTCATGATTCGTCCGATTACCGTCTGACGTTGCCTACTAACACCGTTCATTCGTTTTACAGCTTGTTATGTTTACCGTTATTTATTTTATTTTTCAATTCAGGTCTCGTTTATAATTGTAACTGTTTCTTGATTGTAATCTCGCGAACCTAATAATCGCGTTTTCTTTTCGCATTTAATTTCTGCTGATGAATGATTTAAATTTCTGCTGATGTATCGCAATATTTCTGTCACTTTACACATCCGAAGGTTAGGTCTAGCCGTTTGACCGTCGTGTCAATAGTCCTCACCTTCAACCCTTACACCTTTTCAAACCCTAATTTTCACAAATGCCTCGCCGCAGGCAAGATTACAATTTTACCCCTAGCATTAGGTCAAAGAGCCGCCGCGCTCATTTTAGGGTTTACCGCCGTGGAATCCTTAATTTAACCCTAATTACAACTTAACAATTCAACGTAGAGATTTGGAGTTTCTACACTCCGCGTAAGCGTGCCCTTAAGACATGTTTATTCCCCTTGAGACCTTGACCACAGTCAAGAAGTCTCTAACCTCCCTTTTGAGGGGAACTACGATTACTCTGATTCCACTCCCGTAAGGATACGTAGGCACAAGATGCGATGTCTTGCCGAGTAAACTTAGAATTAACCCCTTAGGTCTTCTTTTCTCACTTTTAATCCCTTGTACATATACCTTAAGCAAATGAATAAAGCAAAATAGTAAACATTTGAACAAAAGGTTCCCGTAGAGTACTACGGAAGTTTAGGGTGCTAATACCTTCCCTAAATTTAACCAACCCCCGAACCCTAGATCTTTCCCTGCATTGTGTTTACGATGCAAAATAGGTTTTCCCTCTTTTGACCTTTTCCTTCGGATAAATCAAAGAGCGGTTGTGAATTGAATTGCGATTCAAATTAATTAATAATTTGATATCCTATTTCCACCGCAACAGTGTGGAAAGTGGAAATCGATTTCAACTTGCAATGGAAGAAGAAAAATGGCTATCTCACTCTCCTCTCTAATCTCTCACCAACCTTGCATCTGAGCAAGTTCTAATCCATATATAGAAGGGTTCTAATCCCTCTAGAACTTTCTGGAATCATCCAATGAGAATTTAGGATTCTCATGCCATGAGTTTTTGATTTCAATCAATCTCATGTATCATCTCATGATATTCCTCTTGCAGCAACTTATTCTGACCTGAAAATCTCCTTAGATGAGATATATGATGTGTTAAGATGCTTTGCTAGCTTGTACATTGCCTTCCCTTGTGTTTTGCATTTGTACCTTAATATGCAAGCAACCATTTTCCAAAGCAAACCCATGATCTAAACCTCAAATCAAAAATGTGGTTGAACCATTGTTTCTAAAATGTTCTTTGGAGTCAAAATGACCTATTACATGCCATGGTTTGGATGTGTAACTTGGAAATTTCAATTTTCAACTTGGACTTATTTAACTTATGCCTCCATTTTAGGTCATTTTTACCATTTTGAGCTACAAGCTTTTTCAACATCTCATGACCTCTTTACTAGCCTTAAAACATCATTTTAAGCAAGTTTGATGTTGAAGATTTTTCCATTTGAAGCTTAGAAATAGGAGTTATGGCTTTATGCTTGAAATGACCTATAATCTCCAAATGGCCAAAATGCCCTTGACTTGTCAAAGCCATAAGTTGAGTTCTACAAATCCTATCAAGGACTTCTAGTACTCTCTAGAAAGCTAGGAAGATAAGTAACAACATTCATGTTGACCAAAAGTTCATAGGAATCATCCTTGGGCAAAAGTTGGATGCAAGTTGGGTGACTTTCAAGGCCCCAGATTCACATACCTCAGATGACCTGTAACTTGCCAAAGTCATAACTTGAGCTCTACAAATCCTATCAAGGACTTCTAGTACTCAAATTAAAGCTAAGATCAGTCTATATAACATTCATGTTGGGGGTAAGATGAGACGACAATCACATCTTGAGCTAAACTGCCTTGAAGATAGGGATCAAATTAGGGGATTTTACACTGTCAAGCCTTAGAAACCCTAGCTTGAAACTTCTCAAACTCTTCAACCATGATGAGTTGATTTTGGAATCATCCTTATAGCATCTCAATGCATCAATCCATGATCACATGGTCCTTGGATTAGGTCTCAACCCTCTCCAAATCATCAGTTGACCTAGGGTTGACTCAGTCAAACCCTAATTACACCACTCATGGCTGAGTCTTCTTAAACTTGCACAATGGCCTCTCTAGGCTTCATGATAGCTTTCAAGACATCTCATAAGCTCTCTCAAGGCTTCAAGTCCATCCTCATAGCTTCAGAATCATCTGATGACTTCCCACAACTCTCAAGCTAGGAGGCACACAACCTTGGTTTCAACCAGTCTCTCTGAGGATCTCTTAACTTCTCTGACAAAGATATCAACCCTTGAACACTTGAATAACCCTCTTGGCTAGCTTCAAAGTCTTATTTGCTCTTGATTGGTAATCATACCTCTTGATCTACTGCATACATGTCAATGAAAAACCCTCTTGGCTAGCTAGAGAAGACAAGTATTTGGTGAGGCAGTTCCCCCGTCGTCCTCGCTTCGGGGTACGTCTGCCCTCAATTCTAAAACTAGAATTGAGATAGATTTTATAGATATCACCTGTTGAATGTAACAGTTTATACAAGGATTGAGCAGCAAATATACAACAGAAATCTCAATATGTTGAATGTTGCTTTCACTCCTTGCCCCTTGATTCAAGATGAATCAAGTCCTCCGATCATTGTTGATGGACCTCTGATTCCAGCCACCTTATTGAATAACCCGTTGTTGTTCAAACCTTCGGCTCTGGATGATCTCAACAGCAACAAATCGAATCCGAGATCTTCCCTTCAATATCACTGAATCCGCTACTAGACTGTTGAAGAACACTTCTTCACAATCACCTTCGCTCAGTTGACCCTTGATGAAGAATCTCGTCCAAAAACCCCCAAAATTCAAACCAATTTTGGAGGGTAAAACCCTAACGGTTTTATTCAAGAAAGAACCTATCACAAGCTTCAACCCGAACTAGATTACCCAATCTAAGCTTCGAACCTTATCACCTTTAATCACTCACAATGCACTTCAAAAGTGGTTGTGTGTAATTGATGTGTTGTGAGATGTTGAAGATGAAGATGATGAATCTTGGACACCTATTTCACTCTTTCTTTTTCATGAACACATGAATCAATTTTATCAAATGTTAATTGACATAAGTGGTTAAACTTGTATATATAGTACCAAACCAACTAAAGACATAACATTATTTCAAATAGTAGAGGGAATCATTTAAAAACTAGATTTCCGCGCGAACGGTCGACCACAGCAGGTCTGTGCGTCGATGCATGGCCTGCGTTTTTGGAAATCTGGAAAATGTATCAGTATGCGTCGACCATACAATCGGCTTGCGCTGACCCGTTGAAAAATATTTCCTTCATGCGCCGACCCTATGGTCGACTCAAGCCTTTATGCGCTGACCCGTTGGAAAATATTTCCTTCATGCGCCGACCCTATGGTCGACTCATTGCCTTCATGCGCTGACTAGTGGAAAAATGCTCTGATGCATGCGCCGACCCTATGGTCGACTCATGCCCTGCAACCTGCAAAAATTGATCTTTTTGTGGTTTTTCATGCCTCTGGTCATGATTGCATTTTATCTACACATAGTATATTTATTACAACAGTTTTAAGACAAGTATAAAAGGATATGGTAGGTGATACGTTGCATTTGTTTAGTAGATCTGGAGCTTATAATTTCCAATCCATCCAAGGTTGTCATTTGTCATCATCGAAACCTGTATTGAACAATGTCTTGCAGACTCGTGTGATGTGTGGCGATTTGCCTCCACAGAGACCTCACTTAGCTGACTCACAAATGATCGTTTCCCAGAGTCGACAATTCTCAAATCCAAAATCCCAACCGATTCTAAGGATCTGAAGGAAAATCGTCAAAGAGAATCTCGTCCGAGTGTGAATTTCATGGGGAACTGTATCTGCTAAGCAAACAGGCCCCCCACTAGTCTCCACTACTCAATGGAACTCCCTCCCCACAGCACAACAATAATGACATATGATGCGGAAAATAAATGTGGGAAAGTAAAATGCGAAAGTAAATAAAACACATATATACAACACCCAAAGATAAACAAACAAGCGCTAGGATTGACTCGCATAGGGAACCAGAGTCCCCAGCAGAGTCGCCGGTTGTCGCAACTGTGAAAAACAACCGGCAGAAGGCTCAGGGACAAAAGAAAAAGAAAAGAGAAGTGACTCGATAGAGCATCACCGCTCTGTTCCTATGTACTCCCTCGTGCAATGGGAAAGTCAGATTCAACGTAGTTCGACTAACTACGGGTGAAAGGGGGAAGGTTGCTCGCCAAGACGTCGCGTCTTGTGCCTACGTACTTTCATCTGGTATGAAAAATCAGAGCAAACGTAGTTCGAGCTAAAAGGACCACAGGTTTGGTTCAAAATTTTTTTAGGCCTGAGTAGGGTTAACAAGGAGTTCTAGCAGTTGGTGTATACAGCTCGACCATTGGAGACTTAGGCGTTACCGTTTGCGGTAGAACTAGAGGTTAACGACACTCTTTTTGTGAAAATATTTTCCTTGATTAAGAACCCCAAAGGGTGAAAAAGGTTTGAAGTGTTTTTGTGTTTTTTAGAGAAGAAGTGTTTTGAATTTGAATGTTTATAACGTATGTTGTACTAAAGTCTAAAACCCAGGATCGAATGTGTCGCATATCGTCCTAAGGACGTATACTAAACACTCTAGGAAATTGAGAGGTGGCCCCTCAATCACCATTTCCCAAGTATAAGGCTCATGGCACAACATTCATTATCCTTATTAAGTATGTTAAGAATGTTTGAAGATGAGAAGAGAAGAAATGACCACTAATGGGAAACTAATCAATCCTAAAAGTTATCATGCAAAATGGACTTAAAGTTGGGATTTGAAAGGGAGCTACCTAATGTTATCATGCATGTTTAGAACCCTAATGTCTATCATAACCTCTCTTGAACAAGAGAGGTTAGAAATCCTAAGGGAAGAAAGACAAAAGAAGAAGAAGAAACAACAAAAGAAACATGCAAATGAAAGAATGCACACATTGAATGCACAAGTAGAATGAAAGTGGGAGGAAAATAGTGTGGGAAGTATCCTCTACAAGCTCATATCAACCAAGCATGCATATGATAAATACAAAGAAGGAAGAATAAGAAGAAATGCACATGAAGAAATCACACAAACAAGGCAAGCATGTCACATATGGAAACCCTAAATGGAAGCAACAAAAGAAACGCACAAATGAACAAGCAATGAACATAATTTTGACCTAAAAATGAACATACAACAAGCTCAACATGTCTAATATGTGAAACAAAAAGAGTTGAGAGCTTAATGGATCCACAAAGGTCATTTACAATTCAAACTAGGTCATGCACTTGTGTGAACCTTCCTTGGAGGTAACTTGACTTGCAAGTTACCTCAAAATTAGGAAAATGGTTCAAAAATTGACAAATAAAATGCACAGGAAAGCTAAACATGTTGGCACACAGAGGCCACAAGCACAAGGCAAATATTCCCTCAAAGCACCATCGAAAGAAAAAATTCATTTAGATGTACCACTTTGAAATGGGAGAAACAAAGGCAAAAAGAAAAGCCACAAAAGTCAACCCAAAAGTCAACAAGCCAGGGGCAAAATGGTCCTTAAAAATTGTTCAACTCGTCATGAGTATGAGGATCAATTTTCATTCATTGGATCAAAGGGAGATGAGAGAAACAATTGCAAGAACAAACAATGCTACAATTTAACTCATTTAAAACAACTCCAATATTTAATTCCTTTTTAAATTGAAAATAAAATCAAAAAAATAAAATAAAAATATCCTAAAAATAAAGGACATCCTAAAGTTCATAAAAAATATTTTTGTTGAATTTTTAGAATAATGGAGCTATTTTATATGATTTAAATTGAAAACAGAATAAAAGAAAAATAAAAATAAAAATAAAATAAAATAAAATAAGAAAATATGAAGTGCAAATAGCAAAGAAATGCAGTGTAAAACGAACATGGGCCCAGCAGGGGGGCGCTGATAGCAGACACGTCTAAGCCCAAACAGAAAAAACAAAGTCAAGCCTGGAAATCAAATGGGGTATGGTCAAACAAGGAGCATCATGGAAATCATTGTGAAGCACATGATCAAATAGTAAAACAATCAGGTGCCTCAGAATACGCCAACACATTAATGAAAATTTGAATGCAATCACATGTGACAAGTCAAAGCAAGAACATCGTGTTTCTTAATCCTATCCGTGTGTGCAAAAAGTAAGCCAATCCTGAGGCCAAAAACATGAAACGTAGTCATCTTCTCCACAAAACCTTGGAGGGAACCAGGTGGCGGCCGGACTGCAACTCCGGTCATCTTCTTCGCAGCTCCGGCCACCGTGTCTCACACAACAACACGCATGCATGAAAAGTGAAACAAATTGGACAAATCTTATATGAAAATTAATCTACAGATCAGGAGGATCACAAATCCAGCATCCAAATTCCTTAGTCATGCATAATAAGATCAACTCGAAGCAAAACTTATTTGTTCACCAAAATCAAAAGTTCACAAATATCACTCAATTTTGTGCAAACATCATCTACATGTTATGGAGATCACATATCAAGCAAGAATTAAGCAAAACATCACAAGAACAAGCCATACCAGATCAAAACAGTTTGGAGCTTCATCCAACAATCATCACAAATGCCAGTTCGTTTTAGTGATTAATGATCAACATGTTTCCTAGGTCTCAAGTATGCAAAAATGGCAAAGAATCATGGCATATTTAGAGAGTAAGGTTGACTTGAAAATACCTAGTGGAGAACTTCCACTGAGCCTTCAATTGATGCTTAAGCTTGAAGAAAAGTATCCAGAAACGTTCAGTGATCTTCAATGAAGCCTTTGCAACCTTTAATTTTGCTTGAATCTTGCTAAATCTCAAAAATCGTATTTCACTTGTTCTTCACTTTTTTCAAATGCTACTCCTTCAATTCTGCTTCCAAAACGAGCTCTGATGATTTGTGAATGATAAAAACCTTTTATGCAATGGATTTGGAAAGAAATAAAGCCCAATTTCAGTCCCTAGACCCCAATTGCATATCCATGGAATTTGAGTTTTGGAGCTTTGCCATGTGCACGAAAATCCTTCCAATTTGGCTCCAAAATGCCTCAAATCACTTGCTGGTAGCATGAGGAGTGTGAATGGCTGGGATTTAATCATTGTTTTGATCTTAATGGTGCACATTGATTGTGTAACTTATGCTTGAAGTAATCTCGAAAATGGCTCATCAAAACACACCAAATTCAAATACTGAAATTGCCAACGTGCTTAAAACATGTTTTGCACTCAAAATGTGTACCTACTTGCACAAAAATGATCCATGATGAATTAATTCCCATTTTCTCATTTTAAGGCCTTTTCCAAGAAAATCACTTTAGAAATTCACCATTCCATGCCAAATTCATGACTTCTCAATGCTAGGTTGAACAATTGACACCATTTGGAGCACATTTGATGTTGGAAAAATATCCATTTGAAGTGTGCAAGTTGGTGAAATGGACCTATAATTTTATGACCTATAATCTCACTTTCCCAAAATACCCCTGACTTGCAAGCCTCATAACTTGAGTTCTACAAATTAAATGAAAGACTTCTACTACTATTTGGAAAGCTAAGTTCATGAGGAACAACTTTCATGTTCATCAAAAGTTTAGGAGAAACATCCTTCTAGGTCAAAAATGGCTTGGAAGTTAGTTGACTTTTGTTGACCAAAATCACATTCATCTGATGACCTGTAAGTTGTCTGCATCATAACTTGAGTTCTAGAAATCAGATGAATGATTTCTATTACTCAAACGAAAGCTAGAAACATGCTCTACAAATTTTATGTTGGTCAAAAGTTGAGATGACACTTGTATCTTGAGATAGGTGGTCTTGAAGTTGAGGACTAAATAGGGGATTTTACACTGAAAACTCTAATTTAGTAACTTCTCACACTCTTGATTCTTGATGAATTGATCTTGAAATGATATCTCATGTATCTTAACACAACATCCCATGACCATAGAGCCTTGGAATTGAGTTTTAATCTCCTTCAATTTCACAATTGACTGAGGATATACCAGATGAAAACCCTAGATGCAACATCTTCAACTGTAACCTTTCACACTTAGTATAAACACTTGGATGAACTCGACAATGACCCTCAAGGCACTCAATGAGCTCTATCAACATCTTATATCCATAATTATGAATTCACAACCCTATGATGCTCTTCAACTGGCCTCCAAGTTAGGAGCTGACCCACATACATCCATCCATCCTTTCACAAGACCATTGACCACTTCTAGATGACCTGATGACCATTCAAACCTGAGTAACAACCCTTGTTTAGGCTCAACCCTCTGTGTAGACTCCTCTTGTTATGCACAACTCTTGATCCCCTGTTCAATGAAAAATGCTATGCAATGCAAATGCTAGAAAGAAATGAAATGAAACATAGGTTGGGCAAATTTTGGGGTGCAACACTCCTCACTTTGACCCAAACATGAAAGTTTTTCCTTATAATATTAGATTTCCAAAAAGTATTATAAGTCCTTCATATGATTTGTATAGCTCAAGATATGAAGCTTGCAAGGCATGGGTATTTTGGGAAACTTGTATTATAGGTCATTTTGGTTATAGGTCATTTTCATGACTTTGCACACTTCAAATGGAACTTTGTCCAACATCAAACTTTCTTCAAATAACATCCTTTTCATCATAAAACACCAACTTATCATGGTCTTGGATTGAATTGGAAGATTGGTGAAGGAATTTCCATGAAAAAGTACTTAAAATCCATAATTTGAATGAAAGTCATATTAAACCATATCATGTCATGTTTATGCATTTTTTTTGAGTGCCTTGAACATAACAAATGCAATGCCAAATTCAGAAGTAAGTTTTAGTGAGCAAAGGCATGCCATTTTCCAAGTTACTTCACCATGAAGCTACACATCCAAAATCAACCACAAGATCATTTCAAGGGATTAATCTCATCCCTTTGATCAAAAGGAAGGATAAGGAAGCTAGCTGAACCAAAGCAAGGGCCATTGAAGCAAGTTTTCCCTCGTGAATTTGAAGTTCAAAACTCAATTATGGATTTTTTCAATTGATGATAGCATGCCAAAATTGGGCCTCCAATTATGCTCAGATCCATTGAATATATTCTCCAGATGCTTCACAAGTGCTCAGTGTGGATTTTTGGTGGAATTTGGAGCAGAATTCAGTGGCAAAAGTGAAGAGAAAAGTGAGACCGTGTTTTCAAGAATCAAGAAATTTCAATATAATTCAAGGTTATAGCAAGCTCCATTTAAGTTCCTTGAAGCTTTCTGGTTGGTTTTGCACGATTTCTCTCTGTTCGTGCATCAATTACATGCCATTTTCATGGATTCTTGAATCCCTAACATCATAGATCATTTCTGGATTGGTTTGGTTGTTGTTCTTAATGATTCTTGAATATTGCTCAAATTTTGATTGATTATTTTTGCCCTAATTATGAGAGAGAAATGGATGTGAACCCTATATTCTTGACCTACGTGTTGAGAGGTTGAGTTTAGGTTAAAAAAATAGGCATTTTGGTGGAGTTTTGAACTCCCTTCGCCGGAGGATGACCGAAGAAGACGACCGGAGCACAGTGGCTCCGGCGTCTGGTTTCAGTTCAGGCGTTCTTATGTGGATTCCACCTCATGTGTGAGACTCTTTGACCTATCTCAAACCAACGGCCACGATTCAATCTGATCCTTGTTTGATTGGGTTGACTGCCACATGCGTTTAATGAAACGAATCGTTTCATTAACTGAACTTTTGTTTTGGATTTTGGGCCTTCTCTCCTACGTGCACCCCCCTCTGCGCTTCGACCACTGATTGAACTGAGTATTATTGCTATCTGCCACACAACTCTCTCATTTTATTTTCTTTTTCTTTATTTTTTCCATTTTTATTTCAGTTGAGTTTTAATTCATTAAAAATACCTCAAATAGTCTAAAAATCTTGGAAAAAATATTTTCGTACACTTTATCATGTTATTTGATTTTACAAAATTTTCAATTAAATTTTTAAGTCATTTTCCAATTAAATCTGGATTTTTACTTTTGAGGCATTTTAGTTGGATTGAAAATTGTACATCCCATGTTCTTGATTTTATTTTGTGATGAATTCTTCATGTTAATGGCTGATTTTTCTTTAGCATATTCTTGACATGTTAGATGATTTTTGGACATTTTTTACCCCTGGTTTTATTGACAATTGGTTAGGGTTTTAGTGTGATTTTTAGGACCCTCGATTTACCCTTGCTTTTAGGGTATCCCTTAGAGTTTCTCCTCTGTTTGCATAGTTGTGTTTGTATTTAGTTCCCACACTTTTTACCCCTAGTTTCTAACACCTTAGGGGTCATCTAGGATTTTATTTGGCAATTTTTGAGTTTGTTTGCTATTTTTAGGGTGTTTCACAAGTTAGGTGTCCTATGATATTTGTGCAAACCTTTGAGCACCAACTCTTGCTGTTTTATCCCCCTAAGATGTTGAAGCATGTATAGGTTCAATTATAGGTCCTAATGTGGGTTGTAACTTGTTGATACTTGCCTTTCTTTTAGGACTTTCTTTTAGGGTTTTGCTTGTGCACATGTTGAATGTTTCTTATCTTTTACATGATTTGTTTGCATTCTTTGGTGCATTTCTTTTCATTTACTTTGTATACATTCTTCCCTCATCTCTTTCTGTCCTAGGAATTTAGGATCCTACTTATGGAAGCTTGGTCCCTCCTTTGGAGGAACTTAAGGCATGCCATAAGTAATGAGCCTTTGAGGACCATTTGTGTGATTTGTGTGCATATTGGATGTAATATGTTTGGTTGAGTAGCCCTTGTGAGTTCCCTTGGTTCTCACTTTGCCTCCCATCATCTCATTCAATCCTCTCCTTCTTTCCCTTTCATGTTGTATGATTTTGTGCATTAGGATTGAGGTATGCATGTTGTAAGCTTTTGTCCTTCTTTTCTTCCCTTATGCATTAATAAAGGTTGAGATGTGCTTGTGGAGGTTTTCACCCCACACTTTTTCCTCCCTTTGCTTGTGTGTTATTTTATCTTTGTGCATTTCTTACTTGCATTAATAAAGGTTGATATGAGCTTGTGTAGGTTTTCACCCCACACTTTTTCCTCCCTTTGCTTGTGTGGTGCATTGCATATGCATTCATTCATTCCTATTTCATGTCTTATTTCATGCTCTCTTCTTCTCTTTTCTTACCATGCTCCCTTAGGACTTCCAATCTCCTTGTTTAAGGATGATTGTGATAGACACAAGGTTTCAAACCATATATGAGAACATTAAGTAGATTCCCTTTAACCTCAACTATAGGTTCATCTTGCATGACAACTACTAGGTTTGAACTAGTCTCCCTGTAGTTTGTCCTCTCTCTTTCTCATCTCAAAACAACTTCAAAATACTTAATAAAGGCTAATGAATATTGTACGCTACGAGCCTTAAGTACTTGGGAAATGGTGATTGGGGGTTTTCCTCTTAATGGCCTAGAGTGTTTAGTGTTCACCCTTTGGGTGATGTGCGACGCATTCGCTCCCAGGTCATAGTCTCTAGTGCAATATGAATTACAAACAATTCAAAAACACTTCTCCCTAAAAGACTTCAAAAACAAATGATCAAACTTCATTTTCTCCATTGGGACCCTTAATAATGGAAAACCTTTTCGTAAACAAGAGTTTCGTTAAGTCTTAGTTCTACCACAAACAGGTAACGCCTAAGTCTCCAAAGGTCGAGCTGCATACACCTAACTGCTAGAACTAGTTGTTAACCCTACTCGGGTAAAAAAATTTGAACCAACCAGTTTTCTAGTTAGCCGAACTATGTTTGCTCTGATTTCTCATACTAGATGAGAATACGTAGGCACGAGACGTGATGTCTCAGTGAGCAACCTCCCCCTTTCACCCATAATTAGCCGAACTACGTTGACTCTGACTTTCCCATTGCACGAGGGAATACGTAGGTGTTAGAACACATATTGGTTCTTAATAATAACTCTTTGTTTTGATGATAACTGCTAGGAAATTTATATTTAAGAATTATATACTCTAAAATTTGTTTGAGAGTTTTACTGCAGATTGAAATAATATTTAACTCTCTAGAAGCAAATCTGTTTTGAATACAAGAAGTTATTCTGACTCTGAAGCGCCAGATGCACCTTACAGAAGAATCTGTTTGTTCCTTACAGAAGATCCTGAGCGTAGTCTCCAGAAGGATCTGAAGCAAGAAGCTCCAGAACATTCTGAGTCAGAAGCATCTGAAGATAGTCAGAAGCATCTGAAGATAATCAGAAGCATCTGAAGCTGAAGCATCTGAAGCATAGAAGAATATTGATTGAAGAGTTTCTCAAAGTATTAGTCTACAGAAGTTTCTGAAAGTACCAACGCTGCCAAGTACTGAAGTTCTGTGTCAAAAATGCTCTGATGATCAACACGCTGAAAGCACACCTGCTGCAGAAGACTCTGATATAGCAAAGTTCTGAATTTCATTAGAAGACTCTGATCCATTCAGATTCTGAAGAACTTGTTGAAAATTGAAGAAGTAATTTTCAAGAATATATCCGTTGGAGCTATTCAACGTCTCTTTCCTCATTTGTGCTAGACACACTTACACAGACAAAAAGGATTTTTCTGTGCCATCTACTTCTAGGAAAGGTCACTTGATGTGAAGACAAAAAAAAAGGCTCAGACCTTTTTGGGACTCTCTTTTCAACGCTCAGCTTCCTTGGATCAGCTGCCTATAAAAGGAGAACTTCACCACATTCTTCAGTTACACAATTTGCTGAAAAGAAATCATTATTCTAAGCTCTCATTCATTCTTATTCTTCTTAGAATTTATTGTACTTAAACTTAAGAGAAAAATCATTGTTGTGATAAAAGCTTTATAGAAGCATTAATACTCTTGTATTTAATTTACATTAATTGTAAAGGATATTCCTTAAGAGGATTCAGTTAGAATCAGTAGCTCTTGAGAAGACTAAGAACTGTTGTTCTTAGGTGTTACTATTGTAATCAGTTTGATTTAATAGTGGATTAAGTCCTTGTTGAGAAAGGCAAATCACTCTAGGAAGGGTGGACTGGAGTAGTTGTTTAAACGAACCAGGATAAAAATAATTGTGTGATTATTTTCAAGTCTTAATTTATCATACTTATTCAACCCCCCCCTTCTAAGTATTATCTCACCTTCAGTTGGCATCAGAGCTCCGGTTCTGAGTGTGCTACCACTTAACAGTGTCAGTAAAGATCCAGAGAGATATACTTTGATATTTATATTTATTTGTTATCATGGCTGATAATTCAATGTCCAATATTAACAATAAATATGAAGAGAGGGATAGGATCAGCACCAAACCCCCAATGTTTGATGGGGAGAAATTTGACTACTGGAAAGACAGAATTGAGAGTTTTTTTCTAGGATATGATGCTGATCTATGGGATCTTGTCATAGATGGATATGTACATCCCACAGATGGGGATGGCAAAAAGATTGACAGAAAATCTATGACAGATGCTCAGAAGAAAGACTTCAGAAATCACCATAAAGCCAGGACTATATTACTGAATGCTATTTCACATACAGAGTATGAGAAAATTACAAACAGGGAGACTGCTTTTGATATGTTTGAATCCCTAAAAATGACACATGAGGGAAATTCTCAAGTAAAGGAGACAAAAGCTCTGGCTCTGATCCAAAAGTATGAGGCTTTCAAAATGGAAGACTCTGAATCTGTTGAAGCCATGTTCTCCAGATTTCAAATACTCACTGCTGGGCTGAAAGTTCTGGACAAGGGATATTCTACGTCAGATCATGTAAAGAAAATCATCAGAAGTCTGCCTATCAGATGGAGACCAATGGTGACTTCCCTGAAGATGGCCAAAGATCTGAACAAGATCTCTCTAGAAGAACTCATCAGCTCACTAAGGAGCCATGAGATTGAGCTTGAGGAAGATGAACCTCAGAAGAAAGATAAAGGTAAATTTGTTGCATTAAAATCTAACAAAACTACTAAAGCTTTGCAGGTCATTCAAGAAAGCTCTGAAGAATCCTCTTCTGAAGAAGAAGATGAGTTATCCATGCTGTCCAGAAGGATTAACAAACTCTGGAAGCACAAGGGAAAGAAGTTCAACAACTTCAGAAGATCTGATAACAGAAAGGAATCTTCTAGTCACAGAAGATCTGCCAAGAAAGAAGTTGTGTGCTATGAGTGCAAAGAACCTGGGCACTACAAAAATGATTGCCCCAAACTTCAGAAAGAAAAACCCAAGAAGAAGTTCAACAAAAAGAAGAAGGTTCTGATGGCAATATGGGATGACTCAGATGAGTGTGAATCATCTTCTGAATCAGAAGAAGGATGTGCAAACGTTGCACTGATGGCCAGCACAGAGGATCAAGAGGAAGGTACCTCAGGATATGAATCAGAATCTGAATCTGATGATGATGCAGAAGAGGTAATGGCTAAAATTACCAAAGAAGAACTCATTAAAGTTTTAACAGAAGTTCTTAAAAGTTATAACAACATCAAACTCAAATACAAGAAGCTGAAAAGCAATCTTGAATCTGAGATTGATCTTCTGAAAACAGAACTTGTTGAGCAAAAAGAAATAAATTTGAAAATCAAAAATGACCTTGAAATAACTCAACAAGAATCTGAATCTGAGACTAAGTCATGTGAAAATATTTTAGAAAAATATGACTCCAGTTTTCAGAGATTTCTCACTAAGAGCATAGACGGAAGCAAGATGGCTTCCATGATCTATGGTGTTAGTGGAAACAACAGAAGAGGCATTGGATATGAATCTTCATCTGGAAGCAATCCAAAACCTGTTGACAAACTTTTCATCAGGAAGACACCTCTGTATTCTCAATTCAAATTTGGTCACTTGAATGACATTAAACACACAAGCTCTGAGAAGAATACTTATGTGTTTAAACACAAGGCAAGCCAGAATATACATTATGTTGTAAAACAGAAGTTTAGGCAAACCTACAAACCAACTAACCCCAAAGGACCCAAGAAGATCTGGGTACCTAAAAACAAAATAATTCCTATTGCAGATGTTCTTAGCAGCAAGGTCAGGACACCAATCATGGTACCTGGACTCTGGATGCTCACGACACATGACAGGAGAAAAGTCTATGTTCCAAAGCCTGGAACATAGATCTGGAGGTGACGTGAAGTTTGGAGGGAACCAGAAAGGCAAGATCATTGGATCTGGCACTATTGGAAATGGTAAACTTCCCTCTATTACTAATGTTTTACTTGTTGAAGGGTTAAAGCATAACTTATTGTCCATAAGTCAATTAAGTGACAATGGTTATGATATTACCTTTAATCAAAAATGTTGTAAAGCTATTAGTCAGAAGGATGGCTCTATCCTATTTAGTGGTAAGAGGAAAAACAACATTTATAAAATAAATCTTTCAGAACTTAAAGTTCAAAATGTTAAATGCCTCTTGTCTGTTAATGAAGAGCAATGGGTCTGGCACAGAAGATTGGGCCATATTAATATGAGACGTATATCTCAGATTAATAAATTTAATCTTGTCAGAGGACTCCCTAATCTGAAGTTCACTTCAGATGCTCTTTGTGAAGCATGCCAGAAAGGGAAGTTTTCAAAAACATCTTTCAAATCAAAAAATGTTGTTTCTACTTCTAAACCATTAGAACTACTTCATATTGATCTGTTTGGACCAGTGAAAACTGCATCCATCAGAGGCAAGAAGTATGGATTGGTCATTGTTGATGACTTTAGCAGATGGACATGGGTAAAGTTCTTGAAACACAAGGATGAGTCACATTCTGTGTTCTTTGACTTCTGCAAGCAAGTCCAGAATGAAAATAATTTCAAAATTATAAAAGTCAGAAGTGATCATGGTGGTGAATTTGAAAATAAATATTTTGAAAAATATTTTTCTGAAAATGGCATTGCTCATGATTTTTCCTGTCCTAGAACTCCACAACAGAATGGGGTTGTAGAGAGGAAAAACAGAACTTTGCAAGAAATGGCCAGAACTATGATCAATGAGACAAATCTGGCAAAACATTTTTGGGCAGAAGCAATCAATACAGCATGCTACATTCAGAACAGAGTGTCTGTTAGACCTCTTCTGAAAAAGACTCCTTATGAATTGTGGAAGAACAAAAAGCCCAACATTTCATATTTTCATCCTTTTGGATGTATTTGTTATATGTTAAACACTAAGGAAAATCTGAGCAAGTTTGATTCCAAAGCACAGAAGTGTTTCATGCTTGGATATTCTGAACGCTCTAAAGGCTACAGAGTATACAACACTGAGACACAGATTGTGGAAGAATCCATTCATGTCAGATTTGATGATAAGCTTGGCTCTGAAAAGCCAAAGCAGGTTGATAACTCTGCAGATAGGGAAGTAGTCTTTATTGACTCTGAAGTTCCAGAAGCAGACAAACTTCAAGTGAAGGAACCAGAAGCAACTCCAGATGCTACTCCCTTAACTTCTCAGATGAATAATCTAAACATTTCTGAAGAGTCAACTATCAGAGGATCATCATCCAGAATTAAAGCTTCTCATCCAGAGGATGTAATTATTGGAAAGAAGGATGATCCCATCAGAACAAGATCCTTTCTAAGATCATCTGAAGCATCACTATTTGGACTAGTGTCAGAAATTGAACCATCTTCTGTAGAAGAAGCTCTGCAAGCCAATGACTGGATTATTGCCATGCAAGAAGAGCTAAACCAATTCAGCAGAAATGATGTATGGGATCTAGTTCAAAGACCTCAAGGATTCAATATTATTGGTACAAAATGGGTCTTCAGAAATAAGCTAAATGAGAAAGGAGAAGTTGAGAGGAATAAAGCAAGGCTGGTTGCTCAAGGGTACAATCAGCAAGAAGGTATTGATTACACTGAGACATATGCTCCAGTGGCAAGGTTAGAATCTATACGCCTTCTTATTTCCTTTGCTGCACAGAATAACATCACTCTGTATCAGATGGATGTTAAAAGTGCCTTTCTTAATGGTATTATAGAAGAAGAAGTTTATGTCCACCAACCTCCTGGTTTTGAAAATGAAAAATTTCCAGATCATGTTTTCAAATTAAAGAAATCTCTATATGGATTAAAACAAGCTCCCAGAGCTTGGTATGAGAGATTGAGTAATTTTCTTCTGGAGAAGAATTTCATCAGAGGCAAAGTGGATACAACTTTATTCTGTAAAACAATAAAGAAAGATCTTCTAATTTGCCAAATTTATGTAGATGATATTATTTTTGGATCAACAAATATTATGCTTGGAAAGGAGTTTGCTACATGTATGCAGGCAGAATTTGAAATGAGCATGATGGGAGAACTCATATTCTTTTTAGGAATCCAAGTTAATCAAACTCCAGAGTGCACCTACATACATCAAACAAAGTATGTTAAAGAACTTCTGAAGAAATTCAACATGTCTGACAGCAAGCTGGCAAAGACTCCAATGCATCCTACTAGTTCACTTGGCAAAGAAGAGGTAAGTAAGAAAGTAGACCAGAAGCTCTACAGAGGTATGATTGGTTCTCTTCTTTATCTTACTGCTTCTAGACCTGACATATTGTTCAGTGTTTGTCTGTGTGCTAGATTCCAATCAGATCCTAGAGAATCACACTTGACAGCTGTCAAGAGGATTCTAAGGTATCTGAAAGGTACTTCTAATGTGGGTTTGTGTTACAGAAAATCTGATGATTTCAAATTAGTTGGATTCTGTGATGCTGACTATGCTGGAGACAGAGTGGAAAGAAAAAGTACTTCTGGAAGTTGTCAATTTCTAGGAAGAAATCTAATCTCCTGGTACAGCAAGAAGCAACCCACAATTGCACTTTCAACCACAGAGGCTGAATACATTGTTGCTGCTGGATGTAGCACGCAGATGCTCTGGATGAAAAGTCAACTAGAAGATTATCAAATTTTTTAGAGTAACATTTCTATCTTTTGTGATAATACTTCTGCTATATGTTTGTCTAAGAATCCCATTTTACATTCTAAGGCAAAACATATAGAAATTAAGCATCATTTCATCAGAGACTATGTTCAGAAGGGAATCATAAATTTAGCCTTTGTTGATACAGATCATCAATGGGCAGATATTTTTACAAAACCCCTTGTTGAAGATAGATTCAATTTTATTCTGAAAAATATTGGTATGGATTTTTGTCCAGAATGATATTTATCAGAAGCAAATTGTTACAGATGCAAAAATGCTTAATTCATCTGAAGTATTTCTTCTGTTTATTTATTCTATTCTGATCAATATTTCTGATATGAAACTCTGAACTAACCATCTTTAGAGGATCTGAACGTTGGCTAACGTTTCATTTCTTGAGAGAATTCAGAACAGCATGCAAGTAAACATGTGTCACACAAAATCTGAAGAGGTGGCGTGTACATAACTGAAGAGACGTTTGAGGTGAAATTTGAATAGTAAATATATTGATTCCCCCCCCCCCCCCCAAATTGTCAGAAGCATTTATTGTTTGAAATGATTTTATTCTCTTCATTTAATGCTTGCTCAAACGTGCGTTTTTCTGACTTTTGATGTGCCTAAGTGTTTAGTATAAATACTTGTTGTGTATTCACTTTCACACTTTTCACTCTCAGATTTTACATGCGTTTTCATCTCTTGTTCTCTCTGCATAAAAACCCAAAACCTAAGTGTTTGAAAAAGCATTCTTCAATGGCGTCTTCTTCATCAACAACTGCTCAGTTCCAATCTACAATGGCTGCTGTGACTTCAGATAACTTAGGAGCTGCTCCATATTCTCCTCCCATGAGAACACTTCTAACACCTGTTGATAAACTAGAAGTGCTGTGTGAATCTATGGTTGAATTTGACTCTCTGGCTGATAATGGGTTTGATTTTCGCTCCATTGTTAGAGCTCAAGGATGGGTGAAATACTTTGATAGGTTGTTTGGACCAGTTTACCCTCTACTTGTGAAGGAATTCTGGATTCATGCATCTGTGTATCCCAAGTTTATTTTATCATCTGTGCTGGGAAAAGAGATTATCATCACAGAGGATCTGATAATAAGATTGATAGGTTATGAAGAAACAGATGGTGTTTCCCACTTGCCAGCTGGGCGTGTGGACATGGAAGAGGTTTATGAGGAAGTTATGACTGCTGGACAAGCTTCTAACAGATTCAAAGATCTGAAGCCTGATTACAAGATCTGGGCCAAGATCTTCATGGGATGCATACATCACAGGAAGTCAACAAATTCCCCAGATTATGTCAACAATGAACAGATCTATTTTATGTACTGCCTTAGTCAGAGCAACAAGGTAGATCTTCCTTACATTCTGTTCATGCATCTGTGGAATCACATCAATGCATCTAGAGAATCTGTAAAAGAAAAAGGCCAGAAGATCAGGACTTGGATTCCTTTTGGAAGGTTGATCTCAGATCTTCTCACTGAAAATGGTTTAGTGGCTGCTCTGTACGATGCTGGGGTTACAGAGGAATTAGAGTTTATTATGGGAAAGCCTCTGAACGCTAAAAGTCTTCTGAGACTCAAAATTGTAGATGAACTCACTACTGCTCCAAAGAGGCTGAATATGTCTGATTTAAATAAGAGGGTTCCAGTATCTGACTTTCCTCTATTCTTTGATGAAGAACCCAGACATATAGTGCTGATGTATATAGAGGAATGCAAAAGGGAAGGAGTACCTGTTCCAGCCAATGTGTTTCAGCTTGTCAAACAACCACTACCAGATGCAGGAGAAGAAGAAGAAGTACCACTTCAGAGGAAAAGGACTCAGCCTGCAGAAGAATCTGAACCTGTCCAGAAGAAGGCTAAGATCGCTGAAAAACCCAAGAATCTCTTAAAGAGAAAGGATTCTGAAGAAGCTGCCTCTGCATCTGCCAAGAGGATTAAGGTAAAAGGTACTAAGACTCCAGTAATTTCTAAAAATATTGTTATTAATGATTCAACTATTAAGTCTGTTCCACAACCACCTGTTACTCAAACAACTTCTGTTGCTGCCCCTAGTTCAGTCTCACCTCAAAAACAACACACTGCTTCTGTTTCAAAATCATCTCAACCCAAAATTCACATCAAACACTTTATTCCACGTCCATCACCAACAGAACCACAACCATCAGAACCACAGCCATCAAAACAACAACAACAATCTGAAAAACAAAACTCTGATCAACCACAAACAGAAAATCAACCACAAACTTCTGAACATCCAGAAAACCAAACCTCAGAAGTTCAACCAGAAAAAGACTCTGTCATACCACCATCAAATAATCCATCTTCTGAACCTGTTCCACCTGTTAGTTTTGAACCCACAAAAGTAACTTCTGCTCCTGTTTCATCAGAACCACCATTCCAACAATCTGATACTCCTTCAGAACCTACTCATATCCCTGAGACATAAGCTCTTGATATCACTCCATTAAAAACAGTGTTTCAAGTATCTTCTACCTCTTGTACACCTACAACATCCTCCAACTCATCAGAATCAGAAATCTGAAGGTGAGATATAACTTAGAAGGGGGGGGGGGGTTGAATAAGTTTGGAAAATTAATGCTTGAAAATAATCACACAATTATTTTTATCCTGGTTCGTTAAACAACTACTCCAGTCCACCCTTCCAGAGTGATTTGCCTTTCTCAACAAGGTCTTAATCCACTATTAAATCAAACTGATTACAATAGTATCACCTAAGAACTACAGTTCTTAGTCTTCTCAAGAGCTACTGATTCACACTGAATCCTCTTAAGGAATTTCCTTTACAAACAATGTAAATTAAATACAAGAGTTTTTAATGCTTCTATAAAGCTATAATCACAACAGTGATTTTTCTCTTAAGTTTTAAGTACAATAAGATTCTATGAAGAATAAGAATGAGAGCTTATAGAATATGTGATTTCTTTTCAGCAAGTGTATATCACTGAAGAATGAAGTGAGAGACTCCTTTTATAGGCAGCTGATTCAAGCACGTTGAAAAGAGAGTCCAAAAGGTCTGAGCCTTTTTGTCTTCACATGTACTGACCTTTCCTTGAAATAGATGGCACAGATAAATCCTTTTTGTCTGTGTAAGTGTGTCTAGCACAAATAAGGAAAGAGACGTTGAATGATTCCAACGGATACATTCTTGAAAACACTTCTTCAGTTTTAGCAAGTTCTTCAGAGTTTGAATAGATCAGAGTCTTTTGATGAGATTCAGAACTATGCTGTATCAGAGTCTTCTGCAGCGTGTGTGCTTCTAGCGTGTTGATCATCAGAGCATCTTGACACAGAACTTCAGTACTTGGCAGCATAAGTACTTTTAGAAACTTCTGTAGACTAAGTGCTTTGAGAAACTCTTCAATCAATATTCTTCTATACTTCTGATGCTTCAGCTTCAGATGCTTCTGATTATCTTCAGATGCTTCTGACTATCTTCAGATGCTTCTGACTCAGAATGTTCTGGAGCTTCTTTCTTCAGATCCTTCTGAAGACTACGCTCAGGATCTTCTGTAAGGAGCAAGCAGATTCTTCTGTAAGATGCATCTGGCGCTTCAGATTCAGAATAACTTCTTGTATTCAAGGCAGATTTGCTTCTAGAGAGTTAATATAATTTTATTCTGCCGTAAAACTCTCAAACAAATTTTAGAGTATATAATTCTTAAATATAAATTTCCTAACTGTTATCATCAAAACAAAGAGTAATTATTAAGAACCAATCTGTGTTCTAACAATCTCCCCCTTTTTGATGATGACAAAAAGTATCAGAAATTTTATTTAATTGAACACAAAGAATTATAACTCCCCCTGAGATGATGAATCTCCCCCTGAGTTAAATATGAAAAAGGAATAGAAACTTCCCTTTTTATCTTGAGAAATCTTCAGAGTCAGATCTTGTTTGTCTTGTAATAATCAAGGGTCAGATTATCTTGTAGATATAAGATTCAGAGTTTGATAAAAGATAAATGATCTGAGAAACTCAGAGAGTCTTTTATAGAGTATTCTTATCAAAAGTTCTGAAATAGTCAATTAGATATTAGAAAGAATAGATATGTCTGAAGATTCATTCTAGTGAAATTATATTAAATAGTTCAGATCTTTATTTTCTCCCCCTTTTTTGTCATAAGCAAAAAGTAAAAACTTTTAATAAAGACAATTAAAAGGAATAATAGCAGATAATTCAATGGAGAATAACAGTCTGATTTAATTAATCATAATAGAACAAAAGTACATCAGAGGATATTACAAAAAAAACATTCAGATGCAAAAACAACAGATGCATAAACATGAGAAAAAAATCTAAGTGTGTTTAGACAAAAGCATCTTCAATAGGTCTGTGATCTCAGATTGTGATTGCTCTTCCTTTGACATGAACTTGGTGATTGTCTCATTCTTCTCATCTTGTTTAGTCATCCATTCTGACATGTCCTCAGATTTCTTGTCTTGCTTTGCCATCCAAGATCTGATTTCAGATTGACCAGCTTCCAGAGCAGCAATCTTGTTTGCCAAATCTGGATTTTCTGTCTTGATTTCAGATGATGGAGGTTCTGTATCCTGAACAGAATCAATTGCCATATGTTCTGGAGATCCTGAAGAGGGTTCTACCAGAGTCATAGTTAGTGTAGGGGCAGTTGGTTCTGGTGGAGGAGGAGGTGGAGGAGCATCCAAACACAGCAGAGGTTCAGTCTTGTTGACAATCCAGAATTGGGTTCTTTCAGCTCTGAGCTTTGCATCATCAAAACAGATGTTCTTCAGATTAGAAGCCACAGTGTTGAATCTATTGAGAAAACCTTTCCAGATGATTTCAGTCTCATTTGCATCCATAGATTCAGAACATCTTTTCTGAACAGTACCTAAAGACATCTGTAATTCTTGCAAAAACGTTTGAAATAAATGTTCAATATTAAGTCTGGGTGGAGGTTTAAGCAAGGTTTCCAGAGTCATTTGTTTAGGCTTTGGAGTTGGTGGTATCAATGATTTTGGAATGGAAATCAGAGGAGGGGGAACATATGGAAAGAATGGAATTTCTGGTTTCTGAGGAAGGGATCTGTTTAAGGCATTAAGCAGATTTGGTTGAGGTCTGGTGCGTGGGTAAACATCATCAAAGACTGCATTAGAGTATGGTACAAAAGCAGATTTTGATGGTTTATCAGATGCAACTGTGTTGTCAGATGCAGAATGCAGAGCTGAAACAGCAGCTTTACCAGATTTAGCAGATATGGGGGCTAAGGATCCTTCATTCTCCATAGATTTAATATATGAAAGGATTACAGATGGAAGGGTTGGTTAAAGTTTAGGTTTCAGTGGTGTCAAGGGTTCAGAGGGCTCAACTCTATCATAAAAATCTTTAAGTTTGAAACCATAAGATAAGTTATGATACAGAGAAGACACTCGAGCACAAGAGATTCCAGATGAAGATGGGTTAGAGGTAGGAATAATCATCTCAGATGAAGGTACAGGAGGAGGCATAGGTTCTGGAATGGTAGTTTTGGTAGGTACAGATGATTCAGGTTCAGGGTCATGAACAGGGTATTTGTCAGATGGATTAATAAGAAAATCAGGGTGAATTTCTGATTCAGATGAATTGGAAGATGTTTCAGGTGTACAAGAGGTAGAAGAAACTTGAAACACTGTTTTTAATGGAGTGACATCAAGAACTTCTGTCTCAGGGATATGAGATGGTTCTGAAGGAATATCAGGTTGTTGAGTAGGTGGTTCAGATGAAACAGGAGCAGAAGTTACTTGAGTGGGTTCAGAAGTAACAGTTGCTACAGGTTCAGAAGATTGAATTGGTGATGGTGGAATGACAGATTATTTTTGTGGTTGATCTTCTGTGGTTTGTTTTTCTGGAAGATCAGAAGATTTTGGTTGATCTTCTGTTTGTGGTGGTGCAGATTTTTGTTTATCAGAATTTTGTGGTAGTTCTGATGTTTGTGGTTCTGGTTGTTGTGGGACTGTTGGTTGTTTTTCTTTAGGCTGTGATTCTGATGGTTGTGGAACAGATTGTGATGGACGTGGAGTGAAGTGTTTGATGTGTAGTTTTGGTTGAGGTGGTTTTGATACAGGAGCAGTGGGTTGTTTCTGAGGTGATACAGAACTGGGGGCAGCAATAGATGTTGTTTGAGTGACAGGGGGTTTGGGAACAGACTTAATAGAAGAATCATTTATAACAACATTTTTAGAAGAGACAGAAGCTTTAGTACCTTTGAGTTTAATCCTCTTAGCAGATGCAGCTTCTCCAGAATCTTTTCTCTTCAGAAGATCCTTGGGATTCTCAGCAATCTTAGCCTTCTTCTGGACAGGTTCAGATTCTGCTGCAGGTTGAGGTCTTTTCCTCTGAAGTGGAACTTCTGCTTCTTCTTCTTCTTCTCCTGCATCTGGCAGGGGTTGCTTCACAAGTTGAAATACATTTGCAGGAACAGGCACTCCTTCCCTTTTGCATTCCTCTATATACATCAGAACAATGTGTCTAGGTTCTTCAGCACAAAATAGAGGGAAATCTGATACTGGAATCCTTTTATTCAGATCAGACATGTTTAACTTCTTTGGAGCAGTGGTAAGTTCATCTACAATCTTGAGTCTCAGAAGGCTTTTAGCGTTCATAGGCTTCCCCATAATGAACTCTAGTTCCTCTGTTACACCAGCATCATACAGAGCAGCCACTAAACCATTTTCAGTGAGAAGATCTGAGAGCAACCTTCCAAAAGGTATCCAATTCCTGATCTTCTGGTTCTTTTCCTTCACAGATTCTCTGGATGCATTTATGTGATTCCACAGATGCATGAACAATAAGTATGGAAGATCTACCTTATTACTCTGACTGAGGCAGTACATAAAATAGATCTGCTCATTGTTGACATAATTTGGGGAATTTGTTGATTTTCTGTGATGAATGCATCCCATGAAGATCTTGGCCCAGATCTTGTAATCTGGCTTCAGATCTTTGAATCTGTTAGAGGCTTGTCCAGCAGTCATAACCTCTTCATAGACTTCATCCATATCAACACGTCCAACTGGCAGATGTGAAACACCATCTGTTTCTTCATAACCAATCAGTTTTCTAATTAGATCCTCTATGATGATGATCTCCTTTCCCAGCACAGATGATAGAATAAACTTTGGATACACAGATGCATGAATCCAGAATTCCTTAACAAGCAAAGGGTAAACTGGTCCAAACAGTCTATCAAAGTATTTCACCCAGCCTTGAGCTCTAACAATGGAGCGAAAATCAAACCCATTTTCAGCCAGTGAATCAAATTCAACCATGGATTCACACAACACTTCTAACTTTTCAACAGGTGTGAGAAGAGTTCTTTGTGGAGGAATGTATGGATTAGCACCTAGATTGTCTGAAGTCACAGCAGCCATTGTTGATTGAAACTGAGCAGTTGTTGATGAAGAAGACGCCATTGAAGAATGCTTTTTAGAACACTTAGGTTTTGAGTTTTTGTGAAGAGAGAACAAGAGATGAAAATGCATATAAATTCTGAGGGTGAAAAGTGTGAAAGTGAATACACTACAAGTATTTATAGTAAACACATAGGCACACCAAAAGACAGAAATAAAGCACGTTTGAGCAGCATTAAATGAAAAGAATAAAATCATTTCAAATAATAAATGCTTCTGACAGATTTGGGGGGAAAACCAAGAATTTAACTATTCAAATTTCACCTCAAATGTCTTTTCAGTTGTCCACACGCCACCTCTTCAGATTTTGTGGGACACATGTTTGCTTGCATGCTGTTCTGAATTCTCTCAAGAAATGAAACGTTAGCCACGTTCAGATCTTCTAAAGATGGTCAGTTCAGATTTTCACATCAGAAATAATAATCAGAATAGAATAAATGAACAGAAGAAATACTTCAGATCATTAAACATTTTGCATCTGAGAGATTGCTTCTGATAAATATTACTCTGGACAAAAATCCATACAAATATTTTTCAGAATGAACTTAAATCTATCTTCAGCAAGGGGTTTTGTAAAAATATCTGCCCATTGATGATCTGTATCAACAAAGGCTAAATTTATGATTCCCTTCTGAACATAGTCTCTGATGAAATGATGTTTAATTTCTATATGTTTTGCCTTAGAATGCAAGATTGGATTTTTTGACAAACATATAGCAGAAGTATTATCACAAAAGATAGAAAGATTACTCTCATAGATTTGATAATCTTCTAATTGACTCTTCATCCAGAGCATCTGAGTACAACATCCAGCAGCAGCAATGTATTCTGCCTCTGTAGTTGATAGAGCTATGGTAGGTTGCTTCTTGCTGTACCATGAGATCAGATGACTTCCAAGAAACTGACAGCTTCCAGAAGTGTTTTTACGTTCAACTCTGTCTCCAGCATAATCAGCATCACAAAATCCAACTAATGAAAATTCATCAGATCTTCTGTAACACAAACCCATGTTAGCAGTACCTTTCAGATACCTTAGAATCCTCTTAACAGCTGTTAAGTGTGATTCTCTAGGATCTGATTGGAATCTAGCACATAAGCAGACACTAAACATAATATCTGGTCTAGAAGCAGTCAAGTATAGAAGAGATCCTATCATACCTCTGTAGAGTTTTTGATCTACCTTCTTACTTACCTCTTCCTTACCTAGAGTGCTTGTAGGGTGCATTGGAGTCTTTTCCATTTTGCTATCAACCATGTTAAACTTCTTCAGAAGCTCTTTAACATACTTGGTTTGATGTATGTAGGTGCATTCTGGAGTCTGATTGACTTGGATTCCCAAGAAGAATCTTAATTTTCCCATCATGCTCATTTCAAATTCTTCCTGCATACATTTAGCAAACTCCTTTCCAAGCGTAATATTTGTTGATCCAAAAATAATGTCATCTACATAAATTTGACAAATCAACAGATCTTTCTTAACAGATTTACAGAATAAAGTTGTATCCACTTTTCCTCTGATAAAATTTTTCTTCAGAAGGAAGTTGCTCAACCTCTCATACCAAGCTCTGGGAGCTTGTTTTAATCCATAAAGGGATTTCTTTAATTTGAAAACATGATCTGGAAAGTTTTCACTTTCAAAACCAGGAGGTTGGTGGACATATACTTCTTCTTCTATAATCCCATTAAGAAAAGCACTTTTAACATCCATCTGATACAGAGTGATGTTATTCTGTGCAGCAAAAGAAATAAGAAGGCGTATAGATTCTAACCTTGCCACTGGAGCATATGTCTCAGTGTAATCAATACCTTCTTGCTGACTGTATCCTTGAGCAACCAACCTTGCCTTATTCCTTTCTACTTCTCCCTTTTCATTCAGCTTATTTCTGAAGATCCATTTTGTTCCAATAATATTGAATCCTTTAGGTCTAGGAACCAGATCCCACACTTCATTTCTGGTGAATTGATTCAGCTCTTCTTGCATAGCTATAATCCATTCATTATCTTCCAGAGCCTCATCTACAGATGTTGGTTCTATTATTGACACTAAGCCAAATAAAGAAGATTCAGAAGTTCTGAGAAATGATCTTGTCCTGATTGGATCATCTTTCTTTCCAATAATCACATCTTCTGGATGAGATGATTTGATTCTGGAAGAAGATCCTCTGACAGTTGGTCTTTCATAAATTTGCAAGTTGTTTAGTTGGGAAGTCAAAGGTGTAGCATCTGGAGTTGCTTCAGATTCTTTGATATTTGCCTTTTCTGCCTCTGAGCCTTCAGAGTCTGTGAGAATCACCTCTCTATCTGCAGAACTTTCAAACTGCTTTGGCTTTTCAAAGCCAAGCTTATCATCAAATCTAACATGAATAGATTCTTCAACAATCTGTGTTTCAGTATTGAATACTCTGTAGCCTTTAGAGCGTTCAGAATAACCAAGCATGAAACACTTCTGTGCTTTGGAATCAAACTTGTTCAGATTATCTTTAGTATTAAGCATATAACAAATACATCCAAAAGGATGAAAATAAGAAATGTTAGGCTTTCTGTTTCTCCACAATTCATAAGGAGTCTTTTCCAGAAGAGGTCTTACAGACACTTTGTTCTGAATATAACAAGCTGTGTTAATTGCTTCTGCCCAAAAATGTTTTGCCAGATTTGTCTCATTGATCATGGTTCTGGCCATCTCTTGCAATGTTCTATTTTTCCTCTCTACAACTCCATTTTGTTGTGGAGTTCTAGGGCAGGAGAAATCATGTGCAATGCCTTTTTCAGAAAAATATTTTTCAAAATGTTTATTTTCAAATTCTCCACCATGATCACTTCTGACTTTAATAATTTTGGAATCTTTTTCAGTCTGGACTTGCTTGCAGAAGTCAAAGAACACAGAATGAGACTCATCCTTGTGTTTTAGAAACTTTACCCATGTCCATCTGTTGTAGTCATCTACAATGACTAACCCATACTTCTTGCCTCTGATGGATGCAGTTTTCACTGGTCCAAACAGATCAATGTGAAGTAATTCCAATGGTCTGGAGGTAGAAACAACATTTTTTGATTTAAAATGAGATTTTGAAAATTTACCTCTTTGACATGCTTCACACAGAGCATCTGAGTTGAACTTCAACTTAGGAAGTCCTCTGACCAGATTGAGTTTATTAATCTGAGATATACGTCTCATATTAATATGCCCTAATCTTCTATGCCAGACCCATTGCTCATCATTCACAGATAAGAGGCATTTTACATTTTGAACTTTAAGTTCTGAAAGGTTAATTTTATAAATGTTGTGTTTCCTCTTTCCACTGAATAGGATAGAGCCATCCTTTTGACATACAGCTTTGCAACATTTTTTATTAAAGATTATATCATAACCATTGTCACTTAATTGACTTATGGACAATAGATTATGTTTTAATCCTTCAACTAACAGAACATTAGTAATAGAGGGAAGCTTACCATTTCCAATAGTGACAGATCCAATGATCTTGCCCTTCTGGTTCCCTCCAAACTTCACGTCCCCTCCAGATCTAAGTTCCAGGCTTTGGAACATAGACCTTTCTCCTGTCATGTGTCGTGAGCATCCAGAGTCCAGGTACCATGATTGGTGTCCTGACTTTGCTGCTAAGAACATCTGCAACAGGAATTATTTTGTCTTTAGGTACCCAGATCTTCTTGGGTCTTTTGGGGTTAGTTGGTTTGCAAGTTTGTCTAAACTTCTGTTTTGCAACATAATGTTTATTCTGACTTGCCTTTGGTTTAAACACATAAGTACTCTTCTCAGAGCTTGTGTGTTTAATGTCATTCAGATGACCAAATTTGAATTGAGAGTACAGAGGTGTCTTCCTGATGAAAAGTTTGTCAATAGGTTTTGGATTGCTTCCAGATGAAGACTCATATCCAATGCCTCTTCTGTTGTTTCCACTAACACCATAGATCATGGAAGCCATCTTGCTTCTGTCTATGCTCTTAGTGAGAAACCTCTGAAAACTAGAGTCATATTTTTCTAAAATATTTTCACAAGACTTAGTTTCAGAATCAGATTCTTGTTGAGTTCTATCAAAGTCATTTTTGATTTTTAAATTTATTTCCTTCTGCTCAACAAGTTCTGTTTTCAGAAGATCAATCTCAGATTCAAGATTGCTTTTCAGCTTCTTGTATTTGAGTTTGATGTTGTTGTAACTTTTAAGAACTTCTGTTAAAACTTTAATGAGTTCTTCTTTGGTAAGTTTGGCCATTACCTCTTCTGCATCATCATCAGATTCTGATTCTGATTCATATCCAGAGGTACCTTCTTCTTGATCCTCTGTCCTGGCCATCAATGCAACGTTTGCACATTCTTCTTCTGATTCAGAAGATGACTCACACTCATCTGAGTCATCCCATGTTGCCATCAGAACCTTCTTCTTCTTGTTGAACTTCTTCTTAGGTTTTTCTTTCAGAAGTTTAGGGCAGTCATTCTTGTAGTGCCCAGGTTCCTTGCACTCATAGCACACCACTTCTTTCTTGGCAGATCTTCTGTGACTAGAAGATTCTTTTCTGTTGTCAGATCTTCTGAAGTTGTTAAACTTATTTCCCTTGTGCTTCCAGAGTTTGTTAATCCTTCTGGACAGCATGGACAACTCATCTTCTTCTTCAGAAGAAGATTCTTCAGAAGAACTTGAATAACCTGCAAAGCTTTAGCAGTTTTGTTAGATTTTAAAGCTATGGATTTACCTTTATCTTTCTTCTGGGGTTCATCTTCCTCCAGCTCAATTTCATGGCTTCTCAAAGAACTGATAAGTTCTTCTATGGAGATCTTGTTCAGATCTTTTGCCATCTTTAATGCAGTCACCATTGGTCTCCATCTGGTGGGAAGACTTCTGATGATTTTCTTGACATGATCTGACGTTGAGTAGTCCTTGTCCAGAACTTTCAGACCAGCTGTAAGAATCTGAAATCTAGAAAACATAGTTTCTACATTTTCAGAGTCTTCCATTTTAAATGCCTCATACTTCTATATGAGCGCCAGAGCCTTTGTCTCTTTAACCTGAGAGTTTCCCTCATGAGTCATTTTGAGTGATTCAAACATGTCATGAGCAGTATCTCTGTTAGTAATCTTCTCATACTCAGTATGAGAAATTGCATTAAGCAATATAGTTCTGGCTTTGTGGTGATTCTTGAAGTCTCTTTTCTGCACTTCAGTCATTGATTTTCTATCAATTTTTTTGCCATCCTCTCCAGTAGGATGTTCATATCCATCAATGACCAAATCCCAAAGATCAGCATCATACCCAAGAAAAAAACTTTCTATTCTATCTTTCCAATAGTCAAATTTTTCTCCATCAAACATTGGAGGTTTGGTACTGATCCTATCCCTCTCTTCATATTTATTGTTGATATTTGGCATAGAATTATCAGCCATGATAACAAATAAATATATAGATCAAAGTATATCTCCTCTGGATCTTTACTGACACTGTTAAGTGATAGCACACTCAGAACCGGAGCTCTGATGCCAACTGAAGGTGAGATATAACTTAGAAGGGGGGGTTGAATAAGTTTGGAAAATTAATGCTTGAAAATAATCACACAATTATTTTTATCCTGGTTCGTTAAACAACTACTCCAGTCCACCCTTCCAGAGTGATTTGCCTTTCTCAACAAGGTCTTAATCCACTATTAAATCAAACTGATTACAATAGTATCACCTAAGAACTACAGTTCTTAGTCTTCTCAAGAGCTACTGATTCACACTGAATCCTCTTAAGGAATTTCCTTTACAAACAATGTAAATTAAATACAAGTGTTTTTAATGCTTCTATAAAGCTATAATCACAACAGTGATTTTTCTCTTAAGTTTTAAGTACAATAAGATTCTATGAAGAATAAGAATGAGAGCTTATAGAATATGTGATTTCTTTTCAGCAAGTGTATATCACTGAAGAATGAAGTGAGAGACTCCTTTTATAGGAAGCTGATTCAAGCACGTTGAAAAGAGAGTCCAAAAGGTCTGAGCCTTTTTGTCTTCACATGTACTGACCTTTCCTTGAAATAGATGGCACAGATAAATCCTTTTTGTCTGTGTAAGTGTGTCTAGCACAAATAAGGAAAGAGACGTTGAATGATTCCAACGGATACATTCTTGAAAACACTTCTTCAGTTTCAGCAAGTTCTTCAGAGTTTGAATAGATCAGAGTCTTCTGATGAGATTCAGAACTATGCTATATCAGAGTCTTCTACAGCGTGTGTGCTTCTAGCGTGTTGATCATCAGAGCATCTTGACACAGAACTTCAGTACTTGGCAGCATAAGTACTTTCAGAAACTTCTGTAGACTAAGTGCTTTGAGAAACTCTTCAATCAATATTCTTCTATACTTCTGATGCTTCAGCTTCAGATGCTTCTGATTATCTTCAGATGCTTCTGACTATCTTCAGATGCTTCTGACTCAGAATGTTCTGGAGCTTCTTTCTTCAGATCCTTCTGAAGACTACGCTCAGGATCTTCTGTAAGGAGCAAGCAAATTCTTCTATAAGATGCATCTGGCGCTTCAGATTCAGAATAACTTCTTGTATTCAAGGCAGATTTGCTTCTAGAGAGTTAATATAATTTTATTCTGCAGTAAAACTCTCAAACAAATTTTAGAGTATATAATTCTTAAATATAAATTTCCTAACTGTTATCATCAAAACAAAGAGTAATTATTAAGAACCAATCTGTGTTCTAACAAAATCCACCCAGATTTTCTAATTTCTCCATCTGACAAATACCCTGTACATGAACCTGAACCTGAATCAACCATACCTTCTAAAACTCCCATTCTAGATCCTATGCCTCCACCTGCACCATCATCTGAGATGATTGTTCCCACTTCCAATCCATCATCATCTGGTATATCTTGTGCCCAACTTTCTTCTCTTTATTATAATCTATCTTATGGTTTCAAACTGAAAGATTTTTATGATAGAATTGAACCTTCTGAACCCCTGAAACCTCTGAAACCAAAACTCAGACAGGCCCTTCCATCTGTAATCCTTTCATATATTCAATCAATGAATAATGTAGGATCCTTAGCACCAATATCTGCAACCTCTGGTAAAGCTGTTGTTTCAGCTCTGCAACCTGCATCTGATAACACAGTTGCATCTGTTCAAACATCATCCTCTGCTTTCATACCATATTCTAATGAACCCTTTGATGATGTTTGCCCATGCACAAGACCAAAACCTAATCTGCTTAATGCTTTAAACAGATCCTTACCTCAAAAACCAGAAATTCCCTTCATTCCATATTATCCCCCTCCTCTGATTTCCATCCAAAAATCACTGCTACCACCTACTCCCAAACCTAAACATATGACTCTGGAAACCTTGCTTAAACCACCACCCAGACTTAATATTGATCATTTATTTCAAACATTTTTGCAAGAAATACAGATGTCTTTAGGTACTGTTCAGAAGAGATGCTCTGAAACTATGGTTGCAAATGAAACTGACATCATCTGGAAAGGATTCATCAATAGATTCAACACTGTAGCTTCCAATCTGAAGAACGTCTGTTCTGATGATGCAAAGCTCAGAGCTGAAAGAACTCAATTCTGGATTGTCAACAAAACTGAACCTCTGCTTCGTTTGGATGCTCTTCCTCCTCCAACAGAACCAACTGCCAATGCATTGACTATGACTCTGGTAGAACCCTCTTTAGGATCTCCAGAACCTATGGCAATTGACTCTGTTCAGGCTGCAGAACCTCCACCTTCTTCATCAGAGATAAAGACAGAACATCCAGACTTTGGGGACAAGATTGCTGCTCTGGAGGCTGGTCAGTCTGAAATAAAATCTTGGATGGCAAAGCAAGATAAGAAATCTGAAGATATGACAGAGTGGATGTCAAAACAAGATGAGAAGAATGAGACAATGACTAAGTGGATGTCAAAGTAAGAGCAATCATCATCTGAGATTACAGACCTATTGAAGATGCTTTTGTCAAAACACTCTTAGATTTTTTTTCTAATGTTTGTGCATCTATTGTTTTGCATCTGAGTTTTATTGTTATATCTTCTGATTTTTACCTATGTACTCTTGCTCTGTTATTTTGAATGAATCAGTTTTTCTCCATTGAATTATCTTATTTTATTGTTCCTTTTATTTGTCTTTTTAAAAGTTTTTTACTTTTTGCTTATGACAAAAAAGGGGGAGAAAATAAAGATCTGAACTGTTTAATATAACTTCACTAGAATGAATCTTCAAACATATCTACTCTATCTAATATTTAAATTGACTATTTCAGATCATTTGATAAGAACACTCTATAAAAGAATCTCTGAGTCTCTCAGATCATTTATCTTTTATCAAACTCTGAATCTTATATATGCAAGATATTCTGACCCTAAATTGTTATAAGAACAAACAAGATCTAACTCTGAAGATTACTCAAGATAAAAGGGAAGTTTCTATTCCTTTTTCATATTTAACTCAGGGGGAGATTCATCATCTCAGGGGGAGTTATAATTCTTTATGTTCAGTTAAATAAAATTTCTGATACTTTTTGTCATCATCAAAAAGGGGGAGATTGTTAGAACACAGATTGGTTCTTAATAATAACTCTTTGTTTTGATGATAACTGTTAAGAAATTTATATTTAAGAATTATATACTCTAAAATTTGTTTGAGAGTTTTACTGCAGATTGAAATAATATTTAACTCTCTAGAAGCAAATCTGTTTTGAATACAAGAAGTTATTCTGACTCTGAAGCGCCAGATGCACCTTACAGAAGAATCTGTTTGTTCCTTACAGAAGATCCTAAGCGTAGTCTCCAGAAGGATCTGAAGCAAGAAGCTCCAGAACATTCTGAGTCAGAAGCATCTGAAGATAGTCAGAAGCATCTGAAGATAATCAGAAGCATCTGAAGCTGAAGCATCTGAAGCATAGAAGAATATTGATTGAAGAGTTTCTCAAAGCATTAGTCTACAGAAGTTTCTGAAAGTACCAACACTGCCAAGTACTGAAGTTCTGTGTCAAAAATGCTCTGATGATCAACACGCTGAAAGCACACCTGCTGCAGAAGACTCTGATATAGCAAAGTTCTGAATTTCATTAGAAGACTCTGATCCATTCAGATTCTGAAGAACTTGCTGAAAACTGAAGAAGTAATTTTCAAGAATATATCCGTTGGAGCTATTCAACGTCTCTTTCCTCATTTGTGCTAGACACACTTACACAGACAAAAAGGATTTTTCTGTGCCATCTACTTCTAGGAAAGGTCACTTGATGTGAAGACAAAAAAAAAAGGCTCAGACCTTTTTGGGACTCTCTTTTCAACGCTCAGCTTCCTTGGATCAGCTGCCTATAAAAGGAGAACTTCACCACATTCTTCAGTTACACAATTTGCTGAAAAGAAATCATTATTCTAAGCTCTCATTCATTCTTATTCTTCTTAGAATTTATTGTACTTAAACTTAAGAGAAAAATCACTGTTGTGATAAAAGCTTTATAGAAGCATTAATACTCTTGTATTTAATTTACATTAATTGTAAAGGATATTCCCTAAGAGGATTCAGTTAGAATCAGTAGCTCTTGAGAAGACTAAGAACTGTTGTTCTTAGGTGTTACTATTGTAATCAGTTTGATTTAATAGTGGATTAAGTCCTTGTTGAGAAAGGCAAATCACTCTAGGAAGGGTGGACTGAAGTAGTTGTTTAAACGAACCAGGATAAAAATAATTGTGTGATTATTTTCAAGTCTTAATTTATCATACTTATTCAACCCCCCCTTCTAAGTATTATCTCACCTTCAGTAGGCACAGAGCAGTGATGCTCTGCTGAGTCACTTTTCTTTTCTTTTGTCCCTGAGACCTTTAGCATAGATAGCTTCAATCACCCTTTAGATAGATAACAAGCGTGGATCCCGTCAAGTACGACGGACGTGAGAGGTGCTAATACCTTCCTCTTGCGTAACCGACTCCCGAACCCGAGATTTGGTTGCGATGACCAATCTTAACCCGTTTCGTAGGTTTTTTATGATCGTTTCCTTTCCCTCTTGTCGAGAAAAATAACAAACAGTGGCGACTCTTCTATCATTGCTGGAACTTTTTTTCGCAGTAGCGACAACTAGCAACACTGCTGTGGAATCCAACGGTTCCCTATACGAGTCAATCCTAACGCTTGTTTGTTTATCTTTGGGGTGTATGTACATACGTGTTGTACTTTATTTTTACTTTCCCGCATTTATTTTCAACGTTATATATCGTTATTGATGTGCTGTGGGGAGGGAGGTTCTGTTGAGTGATAAGCCAGACCCAGGCTTGAGTGTAAGCATAGCATTAGTAGTGGAGATTAGTGGGGGGCGTGCATGCTTTGCATGTACTAGTTCCCCATGAAATTCGCGCTCAGACGAGATTCTCTTTGATGATTTCCTTTCCAGCCCTTTGGGCTTGAGGGGATTTTGGATCTGAGAGTTGTCGACTCTGGGGACCGATCATTTGTGATTCATCTAAGTGAGGCCTCTTCGGGAGATGATGATGCCAAACTAGAAATGGTGAACGTATCATCATTTCTTGAAAGTCTGTGACACTGATGAACGTATAAGATGCTGAACCTTATTAGTGGATAGGTCCATGCCTGTGAGAGGGATTGGGTTATGCAGGAAACTTTGACTTTCAGATTACCCGGTTTTCTTTGTAGTATGAATCTGTACTCTTGATATAAGTGGTTCCTACTATCAGAGCCATGCTAATGTTCTCGCCAAAGCAAAGCGCTGGTTCTTCTCGATCAACAGCACAAAAATCTTGATCCCTTGTTTGCATTTATGCATTTGCATTTTCATCTGCATTTCATTAACATGTATTTATGTTGCAGGTGCATAGTTCCTTCCTTGATTCTAGTGATCTTATTCCCTACTCTCGACATGGAACCCTAGAAGAAAACAGTAGCCTACAAGCTTCATACTCCTGATATTAGTTATCTGTTGAGTTTGACTGCCATGGCTGATAGGGAGGTAATGGAAGACTTCAGAAAATCTTATGGGAAGCTTCTCAGTTTTATTTGCAAGCCTTCAGTGTACGAGATGAATGGTCTGTATGCTCCGTTGCAATTCTACGACCCACAGCTGAGATGTTTTACATTTCCTAATTACATCCTAGCACCTACCCTGGAGGAATATTCTGTGTTGTTAGATGTGCCTATTATGGATCAGATGTCATTCTTCCATACTGACGCTAAGCCTAATCTGGTTAAGCTTGCTGCTGCATTACATTTAGATGCCCCAGAGATAGAGGGGAAGTTGACTAAGTGGAATGGGGTGCCTGGTTTCCCTCTGCTTTTTCTGGTTGAGAAGGCTCAGCAGTGCGCCAAAGATGGTCGTTGGATCGTATTTAGTGCCATTTTAGCTCTTTGTATCTATGGCATTATATTGTTCCCTAACTTGCCGGAGTTCGTAGATTTGGACGCGTTCCATATCTTTGCCTCAGGGAACCCAATACCTACGCTGCTAGGCGACGTTTATCATTCGGTTTACTACAAGAATGAGAATTGAAGGTGGAAAAAACTGAGTTCAAGAACACCAATCAGCCACGAATTTCCCTTGATTATGATCTGGAATCATTCCCTAGCATCCATGGAAGAGATTGCAATCAAGAAAATGGATGGAAAGTGTATGGAAATGAGTAACCGAATTCAATTGCAAGCAATGAAATTTCAATCTCAATCTCTACTCTCTCCTTCAATCATCACCAACCTTGGCCTTGGATCACCTCTACTCAATATATAGACCATGTATGGATGATCTAGAAACCTCTAGATCCTTCTAATGAGAAATTCAATCTCTCATGTCATGAGAAGTTCAATCACATGCCATGGTGTGCACAATTGTGTTAGCAGCTTGAAATCACCCTCATTCCCTTCCAATTTCTCCCCTAATGACATTTTGGAAGTGTTTGGATTGAAAGGGACCTTGATTATGCCTTGATTTTTGGTTTGGCAAATGTTACTTATGATGTAAGTAACTACTTTTCAAAGCAAGTCCACAAATTAAACTTCAATTCAAAATTGTGGCTAAACCAATGTTCTTAAAATGTTTTTTAGAATCAAAATGACCTATTACATGCCTTGGTTTGGACATGTAGATCAGAAATATCAATTTCTAACATTGGTTCATTTGAAAATCCTCCTTATTTTAGGTCATTTTTGCAACTTTGAGTTACAAGCAATTCCAACCTCTCATGACCTCTTTAATAGCCTTAAAACATCATTTTGAACAAGTTTGATGTTGAACATTTTCCCCTTTGAAGCTTGGAAATAGGAGTTATGGCCTTATGCTTGAAATGACATATAATCTCCAAATGACCAAAATACCCTTGACTTGTCAAAGCCATAACTTGAGTTCTACAAATCCTATCAAGGACTTCTAGTACTCTCTAGAATGCTAAGAGGATAAGGAACAACATTCATGTTGACCAAAAGTTCATAGGAATCATCCTTCTAGGGCAAAAGTTTCATGCAAGTTGGACAACTTTCAAGCTCCAAATTCACATGCTCAGATGACCTGTAACTTGTCAAAGTCATAACTTGAGTTCTAAATATCCTATCAAGGACTTCTAGCACTAAAATTAAATCTAAGGCCATGCTCTACAACATTCATGTTGGGGGTAAGATGAGATGACAATCACATCTTGAGCTAAATTTCCTTGAAAATAGGGGTCAAACCAGGGGATTTTACACTGTCAAGCCTTAGAAACCCTAGCTTGAAATTTCTCAAACTCTTCAATCATGATGAGTTAACCTTGGAATCATCCTTATAACATATCAATGCATCAATCCATGATCACATGGCTCTTGAATTAGGTCTCAACCTCCTTCAAATCCTCAGTTGACTTAGGGTTGACCCAGTCAAACCCTAACTGCACCAATCATGGTTGAGTCTTCTTAAACTTGCACAATGACCTTTCTAGGCCTCAAAGTGATCTTCAACACTTCTCATGAGCTCTCTCAAGGCCTCAAGTCCACATTCTTGGCTTCAAAATCATCTGATGAGCTCCCACAACTCTCAAGTTAGGAGGCACACAACCTTGGTTTCAACCACTCACTCTGAGGATCTTTCAACTTCTCTGACAAGGATATCAACCCTTGAACACTTGAATAACCTTCTGAGCTAGCTTCAAACTCTTGTATAGCTCTTGATTGGTAATCATACCTCTTGATCTCCTGCATACATGTCAATGAAATGCAAATGATAATGCTAATGTGAATGAAATGAAACACAAGCTAGGTAAAGAAAGGTTGAGCAAATTTTGGGGTGCAACAACTGCCCCTATTCAAACGGCTTGGACCTGACTGGGTGAGAAGCGAACGGCTCTAAAACAATCAAGGTAAAAGACGGTTGAATACCAACAAACCCGGAAATTTGCCAACTACACAAGTACGTTGTACTCTGATGGGGACAAATCTTCGAAAACTGAAATAATAGCTGCACGACAACTAGCTGGGGAATCGGTCACACGGTAACCGGTGATACATGGTCGATCATGCCGTCAGGCATCAAGATTCCTCGGGACTCATCAGGTCAACAATCAAGTTAATCATGCCATCGGGCATTCACAAAAAATTTTGGGCGTCAGCCGGACTTCATCAGTAAGTCGGGAATAAACTTCTCAGTCAATCATGAACCAATTTGAGATATCCAAACTTCTGCCGTCACGCACTCCGCATCAGCTGAGAGAACCGCTTTGTTAATACGGTTGGACTTCGATCATCAAGTCTTCAAGGGAAGTTTCAACTTCGCTGTTCGGAAACCTGCTGGGGATGACGCATCTTCGCTGGGGATTCTGGAGAACTATCAAGTAACTCTGCTTCGGGGATCCAGAAATCATTCTGGGTGAGTCAACTCTGCTGAGGACTTCAAGAATCATCTTGGACAAATAACTCTGCTGGAGATTTCAGGAATCGTCCTGAGCAAATACTCTGCCGGGGACTCTAAGCATCGACTTGAGCAACCCTCTCTGGCGACTTCATTGGGGATTTTAAGAATCATCTTAAACAAACACCTTCGCTGGAGAATTCAAGAATCATCTTGGGAAAACGACTTTGCTGGGGGAATTCAAGAATCATCCTGAACCGCACAACTCTTCTGAGATTTCAGGAATCATCCTGAGCAAACACCCTGCCGGGGAATACCTGCAAAACAAGAACAGTAACGACCTAGCTCATGTTTCATATGCATATGTTTGACAATGGCGCAATGCTCCACACGGTGGAAATGCTACGCGTTTAGGGTAAATGCCATGCAATCATGCAAAACGCTATGACCTCATCAGCAAAATAAATGCTGAAGGGAGAATCCTCCTATCAAGGAGAAAGAGCCACTCTGGTGGAGGAAGGACTCATCCTGCCAAGGAGAAGAGGTCCCGCCAATCTCAATTGGATTCTGCCTGGGGAAATGAACTTCAGTTGACTGCTGCAGGGGAATAAAGCTCTACGAGAACCTGAACCTGCTCATCTAGGTATTCAAACCATAAGCTGCTGAGGGAAACGATATCAATCGCAGAAACAAACTGCACAGCCTTCGCAGCTAACAACATCAGCTATTCAACACTCTACTGGGGGAAAACCAATCATGGCCCAAACACTTTCCAAGGACTCGGCTCTCCTGGGGGTTTGCCCACTCGGCTGGGGAAGAAGGAATCATCCTGCTTACAGGGGAGAGTACAACTCTGTGGGGAATTTCAATTCTGCTGGAGACTTCAGTCTGCGGTATCGAGGGCTGAACACTTCAGTATATGACTCAGCTGGGGAGACGACGATCCTTCAGGATACATCTGCTTGGGGAGAGGACCTTCTCTGCTTGGGGTGACATATCAATGCCTACGATCTCATGTTCAGACTCCACGGGGAGGTGCTACTAAACTTGCTGGAGAAGGAGGAATCATCCGGCTTGGGGCGCATACGGCGTACTGCCTGCTACACCTGTAACAACACAAACAAACAGACAAGATACCCTTCTCAAATGGGCCTATCAAGGTTATCATCTTGTGACAATGTTCAAGTAATTCATTGTTTCAACAATCAGTGGCCTAGGCCAGTAAGTTTATGTATGCGCATTTTATAAAAAACATCGGCGTTCTTTTTCGCAAACAAAACAGATAAATGCTAAACAGGCAAACAGAATTGCTGAATAGTATACATTTTATTGATAACAAACCCCTGAATGGGTAAAAATGTTTTACAACAGATGCAAGCTCCTGGAATGAGGAAGCTGCGCAAAAATAAAACATAAATATACATCAGTATATACACAAATGTCGGCAATGAGGCGTAGACGAACACCATGAGTTGATCCCTCTATGACCCACTTGACTTCGATACTTCTCCGACGCTTCAGCTTCAGAAGAGATTGATTCAGATAAACGGCCCTCAGGTCTTCCAAACCACTAAACAATGAAAGTCCACACGCGGAACGCAGTCATTTGCTTTTTCAAATCCCTAACTTTTGCCTGAATCGCCCTTTCGGGTTTTCGATTCACCGGGATACCCTTTTTTGCCAAAGTCGCCCTTCCAGGTTTTCGACTTTGCGGGTGTACATTCTTTTCTTTATATCCCTAATTTTTGCCTGAACCTTTTTTCCTTTTTATGGTTCGTCGGGATGCCCCTTTTTGCCTGGATACTCTTTTTCTTTCCAGCGGGTCATTTTTAAGCAAAGTATTTTTTAACTGCGTCCGCATTCACCGGGGATGCAAAATCTTCACCATCCATCGTGGATAACAACAAGGCTCCTCCCGAAAAGACCTTGCTGACGACGTACGGACCTTCGTAATTGGGAGTCCACTTGCCCCGGTGATCGGAGTATGGAGGAAGAATCTTCTTCAGGACGAGATCACCCGTCTGAAAGCTTCTAGGACGCACCTTCTTATCATAAGCTTTCTTCATTCGGCTTTGGTACAGACGACCATATGCAATCGATGCTAATCTCTTCTTGTCCATCAGGCTGAATTGGTTTAGTCGGTTCTTAATCCATTCTGCCTCATCGAGTTTCACATCAACCAAAACTCGTAAAGAAGGGATCTCCACTTCTAACGGTAGGATAGCTTCCATACCATACACTAAGGAGAAAGGAGTTGCCCCGGTCGATGTACGTACTGTCATATGATAACCGTGCAGTGCAAATGGCAACATCTCGTGCCAATCTTTGTAGGTCACAACCATCTTCTGTATAATCTTCTTGATGTTCTTATTGGCCGCTTCAACGGCGCCATTCATCTTCGGCCGATAAGGAGATGAGTTGTGGTGTTCAATCTTGAAACTCTGGCACAACTCCTTCATCATCTTGTTATTCAGATTCGAACCATTATCAGTAATGACCCGCTCGGGAATTCCGTAACGACAAATGACGTCCCTCTTTATGAATTTAGCCACCACCTGCTTGGTCACATTAGCGTACGAGGCTGCCTCCACCCACTTGGTGAAGTAGTCGATAGCTACTAGAATGAAGCGATGACCGTTAGATGCAGTGGGCTCGATCTTGCCTATCATGTCGATGCCCCACATGGAGAACGGCCACGGGGAGGACATGACATTCAACGGGCACGACAGCACATGAATCTTATCAGCATAAATCTAGCATTTATGACATCTCTTCGCGAATTTGAAGCAATTCGACTTCATCGTCAGCCAGTAGTATCCAGCTCTCAGGATCTTTCTCGTCATAGCATGCTCGCCGACGTGCGTACCAAATGTTCCTTCATGGACTTCTTCCATGAGCATACTCGCTTGTTTCTCATCTACACATCTGAGTAGCACGAGATCATGGTTTCTCTTGTACAAAATTCCATCAGGATTGAGATAAAAATTTCCAGACAGCCTCCTCAGAGTCTTCTTATCCTGGGTTGACGTTCCCGCAGGATACTCCTTAGTCATAAGGAAAGTCTGGATGTCATGGAACCATGGCTTGCCGTCGGAGGCTTCCTCGATCGCAAAGACGAATGCGGGTCTATCAAGATGAGAAAGGACAATTCTTGGAGCTTCATTCCAAAAATTGACTTTATACATCGAAGCCAACGTGGCTAAGGCATCAGCCATCTGGTTTTCGGCCCTGGGCACATGATGGAGTTCCACTCGATCAAAGAACGGAAGCAGCCTTCTGGCATAATTCATGTACGCCACCAAATTTGATTGACGAGTCTCCCACTCCCCTTTAATCTGGTTAATCATAAGTGCCGAGTCACCATATACATCTAGGTTCTTGATTCTCAAATCAATCGCTTCTTCTAGACCCATGATGCATGCTTCATACTCCGCTTCGTTATTGGTGACCGGAAACATCAGTCTCGCGGTAAACGGGATATGGGATCCATGGGGAGTCGTGATGATCGCCCCGATGCCACTTCCATATGAGTTAACCGCCCCGTCAAATATCAATTTCCAATGGGATTTCCTGTCTGGCCCCTCGTCGGGCAATGATTCATCGCAATCTTTCGCTTTAAGAAACATGATATCCTCATCAGGGAATTCAAATTTCATCGGCTGATAATCTTCGATCGGCTGTTCGGCAAGGTACTAAGACAATACGCTACCCTTGATGGCCTTCTGGGAAACATACTGAATGTCATATTCCGTCAATACCATTTGCCATCTGGCAATCCTGCCCGAAAGCGCTTGCTTCTCGAAGACGTACTTGATCGGATCCATCTTCGAAATTAGCATGGTGGTGTGATTGAGCATGTACTGTCGTAAACGTTTGGCAGCCCAGGCTAGTGCACAACACGTTTTCTCCAGCATCGAGTAACGAGATTCACAATCTGTGAACTTTTTACTCAAATAATAGATGGCATGATCCTTTCTGCCTGTCTCGTCGTGCTGACCGAGAACACACCCCATACTATTCTCAAGAACTGTCAAGTACATGATTAAGGGTCGTCCAGCCACTGGGGATATCAAGATTGGAGGTTCCTGCAGATACTGTTTTATCTTATCAAATGCCTTCTGGAAATCCTCGTTCTAGATAATCGCCTGATCTTTCTTTAGCAGTTTGAACATCGGTTCACATGTGGCCGTGAGCTGAGAGATAAACCTTGCAATGTAGTTTATTCTGCCCAGGAAACCATGAACTTCTTTTTCAGTTTTTGGCGCTGGCATTTCTTGTATTGCTTTTATATTCGCAGGATCAACCTCGATGCCTCCTTCACTCACGATGAACCCCAGTAGTTTTCCAGGCCGTACTCCGAAAGTACACTTGTTAGGATTCAGCCTCAACCTGAACTTCCTAAGCCTCTCAAAAAGCTTCAGCAAATTGACCAGATTCCCCTCCTCCGTTTGGGACTTCGCAATCATGTCATCAACATAGACTTCAATCTCCTGATGAATCATGTCATGAAACAAAGTGACCATTGCTCGTTGGTAAGTGGCCCCTGCGTTCTTCAGACCGAAAGGCATTACCTTGTAGCAGAATGTTCCCCAAGGTGTGATAAATGTAGTTTTCTCCATGTCCTCCGGCGCCATCTTGATCTGATTGTAGCAGGAGAAGCCATCCATGAACGAAAATACGGAGAACTGAGTTGTATTGTCGACCAACACGTCAATATGAGGCAGCGAGAAATCATCTTTAGGGCTCGCCCTATTCAAATCCCGATAATCGACGCACATTCGCACCTTACCGTCCTTCTTCGGTACAGGCACTATGTTGACGACCCACAGAGGGTAAGTCGTGACCGCTAAGAAGCCAACATCAAGCTGCTTTTGCACTTCTTCTTTGATCTTAACGGCCATATCTGGTCGCGTCCTCCTAAGCTTCTGCTTAACGGGAGGACAATCTTCTCGCAGCGGCAAGTGATGGACCACGATGTCAGTATCAAGTATGGGCATATCTTCGTATGACCAAGCAAAGACGTCACTATACTCTCTTAGCATCTCGACTACTCTCTGCTTGACATCACTCTGCAATGCAGCCCCTATCCTGACATTCCTGACAAGTTCCTCAGAACCCAGATTCGCAATCTCGATCTCTTCTTCGTGAGGCAGAATAACTTTCTCTTCTTGTTTCAACAAGCAGGCCAACTCTTCAGGAAGGTCTTCGTCTTCATCAATCTCTTATTCGGCTTGATAGATTGGGCAATCGAAGTCGAAGTGAGTCGTAGAAGGTCCAGAGTCGATTTCATCTGCTATGTGGATCCTGCAATAACAAGGGTTAAGCTTAAGACAAGGATATGCAGGTTAGCACAAACCCCATTGCCATTTTATTGTTTTTCAAAACAAATATAAAACAGGAATAACAGAGATCACAATATTTGAATACGAAGAAAAGCGCATTTTGATTTATTGATAAAATGCATGTACATAATCAAACAAGGCCCTGACAATAAAGCCATTATGCCCCAGGTAGGACATAGGGTTGTACAACGATTGGAAAAAGTAAATCATTACTCTTTGCCTGCCACTTGGATGATATCCCTGACGGACCAGTTGTTGAGGTTCTCGCCTGGATTGCTTGGCTGGATCCAAGAGTCCAGGTCGCAGTCGCTATCTTCGCCGTCTTCAAACACTACGTTGACGCTTTCAAATATCACCCCACCGCTGGTAAACTGGATCGGCCCTTTACCTCGTGACGCACTGCTAGAAGAAGAGGAGGCTTCAGCCACAGGAGAATACCCCAACCCAAACTTGTCTTGCTTGTTAGGTATCTCTAGAATTCGCCCCCAGCCTAGGGTGGATCCGGCTTGAACAACGGCCCGGGCTTCCTTGAAGGAAGAGAGAGTCATCTCTGACTTCTTAGTGATCACGGGAGCTACGTTCTTGACTTTAACAGCTTCGAACGCCTGACATAGGGTTTCGTGGATTTCCCCATCCATCTCAACATACTTGAAGGACGACAAATGGCTCACCATTATGTCTTCCTCGCCACAAACAGTCACGATGCTGCCTCCGACGGCATACTTGAGTTTCTAGTGCAACGTGGAGGTCACGGCACCCGCAGAATGGATCCATGGTCGGCCCAAGAGACAGCTGTAGGCAGGCATGATGTCCATAATGTAAAAGATCGCGTCAAATGTTTCTGGCCCAACTTGGATCGGTAACGTCACTTCTCCGAAAACATGTCGTTTGGTTCCATCGAACGCTTTCACAACCAGATCACTGGGAGTGCAAATCATTCCACGAGTATCTAACTTCATCAATGCTTTCTTCGGAAGAACATTGAGCGATGACCCTGTGTCCACCAACACATGAGACATAATAATTCCCCTACACTCTATCGAGATGTGCAGGGCGCTGTTGTGGTTCCTCCCCTTCGGCGTCAGCTCCAGGTCAGTGAACCCTAACCCATTTCCAGCATTCATGTGGGCTACGACCCCTTCCAACTGGTTTACCGATATTTCCTGCGGTACATACGTGGCATTCAACACCTTCAGCAGTGCGTTGCGGTGTGCCTCAGAACACAGCAATAGATTCAGGATGGAAATTTTTGAGGGTGTTTGATGAAGATGATCCACGATCTTGTAGTCACTCTTTTTAATCAACCTCATAAATTCTTCGGCGTCTTTAACAAGTAAGTCTTTTTCTACCCCACGAGGGATCTCTTCAACGACTTTACTCTTCCCTTTATCAGTTGCGTCACCTCTGTCCGCTTTTTCCGCCACGATCTCAGGTGGTGCAAACACTCTTCCGCTGCGAGTGATTCCGCTAACGCCCACTAGGTTCCCCACAGACGACCCAAATGGTTCTAATTCCAACTTCTGTCTGTTGCAGTAGACTTCTGCCCCGTAATGCCATGGGACAGCATTGGTGCTTTCGAAGGGTATCAACCCAGCTTTGGTGATGGTAATTGTGGGCGGCCTGGGTGCAGAAATAGTTATCGTCCGACGAGGGATGGTGATGGTGGCAACCTCATCATCTTGCTTCAGCATTACCTCTCCCGATCTGCTTTCGGCCCTTCGGCTAAACTGCAGGATTCCTTCGGTCATCAGACTTTGAATCCCCTCTATCAACTGCTCACATCCATCAGGACTTGCCGCACAACCCATACACAGTTCTCCACAGCCCGAGAAGTAACCTCTTTTCATCAGCTTAGCTTTAACGAAGCTAAGTGGTGTCTTCAGATCCTTGACGTCAGTCAACAAATCCAAGCTCTCGTCTTCAATAATGGCATTTACTCCACCTCCCCTATGATTCGACATAGGGTTCTTCGTGACATTTGGCACATTATCTGAGAAATTGATAATCTTAGCGTCCACCATGTCATGCACCTTATGCTTGAAGGCTTTGCAATTTTCTATCGTGTGGCCTGGTGCCCCTGAGTGAAATTCACAAGTTGTGTTCGCATCATAACCCGGCGGAGGTGCCCCTGTCAAGGGAGCCAAGGTTCTCTTTTGGATCAACTATAGCTGGAGCAACGTCTGTAACAGCTGAGCATAAGACATGGGCGGTGTCTCGAGGTGACGGCTCGACAGAGGTGCCCTGTTCTGATACTTTCTGTACCCTTGTTGATTCGGCTGCTGCTGCTGCGGCTGGGGTTGTTGGACAGCGGGGATAGTTATACTGGCCACCTGTTGGTGAGGGCCCTTACCCTTCCTTCGAGCGTTGGACACGGCGCTCGTTTCTCCTTCCCGTCTTTTGCCACTATAAGGTTTCTTCCCTCCTCCAGCCGAGGACATCTCACCTTGAATTTTCCCCAGTTTGATCCCATTTTCAATGTGCTCGCCCGTGATAATGAGATCTGAGAAGCTTCCATACATACTACTGACCAATTTCTCATAATAAACCCCTGGGAGGGTAGCTACGAACATTTCCACAAGCTCGCGTTCAACCATCGGCGGCTGAACCCTAGCTGCCAACTCACGCCACCGCTGGGCGTATTCCTTGAACCCTTCGTTGTTCCTTTGTGACAGATTCTGCAGTTGGACTCGGTTCGGAGCCAAGTCACTATTATATTGGTAGTGGTGCACAAATGCTTCAGCAAGTTCCTTCCACGTGCGCACACTGGTAGGTTCCAGACTCATGTACCATTCGAGGGAGGGACCGGACAGACTGTCCTGAAAGAAGTGCATCAGCAACTTCTCGTCCTCAGAATGAGCGGAAATTTTCCGGTAATATGATCTCAGGTGGACGCGAGGGCAAGTGGTGCCCTTGTACTTTTCAAAGTCAGGTACCTTGAACTTGGGAGGCACCTTGAAATCAGCAATCAGTCCCAACTTGGACATATCAACTCCCAGGGTGTTCTGGTTCTCGATATTCCTCATCTTATCCTCGAGTGCCTTGAACCTAAGTCGTGCTTCAGCAGTCAGCTCCCCTTTAGCACCTCTCTGTGAGAACACATCGTCTTGACGGTCTTCTAACCACGGCTGAGGCCCGAACAGATTTCCAACACCCGCATTGCCGTTGCCCAGTCCGACATTGACAGTAGCTTCAAAATTCCCATTACCGACGCCCGTCGTATTACTATTGAGTACCATGTTAGCTATCACATTGCCGTTGGCACTGCCATTCCCCCCAGTCACGGGGACGCCATTCTGAGGAGTTTCAACAGGTGGAGGGGTTGGCACCGTCCTACCATGGAGTACACCATTGCTGTCGACCCTTGAAATCAGAGGCTGAACCAAGGTTCTGAGCTGATCCTGGCCATTGGCGACCGCTTGCATAAGCTCCATGAAACGGTCCATCCTTTCTCGGAGTTCCTGAACGTCAGTTTGCATTTGCTCCATGATTCTCGTTTGATTTGCTCTGGTCGAATAGCGGTGGATAGGTCTCTGATCAATCCTGAAACAACCTGAAAATACAAAAGGGTTAGGAAAAACAACAAAGTGCGCATTATGCAAATGCTTCATGCAAATGCAAACGTGTGTCTGTGCGTTAGGGAGATTTCCCCCGATCCTAGTGCCTGAGTGCCAGTGCTGACAATAAGAAGTCTGAGTCCAATCATGGAAATAACATCTCATATATAAAGAAAGCCCATCAAGGGAGTACATAGCATCACTGAGTGAAAGCAGAATCAATAGCATGACCTCGACCAACAAGCCTGGTGATGGTCAGCATACAACAATGATCAAAACAAAAGGATTACAAATAGTCAAGCACGGCCACGGGTGCGAAACTCTTTTAACAACCCCTTCGTTTCTGGATGATCAGGCCGAGTGAGTAACCCTTTGACGAGTAACTCCATCTGCATAATGGTGTATTAGAGACCTTCGACCGAATCTTCCCATGCTCCCTCGCCGAAACAATCTTCTAACTTCCGCTTCTTGGATGCAAACGTCAGCTTGCGCTCCTTTAGGTTAGCAAGAGCCTTGTTGAGCTGGCCTTCAGCGGCATATCTGCGAGCGGTTTCATCATCAAACCTCTTCTCACTCGCCTTCACCTGGGCTTTCAACTTGGAGATCTGTTGCTTCAGCTTATCCTCCCGATCTTTCCCGTTGGCTAGGGTGGCCTCCCAGTGCTGGTTAAACTTGGATATCCTCCGATACGCTTCATCCAAGTGCTGCTTCTTAGTGGCCAGTACATCGTTGACAACTTTGAAGTCTCAGCCCAAACGTTCACGCTCGGCTATCTGCTTAGTCAAATCTGTCCCTAGCTGGTTCACCAGCTCTGTCTGCCTCCTGAAGGAATGAACGACTTCACTCCTCTCGCTTCTGAGTTGAGCCAATTCTTTCTCCAATTCTTCATTGGCTTTCTTTAGCTCATCCCTCTCAGCTAACACCTGATTATGCTGCTGGATAGGCACAGTGGTAGGCTCTTCAATCACTGGAGGGCTTTCTGGCTTGGCAGGAGGAAACGGCATCCCTATAGCATCTGCTCTAGCTCTGATCCAAGTCATATACGGAGCGTAGGCCTGGCTATTACTCTTCCCCAACAATGGTTTTCCCCGCTTACTGATACCATTCCAAGCGTGTTGCAGCTTAGACAACATATCCCCCCCTAGAAGACCAGTGAGGTACAGAGATTCCTGCACCTCTTCATCCTTCGACGGAGCTCTCAAAGCATAAGCAAACTGTCGGACCAGCAGAGATGGATTATAATTGATACAACCCTTCTTGCCTATCAAAGGCATATTCGGAAACCCGCTGCAGCTGAAGATGATCTCGGTACCCAACCTATCTCTATAAAACCAGGTAATATCCTTCGCCGACAGACTCATCAAACGCTCGGACCACTCAGTTGTGGCTGCAGACGAAGCAAAGGGACCCTTCTTGGGTAGATGACTATCAAGCCATCTATAGAGCAGGGGCACACAGCACGAGACATTCTTGCCCCTCCTGTTCTTTTTTTTGTAGTGGACGGAATGGTAGACATCTCCCATCAAGGTAGGGACTGGATTCCCTGATGCAAAGATGTGAAATGCGTCGAAGTCTACAAAGTCAGGCATATTGGGGAACATAATGATGCCATATATGCACAGAGCGAGAATGGCGTTGAACACGACCCAACATCCATCTTTGGCGCACTGCTGAGCCTTTCCCACTAAGAACTGCAAGGAGAAACCAGGAACCCTGTTCCAACTAGACAAGATCAACTCGGAGGCATCTAGGTGAAGTGAAGGAGCTAGACTAGCCAGATTAGGCTCAGCATCCATATGAACAAAGGGCTTCTGGCTCTTGATAGGCACACCTAACAAATCAACATACTCCTCTAGCGTGGGTGCAAGAACAAAATCCAGGAAAGTAAAGCATCTCAATGGAGGATCGTAGAACTGCAGCAGGGCGTGCAACCCATTCAACTCAAACACGGAGGGTTTACAAACCAAACTGAGCAGTTTACCGTAAGACTTTCTGAATGCGTCTCTCACAGAATCGTCTGCTAAAGCAATCAAACCAGTCAGCTGAATAACATCAAGAGTGGGGAGCTTGTAAGCCACAGTCTTCCTCAAAGAACCCATAATAGCACAATAGAAGGCAAGAAATCCTGAATCGGGGGAAGCGGTACCTGCAACACAGACACACGTTAATGAAATGCAAATGAGTATGCAAAGCAATGTAAAATGCAATCATGCAGCAGGAGATCAAGACAACTGTGCTGGTGAAGAGACGAAGATTTTGTATCAACAAAACCATAATGCCGCTATGTCAAGAACAACCCTATCTCTGATGAGAAGAAAACCCTGGTATCGGACCATAAATCTATTTTGTCAAGAACACACATCTGATAATAAGGACCTCTGATACAGGACCATAAATATGCTCTGTCAAGAACACATATACATATGATAATAAGGCCCTCTGATACAGGACCACAAATCTGCTCTGTCAATAACAAACACACATCTGATAATAAGGACCTCTGATACAGGACCATAAATCTGATCTGTCAAGAACAACATATACATCTGATGATGAGAACCTCTGATACCAGCAAAATTGATTCACTATCAAGAAAACCAGGTAATCTGAAGGTTAAGGTTTCCTGCAACAAACCCAACCCTGCTCACAGGTATGGACCTAAACTAACACAAGTTCGGCATCCTATGCGGTCATCCGCGTCACAGACATTCAAGAGGGGTGATACGATACCCAGAAGGTGTGGCATCACCAGCTCATGAAGCGGCCTCACTCGGCTGAATCCCAAATGATCGGTCCCCAGAGTCGACAATCCTCCAAACCAACAACCCCCTCAACCCAAAGGGTTGAAAAAGAAGTCAACCGGGAGAACCTCGTCTGAGCGTGGATTTCATGAGACACTAGTTCCTGCAAAGCAAGCACGCGCCCACTAATTTCCACAACTAATGCTATGTACACTCAAGCCTGGGTCTGGCTTCTCACTCATCAGAATGCCCCTCCCACAACAGCATAGATAATCATATCATACTGAAAAATAAACTGCGGGAAATAAAATGCGATAAATAAACACAACCCAACAAGTAATCATACAAGCGCTAGGATTGACTCTCGCAGGGGACGTTGGATCTCCAAACTGACTCGTATACGGGACGTTGGATCCCAGGAAACTATCAAGTCCCCAGCAGAGTCGCCAGCTGCTGGGGATGACCCAGGCAGCTAGGAAGAAAATCCAAGGCGAGACTCGCATAGGGAACCGTCGCAATCCCCAGCAGAGTCGCCAGCTGTCACTACAGCAAAAATAAGGTGCCGGCAAAACAGAAGAGTCGCCACCTTTCGTTATTTATCCCTCAGAACGGGAAAGGAAATGATCGGAAAAACCTGACGAAAAGGTATAAGACAAGGTCATCGCAACCATTGTCTGGGTTTGGGAGTTGGTAAAGCAAGGGGAAGGTATTAGCACCCCTCACGTCCATCGTACTCGATGGGATCCACGCTTGTTGTGTTCACTGGACGGGTTGGTTTTATCTATCTACCTATCAAGGCTGGTCTAAAAAGAAAAGAAAATGACTCGGCAAAGCGTCGCGCTTTATGCCTACGTATTCTCATCAGAGAATGAGAAATCAGAGTCAACGTAGTTCGACCAACTACGGGCTACGGGGAAGGTGGCTCGCCAATACATCAGTATTGTGCCTACGTACTCTCAACAGGCATGAGAGATCAGAGCTTACGTAGTTCGGGATAATACGGATTACGGGAATTCAGATTCATCTGTTTTATTGAGTAGGGTTAACAAACAGTTCCAGCAGTTGGATGTATGCCGCTCGACCTTTGGAGACTTAGGCGTTACCGTTTATGGTAGAACTGGGAGTTAACGACACTCTTTTCTTCAGAAAAGCTTCCTTTGAATTATGGGCCCACGGGGCAAAAAGGTTTGAAGTTTGCTTTCTGTCTTTTATGGAAGAACTGTTTTTTATGGATGTTTGCAACCTATACCGCACTAGAGACTATGACCTGAGAGTGAATGCGTCGCATGTCACCCAAAGGGTGCCATACTAAACATCCAGACTGTTGAAAAGAAACTCTCCAACAATCCTTTCTCAGATAGCTTAAGGCTCGTAACGTACGACATCAGTTAACCTTTATTACTGTATTTTAATTTGTTTTGAGATGAGAAGAGAGAGGGACAACTAAGGGAAGACTATCAAGTCCTAATGTTGTCATGCCAAGGATTCATCCTATAGTTGATGTTTGAAACAGGGAACTCCTAGAAGTTATCATGCATAGGTTTCAACCTAAAATTCTATCATCACTTCCTTATCAAAGGAAATGAGATTCCTATGGGATCATGTCAATGATACAGGAACAGATAAAGCATCAGCTTAAACAGTAAACAGTAAACGATTGTAAAATGCATGCAATGCAAGTGAGGGAGGAAATGTGTGTGGGGCAGCAGCCTCCACAAGCTCATCTCAACCTCAAGCCAGATATGAATAACTGCAATCATACAGAAGAAATAACATGCTATCAAGCAAAATAGAAGTGACTGTAATCATATAGAGGAGATAAAGTAAAATGCCATCAAGCAAACACAACACACATAGGCAAGGGAGCTGGGCTCTACCGAATACCCGCAAGCAAAGCCATACAGTAAAAATACAAGCAGAGGGAGCAACTCAACCTCTAGTGAAATCATGCTCCTAGCTCAAGTCAATATAGATATGAACTTATTCTAATGCATCAAGCAAATCAAACAAGTCACCTCAATACAGTTGCACAGCAAGCAAACAGACAGGAAAGAAAAGAAAGCAGATCAACAGCTTCCCCAGCTTAAAGCTTCAGCTCTTCAGTAATTCAGTCTTCAGACCTCACCTACCCTTCAAGGTTATCATCTTCAATAGCAAGTATCAACTTGCTTCTCTAAGTTTTCAATACACTAAACATAAGTATCAACTTATTCTTTCTTCTTCAAGCTTCAGCTCTCCAGTCAATTCCACCTTCAGGCTTCACTCCTAACTGCAAGTATCAACTTGACTCCTTCAGGCTCTCAATGCATCAATATAAGTATCAACTTATTCTTTATTCTTCAAGCCTCAGCTCTTCACTCAATCTCAATTTAATCTTCTTCACAACTGTCAACTTGGTCTTCAAGCTTCAGCTCTCTCTTCTTTGCTAGTATCAACTTGGTCTTCAAGCTTCAGCTCTCTCTTCTTTGCCAGTATCAACTTGGTCCTCTTCATCTGCAAGCTTCAGCTTCTCAGAATAATCTTCAAACACAAAGAAGTATCAACTTCATCCTTCAATCTTCTTCAAGCAGGGAACTCCATTCCCTAGCAAGGGAGAAAGATTCATCTATCAAGAGCAAAGTTTGGATGATTGGTAGCAGAGTGAAGACCAAAGGTCACCACTAAGCCTCTTATCATCAAAGAAAGGGACCCTCAAAGGTTCTACCAACTTGCAAAGAGCCACACATCCTACCAAAGGAGTGATGAGGCCTTTACAAGGGGACCTTACATCATAGGGAAGAATGGAAGTGATCAACATCATCCATGTTTATGAAGGAAGAGAACTATCTAGAAGCTCTGCCTACAAAACCCTAATCTTAACCTAATCAACACTACACCAAAAGAAGGGGAGATCTTCACATCCAAGCTTCTTCAAGCAATCCAATGCATCTTCTACTTGCCTTCATCATCATCCAAGAACAAGCAAAACAAAACCCTATTCTAAGGGAACTAAAGAAGTTAATCTAGTTGAATTAATGCCTTAGAATCATCTAAGACTAGCACCTAAACTAAAATCAACCAAAAATAGAAAACTATGCTGAAAATTCCTACAAAAATTCCTAAGGGACCCTAATTCAATCATAAATATGCCCTACAAAAATCAGAGGTTGAATCATCCACCTAGTCCTAAAAATAAAATTCAAACCACAAGGTATCAACCATAAACCCTAAAAATGGAGAATCTAAAGGTTTCAACCTAAACTACCACTTATGTTCATGAAAAAAATGTGAGAAAAATCTATGGGGAGCATGCATATCTATGCTAACTACTCACAAAAATTCAAGGCCAAAATCATCATCACATGATCAAACTAAATTCCACAAAATCAACCATCAAACATAACTATTTTAATATCAATTAAAATGTAAAAATTCCCATAAACTCAGAAACTGCATGAAATAATAATATTTTTTATCTAAAAAATACTAGATCCTATCATGAATCCAATGCAAAAAGAATGGGATTAATTGAATTATTTCTCCATTTTTTATGAATTAATCAAGAACCATGCATAAAATGAAAAAATAATAGAAAATTCAAAGAAAATAGACAAAGGCACGGTGCAGGTAGTAAAAGGAATCAGTTCAATTTGGAGATTGGGCCACAAAGGGGGTGCAGGTATCAACTTAATTCACAAAGCCCAAAACCAGCTGATTAATGAAACGCATCGTTTCATTAAGTTCAGAGTCCTTCACAAAAAAAGAATCACGCGTGGCCGTTGGATGAGGTTCCCAGTCCAAGTCAAACCTTGATCTGATGGCTATCAAGTCATCTTCCTCAATTTAAACTTCTGCAACTCAGGCCACCTGCGCGCCCAAAACCACCGCCGGTGACAATCTCCGGTCGTCATCTCACAACCCTAGTTTGCCATAGAGTCCACCATAGGCCACGATTCCTTGATCAAACTTGTCCCAAATTTCACAAGGAACTCAATTATACCATTAATTCTCTCTGAAACCTCAAGATTTGCAAGAACCACTTCTCACCCGAAAATGGCAACAAGCCTAATTGGTCACTAACTCTCAAATTAATGATCTGAAAACCTTCCTACATCAATCCTCAATGCATCTAACATCCTAATTCCTCTTGATTCTAACTAAAACAAGCTGGAGATTGAAAGTTACCAACCTGAAAATTTCGTGTGCACAGAAGTAGCTAGCCTTCAAATCAAGCCCTCAAATGCTCCAGACTCCTTTAGTGAATCACTTCCAAGCTTCTGTATGCAATAGAATTGATTGAAATGGCTTCAATCCTTGGAACCAACTCTGAGTTGCAGGTGGAAAAAACTGAGTTCAAGAACACCAATCAGCCACGAATTTCCCTTGATTATGATCTGGAATCATTCCCTAGCATCCATGGAAGAGATTGCAATCAAGAAAATGGATGGAAAGTGTATGGAAATGAGTAACCGAATTCAGTTGCAAGCAATGAAATTTCAATCTCAATCTCTACTCTCTCCTTCAATCATCACCAACCTTGGCCTTGGATCACCTCTACTCAATATATAGACCATGTATGGGTGATCTAGAAACCTCTAGATCCTTCTAATGAGAAATTCAATCTCTCATGTCATGAGAAGTTCAATCATATGCCATGGTGTGCACAATTCTATTAGCAGCTTGAAATCACCCTCATTCCCTTCCAATTTCTCCCCTAATGACATTTTGGAAGTGTTTGGATTGAAAGGGACCTTGATTATGCCTTGATTTTTGGTTTGGCAAATGTTACTTATGATGTAAGTAACTACTTTTCAAAGCAAGTCCACAAATTAAACTTCAATTCAAAATTGTGGCTAAACCAATGTTCTTAAAATGTTTTTTAGAATCAAAATGACCTATTACATGCCTTGGTTTGGACATGTAGATCAGAAATATCAATTCCAACTTTGGTTCATTTGAAAATCCTCCTTATTTTAGGTCATTTTTGCAACTTTGAACTACAAGCAATTCCAACCTCTCATGACCTCTTGACTAGCCTCAAAACATCATTTTGAACAAGTTTGATGTTGAACAGTTTCCCATTTGAAGCTTGGAAATAGGAGTTATGGCCTTATGCTTGAAATGACCTATAATCTCCAAATGACCAAAATACCCTTGACTTGTCAAAGCCATAACTTGAGTTCTATAAATCCTATCAAGGACTTCTAGTACTCTCTAGAAATCTAAGAGGATAAGGAACAACATTCATGTTTACCAAAAGTTCATAGGAATCATCCTTCTAGGGAAAACATTTCATGCAAGTTGGACAACTTTCAAGCTCCAAATTCACATGCCTCAGATGACCTGTAACTTGTCAAAGTCATAACTTGAGTTCTACAAATCCTATCAAGGACTTATAGCACTAAAATTAAATCTAAGACCATGCTCTACAACATTCATGTTGCGGGTAAGATGAGATGACAATCACATCTTGAGCTAAATTTCCTTGAAAATAGGGGTCAAACTAGAGGATTTTACACTGTCAAGCCTTAGAAACCCTAGCTTGAAATTTCTCAAACTCTTCAATCATGATGAGTTGACCTTGGAATCATCCTTATAACATCTCAATGAATCAATCCATGATCACATGCCTCTTTAATTAGGTCTCAACCTCCTTCAAATCCTTAGTTGACTTAGGGTTGACCCAGTCAAACCCTAACTGCACCAATCATGGTTGAGTCTTCTTAAACTTGCACAATGTCCTTTCTAGGCCTCAAAGTGATCTTCAACACTTCTCATGAGCTCTCTCAAGGCCTCAAGTCCACATTCTTGGCTTCAGAATCATCTGATGAGCTCCCACAACTCTCAAGTTAGGAGGCACACAACCTTGGTTTCAACCACTCACTCTGAGGATCTTTCAACTTCTCTGACAAGGATATCATCCCTTGAACACTTGAATAACCTTCTGAGCTAGCTTCAAACTCTTGTATAGCTTTTGATTGGTAATCATACCTCTTGATCTCCTGCATACATGTCAATGAAATGCAAATGATAATGCTAATATGAATGAAATGAAACACAAGCTAGGTAAAGAAAGGTTGAGCAAATTTTGGGCGCCAGGGGGATCAGAGAAAAGTAATGGAGCAGGTTCAAGCAGATTTGAGGGAAGTCTGAGGCCATATGGGGCAGTTCATGGTGGAAGTGCAAGCGTTGCGTGTAACACCCCCTTTCTATACCCCCAAATTAATCAAATAAATCAATTAGGCACTTAGAAAATTTATTTCATCAGAGTTTAATTAAAACATGGTATATAAGAGGCGCATCACATTATCATGAAATTAAACACATACGATACCTGCTCGAAATAGATATGCAACAATGGGTAACCCACATCTCAATATTTAGAATAAAAGCGGAAACATCCAAATATTGAATCAATCACATTCATAAACGTATATACAACCATCAGTCAATTCATGCTTTACAACATATCCACAGCAGATACATACACATATGTATCACAAAAGAATCAAACCAAAATAGCTTCAAAAGAGCCTAAAGCTTTCCAACTACCCAGATGTTACATATCAGAGCCATTGACCAAAAAGAATGAAGACATCGCTTCACAAAAAGAACTTCCAGCTTCCTACTCTGCAATGCCTCATAGAGCATTATAAAACAGCAGAAGGGTGAGAAACAATATCATAACAGTTAATGCATAAAATTGTATATATATACATATACTCATATTTGTACAAGTTATACCCAAATTATGTTCTCACCACATTAAGCATATACAAATAATCATGTCTCTACACATACACATGAACATTCACTATATTTTCCTCCAAACAATCATATATAACATACACAGTTATATTCATTCAACCAATGCATCATACACAGATGACTCATGCAACTCATAGAGACCGACACACGACTCTATGCATATGCAAATGCGGTACCGACTCATTTCAACAGATTCTCTAAGGAATCGAGTATTCAACAGATCCTCCACGGGATCAAGTACTCAGCAGATTCTCCACGGAATCAAATATTCATCAGATTCTCCACGGAATCGAATATTCAGCAGATCCTCTACGGGATCAAGTACTCAGCAGATTCTCCACGAAATCAAATACTCTAGCCAATCCTCCACGGGATTACATGTTACGACCGATTCTCCGAGGAATCACACAATGCAACCGATTCTCCAAGGAATCTAATACAACCATCGTATCATACGAGGTTTTGCAAATCCTCCGAGGGATCATTCAACACAAAAATGCATACTATGCTCACAAACATACTCATTGCATTTATCACATACATCGCATATATCTATCATGCATTCATATTATGCACCATTCCACACATGGTTTACACACATATCAGCCTATGATTGCGTTTCCATTCAATTCAAGCAAATACACAAGATTATCAAACGTTCAAGATTCACCATTGGCTCTACAATCTAGGATTCACGCCTTTCGACCACCCACAGCACGACACGTCAAAACAGTTCACACATCAATCATTCATATAGGCATTAATCATAATTGAATCAACCAAACATCATGCTATGAACAAAACAGCAAAACAAATAACACTGCCAGGTTCGCCAACCTTCGCCTGGCGAAGCCACGCAGCGAATGCTCGCTGGCCTTCGCCTGGCGAACTCCCCAGCGAAGTCCACTGGGAGTAATTCTGGAATTACTCGCTGAGGCTCGCTACACACTCGCCTGGCGAACCTTCGCCAACTCACCTCGCCTGGCGAACTTGCCAGCGAATACAGGGTGTTAGCTTCTGACTTGCTTCGCTACAGCTCGCTGGGCTTCGCCTGGCGAAGCTTCGCTGCCATTCGCCTGGCGAGCCTGCGAAGACAGAACTTCCATGGCTGTCTCAAGATCCCAAACTCCATAAAATCCACTGATTAAATCCAAACCAGTCTCAGTGGCACAACCCAACCATCACCCGACTAAACTACATCGTCTAATCCGAGTTCTAACCGATTAAAACCTCATTCTACTCACAAAACCAACTTCTAACCTAAGTGGAAAAAGAGTAGAAACCCTACACAATCCAAACACATACACATACAATCATACACATTAAAGAGATGATAGAGTTCCACACCCTTACCGATCGATTGCAAGCTTTGGTGATGATCCCTTGATGATTCTAGGTTTTCCTCTCCACTTTCTCTTCTCTTTCTCTTCTCCTCTTTTCTTTCTCTTGTTTTTCTTCTTATGTTACTATCTTTCTTCTTTTCCTCTCTTATTCTATTTCTATCTCTATTTCTTTCCTCTCAAATTCTTTCCAACACTTACCAATCAATTCTCACACTAAAGTGCTAAATGTCTAAAATGCCCTTTTTACTCTAATTCCCCGAAAACTCTCCGAATCGGTAAAAATAGATAAAATAAGCAAACACCACATAGCAATATATAATTTCTCAATTTAAAACAAACATCAAATAAATAAATTAAAAGACTCAACAATTAATGGGAGTTCAGAATCGGGGCGTTACAACTCTCCCCCACTTTAGAAATTTTCGTCCTCGAAAATATTACCTTATTCAAACAACTCCGGATGCGACTCTCGCATCTTGCTCTCCAATTCCCAAGTCATGTTGCCTTCCGCGGCACCTCCCCAGGACACTTTCACGAGCGCAATATCCTTGCCTCTTAGTTTCTTAACTTCGCGGTCCAAAATACTAACCGGTAAAACTTCAACTGTAAGGTTATCTCTTACTTCAACTTCATCCATTGGGATAACATGTGACGGATCCGGAACATACTTCCGAAGTTGCGAGACATGGAATACATCATGAAAATTCGAAAGGTTCGGAGGCAACGCCACACGATAAGCCACAGCACTAACTCTTGCGACAATCTGATACGGACCAATAAAACGAGAAGTCAACTTTCTCGACTTCAAAGCACGACCCACACCCGCAACCGGTGTAACTCTCAAAAACACATGGTCGCCCTCTAGAAACTCGAGATCCTTTCTCCTTTTATCATGATAACTTTTCTGTCTACTCTGAGAAGCTCTCATCTTTTCCCGAATAAATTTCACCTTTTCCGTCGTTTGATGTACCATTTCCGGACCAACTACCAACTTTTCACCTGTCTCATGCCAACACAGAGGTGTTCGACATCTCCGACCATATAAAGCCTCAAATGGCGCCATACCAATACTCGAATGGAAACTGTTATTATAGGTGAACTCAATCAACGCTAAATAACCGTCCCACGCACCACCTTGCTCAAGCACACAAGCACGCAACAAATCTTCTAACGATTGAATCGTCCTCTCGGTTTGACCATCTGTTTGCGGATGATATGCCGAACTCAATCTCAACTTAGAACCCAAGGCACCTTGCAAACTCTCCCAAAATCTTGAAGTAAATCTAGGATCTCTATCCGACACAATACTCTTAGGAACTCCATGAAGCTTCACAATAGTGCCAACATAAATCTCGGCCAACCTTTCCAAAGAATAAGTAATATCAATCGGAATAAAGTGAGCCGATTTAGTAAGCCTATCAACAATCACCCAAATAGCATTATGTCCTCTTTGCGTATTCGGCAATCCCGTAACAAAATCCATCGATATACTATCCCATTTCCATTCCGGAATATCCAACGGTTGCATCAATCCACTAGGCTTCTGATGCTCCGCCTTAGACTTCTGGCAAGTCAAACACGAGTACACAAAACGAGCAACATCGCTTTTCAATCCAGACCACCAAAAGATCTTCTTCAAATCCTGATACATCTTATTCGCTCCCGGATGAATACTTAAGTTACTCCGATGTCCCTCTTCCAATATCATCTTTTTCAAATCCGTATCATCGGGAATACAAATACGACCTCGAAACCTCAAAACTCCTAATTCATCAACTTTGAAATCTTCATTTCCATTCGTCATCAAATCCATAAATTTCAAATCCAACTTTTGCTTTTCACACACCGTAGCAAGGAAATCATTCGTGACATGCAACATACCAAGCTTCACACTACTCGGCGTTAACTCACAAACCAAACTCAAATCTCTAAAGTTCTCCAAGAGTTCCCACTCTCTAACCATCAAAGTAGACACGTGCAACGACTTCCGACTTAAGGCATCGGCTACCACATTCGCCTTACCCGGATGATAATTTAAACCAAAATCATAGTCTTTCAAAAGTTCTAGCCATCTCCTTTGCCTCATATTCAATTATTTTTGATAAAACAAATACTTCAAACTCTTGTGATCGCTAAAAACTTCAAATCTTGCACCATAAAGATAGTGCCTCCAAATTTTCAAAACGAACACTACGGCCGCTAACTCCAAATCATGAGTAGGATAATTCTTTTCATGCACTCTCAACTGTCTAGAAGCATACGCCACGACCTTCCCATCTTACATCAATACACCACCCAATCCTGACAAAGAAGCATCGCAATAAACCACAAAAGGTTCCGTAGGATTCGGCGAAATCAAAACTGGCGCTATCGTTAACCTTCTCTTTAATTCCATGAAACTCTCTTCACAATTAACATCCCATATAAAAGTCTTTCCTTTACAAGTCAACTGCGTTAACGGAAGTGCTAACTTTGAAAATCCTTCGATAAACCTCCGGTAGTAACCGGCCAAGCCCAAAAAGCTTCGAATTTCCGTAACTGGTCTTGGAGTCTCCCATTGCATTACCGCATCGATCTTGGATGGATCCACACTAATACCATTGCCGGAAATAATATGTCCAAGAAAACTCACCTCCGACAACCAAAACTCACACTTAGACAACTTTGCATACAACTTCTTCTCTTTCAAAATCCGCAACACAATCCTTAAATGTTCTTCGTGTTCCTCTCGAGACTTAGAATAAATCAAAATGTCATCGATAAACACTACCACAAAACAATCCAACTGCTCGTGGAAGATACGGTTCATATATTCCATGAAAACACCCGGCGCGTTAAAAACTCCGAATGGCATCACCGTAAACTCATAGTGACCATATCGTGTTCTAAAAGCCGTCTTCGAAATATCTTCTTCCTTAACCCGAATCTGGTGATAACCGGATCTCAAATCAATCTTACTAAAAACACGGGCTCCAACCAATTGATCCATCAAATCATCAATTCTTGGAAGCGGATACTTGTTCTTAATTGTCACCTTATTCAACTGCCGATAATCAATACACAATCGCATACTACCATCCTTCTTCTTTACCAACAATACCGGCGCACCCCAAGGAGAAACACTTGGTCTTACAAATCTCTTATCCAACAAATCATTCAACTGCTTCTTTAATTCCACCAACTCCGATGCCGACATCCGATACGGGGCCATCGAAATCGGTCTAGTACCCGGAACTAGATCAATAGAAAATTCAACCTCTCTCTTTGGCGGCACATCCGCAACATCTTCCGGAAACACTTCAGGAAATTCACAAACCACAGGAAACACGTCGAGCTCAACTTTGCTCTCCACCGACAACGATGCAAACAAACCAAACAACTGAGCTTCGTCCGCTAAAAGTTTCTTCAACTCTTTAGTGGAAAGAAAACTCTCGTTTTCACCATCTTCCAAAGAAGGAAACCTTACTAACTTGTGATAGCAATCCAGATGAACTCTATTAAATTGCAACCAGTTCATACCCAAGATTACGTCCAAACCTTCCAACGGCAAACACACTAAATCCATAACGAAGTCCTTACCATACATGGTCAAAGGACAACTTGCACACACCAAAGAAGTAGTTACCGACCCCGAAGCGGGAGTCCCAATAACCATACCACTACTCAAAGAAACCATACACAAATCCAACCGCTTAGCACACGCAAGAGAAATGAACGAGCGAGTCGCTCCAGTATCAATAATAGCAACTAAAGGCATATCATTAATAAAGCATGTACCTTTAATCAAACGATCCGCCGCATTAGTAGCGTCTGAACCTGCTAATGCGAAAACTTTTCCGCCCGCCTGAGCTTGCTTCGGTTTGGTACAATTCGGGCTAATGTGACCCACCTCGCCACAATTAAAACACTTCACAGCATTCTTTCTACACTCTGCTGCATCATGTCCAAGGAGTCCACAGTTGGAACACTTCGCCTTGAACTTTCCACAATCATAAGACTTGTGGCCCATCACGCCACACTTAAAACATTTGATCGCACCGGAACCTCCTCCGGGTCTCCTATCAAAGTTTCCCCTATGTTTGCCCTTATCAGTAGGCGTCACATAAGGTCCGCTTCGTACTTGCTGCTTCCCTCTCCTCTCGCTCAAACCCTTATAATGAGTAGAACGAGCTCTACTGTCTTCTTCATAAATTCTACAACACTCGGTCAAATCCGAAAATCTTCGTATCCTTTTATAACCCACCGCTTGCTTTATCTTAGGACGCAAGCCATTCTCATACTTGATACATTTGGAAAATTCCGCCGTAACCGCATCATAGTGAGGGTGAAACTTCACTAACTCAGTAAACTTAGCGGTGTAGTCCACCACCGACATATTACCTTGTTTCAACTCCAGAAATTCCATTTCTCTCTTCCCTTTAACACTTTCGGGATAATACTTCCTTAGAAACTCAGTACGAAATAAATCCCACGTAATCTCCTCATCGTCGACCTCAAGAACTTGCCTCACGCTGACCCACCAGTCATCAGCCTCTTCTCTCAGCATGTGAGTCCCTAGTCTCACCTTGTTCCCTTCAGCACAATCCATCACCCTAAAGATCCTCTCAATTTCCTTTAACCATATATGAGCACCATCCGGATCAAATCTCCCTTTGAACACCGGTGGTTGGTTCTTCCTGAACTCATCATTTGCATTCACGTTAGGTGCACCCTGCACAGCTCTGGCCATAGCCTCTAACGCCGCTGCCATAGCATTGTCATTACGACCTGCCATATTCTGAGGATTCCCAAAAGTAACAACAAGGTTAAACAACCGTTCAACCAACACAACAACAAGACAGACACGACTGACTCAACACTGGCTCTGATACCACTTAATGTAACACCCCCTTTCTATACCCCCAAATTAATCAAATAAATCAATTAGGCACTTAGAAAATTTATTTCATCAGAGTTTAATTAAAACATGGTATATAAGAGGCGCATCACATTATCATGAAATTAAACACATACGATACCTGCTCGAAATAGATATGCAACAATGGGTAACCCACATCTCAATATTTAGAATAAAAGCGGAAACATCCAAATATTGAATCAATCACATTCATAAACGTATATACAACCATCAGTCAATTCATGCTTTACAACATATCCACAGCAGATACATACACATATGTATCACAAAAGAATCAAACCAAAATAGCTTCAAAAGAGCCTAAAGCTTCCCAACTACCCAGATGTTACATATCAGAGCCATTGACCAAAAAGAATAAAGACATCGCTTCACAAAAAGAACCTCCAGCTTCCTACTCTGCAATGCCTCATAGAGCATTATAAAACAGCAGAAGGGTGAGAAACAATATCATAACAGTTAATGCATAAAATTGTATATATATACATATACTCATATTTGTACAAGTTATACTCAAATTATGTTCTCACCACATTAAGCATATCTAAATAATCATGTCTCTACACATACACATGAACATTCACTATATTTTCCTCCAAACAATCATATATAACATACACAGTTATATTCATTCAACCAATGCATCATACACAGATGACTCATGCAACTCATAGAGACCGACACACGACTCTATGCATATGCAAATGCGGTACCGACTCATTTCAACAGATTCTCCAAGGAATCTAATACAACCATCGTATCATATGAGGTTTTGCAAATCCTCCGAGGGATCATTCAACACAAAAATGCATACTATGCTCACAAACATACTCATTGCATTTATCACATACATCGCATATATCTATCATGCATTCACATTATGCACCATTCCACACATGGTTTACACACATATCAGCCTATCATTGCGTTTCCATTCAATTCAAGCAAATACACAAGATTATCAAACGTTCAAGATTCACCATTGGCTCTACAATCTAGGATTCACGCCTTTCGACCACCCACAGCACGACACGTCAAAACAGTTCACACATCAATCATTCATATAGGCATTAATCATAATTGAATCAACCAAACATCATGCTATGAACAAAACAGCAAAACAAATAACACTGCCAGGTTCGCCAACCTTCGCCTGGCGAAGCCACGCAGCGAATGCTCGCTGGCCTTCGCCTGGCGAACTCCCCAGCGAAGTCCACTGGGAGTAATTCTGGAATTACTCGCTGAGGCTCGCTACACACTCGCCTGGCGAACCTTCGCCAACTCACCTCGCCTGGCGAACTTGCCAGCGAATACAGGGTGTTAGCTTCTGACTTGCTTCGCTACAGCTCGCTGGGCTTCGCCTGGCGAAGCTTCGCTGCCATTCGCCTGGCGAGCCTGCGAAGACAGAACTTCCATGGCTGTCTCAAGATCCCAAACTCCATAAAATCAACCGATTAAATCCAAACCAGTCTCAGTGGCACAACCCAACCATCACCCGACTAAACTACATCGTCTAATCCGAGTTCTAACCGATTAAAACCTCATTCTACTCACAAAACCAACTTCTAACCTAAGTGGAAAAAGAGTAGAAACCCTACACAATCCAAACACATACACATACAATCATACACATTAAAGAGATGATAGAGTTCCACACCCTTACCGATTGATTGCAAGCTTTGGTGATGATCCCTTGATGATTCTAGGTTTTCCTCTCCACTTTCTCTTCTCTTTCTCTTCTCCTCTTTTCTTTCTCTTGTTTTTCTTCTTATGTTACTATCTTTCTTCTTTTCCTCTCTTATTCTATTTCTATCTCTATTTCTTTCCTCTCAAATTCTTTCCAACACTTACCAATCAATTCTCACACTAAAGTGCTAAATGTCTAAAATGCCCTTTTTACTCTAATTCCCCGAAAACTCTCCGAATCGGTAAAAATAGATAAAATAAGCAAACACCACATAGCAATATATAATTTCTCAATTTAAAACAAACATCAAATAAATAAATTAAAAGACTCAACAGTTAATGGGAGTTCAGAATCGGGGCGTTACATTGCGTCTGGATCAGAATATGCTTAGGGAGGAAAACCATCAGTTGAAGACTCAGTTGGGTTTGGTCACAGAAGTGCTAAGGGGTGTACTAAGAAAGGAGGGGGATCAAGTGCCCTAGGTTGTGGTAGAGATGGTTGTTCCACCTTTACCTGTGGAATCTCTCCCTAGGTGTGATGTGCCTCCAAAACCTACTGCATAATTTGAGAGTCCAGAACTTCCTTGTCAGCAGCTATTTTCTGGTTCCCGAGACAATCCTAAGACTAGAAGATATGCTCAGAGGACGAAACAGCTTGACAGGATCATTGACCAGATCCTTATGACGTATGCTCAGCTCTTGCAACTCTTGCTTCAACTTTGGTTGGTCAAACTTCAGACTATGTCTCCGTTTACGGGGGAGCTACCAGCAGACTATGATGCCAATGCTCACTGTGATTTCCATTCTGGGGCATCAGGACATAACATTGAGACCTGCAAAGCTTTTAAGCATAAAGTTCAGGACTTAATTGATTCAAAGGCAGTTAAGTTCGCGCTGGGCGGCATGATTGTATCAGACGATCTCCTTCCAGTCACTACAGAAGAAGTGGATATTCTTGCCTTCGTCCCTGAGGCTGCATTAGGTCAGGATCATACCTTGCAATTTATGACTTCAGAATCTCCATGCCCCCAACTATTGCCTATTCCTAGGCCAAGATTGAGGATGAAAGTACCTGAACAAAGGGAATCCCCGATATCTCGGACCCAGTCTCCAGACGCTTCAATTGCTCAGAATCAACAATCTTTGGGGTCTTTCCATCGGACATCATTTCCCCTCCGGATTTAACGGCCATATTGTTATCCACCGCGTCGGCACTATAGTCAAAGACCAAAGAAGCCAGAAAGGAAGTTCGCTCAGTTGCCCATGTCATACAGTCAGATATTGCCAAATTTGATCAAGAGTGGTTTGATAATGCTGAAGAAGATTAACCCAGTGATTCCTCCATATCCGCCAGGTTTTAATGTCAATGCCCGCTGTGAGTACCATGCTGGGGCACAGGGGCATTCAACTAAAAACTGTAAGGTGCTTAAGAGCCAGGTTCAAACTCTGTTGGACTCCAACATGTTCTCAATCACACCTCAGGGTATTCAGATCAACTATGTCCCTTCATCCAGCGGTGTGGGTGTACCAGTTCATGATATGGAGGAATTTACCGAGAGCAAATGTTCATAGGAGTACCAGACTGACCTCAACGAGCAATTTTGAAGATGGCTGATCCAGCAGCAAGTCAAAATCTGAAAGCTCAGTTCTCCGAAGCTGGCAATGTTTGTTTTTATCATGTCATTTCTTTGTGTTTGTAGTTTCTTTTCTGTTAAAGAGAAAATCTCACTTGTAAAACTGTATTGTTTTCAATTGATAATGATAATGAAATGAATATGTGATCAGTAAAATAGCAAGTGTACTATTTTAATCGATGTAGTAATAAGGGAAAAAGTCCTGAGTATCGATCTCGAGGACTGCGTAGTAATCAACAATGGTTTTAGTATTCAAAGGAACAAAAATACCTTGGGGTTGTTTGGTAACAGATTCTAAGAACAAGTAAAATAACAATTGTTTAGAGTACAAATAAGAAAATGCTAGGGAAGTGGATAAATTGCTAGTAAAGACCTTTCAAGAGTCATTTGTGAGATATTCGTTTCCAACCTTAATAAGTCAGATTTCAAAATCAGTTTTTCTTAATTCCTTAATGAAAAACCCTTTCATACTTTTCCTACGCACTAATTCCTTAGTTGCACAGAAAAATTATCAAGCAATAGTTTTGACATAAGAAACACGTTGTTACTGGATATCCCCATTCCTAGGCAATATCAACCGTAATATTATTTTGCAAAAGCATTAGGTTGACTTTCCAGACTGATACCTAATCGTTACTCAAATTCTATTTTCCAATACGAATTCGCATTAATATCGTTGCAAAATAAAAGATATAAGGTGAACAACGTAAATCTCATAGAATAATCCCAACAAAGGTCAATACATTGCAATTTAGGACCACCCCCTAACAAATGGGGGTTTAGCCACTCATGTTCTTAATCAAAACAAATACACTTAAAAATAAAAGAGAGAAAGTCATTACAATAGGAAATCGTCTCCTTGGATCATCAATTGCTTCCGATTTTGATCGATCCTTCTTCTCCAGAAATATCCTTCTTCCGTGTAAAAACTCGATCCCAAAATTCCAAAGTGAAAAGGTCTTAGCCAAAAAGCGGCTAATATATCCAAATTCAAATTACATCACGAAATGCCAAAAATGCCCTTCGAGACAGCTCAGCTAACATAAAAACAGAAGAAAAAAAACAAATTCACTATCAGTGGCCCTAACACGGGCCGTGTCATGAAACACGGGTGGCCGTGTCAGGCTGCTGCTCAAAGGGGCGTGTTCTTCTTCTTCAGGGGCTGCAACACAGGCCGTGTTGTGTGACACGGACACCCGTGTTGCACTTCTGTTCTCCCATTTTCCTCTTTTAATCTTGGTTGTGTCCCTCCATAATGACCCTTCTGACATGGGTCGTGTCAGGCGACACGGGCACCCATGTCAGGCCTCTGATTTCCACTTCTTCAGCGGTCTTTGTCCCCGAAACGGCACGTATATTGGATCATCACTTCCTGCTGAAAACACACTAAAAAAAGAACCAAATCACACGCACCAGTGGCATAAAATGATATAAACCTCAAAATAAAACTTTCTCAAAGCCGATTGAAAATAATGATTAAAACATGAACAAAAGACTTGAAAACGGACGAAACATAGAAAAACAAATGACATATCCAAATTTAAATACACAACTAAAACCCACTGATCAAACTCCCCTGAACTTGAACTTTTGCTTGACCTCAAGCAAAAAGCTCGCCCAACAATTTATTTTACTGCACAAACGAACCGTCTCAAGAACATCGAGTTACGATGATGATACTCATACGTGAGTTTCTCGTTCCAAGTCACTCGAGGATTAGTCTCAGCACTACTCTATCAACATAGGATCACACCAACACTGCACCGTGGTGAAACCACGGACCTCAATCTCCCTATCGGTAACCTCTCCGACTATGCTTTGGACTTAAGTCTTCTTTTTTCGATTTTCAGCCCTTTTCATTCGGACAATCACTTTAAGGCTTTTATGATTTTTCCTCGTATGCACAATATTGATCAAAAAAATTTCTGGCACTCTTATTTTCTTTGTCCACTTAGGGACAGCTTTTGGGCTGAATAACCAGGTGAGGATTACCCAACTTAGAAGGACTGGTCATCTAATTGCCTTTATTTTCACTTCTTTTTTTCGGTGCCCTTTTTTCAATACTACTCTTTTTTTTAGATCAACCTCGCACACACGATTCTTATAGATTAAGCCTGACTGTCTAGATAAACTACTAGGGGCGTACTTCTCAGATCAAAGTACTATGGTATAAATCTACACGTCGGACTCGTTCTTTAATCGGGAAACTCAGGGTGTTAGCACTTTACCTACATCTCAGGATTATTCCAATCTCCTCCTCAAGGTTCTTTTCACCGAGCACTCTATATACTTTCTCATCACTTTACTCGCAAAACAGCTCAACCATACAGCTCTCAGAAACAATTTATCCGCTCAAATACGGGGGGTTTTCACTATGGAACATCAATCATGCTTTCAAATTGACACTTAACACTCAAAATAAATGACATAATAAAGAAAAACAGAAACACACAAATAAATACCCCCACACTTGAACTTAACAATGTCCCCACTATTGGCGCACTAGTAGAGGAGGTGACTTACAGAGCTCATTGGTGAGGAGGTTGGTCCCGCAGCATCATCTGCCGCATCCATTTGTGCATTTCTCCTATCAACCTTCCTTGGCGGATCTGCTCGTTGCCTTGCCTCGTCTGCTCGCTTCGGAGGTAACGTACCTCATCCTCCATCCAATCCCACTCTTTCTTTGATAAGCTCCAAGAGCCGGACTCTTGATGGGGAGAGACTCGAGGAGTCGGTACAGGGACTTCTTCCGTCTGATCTCCTTCCTCGTCAAAAAATTATGTACCTGCACCATCATTAAATTGCTCGTCGTCGTCCTGCATCATGTTCTCATACAACCAATTATTTACATTTTGAATGCTAATAAAGTCAGGAGCAGGTAAAGCTAGGAGGTGACTATTGCGGCTTACCAACGAGTAATAATTATCGAAGACTTGTATCATACCTTGGACGGTGAGGGTGGCTAAGTCTATCTTAGTCTTACCTACGACTATACATTCCTCCATCAGTAGAGGACCGTATCCAAAGTGGTCTGCGATCTGAGTTATCATCCCGCCCACACTTATTTCGCCTAAAGCAGCGTTTGCAACATGCTTCAGATGGTCAACAACAAATGCTGCTACATTTATCAGCTCCTGGTTAGCCATGCCATACAAGAAGTATAGCTCCTTCTGAGTCGCCACCCCCGTACTGTCACCCCTGCCAAACAGTGTATAAGCCAGCCCTTTTTGCGCATACCTGAAACAAGGGTTATGAATGCAAGAGGCTTTTGCCGCCTTCGCGACATAATCGGCTTTTCCTGTAATGGCCTTCCAAAAATCACCTGCACTGAAATTACCCAGAGGTGCTCCAGGTCCAAAACTGGGGAGCTTCAGAACATCTCCCAATTCAGCTACCGTCAGACTGTGATCAGTATCAAACAGACGAAATCTCAGCGTACCATAGTACTCCTCTTCAGTACCTGTCCACCTATGCTTAAGCTGAAATTCTAAAGTACTCAGAAATTCAAATGTTATGCGCTCATAGGTCGGCGCTTCGAATTGCATAAACTCAAGCATACCAAGAATGTGAAACCATCTGTGTACTTCCATCCTCAGCCCTAAATTATCTAGCGTATCATTACAAATATACCTGGTCGGGATGAGCTTACGCTTTACCAATGATAAGTACTTCTTTTGGTGGGCAGGTTCCTCGAACAAGATGTTATGAGGATTTGCCATGCGGTGTGGTCTCTTTTTAGGAAGAGAAGTTTCAGCCACAGCTTTACCGGCATCTCTACGAGGAGGCATGATTTATCCTGCAAAAACAAACACTGTAAATTCGAAATGACCGTTAGGGAAATGTGTCACCGTAGACGTGACCACAGTGATGAGAGGAATGTTTTTTGTGAAGAGAGGAGATGCTCTTGAGGAGTGGGTGTTGGTGAAAGTGGAGCTTTTGTGGAGAAGAGGCTATGGAGTTTTAGGTTTTGTTAAGGAGCAAGAAGGTGGAAGATGAAGGAGATAAGGTAAATGAGGTAAATGAGAGTGTTAAAAGAATATAAGTGAGATGGGTCCCACACGGGAATAACATTTTTTACAGCCGCGCCTTGCAACACGGGCCGTGTCATGGGACACGGGCACCCTTGTTGCATCCACTGGAACATTGATATTTTTTTTCAAGACTGGTATTTGTGACACGGGCTGTGTCATGGGGCACGGGCACCCGTGTCACACTACTGATTTTCACCAAAATTTTTTTTTCCTTTTCCTCCTCCTGACACGGCCCATGTTGTACAACACGGCCACCCGTGTCAGGCTCCTGATCTTCCAAATTTTTGCACTCTTCGCCCGGTTTCCGACATCCTCCTTTCACTGATGAACTGCAAGCCAATAAAACCTATCAAAAAAAAGAAAAAGAATGAAAACATTAGTATAAAATGTGTGGGTTGCCTCAGACGAAGTGCTTCGTTTTACGGCGCCTGGCTCGACGGTCCTTCATCTTATCCTGTGAGATGAACGACATCACTTCTGTCCTTCTGCTGACAATCACGGTAGGGTTTCAATCGCTGACCATTCACTTTAAAAATGTCCCCGTTTGCTTGATTTTTCAGCTCTATTGCTCCGTGAGGAAACACTTTGTATACAATAAATGGTCCCGACCATTTCGATTTAAGCTTTCCAGAAAAAAGTTTCAACCTGGAGTTGTATAAGAGCACTAACTGTCCTTCCCAAAATTCTTTCTTTTGAATTCTCCGATCATGCCATTTTTTTGTTTGATCTTTGTTAATCTTGGCATTCTCATACGCCCGATTCCAGAATTCATGGAGTTGGAGGATTCTAGATTCTCCTACTTTTGTGAGGTCTAGATTGAGAAGTTTTGATGCCCATAATGCCTTGTGTTCCAACTCTAGAGGCAGATGGCACGCTTTACCATAAACTAGTTGGTAAGGGGACATACTGATGGGTGTTTTGTAAGCAGTACGGTACGCCCAAAGAGCGTCATCCAACTTTACTTCCCAATCCTTACGGGAGGCACGCACTGTCTTCTCTAGGATTTGTTTGAGTTGTCGATTCGACACCTCTACTTGCCCATTAGTTTGAGGATGGTAAGGGGTAGCTATTTAGTGCTTCATATTATACTTAAGGAGTAACCTTTCCATGAGATGATTCAGGAAGTGAGTTCCCTCATGACTTATAAGAGCCTTCGGTACTCCAATCCGAGAAAATATGTTCTCCTTTAAGAACCTAACCACTACCTTCACATCATTCATTGGTAGCGCCACTGCTTCTATCCACTTCGAAACATAGTCAACCGCCACCTGGATATAGTTCTTTCCAAAGGATGGTGGAAATGGCCCCATAAAGTCAATCCCCCAAACATCAAACAATTCTACTTCCAACATAGAATTTTGTGGCATCTGGTTTCTTTTGGAGATGTTTCTAGTCTATTGACATTTGTCGCATTCCTTTACTACGTCATGGGCATCCATGAACAAGGACAGCCAATACAACCCTGATTGGAGAACTTTGGCTGCGGTGCGGTCACCACTGAAATGCCCTCCATAATCCGAATTATGACATGCTTCGAGCACATTCCTCTGCTCATCTTCAGGAACACATCTTCTGACTAATCCATCCACCCCTCTTTTGTAGAGAAATGGATCATCCCGTAAGTAAAACCTGCAGTCATGAACAAACTTTTTTCTCTTGTTCGAATCAAAGTCGTCAGGTATGATACCCTCGACCAGATAATTTGCGTAATCTGCAAACCACGGAACCCCACTAATAACTAGGATGTGTTCATCAGCAAACTCATCCTTTATAGGGTGCTTGTCCTCATTCTCTTCAATCGGTGATAATCGCAATAGGTGATCAGCTACGGTGTTTTCACACCCTCTCTTATCCCGAATCTCCACATCGAATTTCTGGAGAAGTATGATCCATCTCAGGAGCCTGGGCTTTGATTCCTTCTTAGCAAAAAGATATTTTAAAGCAGCATGGTCAGTATAAACAATCACTTTGGAACCCAATAGATATTGCCTAAATTTATCAAAGGCGTACACCACAGCTAACAACTCCTTCTCGGTAGTTGCGTAATTCATTTGTGCAGGGTTCAAAACGTGACTAGCATAGTAAATAACATGCAACAGCTTCACTTTCCGCTGTCCCAACGCAGCCCCCACGGTGATGTCGCTGACATCACACATGATCTCAAACGGTAGAGACCAATCGGGGGCAATCACAATCAGTGCTGAAACTAATTTATTTTTCAGCTTTTCAAACGCGTTAGCACACTCCTCATTGAACACAAACGCTTTGTCCTTGACCAACAAGGAAGTCAACGGTTTAGCTATCTTGGAGAAATCTCTTATGAACCTACAGTAGAAACCCGCGTGGCCTAAGAAACTCTGAATACCTTTCTCGTTCACAGGTGGTGGTAACTTAGATATCACCTCCACTTTGGCTTGATCGACTTCGATCCCCTTGTGCGAGATCTTGTGACCAAGGACAATGCCCTCTCGTACCATAAAATGGAATTTTTCCCAGTTTAGGATCAAGTTACTTTCCTGACATCTTTGCAAAACAAGTGAAAGGTTAGTTAAACAATTATCAAACGACGAGCCAAAAATAGAAAAGTCATCCATGAAGACTTCTGTTGCGGTTAGAATATGATATCAAATTATTAATTAATTTGAATCGCATCTTTAGTTCACAACCGCTCTTTGATTTATCCGAAGGAAAAGGTCAAAAGAGGAAAAACCTAATTTTGCATCGTAAAGACAATGCGGGGAGAGATCTAGGTAAGGGATTGGTTAAGCTTAGGGAAGGTACTAGCACCCTAAACTTCTGTAGTACTCTACAGGAACCTTTTGTTTATTGTATGCTTTTTTTTTATTTTATTATCTGTTTTAATATATATTGAGATAAGGGATAGAGTGACCTAATGACCTAAGGGTTAGTCCTAAGTTTACTCGGCAAGACGTCGCATCTTGTGCCTACATATCCTGACGGGAATGGAATCAGAGTAATTGTAGTTCCCCTCGAAAGGGAGGTTAGAAACGTCTTGACTGTGGTCAAGGTTTCATTGGGGAGTAAGCGTTCATAAGGAAGCGCCTACGTGGAGTCTTGAAACTCCTATTTCTACGTTGAAATTGTTAATTGAAATTAGGGTTAAATTAAATATTCCACGGCGGGAAACCCTAAAATAGAGTACGGCGACTCTTTGACCTAATGCTAGGGTAAAGGGTATTTTCGTCCACGGCGGGACACCTAGGCGATTAGGGTTTTGAAATGGTCAAACGTTAGGGTTATTGACTCGGCGGTCAAACGGCTAGACCTAATCCTTCGGAAGGAACATAACGCTAAATCATGCAAAACATGGCAAAATATTATATGGCAGAAATAAAGTGCGGAAAGTAAAAAAAGCGTCGCGACGATCACTCGCGTAAATTACAAATCCCCAAAAAAATGCAAAATAAAATAAACCGCGACCATGGCCTCGCGTAATTACATCCATGGAAGAAATTACAAATATGATAACGAAATATTTAATTAATAATAATCGGAGACCGACTAAAACCTAGCGGAAAACAAATAGAGAACGTTAGTGAAAAAAAAGTTAGGCGGAAATCAATGACAAATAATAAAGCAATTAATAATGAAAGAAAGAAAAGGCATTTGGGAAATTTATTATTTTATTAATTTTGAAAAACTTTATTTTTAATTTTCTGAAAAAAGAAATTTAATCTTAATTTTGAAACAATGGTTTTTAATAAAAATGTTTTAGTTTTAATTTTTTTTAAAAAGGATTCAATTTAAATTTTTTTAAAAAAATAAGTTTTAGTTTTAATTTTTTTTATTATAAGAACTGAGTTTTAAAACAAGGTTTAACTAGCAAATATTTTTTAACTAAACTAACCATTTATTATGACATAATTACAATTTAAAGAAAATCAGAATAATAATAATAATAATAATAATAATAAGAAGAAAAATAAAAAAAGGGAAAAATAAAAAATATAAGGGGAAAAGTAGGCTTCACGCTGAAGCATTTCAGTCTTTAGGTTTTTAGAAACCCCATCTTCTTCTTCATCACGGTGGCGGCGTCGTTGCAGCTCCTTTGAGCTTTGCTCTATTCTTGCATGGCCGGAAACGATTTCTCTCCTTCTTCTTCGGTTTGTTCCACCTGAAAACAACAGAAAAACTTTGTTATTGACAAAAAGAACTGCTCACCTTGTTCGGGGTTCGAAGCGGTTCGCGGTGGTTTTGCGCCGTTTGGTGGATTTGCTGACGCTTTCCTCTTCTGATAAGTCGTGAGAACGGCCGCCGTTTTTCCTTTTGTGTGCTCTCCCCTTTTATCAAATGCAACTCATGTTTATATAGGTAACAAATTAGGGTTAACTCTAACCTAATGCCTATTTTAAAGTCCAACTTAAATAATTAGTCAAAACTAAAAAAACAAACTAAAACAAACTTAAAAGAATAAAATATTTTCTAATATTTTTAATTTTATGATTTTTTGATGTTTTTATGAATAATATGGAAAAAAGTGAAAAAATAATATTTTTTAAAAAATAATTTAAATAAAATACGAAAATAATAATTAAATAATAAAAAAAACTATTTTGTTATTTTTTTTATAAAAATAGAAAAGTTAGAATAAAAATAAAAGAAAAACAAAAAGTGAAGAAGGTGGGATTCGAACTCTCGACCTCTCACACTCACAACTCCTTACACACGGTCTCTTGCCAATTGTGCCATTTTATTCATTCAAAATAAAATGGCACTAGAAACTATGTAAAGGTAGGACAAATTTGGGGTGCAACAACTTCCATATGCTTCTCGAGCATATTAGCAAAAATAGAAGTCATGCATCTCTGAAACGTTGCTGGGGCATTACATAACTCAAATGGCATCCTTTTATAAGCAAAGACACCGTACGGGCATGTAAAAGTCGTCTTTTTCTTGATCCTCTGGTGCCACCGCAATTTGGTTGTACCCGGAGTACCCATCTAGAAAACAATAGTAGTCATGCCCAACCAATCTCTCTAACATCTGGTCAATGAATGGCAACGGAAAATGATCTTTTCTTGTGTCTAAATTTAGTCTCCTGTAATTAATGCACACCCTCCAACCCGTAACCATTCTAGTAGGTATCAACTCATTCTTTTCATTGGTTACCACAGTTGTACCTCCTTTCTTGGGCACCACATGAACAGGACTTACCCATGAACTGTCTGATATAGGATAGATAAGTCATGCGTCTAACAACTTCACGACTTCCTTTCTCACTACCTCCTTCATAACGGGGTTCAGTCCCCTTTGGGGCTGCACAACCGGTTTGTGGTCTTTTTCCATCAGAATTTTGTGCATGCAAACTGTAGGACTTATACCCTTGAGGTCTTCAATTTTCCACCCAATAGCACCTTTAAACTTTTTCAGAACCCCAATCAACTTGTCCTCTTGGACACTTTTCAAACTAGAGCTAATGATAGTGGGGCATTTTTCTTCAGTGTCGAGGAAGACATACTTGAGATTTTCAGGAAGTTGTTTTAACTTTGCATTTTTTTGCTTTTCTTCATCACCTTCCAACACTATAGGTTGCCTTAAGTCTTCCCAACGATGAGGTCGAGATCCTCTTTGAAAAGGTTGAGTCTCCAACATCTCTACCACTTCCATATCGCTACCATCAACATCTTTATCTTCCTTAAAGATTGACATGCTCAACACTCTCTCGAGAGGCAATTGGGTCACACACTCCAAATGTTCACTCTCTATCACTTGCTCTAGCACTTGCATGTTCCTACTTGTGCCAAAATCCTCTTTATGCTTCATGGTGTTCCTAACATCAATTTTTAACTCCTCGTCATAAACCTTCAAGGTAAGGGTGCCACCTTCCATATCTATCATGACTCTCCCGGTTTCCAAGAATGGTCGGCCTAAAATTAAAGGGATCTCTTCATCTTCAGGCATTTCAAGGATCACAAAATCAACCGGAAACACAAATTTATCTACTTTCTCAAGGACATCTTGAACTACTCCATAAGGCTGCTTAACCAAATGATCTGCAAATTGGAGAGTCATCCCAGCAGATTAATGAAACGCTGCGTTTAATATAATCTCAGAACTCCTTCAAACCTTTTCCTTCGCGCATGGTCATTGGATCTTCATCTGGTCAAAGGTCCTACCTTGATCCAAGGGCTCTAGGATCATCTTCAACCTTTTGAATCGCTGAACCTCGCGCGCAGCCATGGCCACCGCCGGTGGTTCTCCGGTCATCACTCCCAACCCTAATTCTCTCCACAGGCCTCCATTCCAAGAGGTCTCTACATGAATCTTACCCCAATTTTCCTCACGAATCCATTCATGCCCTTAATTCACTCTAAAACCTCAAGATTCACAAGAACGCAATCTCAACCGAAAATTGGAACAACCCTAATTGGTCGCTAATCTCCCAAATTATGATCCATAAACCTTCCTACTCCATTCTACTATGCATCTAACACAATAATTCCTCTTAATTCTACTTAATGTAAGTTGGAGATTGAAAGTTACTAACCTGAGAATTTCATGTGCACAGAGGTAGTAAACCTTCAAATCAAGCTTTCAAATGCTCCAGACTCCTTCAATGAATCAATTCAAAGCTTCTGTATGCAAAAGGAACACTTGAGGATGCTTGGATTATGGAAACCGAATTTGAGTTGCAGGTGAAAAAATCTGAGAGCAAGAACACTATTCAGCCACGAATTTGCCTTGATTATGATCTGAAATCATTCACTAGCATCCATGGAAGTGATTGCAATCAAGAAAATGGATGGAAAGTGAAGAAAATGGTGTAACCGAATTCAGTTGCAAGCAAGAAATTTTCAATCTCAATCTCTATTCTCTCCTTCAATTATCACCAACCCTCAATCTGAACCACCTCTATTCAATATATAGACCATGTATGGATGATCTAGAAAGCTCTAGATCCCTCTAATGAGAAATTCAATTTCTCATGTCATGGAAAGTTCATCTCATGGTGTGTTCATAACAGCTCATGTTGGCAGCTTGTACTCACCCTCATTCTCTTCCAATTTCTCTCCTAATGATATTTTGGATGTGTTTGGATTGAAAGGGACCTTGGTTATGCCTTGAATTTTGGTTTGGTACTTGTTACTTAAGATGTAAGTAACTACTTTTCAAAGCAAGTCCACAAATTAAACCTCAAGTCAAAATTTTGGCAATGTCAATGTTCTTAAAATGTGTTTTAGAATCAAAATGACATATTACATGCCTTGGTTTGGACATGTAGATCAAAAATCCCAATTTCCATCTTTGGTTCATTTGAAATTCATCCTTATTTTAAGCCATTTTTGTGATTTTGTGATTTTAAGCCTCTTGGTTAGCCTTAAAACATCATTTTGAACAAGTTTGATGTTGAGCATTTTCCCATTTGAAGCTTGGAAATAGGAGTTACGGCGTTATGATTGAAATGACCTATAATATACAAATGACCAAAATACCCTTAACTTGTCAAAGCCATAACTTGAGTTCTACAAATCCTATCAAGGACTTCTAGTACTCTCTAGAAAGATAATAGTATAAGGAACTACATTCATGTTGACCAAAAGTTCATAGGAATCATCCTTCTAGGGCAAACGTTTCATGAAAGTTGGACAACTTTCAAGCTCCAAATTCACATACCTCAGATGACCTGTAACTTGTCAAAGTCATAACTTGAGTTCTACAAATCCTATCAAGGACTTCTAGCACTCAAATTAAATCTAAGATCATGCTCTACAACATTCATGTTGGGGGTAAGATGAGATGACAATCACATCTTGAGCTAAACTGCCTTGAAGATAGGGGTCAAACTAGGGGATTTTACACTGTCAAGCCTTAGAAACCCTAGCTTGAAACTTCTCAAACTCTTCAATCATGATGAGTTGACCTTGGAATCATCCTTATAGCATCTCAATGCATCAATCCATGATCACATGGCTCTTGGGTCAAGTCTCAACTTTCCCCAAATCATCAGTTGACTTAGGGTTGACCCAGTCAAACCCTAGCTGCACCACTCATGGCTGAGGCTTCTCAATCTTGCACAATGACCTGTCTAGGCCTCAAAGTGATCTTCAACACTTCTCATGATCTCCCTCAAGACCTCATGTCTAACTTCATGGCTTCAGAATCATCTGATGGCTTTCCACAACTTTCAAGTTAGGAGACCTACACACTTGGCTTCAATCACTCTCTCTGAGGATCTTCCAACTTCTCTGACAAGGATATCAACCCTTGAACACTTGAATGACATTCTTAGCTTACTTCAAACTCTTGTGTAGCTCTTAATTGGTAATCATACCTCTTGATCTCCTGCATACATGTCCATGAAATGCAAATGATAATGCTAATGTGAATGAAATGAAACACAAGCTAGGTAAAGAAAAGTTGGTCAAATTTTGGGGTGCAACAGCTGCCCCTATTCAAACGGCTTGGACCCGACTGGGTGAGAAGCGAACGACTCTCAAAAAATCAGGGTAAAAGAAAGTTGAATACCAAAAAACCCAGAAATTTGCCATCTGCACAAGTACACGGTACTCTGATGGGAACAAATCTTCAGAAACTGAAATGATAGTTGCACGACAACTAGCTGGAGAATTGGTCACACGGTAACCGGTGAAATGTCTAATCTCAAATCTCCGTCAGGATGATCATCTGATTTCGCTGCAGATACTCGTCCTCAAGTCATCAAGGGATCACTAGTTACACGGTAACTGGCAATGCATAGCTGATATTGCTATCAGGCATTCTGCGGCACTGCTGCGGAAGAGTTTTTCGGGACTCATCAGGTCATTAGGAACTTTTCAACAATCAAGTTAATCATGCCATCGGGCATTCAAAGAAATTTTCGGGCGTCAGCCGGACTTCATCACTAAGTCGGGAATAGAATTCTCGGTCAATCATGAACCCATTGGGTATATCCAAACTTCTGCCATCAGGCACTCCGCATCAGCTGGGAGAACTGCTTCGTTAATACAGTTGGACTTCAATCATCAAGTCTTCAAGGAAATTTCAACTTCTCTGTTTAAAACCTGCTGGGGATGATACATCTCCGCTGGGGATTCTGGAGAACTATCAAGTAACTCTGCTTCGGGGATCCAGAAATCATTCTGGGTGAATCATCTCTGCTGAGGAAATCAAGAATCATCTTGGACAAATAACTCCGTCGGGAACTTCAAGAATCATTCTGAACCAATAACTCTGCGGGAGATTTCAGGAATCATCCTGAGCAAACACTCTGTCGGGGACTCTAAGCATCAACTTGAGCAGCCCTCTCTGGCGACTTCACCGGGGATTTTAAGAATCATCTTAAGCAAACCACTTCACTGAGGAGTTCAAGAATCATCTTGGGCAAATGACTTTGCTGGGGAATTCAAGAATCATCTTGATCAAACCATTCTGCGGAGGAACACCTGCAAAACAAGAACGGTAACGCCCTAGCTCATGTTTCGTATGCATATGCTTTGACAATGGCGCAATGCTCCACACGGTGGAAATGCTACGCGTTTTTTTGGGTAAATGCTATGAAATCATGCAAAAAGCTATGACCCCATCAGCTAAATAAATGCTGAAGGGAGAATCCTCCTGTCAAGGAGAAAGAACCACTCCGGTGGAGGAAGGAATCATCCTGCCGAGGAGAAGAAGTTACACCAATCTCCATTGGATTCCGCCTGGGGGAACGAACTTCAGTCGACTACTGCAGGGGAATAAAGCTCTCCGCGAACTTGAACCTGCTCATCTGGGTATTCAAACCACAAACTACTGAGGAAACGATATCAATCGCAGAAATAAACTGCGCGGCCTTCGCGACTTAACTTTCCTGGAGATAACGACTCCGGTGGGGAAATACAACATCAGCTATTCAACACTTTATTGGAGAAAACCAATCATGGCCCAAACGGCCTCCAAGGACTCGGCTCTCTTGGGGATCTGTAAACTCGGCTGGGGAAGAAGGAACCATCCTGCTTGCCGGGGAGAGTACGACTCTGGGGGGAATCTCAATTCCGCTGGAGACTTCAGTCTTGAACTATCAATTGCTGCACACTTCAGTATGTGACTCAGCTGGGGAGATGACATTCCTTCAGGATACATCTGGTTGGGGAGAGAATCTTCTCTGCTTGGGGAGACATATCAATGCCTACGATCTCATGTTCAAACTCCACGGGGAGGTGCCACTGAACCTGCCGGAGAGGAAGGAATCATCCTGATTGGGGGCGCATACGGCGTACTGCCTGGTATATGCTACACCTGCAACAACACAAACAAACAAGATACCCTTCTCAAAGGGACCTATCAAGGTTATCATCTTGTGACAATGTTCGAGTAATTCATTGTTTCAACAATCAGTGGCCTAGGCCAGTAAGTTTATGTATGCGCATTTTATCAAAAACATTGGCGTTCTTTCGCAAACAAAACAGATAGATGTTAACAGTCAAACAGCATTGTTGAATAGTATATATTTTATTGATAACGAACCCCTGAATGGGTGAAAATGTTTTACAACAGATGCAAGCTCCTAGGATGAGGAAGCTGTGCAAAAATAAAAACATAGATATACATCAGTATATATACAAATGTCGGCAATGAGGCGTAGACGAACACCATGAGTTGATCCCTCTATGACCCACTCGACTTCGATACTTCTCCGACGCCTCAGCTTCAGAAGAGATTGATTCAGATAAACGGCCCTCGGGTCTTCCAAACCATTAAACAATGAAAGTCCACACGCGGAGCGCAGTCATTTGCTTTTTCAAATCCCTAACTTTTGCCTGAATCGCCCTTTCGGGTTTTCGATTCACCGGGATACCCTTTTTTGCCAAAGTCGCCCATCTGGGTTTTCGACTTTGCGGGTGTACATTCTTTTCTTTATATCCCTAATTTTTGCCCGAACCTTTTTCCTTTTTTATGGTTCGCCGGGATGCCCCATTTTTGCCTGGATATTCTTTTTCTTTCCAGCGGGTCATTTTTTAAGCAAAGTATTTTTTAACTGCGTCCGTGTTCACCGGGGATGCAAAATCATCGCCATCCATCGTGGATAACAACAAGGCTCCTCCCGGGAAGACCTTGCTGACGACGTACGGACCTTCGTAATTAGGAGTCCACTTTCCCCGGTGATCGGAGTGTGGAGGAAGAATCTTCTTCAGGACGAGATCACCCGTCTGAAAGCTTCTAGGGCGCACCTTCTTATCATAAGCTTTCTTCATTCGGCTTTGGTACAGACGGCCATACGCAATCGATGCTAATCTCTTCTCGTCCATCAGGCTGAGTTGGTTTAGTCGGTTCTTAATCCATTCTGCCTCTTCGAGTTTCACATCAACCAAAACTCGCAAAGAAGGAATCTCAACTTCTAGCGGTAGGACAGCTTCCATACCGTACACCAGTGAGAAAGGAGTTGCCTCGGTTGATGTACGTACCGTTGTACGATAACCGTGCAGTGCAAATGGCAACATCTCGTGCCAATCCTTATAGGTCACAACCATCTTCTGCACAATCTTCTTGATGTTCTTATTGGCCGCTTCAACGGCGCCATTCATCTTCGGCCGGTAAGGAGATGAGTTGTGGTGCTCAATCTTGAAATTCTGGCACAGCTCCTTCATCATCTTGTTATTCAGGTTCGAACCATTATCAGTAATGATCCGCTCGGGAATTCCGTAACGACAGATGATGTCCCTCTTTATGAATTTAGCCACTACCTGCTTGGTCACATTAGCATACGAGGCTGCCTCCACCCACTTGGTGAAGTAGTCGATGTCTACTAGAATGAAGCGATGACCGTTAGATGCAGTAGGCTCGATCTTGCCTATCATGTCGATGCCCCACATGGAGAACAACCACGGGGAGGACATGACGTTCAACGGGCACGGCGGTACATGAATCTTATCAGCATAAATCTGGCATTTATGACATCTCTTCGCGAATTTAAAGCAATCTGATTCCATCGTCATCCAGTAATATCCTGCTCTTAGGATCTTTCTTATCTTAGCATGCCCGCCGGCGTGCGTACCAAATGTGCCTTCGTGGACTTCTTCCATGAGCATACTCGCCTCTTTCTCATCTACACATCAGAGTAGCACGAGATGGTGGTTTCTTTTATACAGGACTCCATCAGGATTGAGATAAAAGTTCCCCGATAGCCTCCTCAGAGTCTTCTTATCCTGGGTTGACGCCCCCGCAGAATACTCCTTAGTCATAAGGAAGGTCTGGATATCATGGAACCATGGCTTGCCATTAGAGGCTTCCTCGATCGCAAAGATGAATGCAGGTCTATCAAGACGAGAAAGGACAATTCTTGGAGCTTCATTCCAAAAATTGACTTTATACATCGAAGCCAATGTGGCTAAGGCATCAGCCATCTGATTTTCGGCTCTGGGCACATGATGGAGTTCCACTCGATCAAAGAACGAAAGCAGTCTTCTGGCATAGTTCATGTACGGCACCAAATTTGATTGACGAGTCTCCCACTCCCCTTTAATCTGGTTAATCACAAGTGTCGAGTCACCATATACATCTAGGTTCTTGATTCTCAAATCAATTGCCTCTTCTAGACCCATGATGCATGCTTCGTACTCCACTTCATTATTGGTGACCGGAAACGTCAGTCTCACGGTGAACGGGATGTGGGATCCCTGGGGAGTCGTGATGATCGCCCCAATGCCACTTCCGTAAGAATTAACCGCCCCGTCAAATATCAATTTCCATTGGGATTTCCTATCTGGCCCCTCGTCGGGCAACGGTTCATCGCAATCTTTTGCTTTGAGAAACATGATATCCTCATCAGGGAATTCAAATTTCATCGGCTGATAATCCTTGATCGGCTGTTCGGCCAGGTATTCAGACAATACGCTTCCCTTGATGGCCTTCTGGGAAACGTACTGAATGTCATATTCCGTCAACACCATTTTCCATCTGGCAATCCTGCCCGAAAGTGCTTGTTTCTCGAAGACGTACTTGATCGGATCCATCTTCGAAATTAGCATGGTCGTGTGATTGAGCATGTGTTGTCGTAAACGTTTGGCAGCCCAGGCTAATGCACAACACGTTTTCTCCAGCATCGAGTAGCGAGATTCACAGTCTGTGAACTTTTTACTCAAATGGCATGCTCCTTTCTGCCCGTCTCGTCGTGCTGACCGAGAACACACCCCATACTATTCTCAAGAACTGTCAAGTACATGATCAAGGGTCGTCCAGCCACTGGGGGTATCAAGATCGGAGGTTCCTGCAGAGACTGTTTTATCTTATCAAATTCCTTCTGGCAATCCTCGTTCCAGATAATCGCCTGATTTTTCTTTAGCAGTTTGAACATCGATTCACACGTGGCCGTGAGTTGAGAAATAAACCTTGCAATGTAGTTTATTCTGCCCAGGAAACCACGAACTTCTTTTTCTGTTTTTGGCACTGGCATCTCTTGTATCGCTTTTATCTTTGCAGGATCAACCTCGATACCTCTTTCGCTCACGATAAACCCCAGTAGTTTTCCAGACCGTACTCCGAAAGTACACTTGTTAGGATTCAGCCTCAACCTAAACTTCCTAAGCCTCTCAAAAAGCTTCAGCAAATTGACCAGATGTCCCTCCTCCGTTTGTGACTTCGCAATCATGTCATCAACATAGACCTCAATCTCATGATGAATCATGTCATGAAACAAAGTAACCATTGCTCGTTTGTAAGTGGCCCCTGCGTTCTTTAGACCGAAAGGCATTACCTTGTAGCAAAACGTTCCCCAAGGTGTAATAAACGTAGTTTTCTCCATGTCCTCTGGCGCCATCTCGATCTGGTTGTAGCCGGAGAAGCCATCCATGAACGAAAATACGAAGAACTGTGCTGTATTGTCAACCAACACATCAATATGGGGGAGCGGGAAATCATCTTTAGGGCTTGCCCTATTCAAATCTCGATAATCGACGCACATTCGTACCTTACTGTCCTTCTTCGGTACAGGCACTATGTTGGCGACCCACGGAGGGTAAGTGGTGACCGCTAAGAAGCCAGCATCAAGTTGTTTCTGCACTTCTTCTTTGATCTTAACAGCCATATCTGGTCGCGTCCTTCTAAGCTTCTGCTTAACGGGAGGAGAGTCTTCTCGCAGCGGCAAGTGGTGGACCACAATGTCAGTATCAAGTCCGGGCATATCCTCGTATGACCAAGCAAAGAGGTCACTATACTCTCTCAGCATCTCGACCAATCTCTGCTTGACATCACTCTGCAACGCAGCCCCTATCCTGACGTTCCTGACCAGTTCCTCAGAATCCAGATTCACGATCTCAATATCTTCTTCGTGAGGCAGAATAACTTTCTCTTCTTGTTTCAACAAGCGGGCCAACTCTTCGTGAAGGTCTTCGTCTTCATCAATCTCTTCTTCGGCTTGATAGATCGGGCAATCGAAGTCAAAGTGAGTCGTAGAAGGTCCAGATTCGATGTCATCTGCTATGTGGATCCTGCAATAACAAGGGTTAAGCTTAAGACAAGGATATGCAGGTTAGCACAAACCCCATTGCCATTTTGTTGTTTTTCAAAACAAATATAAAACAGGAATAACAGAGATCACAACATTTGAATGCGAAAGAACGCCTTTTGATTTATTAGTAAAATGCATGTATATAATCAAACAAGACCCTGACAATAAAACCATTATGCCCCGGGTAGGACATAGGGTTGTACAATGATTGGAGAAAGTAAATCATTACTCTTTGCCTGTCACCTGGATGGTATCCCTGATGGACCAGTTGTTGAGGCTCTCGCCTGGCTTGCTTGGCTGGATCCAAGAGTCTAGGTCGCAGTCACTGTCTTCGCCGTCTTCAGACACTGTGTTGACGCTTTCAAATATCACCCTGCCACTGGTAAACTGGATCGGCCCTTTACCTCGTGACGCACTGCTAGAAGAGGAGGCTCCAGCCGCAGGAGAGTACCCTAACCCAAATTTTTCTTGCTTGTTAGGTATCTCTAGAATTCGCCCCCAGCCTGGGGTAGATCCGGCTTGAACAACGGCCCGGGCTTCCTTGAAGGAAGAGAGAGTCATCTCTGTCTTCTCAGTGACTACAGGAGCTATGTTCTTGACTTTAACACTTCGAACGCCTGACATAGGGTTTCGTGGATTTCCCCATCCATCTCAACATACTTGAAGGACGACAAATGGCTCACCATTATGTCTTCCTCGCTAAACACAGTCACGATGCTACCTCCGACAGCATACTTGAGTTTCTGGTGCAACGTGGAGGTCACGGCGCCAGCCGAATGGATCTATGGGCGACCTAAAAGACAGCTGTAGGCAGGCATGATGTCCATAATGTAAAACACTGCGTCGAAAGTTTCCGGCCCAACTTGGATTGGTAGCGTTACCTCTCCAAAGACATGACGCTTGGTTCCATCGAAAGCCTTCACAACCAGATCACTGGGTGTGCAAATCAATCCTCGAGTATCTAACTTCATCAATGCCTTCTTCGCAAGAACATTGAGCGATGACCCTGTGTCCACCAACACATGAGACATAATCGTTCCCCTACACTCTATCGAGATGTGCAGGGCGCTGTTGTGGTTTCTTCCCTTCGGCGTCAGCTCCAGGTCAGTGAACCCTAACCCATTTCCAGCATTCACGTGGGCTACGATCCCTTCCAACTGGTTGACCGATATTTCCTGCGGTACATACGTGGCATTCAACACCTTTAACAGCGCGTTGCGATGTGCCTCAGAACACAGCAACAAATTCAGGATGGAAATTTTTGAGGGTGTTTGATGGAGATGCTCCACGATCTTATAGTCACTCTTTTTAATCAACCTCATAAATTCTTCAGTGTCTTTAACAAGTAAGTCCTTCTCCACCCCACGAGGGGTCTCTTCAACGACTTTACTCTTCCCTTTATCAGTTACGTCAACTTTTTCCGCCTTTTCCGCAACGATCTCGGGTGGAGCAAATACTCTTCCGCTGCGAGTAATTCCGCCAATGCCCATTAGGTTATCCACACACGACCCTGATGGTTTCAATTCCAACTTCTGTCCGTTGCAGTAGACATCTGCCCCATAATGCCACGGGACAGCATTGGTGCTTTCAAAAGGTATCGGCCCAGCCTTGGTGATAGTAATTGTGGGCGGCCTGGGTGCAGAAATAGTTATCGTCCGACGAGGGATGGTGATGGTGGCAACCTCATCATCTTGCTTCAGCATTACCTCTCCCGATCCGCTTTCGGCCCTTCGGCTAAACTGCAAGATTCCTTCGGTCATCAGACTTTGAATCCCCTCTATCAACTGTTCACATCCATCAGGACAAATCGCACAACCCATACACATCTCTCCACAGCCCGGGAAGTAGCCTCTTTTCATCAGCTTGGCTTTAACGAAGCTAAGCGGTGTCTTCAGATCTCTGACGTCAGTCTACAAATCCAAGCTCTCGTCTTCAATAATGGCATTTACTCCACCTCCCCTATGATTCGGCATAGGGTTCTTCGTGACATTCGACACATTATCTGAGAAGTTGATGATCTTAGCGTCCACCATATCCTACACCTTGTGCTTGAAGGCTTTGCAATTTTCTATTGTGTGGGCTGGTGCCCCTGAGTGAAATTCACAAGTTGCATTCACGTCATAACCTGGCGGAGGTGCCCCTGTCAAGGGAGCCAAGGTCCTCTTCTGGATTAGCTGTAATTGGAGCAGAGTCTGTAACAGCTGAGCATACAACATGGGCGGTGTCTCAAGGTGACGGCTCGACAGGGGTGCCCTGTTCTGATACTTTTTGTACCCTTGTTGATTCGGCTGCTGCTGCTGCTGTGGCTGTTGGACTGCCGAGATAGTTATGTTGGCCACCTGCTGATGCTGGCCCTTGCCTTTCCTTCGAGCGTTGGACACGACGCTCGTCTCTCCTTCCCTCCTTTTGCCACCATACGGTTTCTTTCCTCCTCCAGCTGAGGACAGATCACCTTGAATTTTCCCCAGTTTGATCCCATTTTCGACGTGCTCACCCGTGATAATAAGATCTGAGAAGCTTCCAGACATACTGCTGACCAATTTCTCATAATAAACCCCTGGGAGGGTGGCCACGAACATTTCAACAAGCTCGCGTTCAACCATCGGCGGCTGAACCCTAGCTGCCAACTCACGCCACCGCTGGGCGTATTCCTTGAACCCTTCGTTGTTCCTTTGTGACAGATTCTGCAGTTGGACCCGGTTCGGAGCCAAGTCACTGTTATATTGGTAGTGGTGCACAAATGCTTCAGCAAGTTCCCTCCACGTGCGCACACTGGTAGGTTCCAGACTCATGTACCATTCCAGGGAGGGCCCAGACAGACTATCTTGAAAGAAGTGCATCAGCAACTTCTCGTCCTCAGAATGAGCGGACATTTTCCGGTAATATGATCTCAAATGGACGCGAGGGCAGGTGGTGCCCTTGTACTTTTCAAAGTCGGGTACCTTGAACTTGGGAGGCACCTTGAAATCAGCAATCAGTCCTAACTTGGACATGTCAACACCCATGGTGTTCTGGTTCTCGAAAATCCTCATCTTGTCCTCGAGTACCTTAAACCTTAGTCGTGCTTCAGCAGTCAGCTCCCCTTCAGCACCTCTCTGTGAGAACACATCGTCTTGATGGTCTTCTAACCACGGATGAGGCCCAAACAGATTTCCAACACCCGCATTGCCGTTGCCCAGTCCAACATTGACGTTAGCTTCAAAATTCCCATTACCGACGCCAGTCGTATTACCGTTGAGCCCCATGTTAGCTATCACATTGCCGTTGGCATTGCCATTCCCCCCGGTCACGGGGACGCCATTCTGAGGAGTTTCAACGGGTGGAGGGGTTGGCACAGTCCCACCATGGAGTACCCCATTGCTGTCGACCCTTGAAATCAAAGGCTGAACCAAGGTTCTGAGCTGATCCTGGCCGTTGGCGACCGCTTGCATGAGCTCCATGAAGCGGTCCATCCTTTCTCGGAGTTCTTGAACGTCCATTTGCATTTGCTCCATAACTCGGGCTTGATTTGCTCTGGTCGGATAGCGGTGGATAGGTCTCTGATCAATCCTGAAACAACCTGTATACACAAAAGGGTTAGAAAAAACAACAAAGTGCTCGTTATGCAAATGCTTCATGCAAATGCAAACGTGTGTCTGTGCGTTGGGGAGATTCCCCCCCGATCCTAGTGCCTGAGTGCCAGTGCTGATAATAAGAAGTCCAAGTCCAGTCATGGAAATAACATCTCATATATAAAGAAAGCCCATCAAGGCAGTACACAACGTCACTGAGTACAAGCTGAATCAATAGTGTGACCTCAACCAACAAGCCTGGTGATGGTCAGCATACAACAATGATCAAAACAAAAGGATTACAAATAGTCAAGCACGGCCACGGGCGCGAAACTCTTCTAACAACCCCTTCGTTTCTGGATGATCAGGCCGAGTGAGCAACCCTTCAACGAGTAACACTCTCTGCATAATGGTGTATTGAAGACCTTCAACCGAATCATCCCATGCTCCTTCACCGAAACAATCTTCTAACTTTCGCTTCTTGGTTTCAAATATCAGCTTGCGCTCCTTCAGGTAGCAAGAGCCTTGTTGAGCTGGCTTTCAGCGGCATATCTGCGAGCGGTTTCTTCATCAAACCTCTTCTCACTAGCCTTCACCTGGGCTTTCAGCTTGGAGATCTGTTGCTTCAGCTTATCCTCCCGTTCCTTGCCGTTGGCTAGGGTGGCCTTCCAATGCTGATTAAACTTGGATATCCTCCGGTATGTTTCATCCAAGTGCTGCTTCTTAGTGGCCAGTACGTCATTGACAGCTTTGAAGTCTCGACCCATGCGCTCACGCTCAGCTATCTGCTTAGTCAAATTTGTCCCCAACTGGTTCACCAGCTCTGTCTGCCTCTTGAAAGAATGAACGGCTTCGCTTCTCTCGCTTCTGAGTTGAGCCAATTCTTTCTCCAGTTCTTCATTGGCCTTCTTCAGCTCGTCTCGCTCAGCTAACACCTGATTGTACTGTTGAATAGGCACGGTGGTAGGCTCTTCAATCACTGGAGGGCTTTCTGGCTTGGCAGGAGGAAACGGCATCCCTATAGTATCTGCTCTGGCTCTGATCCAAGTCACATATGGAGCGTAGGCCTGGCTATTACTCTTTCCCAGCAATGGTTTTCCGCGCTTACTGATACCATTCCAAGCGTGCTGAAGCTTAGATAACCTATCCCCCTCTAGAAGACCAGTGAGGTACAGAGATTCCTGCACCTCTTCATCCTTCGGCGGAGCTCTCAAAGCATAAGCAAACTGTCAGACCAGCAGAGATGGATTATAGTTTATACAACCCTTCCTGCATATCAAAGGTACATTCGGAAACCCGCTGCAGCTGAAGATAATCTCAGTACCCAATCTGTCTCGACCAAACCAGGCAATATCCTCCGCTGACAGACTCATCAAACGCTCGGGCCACTCAGCTGTGATTGTAGACGAAGCAAAGGGACCCTTCTTGGGTAGATGACTATCAAGCCATCTATAGAGTAGGGGCACACAGCACAAGACATTCTTGCCTCTTCTGTTCTCGTTTTTGTAGTGGATGGAATGGTAGACATCTCCTATCAAGGTAGGGACTGGATTCCCTGAAGCAAAGATGTGGAAGGCGTCGAAGTCCACAAAGTCAGGCATATTAGGGAATAGAATGATGCCATATATGCACAGAGCAAGGATGGCGTTGAACACGACCCAACATCCGTCTTTGGCGCACTGCTGAGCCTTTCTTACTAAGAACTGCAAGGAGAAGCCGGGAACCCTGTTCCAACTAGACAAGATCAATTCGGAGGCATCCAGATGAAGTGAAGGAGCTAGACTAGCCAGGTCAGGCTCGGCATCCATTTGAACAAAAGGCATCTGACTCTTGATAGGCACACCTAACAAATCAACATACTCCTCTAGTGTGGGTGCGAGAACAAAATCCTGGAAAGTAAAGCATCTCAACGGAGGATCGTAGAACTGCAGCAGGGCGTGCAACCCATTCAACTCAAACACAAAGCGTTTATGAACCAAACTAAGCAGTTTACCGTAAGAATTTCTGAACTCATCTCTCACAGAATCATCTGCTAAAGCAATCAAACCAGTCAGCTGAACAACATCAGGAGTGGGGAGCTTGTAAGCCACGGTCTTCCTCAGAGAACCCATAATAGCACAATGGACGACAAGAAAACCTGAATCGGGGGAAACGGTACCTGCAGCACAGACACACGTTAATGAAATGCAAATGAATATGCAAAGCGATGTAAAATGCAATCATGCAGCAGGAGATCAAGACGACTGGGCTGTTGAAGATATGAAGGTTCTGTATCAACAAAACCACAATACTGCTCTGTCGAGAACAACCAAATATCTGATGAGAAGAAAACCCAGATATCGGACCATAAATCTGCTCTGTCAAGAACAAACACACATCTGATAATAAGGACCTCTGTCACAGGACTATAACTCTGCTCTGTCAAGAACACATACACATCTGATAATAAGGACCTCTGATACAGGACCACAAATCTGCTCTGTCAAGAACAAACACACATCTGATAAGAAGGACCTCTGATACAGGACCAAAAATCTGCTCTGTCAAGAACAACATATACATCTGATGATGAGAGCCTCTGATACCAACAAAACTGATTCACTATCAAGAAAACCAGGTAATCTGAAGGTTAAGGTTTCCTGCAACAAACCCAACCTTGCTCACAGGTATGGACCTAAACTGACACAAGTTCGGCATCCTATGCGGTCCTCAGTGTCACAGACATTCAAGAGGGGTGATACGATACCCAGAAGGTGTGGCATCACCAGCTCCTGAAGCGACCTCACTCAGCTGAATTCCAAATGATCGGTCCCCAGAGTCGACAATCCTCCAAACCAACAACCCCTCAGGCCCAAAGGGCCGGAAAAGAAGTCAACCGGGAGAACCTCGTCTGAGCGTGGATTTCATGAGACACTAGTGCCTACAAAGCAAGCACGCGCCCACTAATTTCCACAACTAATGCTAGGTACACTCAAGCCTGGGTCTGGCTTCTCACTCATCAGAATGCCCCTCCCACAACAGCACAGATAATCATATCATACTGAAAATAAAGATGTGGGAAATAAAATGCGATAAACAAAGACAACCCAACAAGTAGTCATACAAGCGCTAGGACTGACTCTCGCAGGGGACGTTGGATCCCCAAACTGACTCGCATATGGGACATTGGATCCCAGGAAACTATCAAGTCCCCAGCAGAGTCGCCAGCTGTTGCTACCGCGAAAATAAGGTGTCGGCAAAACAGAAGAGTCGCCATGTTTTGTTATTTATCCCTCAGAGCGGGAAAGGAAACGATCGGAAAAACCTGACGAAAAGGGATAAGACAAGGTCATCGCAACCATTGTGTGGGTTCGGGAGTCGGTTACGCAAGGGGAAGGTATTAGCACCCCTCACGTCCATCGTACTCGATGGGATCCACGCTTGTCGTGCTTACTGGACGGGTTGGTTTTATCTATCTACCTATCAAGGCTGGCTTAAAAAGAAAAGAAAATGACTCGGCAAAGCGTCGCGCTTTATGCCTACGTATTCTCATTAGAGAATGAGAAATCAGAGTCAACGTAGTTCGACTAACTACGGGTTACGGGGAAGGTGGCTCGCCAATACATCAGTATTGTGCCTACGTACTCTTAACAGGCTTGAGAGATCAGAGCTTACGTAGTTCGGGATAATACGGATTACGGGGATTCAGATTCATCAGTTTTATCGAGTAGGGTTAACAAACAGTTCCAGCAGTTGGATGTACGCAGCTCGACCCTTGGAGACTTAGGCGTTACCGCTTGCGGTAGAACTAGGAGTTAACGACACTCTTTTCTTCAGAAAAGCTTCCTTTGAATTATGGGTCCACAGGGCAAAAAGGTTTGAAGTTTGTTTTCTGTCTTTTACGGAAGAACTGTTTTTTATGGATGTTTGCAAGCAATATCGCACTAGAGACTATGACCTGAGAGTGAATGCGTCGCATGTCACCCAAAGGGTGCCATACTAAACATCCAGACTATTGAAAAGAAACTCTCCAACAATCCTTTCTCAAGTAGCTTAAGGCTCGTAACGTACGACGTCAGTTAACCTTTATCACTGTATTTTAATTTGTTTTGAGATGAGAAGAGAGAATGAACAGGTTCAACTACGGGGAGACTATCAAGTCCTAATGTTGTCATGCTAAGGATTCATCCTATGGTTATGGTTTGAAACAGGGAACTCCTAGAAGTTATCATGCATAGGTTTCAACCTAAAGTTCTAATCATCACTTCCTTATCAAAGAAAGTGAGATTCCTAGGGGATCATGTCAATGGTAAACAGAAACAGATAAAGCATCAGCTTAAACAGTAAACAGCTGTAAAATGCATGCAATGCAGTGAGGGTGGAAGTGTGTGTGGGGCAGCAGCCTCCACAAGCTCATCTCAACCTCAAGCCAGATATGAATAACTGCAATCATACAGAAGAAATAACATGCTATCAAGCAAACACAATAACTGCAATCATACAGCAGAAAGACATGCTATCAAGCAAAATAATGAGCAACTGCAATCATACAGAAGAAATAACATGTTGTCAAGCAAACACAAACCACATAGGTAAGGGAGTTGGGCTTTACCGAATACCCGCAAGCAAAGCCACACAGTAAAAATACAAGCAGAGGGAGCAACTCAACCTCTAGTGCAATCATGCTCCTATCTAAACATGAACTTATTCTAATGCATCAAGCAAATCAAACAAGTCACATCAATACAATTGCACAGAAAGCCAACAGACAGGAAAGAAAGCGAACAACAGCTTCCACAGCTTCACAGCAAAGCTCTCCTCTGACAGCAGTTCAGTCATCAATCCTCAACCACCCTTTAAGGCTATCATCTTCAATAGCAAGTATCAACTTACTTCTCCAAGCTTCTAACACATCAAACATAAGTATCAACTTATTCTTTCTTCTTCAAGCTTCAGCTCTTCAGTAAATTCCACCTTCAGGCTTCACTCCTCATATCAAGTATCAACTTGACTCCTTCAGGCTCTCAATGTCTCAACATAAGTATCAACTCATCCTTTATTCCTCAAGCCTCAGCTCTTCACTCAATCTCAATTTGATCTTCTTCACAAGTGTCAACTTGTTCTTCTTGGTCTTCAAGCTTCAGCTCTCCCCTCTTTACAAGTATCAACTTGCTCCTCTTCATCTACAAGCTTCAGCTTCTCAGAGTAATCTTCAAACACAAAGAAGTATCAACTTCATCCTTCAATCTTCTTCAAGCAAAGAACTCCATCCTCTAACAAGGGAGAAAGATGCATCCATCAAGAGCAAAGTTTGGATGATTGGTAGTAGAGTGAAGACCAAAGGTCACCACTAAGCATCTTATCATCAGAGAAAGGGACCCTCAAAGGTTCTACCAACTTGTAAAGAGCCACACATCCTACCAAAGGAAGGATGAGGCCTTTACAAGGGGACCTTACATCATAGGGAAGAATTGAAGTGATCAACATCTTCCATGTTTATGAAGGAAGAGAATCTATCTAGAAGCTCTGCCTACAAACCCTAATCTTAACACCTAATCCACACTACACCAAAAGAGGGGAAGATCTTCACATCCAAGCTTCTCCAAGCAATCCATTGCATCTTCAACTTGTCTTCATCATCACCCAAGAGCAAGAGAGAGAAAACCCTAATCTAAGGGAACTAAAGAAGTCATTCTAGTTGAATTAGTGCATTAGAATCATCTAAAGTTAGCATCTAAACTAAAATCAAACAACAATAGAAAACTACCTTGTAAATTCCTACAAAAAGAAAGAATGGGATTAATTGAGTTATTTTTCCATTTTTTATGAATTAATCAAGAACCATGAATAAAATGAAAAATAAAAGAAAATCAAAATAAAATATTAAACGCGTGGTGTGGATAGCAAAAGAAATCAGTTCAATACCACAAACTGGGCCACAAAGGGGGTGTGATTATCAATTATTGCATAAAGCCCAAAACCAGCAGATTAATGAAACGCTGTGTTTCATATAATCTCAGAACTCCTTCACAACTTTTCCTTCGCGCATGGCCATTGGATCTTCATCTGGTCAAAGGTCCTACCTTGATCCAAGGGCTCTGGGATCATCTTCAACCTTTTGAATCTCTGAACCTCGCGCGCAGTCATGGCCACCGCAGGTGGTTCTCCGGTCATCACTCCCAACCCTAATTCTCTCCACAGGCCTCCATTCCAAGAGGTCTCTACATGAATCTTACCCCAATTTTCCTCACGAATCCATTCATGCCCTTAATTCACTCTAAAACCTCAAGATTCACAAGAACGCAATCTCAACCGAAAATTGGAACAACCCTAATTGGTCACTAATCTCCCAAATTATGATCCATAAACCTTCCTACTCCATTCTACTATGCATCTAACACAATAATTCCTCTTAATTCTACTTAATGTAAGCTGGAGATTGAAAGTTACTAACCTGAGAATTTCGTGTGCACAGAGGTAGTAAACCTTCAAATCAAGCTTTCAAATGCTCCAAACTCCTTCAATGAATCAATTCAAAGCTTCTGTATGCAAAAGGAACACTTGAGGATGCTTGGATTATGGAAACCGAATTTGAGTTGCAGGTGAAAAAATCTGAGAGCAAGAACACTATTCAGCCACGAATTTGCCTTGATTATGATCTGGAATCATTCACTAGCATCCATAGAAGTGATTGCAATCAAGAAAATGGTGTAACCGAATTCAGTTGCAAGCAAGAAATTTTCAATCTCAATCCCTATTCTCTCCTTCAATTATCACCAACCCTCAATCTGAACCACCTCTATTCAATATATAGGCCATGTATGGATGATCTAGAAAGCTCTAGATCCCTCTAATGAGAAATTCAATTTATCATGTCATGGAAAGTTCATCTCATGGTGTGTTCATAACAGCTCATGTTGGCAGCTTGTACTCACCCTTATTCTCTTCCAATTTCTCTCCTAATGGTATTTTGGATGTGTTTGGATTGAAAGGGACCTTGGTTATGCCTTGAATTTTGGTTTGGCACTTGTTACTTAAGATGTAAGTAACTACTTTTCAAAGCAAGTCCACAAATTAAACCTCAAGTCAAAATTGTGGCAATGTTAATGTTCTTAAAATTTGTTTTAGAATCAAAATGACATATTACATGCCTTGGTTTGGACATGTAGATCAAAAATCCCAATTTCCATCTTTGGTTCATTTGAAATTCATCCTTATTTTAAGCCATTTTTGTGATTTTGAGCTAAAAGAAATTCCAACCTCTCATGACCTATTGTTTAGCTTTAAAACATCATTTTGAACAAGTTTGATGTTGAGCATTTTCCCATTTGAAGCTTGGAAATAGGAGTTATGGCCTTATGATTGAAATGACCTATAATATACAAATGACCAAAATACACTTGACTTGTCAAAGCCATAACTTGAGTTCTACAAATCCTATCAAGGACTTCTAGTACTCTCTAGAAAGCTAATAGGATAAGGAACTACATTCATGTTTACCAAAAGTTCATAGGAATCATCCTTCTAGGGCAAAAGTTTCATGCAAGTTGGACAACTTTCAAGCTCCAAATTCACATACCTCAGATGACCTGTAACTTGTCAAAGTCATAACTTGAGTTCTACAAATCCTATCAAGGACTTCTAGCACTCAAATTAAAGCTAAGATCATGCTATATAACATTCATGTTAGGGGTAAGATGATATGACAATCACATATTGAGCTAAATTGCCTTGAAGATAGGGGTCAAACTAGGGGATTTTACACTGTCAAGCCTTAGAAACCCTAGCTTAAAACTTCTCAAACTCTTCAATCATGATGAGTTGACCTTGGAATCATCCTTATAGCATCTCAATTCATCAATCCATGATAACATGGCTCTTGGGTCAAGTCTCAACTTTCCCCAAATCATCAGTTGACTTAGGGTTGACCCAGTCAAATCCTAGCTGCACCACTCATGGCTGAGGCTTCTCAATCTTGCACAATGACCTGTCTAGGCCTCAAAGTGATCTTAAACACTTCTCATGAGCTCTCTCAAGACCTCAAGTCTAACTTCATGGCTTCAGAATCATCTGATGGATTTCCACAACTTTCAAGTTAGGACACCTACACACTTGGCTTCAATCACTCTCTCTGAGGATCTTCCAACTTCTCTGACAAGGATATCAACCCTTGAACACTTGAATGACATTCTTAGCTTACTTCAAACTCTTGTGTAGCTCTTAATTGGTAATCATACCTCTTGATCTCCTGCATACATGTCCATGAAATGTAAATGATAATGCTAATGTGAATGAAATGAAACACAAGCTAGGTAAAGAAAAGTTGGTCAAATTTTGGGGTGCAACAATCGGTTCAAAAGTTTTTTAGGCCCGAGTAGGGTTAACAAGTAGTTCTAGCAGTTGGTGTATGCAACTCGACCATTGGAGACTTAGGCATTACCGTTTATGGTAGAACTAAGAGTTAACAACACTCTTTTATCTGAAAAGATTTTCCTTAATTAAGATCCTGAAGGATGAAAAAGATTTGATGTGTTTTTGTGTTTTTTAGAGAAGAAGTGTTTTGAATTTGATTTGTAACTCATGTCACACTAGAGACTATGACCTAGGAGCGAATGCGTCGCATATCACCCAAAGGGTGTACACTAAACACTCTAGGTCATTAAAAGGAAGCTCCCCAATCACCATTTCCCAGGTAGCTTAAGGCTCGTAGCGTACAACACTTGTCATTCTTTAGTAGGTGTTTTATGAGTGTTTGAAGATGAGGAGAGAAAGGGCACACTAATGGGAGACTAACTCAATCCTAAAAGTTGTCATGCAAAAATGGACTTAGAGTTGGGATACAAAAGGGAACTATCTAATGTTAGCATGCTTGGATTGAACACCTAATGTCTCTCCTACTCCCATCCTAAACGGAGGGACTAAGAGCCTATGACGATCATGGCAAAAAGCACAAGAAAGCACCAAGTAAATTCAATCACAAGTAAAAGACGCAAACATGAAAATGCAACACTTAGAATGGTGGAAGGGAGTAAAAAAGTGTGGGGCAGCAGCCGCCACAAGCTCATCTTGACCTCAACAGCGATGCAAGAATGATGCAAACATGGACAGGAAAGTCAACAAGGTGAAAGCAAACAAACATTCAAAGAGTCATCACTTTGGACCACATACACAAATATGCATCCAAGTGGAAAATGAATACAAATATCGACAAAATCATGATCAACCAAACATAAACAGTGGCAAACCCCAAAATCATTTCATTCCTAATGCATCATATCAAGTTATGAAGATTCGAAGTGAAACGGTATGCGAACAATCAAACAAAGTAGCAAAACAGGCCTGCCAGCACAGTGTTAATCGGTTAACGCCCAGGGTTAATCGGTTAACACACTGTTAACGTTTGAAAATTTTGAAAATTTAAACTGGTTAATCGGTTAACCATATGCGTTAACCGATTAACACTTTGTTGACAGCAAAAAACAGCAAAGCAAAATCATTTTTCAACAGCTTATCCCTTCTCCAAACATGCCAATGATCACATAATTACTTAATCACAAAATTTAAACAGCAAATCATGATTCCAACAGCATATATACAGATCCAAACAGCATCAACACAGATCATATAAATCAAAATGCAGCAAATCAATCAAAAATGAAAATCATCATGATGAACATGCAATTAAGGTAAAACAGAATTCAGATCAAGAATTTCCAACCTACGAAGCGGAGATTTGCTTCGGTTGATGTTGATTTGCTGGAAATGAGTAGATCAAAGAAAGAAACCCGAAATACTTCAAGATCCAAGCTAATCCTTGTAGTAGAGATGGAGATCCTTCAAGATTAAGCCAAATTGCTTCAAATAATCACTTCTAGCTTCACTTCAAATTTCAGATCTGGATTTGCACGAAAATTGAATGAAGAAACTGATCCAATGAAGATGATATATGAAGGTTTAAGCTCAAGAATTAATGGATTCCAATGAAGAGTCAATTAATTCAATGGAGAAAGAGCTTTGGTGAGGGTTTTGGAAATGATGAAGCTTGAGAGAGAATTGGGAGAATTTTGAATTTGAAAATGGGAATTATGAGAGTTAGATTAGTGTGATTTGGAGTGAATCACTTAAGTACTCTTTTGGTTTAGATCCAAAGCAAGGTTTGGAGAGTGGATTGGAAAATTTGGAATGGAATTAGGAGTGGGATTTTGGAGGGAGTTGAATTAATTTGAAAACTAATCCAAATTTCAAAAATGGTTCTAGATCCTTCCCAAGTGTAAAAATGCATTTCAAAATGACCAAAATTGGACCCCAAACGGCTTTGCATTGAAAAATCACATTGTTGCACCCCAAAATTTGCCCAACACTTCTTTACCTAGCTTATGTTTCATTTCATTCACATTAGCATTATCATTTGCATTTCATTGACATGTGTGCAGGAGATCAAGAGGTATGATTACCAATTAAGGGCTACACAAGACTTTGAAGCTAGCTAAGAAGGTTATTCAAGTGTTCAAGGGTGGATATCCTTGTCAGAGAAGTTGAAAAATCCTCAGAGATAGTGGTTGAAGCCAAGAGTGGGTGCCTCCTAACTTGAGAGTTGTGGGGAGTCATCAGATGATTCTAAAGCCATGGAGATGTACTGGAGGTCTTTATAGAGCTCATGAGAAGTGTTGAAGATCACTTTGAGGCCTAGACAGGTCATTGTGCAAGATTAAGAAGGCTCAGCCATGAGTGGTGCAGCTAGGGTTTGACTGGGTCAACCCTAAGTCAACTGATGATTTGAAGAGGGTTAAGACCTAATTCAAGGGCCATGTGATCATGGATTGATACATTGAGATGTTATAAGGATGATTCCAAGGTCAACTCATCATGATTGAAGAGTTTGAGAAGATTCAAGCTAGGGCTTCTAAGGCTTGACAGTGTAAAATCCCCTAGTTTGACCCCTATCTTCAAGGCAGTTTAGCTCAAGATGTGATTGTCATCTAATCTTGCCCCCAACATGATTATTGTAGAGCATGGTCTTAGCTTTAATTTGAGTACTAGAATTCCTTGATAGGATTTGTAGAACTCAAGTTATGACTTTGACACGTTACAAGTCATCTGAGGAATGTGAATTTGGAGCTTGAAAGTTACCCAACTTGCATGACACTTTTGCCCTAGAAGGATGATTCCTATGAACTTTTGGTCAACATGAATGTTGTTCCTTATCCTCTTATATTTCTATAGAGTACTAAAATTACTTGATAGGATTTGTATAACTCAAGTTATGGCTTTGACAAGTCAAGGGTATTTTGGACATTTGGTGATTATAGGTCATTTGTGATCATAGGCCATTTTCACCAACTTAGAGGCCTCAAATGAAGTTTTGTTCAACTAGAAAGTTGCTAAAAATGGGATTTTAAACTTGACAATGCATCAAGGAGGCATTGAAATGGCTCAAGGAGATACTTGGTTCAAGAAATTTTGAAAAAAGAAGAATTAAAGATCATTAAAAAGACCAAATTTGTGATTCTTCATTCCAAGGCCAAAATAAGACATGTAATATGTCATTTTGATCAGAAATGACATTTTAAAGACAATGGCAATAGCACTTTTCTCATTTGAGGTCAAAATCCAAGAGTTGCATTTGCTTGCTTAAGACATAAGTTACATTTGCCAAACTACACACAAATGCAAAACCAAGGTGCTAACACATTCAAACACACTCAGAATCTCATGTGGAGAGAATTTGAACCAAGAGCATGGTGTTGTACAAGCTATAACCTGAAATGGTATGAGGATGGCATGAGATGACATTTTCCATGACATGAGATATTGAAATTCTCCTTAGATGGATCCAGAAGCTTCTAGATCATTCATTCATGTCCTATATATAATTTTGAAGTGGTTCATAACAGAGGTTGGTGAGAATTGAGAGGAGAGAGAGATTTCATTTTGAATTTGCACATTGCAAATCAAAATCGGTTACATCAATTGAGGCCATTTCAATCCAAGTTCTTGATCTCAGTAGCTTCCATTTGTGTTGGTGATCAATTCCAGATCAAATTCAAGGCAAAACTGTGGAAGAATCGTGAGTTGGCAATTGGAGTTTGAAGCTTGCAACTCAGAATTGAATTCAAGGATCCACGAAGTTTCAACTCTTTTCTTTGCATACAGAAGGTTGATTGGATGCTAGTGAAGGAATCTGGAGATTACTGAGGGTTGATTTGAAGATTTTACCACTCTGTTCATCAAGAATTTGCAGGTATGTACTTTTCATCGTGCAGCTTAATTTAAGTAGAATCTTTAGGTTTTGTTAGGTTAGAATCATTGTAGATTGGTGTAGGAAGCTTTTTGATAACAGTTGGTATGGATTAGTGACAATTTAAGGTTTATGCAATTTTCGGTTGAGATTGCTATTCTTGGATTCTTGAGTTTTTAGAACGATTGAATAGTATAGGTGGATTCCTTGTGAAATTTGGGACAAGATTCATGTAGAAACCATGTGGAATGGAGGCCTGTAGAGAGAGTTAGGGTTGGATGAGGCTGACCGGAAAAGTCACCGGCGGTGACCTTCGCGCGCGTAGGTGGAGGAAGTTTCAGAAATTTAAAATGAAGAAGACAACCTCATAGCCGTTAGATCTGGGGTGAGACTTTGACCAGGTGAGGATCCAAGGGCCACGAGTGGTTTTAATTTTGTGAAGGATTCTGAGTTGGGTGAAACGCTGCGTTTCACTTGTGAGAGGCGTGCATCCAAGGGAATGTGGGTTCGAAACTGGTTGTACATTGTTTTATTTTGTTTCAGTTTGATAATTGGAGAAGAATTGGCACCTGGGCTTTGGACTGGTTGATACCAACACCCCCCTTTTGGGCCCAGCATTGAATTTAACTGGAAATTCTTGCTATTTACCATACACGCTTACCATTTTCTTTTAATTTTCATTTATTTTCATGATTTTGCATAGTTTAGTAACTAATTCATGAAAAATTGAAAAATGACTCAATTAATTTCATTCTTTTTCCATGGATTCATGATTGAATCTAGTTTTTTTTAGATAAAAAATATTAATATTCCATGCATTTTTTATTTTATTAGCATTTGTTGAATTTTAATTGATATTAAAATAATCATGGTTGATACTTGGTTTTGTTGAATTTGGTTTGATCATTTGATGATGATTCTTGCCTTGATTTTTTGTGTGTAGCTAGCATAGATATGCATGTTTCCCCTAGATTTTTGTCACATTTTTGTGATGAATGTAAGTGGTAGTTTTAAGTTGAAACTTTAGGAGCTTCATTTTTAGGGTTTATGGTTAGTACCTGATGATTTAGGTTTTATATCTAGAACTTGGTGGATGACTCAACCTATGAATTTTGTATGGTAGATTCATGATTGAATTAGGGTCCCATAGTTATTTTTGTAGGATTTTAAAATTGGTTTTATTATTTTAGTTAGAATTAACTTTAATACTAGGTTTTAGGTGATCCTAGCTTGCTAGTGCAACTAGATTGACTTCTTTAGTTCCCTTAGATTAGGGTTTTGGCATTGTTTGCTCTTGGATGATGTTGAAGACAAGCTTGAGGATGCATTGGAGTTCTTGAAGAAGCTTGGATGTGAAGATCTTCCCTTCTTTTGTTGTAGTGTTGATTAGGTGTTAAGATTAGGGTTTGTAGGCAGAGCTTCTAGATAGATTCTCTTATTTCATAAACATGGAAGATGTTGATCACTTCCATTCTTACCTATGATGTAAGGTCCCCTTGTAAAGGCCTTATCCCTCCTTTGGTAGGATGTGTGGTTCTTTACAAGCTGGTAGAACCTTTGAGGGTCCCTTTCTATGATGATAGGATGCTTAGTGATGACCTTTGGTCCTCACTCTGCTACCAATTATCCAAACTTTGCTCTTGTTAGATGAATCTTTCTCCCTTGCTAGAGGATGGAGTTCCTTGCTTGAAGAAGATTGAAGAGGCTAGAAGTTGATACTTCTCTGTGTTTGAAGACTGCCATTGAAGCTGAAGCTTGAAGATTAGGAAGAGCAAGTTGATACTTGTAAGGAAGAAGGAGCTGAAGCTTGAAGAAGAAAAGGAACAAGTTGACACTTGTGAAGAGAATCCATTGGAGATTGAATGAAGAAGCTGAAGCTTGAAGTTGGGGAACAAGTTGATACTTGCAGTTAGGATTGAAGCCTGAAGGTGGAGTTCACTTTGAAGCTGAGGCCTGAAGAAGTTAGAGAACAAGTTGATACTTGTGTTTGATGTATTAGAAGCCTGAGGAAGCAAGTTGACACTTGCTATGGAAGATGATAGCCTTAAAGAACAGTTGAAAACTAAGGACTGAACTGCTGTCAGAGGAGCTTTGCTTTGAGGCTGTGGAAGCTGTTGATCTGCTTTCTTTCCTGTCTGTTTGCTTTCTGTGCAACTGTATTGATGTGACTTGTTTGATTTGCTTGATGCATTAGAATAAGTTCATATTTAGATTGATATCAGCTAGGAGCATGATTGCACTAGAGAGTGAGCTGCTCCCTCTGCTTGTACTTTTACTATATAGCTTTGCTTGCGGGTATTCGGTAGAGCCCTGCTCCCTTGCCTATGTGGTTTGAGTTTGCTTGATAGCATGTTATTCTTTCCTCTGTATGATTGCAGTTTGTATCTTACTTGATAGCATGTCTTTCCTCTGTATGATTACAGTCACTTATGTTTTTCTTGATAGCATGTTATCCTCTGTATGATTGCAGTTAATCATATCTGGCTTGAGGTTGAGATGAGCTTGTGGAGGCTGATGCCCCACACACCTTTCCTCCCTCACTTGCATTGCATGCATTTTACAGTCGCTTACTGTTTACTGTTAAGCGGATGCTTTATCTGTTTATGTTTATCATTGACATGATCCCCTAGGAATCTCACTTCCTTTGATAAGGAAGTGATGATAGAACTTTAGGTTGAAACCTATGCATGATAACTTTTAGGAGTTCCCTGTTTCAAACCTCAACCATAGGATGAATCCTTGGCATGACAATATTAGGACTTGATAGTCTCCCCGTAGTTGTCCCTCTTTCTTCTCATCTCAAAACAAATCAAAATACAATAATAAAGGTGAAATGACGTCGTACGTTACGAGCCTTAAGCTACATGAGAAAGGGTTGTTGGAGAGTTTCTTTTCAACAACTTGGATGTTTAGTATGGTCCCCTTAGGGTGACATGCGACGCATTCACTCTCAGGTCATAGTCTCTAGTGCGATATTGGTTACAAACACCCATAAAAAACAGTTCTTTCGTAAAAGACAGAAAAAAAAACTTCAAACCTTTTTGCCCCGTGGGCCCATGATTCAAAGGAAGCTTTTCTGAAGAAAAGAGTGTCGTTAACTCCCAGTTCTACCGTAAACGGTAACACATAAGTCTCCAAGGGTCGAGCTGTGTACACCAAACTGATGGAACTGTTTGTTAACCCTACTCGATAAAATAGATAAATCTGAACCCCCGTAATCCGTATTATCCTGAACTACGTAAGCTCTGATCTCTCATACCTGTTGAGAGTACGTAGGCACAATACTGATGTATTGGCGAGCCACCTTCCCATATCCCGTAGTTAGTCGAACTACGTTGACTCTGATTTCTCATTCTCTAATGAGAATACGTAGGCATAAAGTGCGACGCTTTGCTGAGTCATTTTGTTTTCTTTTTAAGCCAGCCTTGATAGGTAGATAGATAAAACCAACCCATCAGATAAACACAACAAGCATGGATCCCATCGAGTACGATGGACGTGAGGGGTGCTAATACCTTCCCCTTGCATAACCGACTCCCGAACCCATACAACGGTTGCGATGACCTTATCTTATAGCTTTTCGTCAGGTTTTCCCGATCGTTTCCTTTCCCGTTCTGAGGGATAAATAACGAAAGATGGCGACTCTTCTGTTTTCCCGGCACCTTATTTTCACAGTAGCGACAGCTGACGACTCTGCTGGGGACTTGATAGTTTCCTGGGATCCAACGTCCCTTATGCGAGTCAGTTTGGGGATCCAACATCCCTTGCGAGAGTCAGTCCTAGCGCTTGTATGATTACTTGTTGGGCTGTGTTTGTTTATCGCATTTTATTTCCCGCATTTTATTTTCAGTATGATATGATTATCTATGCTGTTGTGGGAGGGGCATTCTGATGAGTGAGAAGCCAGACCCAGGCTTGAGTGTACTTAGCATTAGTTGTGGAAATTAATGGGCGCGTGCTTGCTTTGCAGGCACTAGTGTCTCATGAAATCCACGCTCAGACGAGGTTCTCCTGGTTGACTTCTTTTCTGGCCCTTTGGGCCTGAAGGGTTGTTGGTTTGGAGGATTGTCGACTCTGGGGACCGATCATTTGGAATTCAGTTGAGTGAGGCCGCTTCATGAGACGGTGATGCCACACCTTCTAGGTATCGTATCACCCCTCCTGAATGTCTGTGACGCTGATGACCGCATAGGATGCCGAACTTGTGTCAGTATAGGTCCATACCTGTGAGCAGGGCTGGGTTTGTTGCAGGAAACCTTAACCATTAGACTACCTAGTTTTCTTGATAGTAAATCAGTTTTGTTGGTATCAGAGGTTCTCATCATCAGATATATGATTGTTCTTGATAGAGCAGATTTATGGTCCTGTATCAGAGACCCTCATCATCAGATGTATATGTGTTCTTGACAGAGCAGAGTGTGGTCCTGTATCAGAGGTCCTTGTCTTCAGATATGTGTGTTCTTGATAGAGCAGATTTATGGTCTGATATCGGGGTTTTCTTCTTATCAGAGATAGTGGTTGTTCTTGACAAAGCAGTATTGTGGTTTTGTTGAGCAGAATCTTCATCTCTTCAACAGCACAGTTGTCTTGATCTCCTGCTGCATGATTGCATTTTACATTGCTTTGCATACTCATTTGCATTTCATTAACGTGTGTCTGTGTTGCAGGTACCATTTCCCCCGATTCAGGTTTTCTTGCCTTCTCTTGTGCTACTATGGGTTCTCTGAGGAAGACCATGGCCTACAAGCTCCCCATTCCTGATGTTGCTCAGCTGACTGGTTTGATTGCTTTGGCAGATGATTCTATGAGAGATGAATTCAAAAAGGCTTATGGGAAACTGCTCAGCTTGGTTCGTAAACCTTCTGTGTTTGAGTTGAATGGGTTGCACGCCTTGCTGCAATTCTACGATCCTCCTTTGAGATGCTTTACTTTCCAAGACTTTGTTCTCGCACCCACACTAGAGGAGTATGCTGATTTGTTAGGTGTGCCTATCGAGAGTCATATGCCCTTTGTTCATATGGATGCTGAGCCTAATCTGGCTAGTCTAGCTCTTTTACTTCATCTGGATGCCTCAGAGTTGGTTTTGTCTAGTTGGAACAGGGTTCCCGGTTTCTCCTTGTAGTTCTTAGTGGGAAAGGCCCATCAGTGTGCCAAAGATGGATGTTGGATCGTGTTCAATGCCATCCTCGCTCTGTGCATATATGGCATCATTCTGTTCCCCAATATGCCCGACTTTGTGGACTTTGACGCCTTTTACATATTTGCATCAGGGAATTCAGTCCCTACCTTGATAGGAGATGTCTACCATTCTGTCCACTACAAAAACGAGAATAGAAGTGGTAAGAATGTCTCGTGCTGTGTACCCCTACTCTACAGATGGCTTGATAGCCACCTACCCAAGAAGGGTCCCTTTGCTTCGTCCGCAGCCACAGCTGAGTGGTCTGAGCGTTTGATGAGTCTGTCAGCGGAGGATATTGCCTGGTTTGATAGAGATAGGTTGGTTACTGAGATCATCTTTAGCTGCAGTGGGTTTCCGAATGTGCCTTTGATAGGCAGGAAGGGTTGTATCAACTATAATCCATCTCTGCTGGTCCGACAGTTTGCTTATGCTTTGAGAGCTCCGCCGAGGGATGAAGAGGTGCAGGAATCTCTGTACCTCACTGGTCTTCTAGAGGGGGATATGTTATCTAAGCTTCAGCATGCTTGGAATGGTATCTGTAAGCGGGGAAAGCTGTCGTTGGGAAAAAGTAATATCCAAGCCTACGCTCCATATGTGACCTGGATCAGAGCCAGAGCAGATATTATAGGGATGTCGTTTCCTCCTGCCAAGCCAGAAAGCCCTCCAGTGGTTGAAGAGCCTACCACCGTGCCTATTCAGCAGCATAATCAGGTGTTAGCTGAAAGAGATGAGCTGAAGAAGGCAAATGAAGAACTGGAGAAAGAATTGGCTCAACTCAGAAGCGAGAAAAACGAAGTCGTCCATTCCTTCAAGAGGAAAACAGAGCTGGTGAACCAGTTAGGGACGGATTTGACTAAGCAGATGGCTGAGCGTGAGCGCTTGGGTCGGGACCTCAAAGCTGTCAATGACGTACTGGCCACTAAGAAGCAGCACTTGGATGAAGCGTACCGGAGGATATCCAAGTTTAATCAGCATTGGAAGGCCACCCTAGCCAACGACAAGGAACGGGAGGATAAACTGAAGCAGCAGATCTCCAAGTTGAAAGCCCAGGTGAAGGCTAGTGAGAAGAGGCTTGATGAAGAAACCGCTCGCAGATATGCCGCTGAAGGCCTGCTCAACAAGGCTCTTGCTAACTTGAAGGAGCACAAACTGACGTTTGAATCCAAGAAGCGAAAGCTAGAAGATGGTTTCGGCGAAGGAGCATGGGAAGACTCAGTTGAAGGTCTTCAGTACACTATTACGCAGAGGGAGTTACTCGTCAAAGGGTTGCTCACTCAGCCTGATCATCCAGAAACGAGGAATCTATTAGAAGAGTTTCGACCCCGTGGTCGTACTTGACTGTATTTGTAATCCTTTGTTTTTGTTGTATGCTGACCATCACCAGGCTTGTTGGTCGAGGTCATGCTATTGATTCTACTTGTATCCAGTGACGTTGTGTACCGCCTTGATGGGCTTTCTTTATATATGAGATGTTATTTCCATGACTGGACTTGGACTTCTTATTATCAGCACTGGCACTCAGGCACTAGGATTGAGGGAGAAATCTCCCTAACACACAGACACACGTTTGCATGTGCATGAAGCATTTGCATAACGAGCACTTTGCCGTTTTTCTAACCCTTTTGTGTATACAAGTTGTTTCAGGTTGTTCCAGGATTGATCAAAGACCAATCCACCGCTATCCGACCAGAGCAAATCAAGCTAGAGCTATGGAGCAAGTGCAGACTGACGTTCAGGAACTCCGAGAGAGGATGAACCGCTTCATGGAGCTCATGCAAGTGGTTGCCAACGGCCAGGACCAGCTCAGAACTTTGGTCCAGCCTCTGATTTCAAGGGTTGATTGCAATGGTGTACTCCATGGTGAGACTGTTCCAACTCCTCCACCTGTTGAAACTCCTCAGAACGGCATCCCCGTGACCGGGGGGAATGGTAGTGGCAACGACAATGTGATCGCTAACATGAGGCTCAACGGCAATACGACTGGCGTCGGTAATGGGAATTTTGAAGCTAATGTCAATGTTGGGCTGGGCAACGGCAACACAGGTGTTGGGAATCTGTATGGGCCTCATCCATGGTTAGAAGACCGTCAAGAATATTTATTCTCCCAAAAGGGTGCTGAAGGAGAGTTGACTGCTGAAGCACGTCTGAGGTTTAAGGCACTCGAGGACAAGATGAGGAATTTCGAGAACCTGAACACTATGGGTGTCGACATGTCCAAATTGGGATTGATTGCTGATTTCAAGGTGCCTCCCAAGTTCAAGGTACCCGACTTTGAGAAGTACAAGGGAACCACTTGCCCTCGCGTCCACCTGAGATCATACTACCGGAAAATGTCCGCTCACTCTGAAGACGAGAAGCTGCTGATGCACTTCTTTCAGGATAGCTTGTCCGGGCCATCCCTGGAATGGTACATGAGTCTGGAACCTACCAGTGTGCGCACGTGGAAGGAACTTGCTAAAGCATTCGTGCACCATTATCAGTATAACAGTGATTTGGCTCCGAACCGAGTTCAACTGTAGAACTTGGCGCAGAGGAACAACGAAGGGTTCAAAGAATACGCCCAGCGGTGGCGTGAATTGGCAGCTAGAGTTCAACCGCTGATGGTTGAACAGGAGCTTGTGGAAATGTTTGTAGCCACCCTCCTAAGGGTTTATTACGAGAAATTGGTCAGCGGTATGTCTGGAAGTTTCTCGGATCTCATCATCACCGGCGAGCACGTTGAAAATGGGATCAAACTGGGGAAAATTCAAGGTGATCTGTCCTTAGCTGGAGGAGGAAAGAAACCGTATGGTGGCAAAAGGCGAGAAGGAGAGACGAGCGTCGTGTCTAACGCTCGAAGGAAAGGCAAGGGCCAGCACCAGCAGGTGGCCAGCATAACCATCCCCGCTGTCCAACAACCCTAGCCACAGCAGCAACAGCGGCAACAGCCGAATCAACAAGGGTACAGAAAGTATCAGAACAGGGCACCTCTGTCGAGTCGTCACCTTGAGACACCGCCCATGTCTTATGCTCAACTGTTACAAACTCTGCTTCAGTTACAGTTAATCCAGAAGAGAACCATGGCTCCCTTGATAGGGGCACCTCCGCCAGGTTATGATGCGAATGCAACTTGTGAGTTTCACTCGGGGGCACCGGGCCACACGATAGAAAACTGCAAGGCCTTCAAGCACAAGGTACAGGATATGGTGGATGCTAAGGTCATCAACTTCTTAGATAATGTGCCAAATGTCACGAAGAACCCTATGCTGAATCATAGGGGAGGTGGGGTAAATGCCATTATTGAAGACGAGAGCTTGAATTTGTTGACTGACGTCAAAGATCTGAAGACACCGCTTAGCTTCGTTAAAGCCAAGCTGATGAAGAGAGGTTTCTTCCCAGGTTGTGGAGAACTGTGTATGGGCTGTGCGACTAGTTCTGATGGATGTGAACAGTTGATAGAAGGGATTCAGAGTCTGATGACCAAAGGAATCTTGCAGTTTAGCTGAAGGGCCGAAAGTAGATCTGGAGAGGTAATGCTGAAGCAAGATGATGAGGTTGCCACCATCACCATCCCTCGCCGGACGATAACCATTTCTGCACCCAGACCGTCCATGATTACCATCACCAAGGTTGGGCCAATACCTTTTGAAAGCACCAATGCTGTCCCATGGCATTATGGGGCAGACGTCTACTGCAACGGACAGAAGTTGGAACTGGAACCATCTGGGTCGTCTGTGGATAACCTAGTGGGCATTGGCGGAATCATGCGCAGCGGAAGAGTATTTGCTCCACCTGAGATTGTGGCGGACAAAGCGGACAAAGCTGAAGTAACTGATAAGGGAAAGAGTAAAGTCATTGAGGAAACCCCTCGTGGGGTAGAGAAGGACTTACTTGTAAAGGACGCTGAAGAGTTTATGAGGTTGATTAAGAAGAGTGACTACAAGATCGTGGATCATCTCCATCAAACGCCTTCGAAAATTTCCATCCTGAATTTGTTGTTGTGTTCTGAGACACATCGCAACGCGCTGCTAAAGGTTTTGAATGCCACGTATGTACCACAGGAAATATCGGTCAACCAGTTGGAAGGGGTCGTAGCCCACGTGAATGCTGGAAACGGGTTAGGGTTCACTGACCTGGAGCTGACGCCGAAGGGAAGAAACCACAACAGTTCCCTGCACATCTCGATAGAGTGTAGGGGAACGATTATGTCTCACGTGTTGGTGGACACGGGGTCGTCACTCAATGTTCTTCCGAAGAAAGCATTGATGAAGTTAGATACTCGAGGATTGATTTGCACACCCAGTGATCTGGTTGAGAAAGCGTTCGATGGAACCAAACGTCATGTTTTTGGAGAGGTAACGTTGCCGATCCAAGTCGGGCCGGAAACTTTCGACGTAGTCTTTTACATCATGGACATCATGCCTGCCTACAGTTGTCTCTTAGGCCGGCCATGGATCCACTCTGCTGGCGCCGTGGCCTCCACGTTGCACCAGAAGCTCAAGTATGCTGTCGGAGGTAGCATTGTAAATGTTTGTGGCGAGGAAGACATAATGGTGAGCCATTTGTCTTCCTTCAAGTATGTTGAGATGGACGGGGAAATCCACGAAACCCTATGCCAGGCGTTCGAAGCTGTTAAAGTCAAGAACGTAGCTCCTGTAATCACTGAGAAACCAGAGATGACTCTCTCTTCCTTCAAGGAAGCCCGGGCCGCTATTCAGGCCGGATCTACCCCAGGTCGGGGGCAGATTCTAGAAATACCTAACAAACAGGACAAGTTTGGGTTAGGATACTCTCCTACAGCTGAAGCCTCCTCTTCTCGCAGTGCGCCGCGAGGTAAAGGGCCGATCCAGTTCACCAGTGGCGGCGTGATATTTGAAAGTGTCAACGCAGTGTCTGAAGACGGCGAAGACAACGAATGCGACCTGGACTCTTGGATCCAGCCAAGCAAACCAGGCGAGAGCCTCACCAACTGGTCCATCAGGGATATCATCCAAGTGACAGGCAAAGAGTAATGATTTACTTTCTCCAATTATTGTACAACCCTATGTCCTACCCGGGGCATGGTGGTTTTATTGTCAGGGCCTTGTTTGATTATGTACATGCATTTTATCAATAAATCAAAAGGCGTTTTTCTTTGCATTCAAATATTGTGATCTCTGTTATTCCTGTTTTATATTTGTTTTGAAAAACAATAAAATGGCAATGGGGTTTGTGCTAACCTGCGTATCCTTGTTTTAAGCTTAACCCTTGTTATTGCAGGATCCACATAGCAGATGACATCGACTCTGGACCTTCTACGACTCACTTCGACTTCGATTGCCCGATCTATCAAGCCGAAGAAGTGATTGATGAAGACGAAGACCTTCCCGAAGAGTTGGCCCGCTTGTTGAAACAAGAAGAGAAAGTTATTCTGCCTCATGAGGAAGAGATTGAGATTGTGAATCTGGGTTCTGAGGAACTGGTCAGGAACGTCAAGATAGGGGCTGCATTGCAGAGTGATGTCAAGCAGAGATTGGTCGAGATGCTGAGAGAGTATAGTGACATCTTTGCTTGGTCATACGAAGATATTCCCGGACTTGACACTGGCATCGTGGTCCATCACTTGCCGCTGAGAGAAGATTGTCCTCCCGTTAAGCAGAAGCTTAGGAGGACACGACCAGATATGGCCGTTAAGATCAAAGAAGAAGTGCAGAAATAGCTTGATGCTGGCTTCTTAGCGGTCACTACTTACCCTCCGTGGGTCGCCAACATAGTGCCTGTACCGAAGAAGGACGGTAAGGTACGAATATGCGTCGATTATCGGGATTTGAATAGGGCGTGCCCTAAAGATGATTTCCCGCTCCCTCATATTGATGTGTTGGTCGACAATACAACTCAGTTTTCCGTATTTTCGTTCATGGATGGCTTCTCCGGTTACAATCAGATCAAGATGGCGCCGGAGGACATGGAGAAAACTACGTTTATTACCCCCTGGGGAACGTTTTGCTACAAGGTAATGCCTTTCGGTCTGAAGAACGCAGGGGCCACTTACCAACGAGCAATGGTCACTTTGTTTCATGACATGATTCATCATGAGATTGAAGTCTATGTTGATGACATGATTGCGAAGTCCCAAACGGAGGAGGGACATCTGGTCAATTTGCTGAAGCTTTTTGAGAGGCTTAGGAAGTTCAGGTTGAGGCTGAATCCTAACAAGTGTACTTTCGGAGTACGGTCTGGAAAACTACTGGGGTTTATCGTGAGCGAAAGAGGTATCGAGGTTGATCCTGCGAAGATAAAAGCGATACAAGAGATGCCAGTGCCAAAAACAGAAAAAGAAGTTCGTGGTTTCCTGGGAAGAATAAACTACATTGCAAGGTTTATTTCTCAGCTCACGGCCATGTGTGAACCGATGTTCAAACTACTAAAGAAAGATCAGGCGATTATCTGGAACGAGGATTGTCAGAAGGCATTCGATAAGATAAAACAGTATCTGCAGGAACCTCCAATCTTGATACCTCCAGTGGCCGGAAGACCCTTAATCATGTACTTGACAGTTCTTGAGAATAGTATGGGGTGTGTTCTCGGTCAGCACGATGAGACGGGCAGAAAGGAGCATGCCATTTACTATTTGAGTAAAAAGTTCACAGACTGTGAATCTCGTTACTCGATGCTGGAGAAAACGTGTTGTGCACTAGCCTGGGCTGCCAAACATTTACGACAGTACATGCTCAATCACACGACCATGCTAATTTCGAAGATGGATCCGATCAAGTACGTCTTCGAGAAACAAGCGCTTTCGGGCAGGATTGCCAGATGGCAAATGGTGTTGACGAAATATGACATTCAGTACGTTTCCAAGAAGGCCATCAAGGGAATCGTATTGTCTGAATACCTTGCTGAACAGCCGATCAAGGATTATCAGCCGATGAAATTTGAATTCCCTGATGAGGATATCATGTTTCTTAAAGCAAAAGATTGTGATGAACCGTTGCCCGACGAGGGGCCAGATAGGAAATCCCAATGGAAATTGATATTTGACGGGGCGGTTAATTCTTACGGAAGTGGCATAGGGGCAATCATCACGACTCCCCACGGATCCCACATCCCGTTTACCGCGAGACTAACGTTTCCGGTCACCAATAATGAAGCAGAGTATGAAGCATGCATTATGGGGTTGGAAGAAGCCATTGACCTGAGGATCAAGAATCTAGATGTATATGGTGACTCGGCACTTGTGATTAACCAGATTAAAAGGGAGTGGGAGACTCGTCAATCGAATTTGGTGTCGTACATGAACTATGCTAGAAGGCTGCTTCCGTTCTTTGATCGAGTGGAACTCCATCATGTGCCCAAGGCTGAAAATCAGATGGATGATGCCTTAGCCACGTTGGCTTCAATGTATAAAGTCAATTTTTGGAATGAAGCTCCAAGAATTGTCCTTTCTCGTCTTGATAGACCTGCATTCGTCTTTGCAATCGAGGAAGCCTCCGATAGCAAGCCATGGTTCCATGATATCCAGACCTTCCTTATGACTAAGGAATATCCTGCGGGAGCGTCAACCCAGGATAAGTAGACTCTGAGGAGGCTGACGGGAAATTTTTATCTCAACCCTGATGGAGTTTTGTATAAAAGAAACCACGATCTTGTGCTACTCAGATGTGTAGATGAGAAAGAGGCGAGTATGCTCATGGAAGAAGTCCATGAAGGCACAATTGGTACGCACGCCGACGGGCACGCTATGACAAGAAAGATCCTGAGAGCGGGATATTACTGGCTGACAATGGAATCGGATTGCTTTAAATTCGCGAAGAGATGTCGTAAATGCTAGATTTATGCTGATAAGATTCATGTGTCGCCGTGCCCGTTGAATGTCATATCCTCCCCGTGGCCGTTCTCCATGTGGGGCATCGACATGATAGGCAAGATCGAGCCCACTGCATCTAACGGTCATCACTTCATTCTAGTAGCTATCGACTACTTCACCAGGTGGGTGGAGGTAGCCTCATATGCTAATGTGACCAAGCAGGTGGTGGCTAAATTCATAAAGAGAGATATCAACTGTCGTTACGGAATTCCCGAGCGGATCATTACTGATAATGGTTCGAATCTGAATAATAAGATGATGAAAGAGTTGTGCCAGAGTTTCAAGATTGAACACCACAACTCATATCCTTACCGGCCGAAGATGAATGGCGTCGTTGAAGTGCCAATAAGAACATCAAGAAGATTGTACAAAAGATGGTTGTGACCTATAAAGACTGGCACAAGATGCTGCCATTTTCATTGCACGGTTATCGTACGACGGTACGTACATCAACCGGGGCAACTCCTTTCTCACTGGTGTACAGTATGGAGGATGTCCTACCGTTAGAAGTGGAGATCCCTTCTTTGCGAGTTTTGGTTGACGTGAAACTCGATGAGGCAGAATGGATTAAGAACCGACTAAACGAACTCAGCCTGATGGACGAGAAGAGGTTAGCATCGATTGCATATGGTCGTCTGTACCAAAGCCGAATGAAGAAAGCCTATGACAAGAAGGTGCGTCCTAGAAGCTTTCAGACGGGTGATCTCATCCTGAAGAAGATTCTTCCTCCACACTCCGATCACCGGGGCAAGTGGACTCCCAATTACGAAGGTCCGTACATCATCAGCAAGGTCTTCTCGGGAGGATCCTTGTTATTGTCCACGATGGATGGTGAAGATTTTGCATCCCCGGTGAATGCGGACGCAGTTAAAAAATACTTTGCTTAAAGAATGACCCGCTGGAAAGAAAAAGAATGTCCAGGCAAAAATGGGGCATCCCGGCGAACCATAAAAAAGGAAAAAGGTTCGGGCAAAAATTAGGGATATAAAGAAAAGAATGTACACCCGCAAAGTTGAAAACCTGGAAGGGCGACTTTGGCAAAAAAGGGTATCCCGGTGAATCGAAAACCCGAAAGGGCGATTCAGACAAAAGTTAGGGATTTGAAAAAGCAAATGACTGCGTTCCGCGTATGGACTCTCATTGTTTAGTGGTTTGGAAGACCTGAGGGCCGTTTATCTGAATCAATCTCTTCTGAAGCTGAAGCGTCGGAGAAGTATCGAAGTCGAGTGGGTCATAGAGGGATCAACTCATGGTGTTCGTCTACGCCTCATTGTCGACATTTGTGTATATACTGACATATATTCATGTTTTTATTTTTGCGTAGCTTCCTCACTCCAGGAGCTTGCATCTGTTGTAAAACATTTTTGCCCATTCAGGGGTTCGTTATCAATAAAATGTATACTATTCAACAATTCTGTTTGCTTGTTTAGCATTTATCTATTTTGTTTGTGAAAGAGAACGCCGATGTTTTTGATAAAATGCGCATACATAAACTTACTGGCCTAGGCCACTGATTGTTGAAACAATGAATTACTTGAACATTGTCACAAGATAATAACCTTGATAGGTCCCTTTGAGGAGGGTATCTTGTCTGTTTGTTTGTGTTGTTACAGGTATAGCATATTCCAGGAAGTACGCCGTACGCGTCCCCAAGCAGGATGATTCCTTCTTCTCCAGCAAAGTTCAGCAGCCTCTCCCCGTGGAGTTTGAACATGAGATCGTAAGCATTCATATGTCTCCCCAACCAGAGAAGATTCTCTCCCCAATCAGATGCATCCCGAAGGATCGTCACTTCCCCAGCTGAGTCATACACTGAAGTGTGCAACACTCGATAGTACAGACTGAAGTCTTCAGCGGAATTGAAATTCCCCACAGAGTCATGCTCTCTCTTGTGAGCAGGATGATTCCTACGTCCCCAGCCGAGTCTGCAGTTCCCCAAGAGAGCCGAGTCCTTGGAAGCCGTGCAGGCCATGAGTGGTTTTCCCCAGTAGAGTGTTGAATAGTTGATGCTGTATTGCCCCACCGGAGTCGTTATCTCCAGGAAAGTTTTGTTGCGAATGCCGTGCAGTTTGTTTCTGCAATTGACATCGTTTTCTTCAGCAGTTTATGGTTTGAATACCCAGCCTAGTAGGTCTAGGTTCTCGTAGAACTTTGTTCCCCTACAGCAGTCGACTGAAGTTCGTTTCCCCAGGCGGGATCCAATTGAGATTGGTGTGACTGTTTCTCCTCGGCGGGATGATTCCTTCCTCCACCAGAGTGGTTCTTTCCCCTTGACAGGAGGATTCTCCCTTCAACATTTATTTTGCTGATGGGGTCGTAGCATTTTGCATGATTGCATAGCATTTACCCTAAAAACGTGTAGCATTTCCACCGTGTGGAGCATTACGCCATTGACGATCATATGCATATGAAACATGAGCTAGGTCGTTACCGTTCTTGTTGTGCAGGTATTCCTCAGCGAAGTCGCTCGCCCAAGATGATTCTTGAACTCCCCAGCGAAATGGTTTACTTAAGATGATTCTTAATATCCCCAACAAAGTCGCCAGACTTGGTTGCTCCAGTTGATGCTTAGAGTCCCCGACAGAGTGTTTGCTCAGGAGGATTCCTGAAATCTCCAGCAGAGTTATTGGTTCAGGATGATTCTTGAAATCCCCGACGGAGTTATTTGTCCAAGATGATTCTTGAAGTCCTCAACAGAGTTGATTCACCCAGAATGATTTATGAATCCCCGAAGCAGAGTTATTGCCCCAAAACCCCCAGCGGAGATGTGTCATCCCCAGCAGGTTTGAACGGAGAAGTTGAAATTTCCCTTGGAGACTTGATGATTGAGGTTCGACAGCCGTGCCAAATTCCCTGACTTATTGATGAAGTCTAGCTGCAAGGTCGAAGCAGTTCTCTCAGCTGATGCGGAGTTCCAGACGGTAAAAGATCGTATATCCTTATTTGGTTCAAGATTGACCGAAGATCATATTCCAGGCTTACTGATGAAGTCCGGCTGACGCCCGAAAATTCCCTTGAATGCCCGACGGCATAATTAACTTGAGTGTTAAAAAGTTCCTAAAGACCTGATGAGTCCCGAGGAATTCTCCTGCAGCAGTGCCGCAGAATGCCTGATGGCAATGTCAGCTATGTACCGCTAATTACCGAGTAACCAGCGAGCCCTTGATGACTTGAGGACGAAGATCTACAGTGAAATCAGATGATCATCCTGAAGGAGATTTGAGATTAGATCTTTCACCGGTTACCGTGTGACCAATTCCCCAGCAGAGTTGCCGTGTAACTGTCATGCTCAGTTTTGGAAGATGTTCCTACCAACCAGAGTATCGTTTACCTGTGCGGTTGGCAAATCACCAGTTACCGTGCAATCGATGATCCCTCGATGATTTGAGGACGCAATGATATCAGATAAATCAAAGAATCATCTTGATGGGGATTCAGATCAATATTTCTCTAGCCAGTTGCCGTGTAGCTATTATTTCAGTTTCCGAAGATTTGTCCCCTACCAGAGTACCGTGTACTTGTGCAGTTGGCAAATTTCCGGGTTTATTGGTATTCAACCGTCTTTTACCTTGATTGTTTGAAAGCCGTTCGCTTCTCACCCAGTCAGGTCCAAGCCGTTTGAATAGGGGCAGCTGTTGCACCCCAAAATTTGCCCAACATTTCTTTACCTAGCTTATGTTTCATTTCATTCACATTAGCATTATCATTTGCATTTCATTGACATGTGTGCAGGAGATCAAGAGGTATGATTACCAATTAAGGGCTACACAAGACTTTGAAGCTAGCTAAGAAGGTTATTCAAGTGTTCAAGGGTGGATATCCTTGTTAGAGAAGTTGAAAGATCCTCAGAGATAGTGGTTGAAGCCAAGAGTGGGTGCCTCCTAACTTGAGAGTTGTGGGGAGTCATCAGATGATTCTGAAGCCATGGAGATGGACTGGAGGTCTTTAGAGAGCTCATGAGAAGTGTTGAAGATCCCTTTGAGGCCTAGACAGGTCATTGTGCAAGATTAAGAAGGCTCAGCCATGAGTGGTGCAGCTAGGGTTTGACTGGGTCAACCCTAAGTCAACTGATGATTTGAAGAGGGTTGAGACCTAATTCAAGGGCCATGTGATCATGGATTGATACATTGAGATGTTATAAGGATGATTCCAAGGTTAACTCATCATGATTGAAGAGTTTGAGAAGATTCAAGCTAGGGTTTCTAAGGCTTGACAGTGTAAAATCCCCTAGTTTGACCCATATCTTCAAGGCTGTTTAGCTCAAGATGTGATTGTCATATCATCTTGCCCCCAACATGATTATTGTAGAGCATGGTCTTAGCTTTAATTTGAGTTCTAGAAGTCCTTGATAGGATTTGTAGAACTCAAGTTATGACTTTGACAAGTTACAAGTCATCTGAGGAATGTGAATTTGGAGCTTGAAAGTTACCCAACTTGCATGACCCTTTTGCCCTAGAAGGATGATTCCTATGAACTTTTGGTCAACATGAATGTTGTTCCGTATCCTCTTATCTTTCTAGAGAGTACTAGAAGTCCTTGATAGGATTTGTAGAACTCAAGTTATGGCTTTGACAAGTCAAGGGTATTTTGGACATTTGGTGATTATAGGTCATTTGTGATCATAGGCCATTTTCACCAACTTAGAGGCCTCAAATGAAGTTTTGTTCAACTAGAAAGTTTCTCAAAATGGGGTTTTAACCTTGACCATGCATCAAGGAGGCATTGAAATGGCTCAAGGAGAGACTTGGTTCAAGAAATTTTGAAAAAAGAAGAATTAAAGTTCATTAAAAAGACCAAATTTGTGATTCTTCATTCCAAGGCCAAAATAAGACGTGTAATATGTCATTTTGATCAGAAATGACATTTTAAAGAAAATGGCAATAGCACTTTTCTAATTTGAGGTCAAAATCCAAGAGTTGCATTTGCTTGCTCAAGACATAAGTTACATTTGCCAAACTACACACAAATGCAAAACCAAGGTGCTAACACATTCAAACACACTCAGAATCTCATGTGGAGAGAATTTGAACCAAGAGCATGGTGCTGTACAAGCTATAACCTGAAATGGTATGAGGATGGCATGAGATGACATTTTCCATGACATGAGATATTGAAATTCTCCTTGGATGGATCTAGAAGCTTCTAGATCATTCATTCATGTCCTATATATAATTCTGAAGTGGTTCATAATAGAGGTTGGTGAGAATTGAGAGGAGAGAGAGATTGCATTTTGAATTTGCACATTGCAAATCAAAATCGGTTACATCAATTGAGGCCATTTCAATCCAAGTTCTTGATCTCAGTAGCTTCCATTTGTGTTGGTGATCAATTCCAGATCAAATTCAAGGCAAAACTGTGGAAGAATCGTGAGTTGGAAATTGGAGTTTGAAGCTTGCAACTCAGAATTGAATTCAAGGATCCACGAAGTTTCAACTCTTTTATTTGCATACAGAAGGTTGATTGGATGCTAGTGAAGGAATCTGGAGATTACTGAGGGTTGATTTGAAGATTTTACCACTCTGTTCATCAAGAATTTGCAGGTATGTACTTTTCATCGTGCAGCTTAATTTAAGTAGAATCTTTAGGTTTTGTTAGGTTAGAATCATTGTAGATTGGTGTAGGAAGCTTTTTGATAACAGTTGGTATGGATTAGTGACAATTTAAGGTTTATGCAATTTTCGGTTGAGATTGCTATTCTTGGATTCTTGAGTTTTTAGAACGATTGAATAGTATAGGTGGATTCCTTGTGAAATTTGGGACAAGATTCATGTAGAAACCATGTGGAATGGAGTCCTGTAGAGAGAGTTAGGGTTGGAAGAGGCTGACCGGAAAAGTCACCGGGGGTGACCTTCGCGCGCGCAGGTGGAGGAAGTTTCAGAAATTTAAAATGAAGAAGACAGCCTCATAGCCGTTAGATCTAGGGTGAGACTTTGACCAGGTGAGGATCCAAGGGCCACGAGTGGTTTTAATTTTGTGAAGGATTCTGAGTTGGGTGAAACGCTGCGTTTCACTTGTGAGAGGCGTGCATCCAAGGGAACGTGGGTTCGAAACTGGTTGTACATTGTTTTATTTTGTTTCAGTTTGATAATTGGAGAAGAATTGGCGCCTGGGCTTTGGACTTGTTGATACCAACACCCCCCTTTTGGGCCCAGCATTGAATTTAACTGGAAATTCTTGCTATTTACCACACACGCTTACCATTTTCTTTTAATTTTCATTTATTTTCATCGTTTTGCATAGTTTAGTAACTAATTCATGAAAAATTGAAAAATGACTCAATTAATTTCATTCTTTTTTCCATGGATTCATGATTGAATCTAGTTTTTTTTAGATAAAAAATATTAATATTTCATGCATTTTTTATTTTATTAGCATTTGTTGAATTTTAATTGATATTAAAATAATCATGGTTGATACTTGGTTTTGTTGAATTTGGTTTGATCATTTGATGATGATTCTTGCCTTGATTTTTTGTGTGTAGCTAGCATAGATATGCATGTTCCCCCTAGATGTTTCTCACATTTTTGTGATGAATGTAAGTGGTAGTTTTAAGTTGAAACTTTAGGAGCTCCACTTTTAGGGTTTATGGTTAGTACCTTATGATTTAGGTTTTATATCTAGAACTTGGTGGATGACTCAACCTCTGAATTTTGTATGGTAGATTCATGATTGAATTAGGGTCCCATAGTTATTTTTGTAGTATTTTAAAATTGGTTTTAATATTTTAGTTAGAATTAACTTTAATACTAGGTTTTAGGTGATCCTAGCTTGCTATTGCAACTAGATTGACTTCTTTAGTTCCCTTAGATTAGGGTTTTGGCTTTGTTTGCTCTTGGATGATGTTGAAGACAGGCTTGAGGATGCACTGGAATGCTTGAAGAAGCTTGGATGTGAAGATCTTCCCTTCTTTTGTTGTAGTGTTGATTAGGTGTTAAGATTAGGGTTTGTAGGCAGAGCTTCTAGATAGATCCTCTTCCTTCATAAACATGGAAGATGTTGATCACTTCCATTCTTCCCTATGATGTAAGGTCCCCTTGTAAAGGCCTTATCCCTCCTTTGGTAGGATGTGTGGTTCTTTACAAGCTGGTAGAACCTTTGAGGGTCCCTTTCTATGATGATAGGATGCTTAGTGGTGACCTTTGGTCCTCACTCTGCTACCAATTATCCAAACTTTGCTCTTGTTAGATGAATCTTTCTCCCTTGATAGAGGATGGAGTTCCTCGCTTGAAGAAGATTGAAGAGGCTAGAAGTTGATACTTCTCTGTGTTTGAAGACTGCCATTGAAGCTGAAGCTTGAAGATTAGGAAGAGCAAGTTGATACTTGTAAGGAAGAAGGAGCTGAAGCTTGAAGAAGAAAAGGAACAAGTTGACACTTGTGAAGAGAATCCATTGGAGATTGAATGAAGAAGCTGAAGCTTGAAGTTGGGGAACAAGTTGATACTTGCAGTTAGGATTGAAGCCTGAAGGTGGAGTTCACTTTGGAGCTGAGGCCTGAAGAAGTTAGAGAACAAGTTGATACTTATGTTTGATGTATTAGAAGCCTGAGGAAGCAAGTTGACACTTGCTATGGAAGATGATAGCCTTAAAGAACAGTTGAAAACTTAGGACTGAACTGCTGTCAGAGGAGCTTTGCTTTGAGGCTGTGGAAGCTGTTGATCTGCTTTCTTTCCTGTCTATTTGCTTTCTGTGCAACTGTATTGATGTGACTTGTTTGATTTGCTTGATGCATTAGAATAAGTTCATATTTAGATTGATATCAGCTAGGAGCATGATTGCACTAGAGAGTGAGCTGCTCCCTCTGCTTGTACTTTTATTGTATGGCTTTGCTTGCGGGTATTCGGTAGAGCCCTGCTCCCTTGCCTATGTGGTTTGAGTTCGCTTGATAGCATGTTATTCTTTCCTCGGTATGATTGCAGTTTGTATCTTTCTTGATAGCATGTCTTTCCTCTGTATGATTACAGTCACTTATGTTTTGCTTGATAGCATGTTATCCTCTGTATGATTGCAGTTATTCATATCTGGCTTGAGGTTGAGATGAGCTTGTGGAGGCTGATGCCCCACACACCTTTCCTCCCTCACTTGCATTGCATGCATTTTACAGTCGCTTATTGTTTACTATTAAGCGGATGCTTTATCTGTTTCTGTTTATCATTGACATGATCCCCTAGGAATCTCACTTCCTTTGATAAGGAAGTGATGATAGAACTTTAGGTTGAAACCTATGCATGATAACTTCTAGGAGTTCCCTGTTTCAAACCTCAACCATAGGATGAATCCTTGGCATGACAACATTAGGACTTGGTAGTCTCCCCGTAGTTGTCCCTCTTTCTTCTCATCTCAAAACAAATCAAAATACAGTAATAAAGGTAAACTGACGTCGTACGTTACGAGCCTTAAGCTACTTGAGAAAGGGTTGTTGGAGAGTTTCTTTTCAACAGCTTGGATGTTTAGTATGGTCCCCTTTGGGTGACATGCGACGCATTCACTCTCAGGTCATAGTCTCTAGTGCGATATTGGTTGCAAACACCCATAAAAAACAGTTCTTTCGTAAAAGACAGAAAACAAACTTCAAACCTTTTTTCCCCGTGGGCCCATAATTCAAAGAAAGCTTTTCTGAAGAAAAGAGTGTCGTTAACTCCCAATTCTACCGCAAACGGTAACGCATAAGTCTGCAAGGGTCGAGCTGCGTACACCAAACTGCTGGAACTGTTTGTTAACCCTACTCGATAAAACAGATGAATCTGAACCCCCGTAATCCGTATTATCCCGAACTATGTAAGCTCTGATCTCTCATACCTGTTGAGAGTACGTAGGCACAATACTGATGTATTGGCGAGCCACCTTCCCATAACCCGTAGTTAGTCGAACTACGTTGACTCTGATTTCTCATTCTCTGATGAGAATACGTAGGCATAAAGTGCGACGCTTTGCCGAGTCATTTTGTTTTCTTTTTAAGCCAGCCTTGATAGGTAGATAGATAAAACCAACCCGTCAGATAAACACAACAAGCGTGGATCCCATCGAGTACGATGGACGTGAGGGGTGCTAATACCTTCCCCTTGTGTAACCGACTCCCGAACCCAGACAACGGTTGCGATGACCTTGTCTTATATCTTTTTGTCAGGTTTTCCCGATCGTTTCCTTTCCCGTTCTGAGGGATAAATAACGAAAGGTGGCGACTCTTCTGTTTTGCCGGCACCTTATTTTCGCAGTAGCGACACACGTACAGAGGCAAAAAAACACATTGGTTAATCGGTTAACCATATAGGTTAATCGATTAACCCCTTTAAATTTTTGAATCTGGGCTGATTTTTCATTGGTTAATGAATTAATCATATAGGTTAACCGGATAACACCTTCAAAATTTTGAATTTGGCGCCTTTTGGAGGGAAACCTGCCCGTTTTCCCGTTTCTTGTCGTTACGAACCCTGTTAATCTTCTAGAACGTGTTCTTAAATGCTGTAACCATGAGACTGCTTGTGATAGCCTGAATGCTGCTTTCTTGGCTGAAAATAACCTGCAAAACAAAATAAAATCGGCCGCCTGACCATTAGGCAAAACAAAGGTCGCCTGATATTCGCTGCTTTGATTGCTTGCATTGAGAGTGAATTCTGATCCACAGGAAAACCTTGATCCCCTGTCACAAGAACAAATGCTATGCAATGCAAAAATGCTAGAATAAAATGAAATGAAACATAAAGCCAAGCCAAGCAAAGGTTGGTCAAATTTTGGGGTGCAACAATGTGGTTCTTTTTTCCCCAATAGGGTCGCCTATTCTCCAGAAGGTTTGTATGCTGGAAGGCCATTCATGGCGTTTTCCTCAGAAGGATTTGATTTAATCCCAAGCAGAGTAGAATTACTGTCTGGCAGATTGTTCTATCTCCATAGCAGGTTCGGTCGCTATTCAGGAAATTTCTCTCAGGAAGTTATTCGAGGCTTGCTTCCCCAGCTCAAGTCCAATTTACTGGCATGTGCTAGCTATCCCCAACAAGGTCATTTTCTTTGCTCAGCAGGGTGGTCTCCGTATCTCCAGCATTTATTTTGTTGATTCGTTTTTGTTGCATCTGCATGCGTGCATAGCCTCTACCCAAATGCGTAGCATTTCCATTTTGTATGGAACATTACGCCATTTTCAAACATATGCATTTGAGACATAAGCCAGGTTGTTACCTCTTTGCTTTCAGGTCTATCTTCAGCAGACGGCTAATTTCTGTATCCCCATGGTGTTCAGAATGTGGCAAGTTGTGGTCTTTATTTCTATAAGTTCGTACAGGTGTTCAGACCTCGGCAGAAGATTTGTGACTGATGTGTTCATCCTATCATGTACTCCTCGTCAGAGTTACTTAGTAGGGTTTTCTCTTTTCCTCAGCGGAGTCTTCTTGTGATTCATCAAGATGTTATCAACTGCGTGTTGATTCGGCCTTCGGGTTCGATGCTCGCTTTTATTAAGCGAATGCCTGCTTTGGATAGCAGAAGATCAACTGCATGTTGATCCGGCCTTCGGGTTCGATGCTCGCTTTTATTTAGCGAATGCCTGCTTTGGATAGCAGAAGATCAGTTGCGTGTTAATCCGGCCTCCGGGTTTGATGCTCGCTTTTATTTAGCGAATGCTTGCGCGTTAGCAGATGTTTTCAACTGCGTGTTGATCCAGCCTTCGGGTTCGATGCTCGCTTTCGTCACCCTGCGTCCTCCGCATCAGTACAACACTAGAGCCCAAGCTCGGAAAAGAATGGAAGAACAAAGTCAAGAGATTGATCGTGTCAGCCATGAACTCGAAGAACTTCGAGGAAGTGTGAGGCAGATTATCGAGATGCTACAAGCTCTTAATGCCAAGATGGATTCTCAGCCTACTGTTGTCTCTGAGAGTATCAATACTATTGTAGATCCTCAACCGGTTGTTACTGTCGAGAGTATACCTCCTCATGTTTTTTAATCTAGATTGGTGCGTCCTACCATTGCTCAACCAGTTTGACGAGTTACTCATCCGAAGAGAAAAACTCCGAGCGTTGACCACCATAAAGGACCTACACGTCCGAGGAATCGCTCGATGGCTCCTCACCGACCTTGGCAACATCAGCAGAATTGCGTTCAAGGTTATTCGGTTCAGTATGCTCAAAAACCATATGTAGCTGCCATTGCGCCTCTGTTCAGTCAGCAGTTTCATACTTATCAGCCTGTGCAGCCGCCTCCGGTCTATCAGCCTCTGGTATATCAACCATCTCCTGTTTATCAGCCTGCACAAGCTCCTATCAATTGTCAACGAGTGCCCAACGCTCCTGCCAATCCACAGCCTAAGAAGCAAGCACCTCGCCAGAAATATCCGATTAGGAGGCAATACAAGCCCTGTCCGCCGATTCCGATGACTTTTACCGAGTTGTATCCTTTCTTAGTGCAACGTGGTCTGATTAATACCTGAGCTTTAGGTCCACCTCCCAATCCTTTGCCTTCCAACCACAACGCCGCCGCTCATTGTTTATTTCATGAGGGTGCGCCCAGTCACGATTTGGAAGGTTTTTACGCGCTCAAGAGGATTATAAGAGATTTGTTGGAACAAAAGATATTGTCTTTCGATGATCCTCAGCCAAAGATCAAGACTCCTCTCAAGGTTTTCAACACATCTCATCCAGTTACTTCTCCTGTGAATCTGCTAAAACCAGTAGTTATTCAGAAGCTTAGTCCATTTCATTCCAGTGATCCTTTAGATGATGTGACCCCGATCGACCAAGAATCTGGGAAAGTTAGTCTAAAGGAAGATTCAAAGGCTGATAATAAAGCAATGACAGATCTAGCTGGGGCAAGCAAGAAGGCTCATTCCAGTGAGACTCCGCCAGAGGAAACCACCACTACCATGTCGGTCGCAGATGCGAAGACTTCATAAACACATTTTGAAGGACTTTGAGACATTTCATTTCTGCTTATTTATATGTTATTTTCTTTGATTAAGCATAATTAGCATGTATGAACTCGTTTATTTTGAATAATTAATGCAATGCATATTTGTCTTGAATAAATCCATTTGTTTCACTCCAAAAATTATTTTTCATAATCTATAATGCCAACTTTTCCCGATCTCTTGCTCTGATAGAGAATTGGGAGGAGGATGATGAACTAAAAACATCATATCTTTTGTCGTATGCTTTCGATTGAAACCTGATGATGATGTAAGGCATTGCTTCAAATCCCAAACACTAGAGATATAAGGATGATAACCCCTCTTTAACCCCCTTTGAGCCTTGAAGTAGGAGTTTTTTTCTTTTCCAAATTAAAACCCTCATTTTAACCTGGGACAGGGTAGTTATTCAGTTAAATTGATTGAGCGCTCAGACTCTCAAAAAGGAGGAGCGAACCTTCGAGAATCTATCCTTAACATCTTAGGAGGTTAGAAGTCAAGGACTATCCCTCAACTACTAAAGAGTGGGGCAGTCACAAGCCTTTCAAAAGGGTCACCTGACTCGCCCACAAAAATATATAGCCTGCTAAGTCAAAACCTATGAAGGAGACTTAGGCAAAACTGGGGCATCCCGCTGGACTCCAAAGTCAAATCCAAAAGATGTCGTCCAGGCAAAAGTTAGGGAACAAAAAATTAAAAAAAATAAGGGATTATAATAAAGAATCCCCAATAAAGAACACAATCATGTGATCAACCAAAAAGACAATAGGCAAGCGATTGCCATTGTCCAAAGCCTTGATGAGTCCTCGACCATATCAAATCCAATTGAGATATGAGTGCTCGGGTCCAGTTAACTGAATAGGATTGGAGAACATCACGAAGAGGGGTGGGTACAAATAACTTTGAGCCTTTATCATTTGTTTCTTAAACCGTGAACCAAGCCACGATACAACCATTAAAAGAACTAATTGAAGTAGGAATTCTTTTGAAAGCCCACTCGACGAGATAACGTTTCCTAACTCCTACGAGCTATGCTCAATTTACCGTTAGCATTACAAATCAAATTCGTATCCTGAATATGTGATTTTTGTCACGAGTTATTGCGATATCCTTTTTCAAAATAAAAACAAAATTTTTCAATACAAATATTGTTGCATTGATAGTTTCAGCATAGCATTTCACGCATGTTGATTTTGCTTGATATCTTAGAAACATACATACATACATCCACAATGGAACTCGAAGATCCGGCTAAACAGGGGCAGGTGGTTTCCAAATCGCTTACCAATGTGAGCCTTACATTCTTAAGAGTTATTTCTCGAAGACTCAATCGTAACACGGTTGATCTGTGCCAATTATGTCGAGATCGGACAAATCTCTTCAAGAGTTTGAAAACAGTGGGGCATCTGGACTCCATGTTTCTCTGTAAAATCCTCTCGAGATGACTTTCTCACAAAGCAGGTACTCTAGGGAATGATATTTTTCAAAATGGCGACTACTACAAAGTCCATTAAGATCAAAACTAGCTCGTTTCTCAACATTCTTCATGCAACCGATGGACTTTACTCCCGACGGTCTTCATTCCCCAGTAAATCTCATCATTGCAGAATCTACGTCTTAACCATTGCCTCAACACAGTCCCCAGAGAGACTTTAAGCCGACACAGTTCCCAATAGACTATAAGCTGACAACCTTTTGGACGAGTCTGATGATTTCCAAGATTACAGAGATCATACCAGCGTCTTCTAAGTGATAGTCCCCAGTGAGACTTTAAGCTATCCACACTTTCGAGATCCATCCGATAAATCCCTAGTGACTCTAAAGACTGCAGGGACGTCCCCGGTATCCTCCAAGTGATATATATATTCTTGAAGACCCATTCTCAGCGGAATTATCTGTCCCTCAGTGAAGTTGCCTTACCTTCCTCAGGGATATTCCCCAGGAGATTGTCATGTTCGCCCCAAGGAGACAGGGTGCTTGCCCCAGGAACGTCTAGTGAATTATCCCCAGCAAGTCTGACAAACTCTCCTCAGGGAAGGTTGATATACTTTATCCCCAGTAGGGTGTACCCTTTCCCTAGGAAGTCGATGTACTACTCCCAGGAAGGCTACACTATGAAGCTCCCTAGCTCCACACCTTCCCCATACAGCGAATATTTATTTTATCCCCGGAAGTCTCGGATCCTAGGGTTTTCTTTGGATGATTATGGTCCATGATAGCAATCCCTCCCATGAAGTTATGACATTGAATCCCCATGCAGAGATCAAGGATCCCCAGTTGTGAAGGTGAGATAATACTTAGAAAGGGGGGATTGAATAAGTATGGAAAATTAAGACTTAAAAATAATCACACAATTATTTTTATCCTGGTTCGTTTAACAACTACTCCAGTCCACCCTTCCAGAGTGATTTGCCTTTCTCAACAAGGACTTAATCCACTATTAAATCAAACTGATTACAATAGTATCACCTAAGAACAACAGTTCTTAGTCTTCTCAAGAGCTACTGATTCTAACTGAATCCTCTTAAGGAATATCCTTTACAATCAATGTAAATTAAATACAAGAGTTTTTAATGCTTCTATAAGCTTTAATCACAACAGTGATTTTTCTCTTAAGTTTAAGTACAATGAGATTCTATGAAGAATAAGAATGAAAGCTTTTAGAATATTATGATTTCTTTTCAGCAAGCGTGTAGCACTGAAGAATGAAGTGAAGATCTCCTTTTATAGGCAGCTGAATCATGCAAGCTGAACGTTGAAAAGAGAGTCCCAAAAGGTCTGAGCCTTTTTGTCTTCACATCAACTGACCTTTCCTTGAAATAGATGGCACAGAAAAATCCTTTTTGTCTGTGTAAGTGTGTCTAGCACAAATAAGGAAAGAGACGTTGAATAGTTCCAACGAATATATTCTTGAAAATACTTCTTCAGTTTCAGCAAGTTCTTCAGAGTCTGAATGGATCAGAGTCTTCTAGTGAGATTCAGAACTATGTTGTATCAGAGTCTTCTGCAGCATGTGTGCTTCTAGCGTGTTGATCATCAGAGCATTTTGACATAGAACTTCAGTACTTGGCAGCGTAGGTACTTTCAGAAACTTCTGTAGATCAATGCTTTGAGAAACTCTTCAATCAATATTCTTCTATAGTTTTGATGCTTCAGCTTCAGATGCTTCTGACTATCTTCAGATGCTTCTGATTATCTTTAGATGCTTCTGACTCAGAATGTTCTGGAGCTTCTTTCTTCAGATCCTTCTGGAGACTACGCTCAGGATCTTCTGTGAGGACCAAACAGATTCTTCTGTAAGGTGCATCTGGCGCTTCAGAGTCAGAATAACTTCTTGTATTCAAGGCAGATTTGCTTCTAGAGAGTTAATATAATTTCAATCTACAGTAAAACTCTCAAACAAATTTTAGAGTATATATTTCTTAAATATAAATTTCCTAACAGTTATCATCAAAACAAAGAGTAATTATTAAGAACCAATCTGTGTTCTAACAATCTCCCCCTTTTTGATGATGACAAAAAGTATCAGAAATTTTATTTAATTGAACATAAAGAATTATAACTCCCCCTGAGATGATGAATCTCCCCCTGAGTTGAATATGAAAAAGGAATAGAAACTTCCCTTTTTATCTTGAGTAATCTTCAGAGTCAGATCTTGTTTGTTTTGTAATAATTCAGGATCAGACTATCTTGCAGATATGAGATTCAGAGTTTGATAAAATATAAATGATCTGAGAAACTCAGAGATTCTTTTATAGAGTGTTCTTATCAAATGTTCTGAAATAGTCAATTTAGATATTAGAAAGAGTAGATATGTCTGAAGATTCATTCTAGTGAAATTATATTAAATAGTTCAGATCTTTATTTTCTCCCCCTTTTTTGTCATAAGCAAAAAGTAAAAACTTTTAATAAAGACAAATAAAAGGAACAAGAGCAGATAATTCAATGGAGAATAACAAGCTGATTCATTTAATCATAATAGAGCAAAAGTACATTGGAAAATATCAGAAGATATAACAATAACATTCAGATGCAAAACAACAGATGCACAAATATGAGAAAAAAATCTAAGAGTGTTTTGACAAAAGCATCTTCAATAGGTCTGTGATCTCAGATTGTGATTGCTCTTGCTTTGACATCCACTTAGTCATAGTCTCAGTCTTCTCATCTTGTTTAGACATCCACTCTGACATGTCCTCATATTTCTTGTCTTGCTTCACCATCCAAGATCTTATTTCAGATTGACCAGCTTCCAGAGCAGCAATCTTGTCTCCAAAATCTGGATTTTCTGTCTTTAACTCTGATGAAGGAATAAGAGGTTCTGCAGCCTGAACAGAGTCAATTGCCATAGGTTCTGGAGATCCTGAAGAGGGTTCTACCAGAGTCATAGTCAATGCATTGGCAGTTGGTTCTGGTGGAGGAGGAGGAGGAGCATCCAAACAAAGCAGAGGTTCAGTCTTGTTGACAATCCAGAATTGAGTTCTTTCAGCTCTGAGCTTGGCATCATCAGAACAGATGTTCTTCAGATTAGAAGCTACAGTGTTGAATCTCTTGATAAACCTTTTCCAGATGATGTCAGTCTCATTTGCATCCATAGTTTCAGAGCATCTCGTCTGAACAGTACCTAAAGACATCTGTATTTCTTGAAAAAACGTTTGAAATAAATGTTCAATATTAAGTCTGGGTGGTGGTTTAAGCAAGGTTTCCAAAGTCATCTGTTTAGGTTTGGGAGTTGGTGGTATCAGTGATTTTGAGATGGAAATCAGAGGAGGGGGAACATAAGGAATGAATGGAATTTCTGGTTTCTGAGGTAATGATCTGTTTAAAGCATTAATCAGATTTGGTTGAGGTCTTGTGCGTGGGTAAACAATATCAAAAGATGCATTGGAGTATGGTATGAAAGCAGAGTTTGATGGTTTATCAGATGCAACTGTGTTATCAGATGCAGAATGCAGAGCTGAAACAGCAGCTTTACCAGATGTAGCAGATATGGTGGTTAAAGATCCTTCATTGTTCATAGATTGAATATATGAAAGGATTACAAATGGAAGGGCCTGTCTGAGTTTTGGTTTCAGAGGTTCCAAAGGTTCAGAAGGCTCAAATCTATCATAAAAATCTTTTAGTTTGAAACCATAAGATAAGTTATGATAAAGAGAAGACACTTGGGCACAAGATATTCCAGATGATGATGGATTGGAAGAGGGAACAATCATCTCAGATGATGGTGCAGGTGGAGGCATAGAATCCGGAATGGTAGTTTTAGCAGGTAAGGTTGATTCAGGTTCAGGTTCATGAACAGGGTATTTGTCAGATGGATTAATTAGAAAATCAGGATGAATTTCTGATTCTGATGAGTTGGAGGATGTTTCAGGTGTACAAGAGGTAGAAGAAACTTGAAACACTGTTTTTAATGGAGTGATGTCAAGAACTTCTGTCTCAGGGATATGAGATGGTTCTGAAGGAATATCAGATTGTTGAGAAGGTGGTTCAGATGAAACAGGTGCAACAGGTTCAGAAGATGGAATGTTTGTTGGTGGAATGACAGAGTCTTTTTCTGGTTGATCTTCTGTGGTTTGTTTTTCTGGATGATCAAAAGTTTTTGGTTGATTTACTGTTTGTGGTTGAGCAGAATTTTGTTTATCAGAAGTTTGTTGTAGTTCTGATGGTTGTGGTTTTGTTTGTTGTAGTTCTGTTGGTTGTGGAACTGATGGTTGTGGAACTGTTGGTGATGGACGTGGAGTGAAGTGTTTGATGTGTATTTTGGGTTGAGGTGGTTTTGATACAGAAGCAGTTGTTTGTTTCTGAGGTGAGACAGAACTAGGGGCAGCAACAGATGTTGTTTGAGTGACAGGTGGTTTGGGAACAGACTTAATAGATGAATCATTAATAACAACATTTTTAGAAATAACAGAAGCTTTAGTACCTTTGAGTTTAATCCTCTTAGCAGATGCAGAGGCAGCTTCTCCAGAGTCCTTTCTCTTTAACAGATCCTTGGGTTTCTCAGCAATCTTAGCCTTCTTCTGGACAGGTTCAGATTCTGCTACAGGCTGAGATCTTTTCCTCTAAAGTGGAACTTCTTCTTCTTCTTCTCCTGCATCTGGCAGTGGTTGCTTAACAAGTTGAAACACATTTGCTGGAACAGGCACTCCTTCCTTTTTGCATTCCTCTATATACATCAGAATAATATGTCTTGGTTCTTCAGCAAAGAATAGAGGAAAGTCAGATACTGGAATCCTTTTATTCAGATCAGACATATTTAACCTCTTTGGAGAAGTAGTAAGTTCATCTACAATCTTGAGTCTCAGAAGGCTTTTAGCATTCAGAGGCTTTCCCATAATGAACTCTAGTTCCTCTGTAACACCAGCATCATACAGAGCAGCCACTAAACCATTTTCAGTGAGAAGATCTGAGAGCAACCTTCCAAAAGGTATCCAAGTCCTGATATTCTGGCCTTTTTCTTTTACAAATTCTCTAGATGCATTGATGTGATTCCATAGATGCATGAACAAAATGTAAGGCAGATCTACCTTGTTGCTCTGACTAAGGCAGTACATAAAATAGATCTGTTCATTGTTGACATAATCTGGGGAATTTGTTGACTTTCTGTGATGTATGCATCCCATGAAGATCTTGGCCCAGATCTTGTAATCAGGCTTCAGATCTTTGAATCTATTAGAGGCTTGTCCAGCAGTCATAACTTCCTCATAAACTTCATCCATATCCACACGCCCAGCTGGCAGATGTGAAACACCATCTGTTTCTTCATAACCAATCAGTCTTCTAATCAGATCCTCTGTGATGATGATCTCCTTTCCCAGCACAGATGATAAAATAAACTTTGGATACACAGATGCATGAATCCAGAATTCCTTAACAAGCAGAGGATAAACTGGTCCAAACAGTCTATCAAAGTATTTCACCCAACCTTGAGCTCTAACAATGGAGCGAAAATCAAACCCATTGTCATCCAGAGAATCAAATTCAACCATGGATTCACACAATACTTCTAGTTTATCAACAGGTGTGAGGAGAGTTCTCTTTGGAGGAGTATATGGAACAACACCTAGGTTATCTGAAGTCACAGCAGCCATTGTGGATTGAAACTGTGCAGTTGTTGATGAAGAAGACGCCATTGAAGATTGCTTTTTAGAACACTTAGGTTTTGAGTTTTTATGCAGAGAGAACAATAGATGAAAACGCATGTAAATTCTGAGAGTGAAAAGTGTGAAAGTGAATACACATCAAGTATTTATACTAATCACATAGGCACACCAAAAGACAGAAAAAAAACGCACGTTTGAGCAGCATTAAATGAAGAGAATAAAATCATTTCAAATAATAAATGCTTCTGACAATTTTGGGGGGAAAACCAAGATATTTACTATTCAAATTTCACCTCAAACGTCTTTTCAGTTGTGCACACGCCACCTCATCAGATTTTGTGGGACACGTGTTTGCTTGCATGCTGTTCTGAATTCTCTCAAGAAATGAAACGTTAGCCAACGTTCAGATCTTCTAAAGATGGTTAGTTCAGATTTTCACATCATAAATATTAATCAGAATAGAATGAATAAACAGAAGAAATACTTCAGATGAATTAAGCATTTTTGCATTTGGAACAATTTGCTTCTGATAAATATCATTCTGGACAAAAATCCATACTAATATTTTTCAGAATAAAATTGAATCTATCTTCAACAAGGGGTTTTGTAAAAATATCTGCCCATTGATGATCTGTATCAACAAAGGCTAAATTTATGATTCCCTTCTGAACATAGTCTCTGATGAAATGATGCTTAATTTCTATATGTTTTGCCTTAGAATGTAAAATGGGATTCTTGGACAAACATATAGCAGAAGTATTATCACAAAAGATAGAAATGTTACTCTCAAAAATTTGATAATCTTCTAGTTGACTTTTCATCCAGAGCATCTGCGTGCTACATCCAACAGCAGCAATGTATTCAGCCTCTGTGGTTGAAAGTGCAATTGTGGGTTGCTTCTTGCTGTACCAGGAGATTAGATTTCTTCCTAGAAATTGACAACTTCCAGAAGTACTTTTTCTTTCCACTCTGTCTCCAGCATAGTCAGCATCACAGAATCCAACTAATTTGAAATCATCAGATTTTCTGTAACACAAACCCACATTAGAAGTACCTTTCAGATACCTTAGAATCCTCTTGACAGCTGTCAAGTGTGATTCTCTAGGATCTGATTGGAATCTAGCACATAGACAAACACTGAATAATATATCAGGTCTAGAAGCAGTAAGATAGAGAAGAGAGCCAATCATACCTCTGTAGAGCTTCTGGTCTACTTTCTTACTTACCTCTTCTTTTCCAAGTGAGCTAGTAGGATGCATTGGAGTCTTTGCCACCTTGCTGTCAAACATGTTGAATTTCTTCAGAAGTTCTTTAACATACTTTGTCTGATGTATGTAGGTGCATTCTGGAGTTTGATTAACTTGGATTCCTAAAAAGAATCTGAGTTCTCCCATCATGCTCATTTCAAATTCTGCCTGCATACATGTAGCAAACTCCTTTCCAAGCATAATATTTGTTGATCCAAAAATAATATCATCTACATAAATTTGGCAAATTAGAAGATCTTTCTTTATTGTTTTACAGAATAGAGTTGTATCCACTTTGCCTCTGATAAAATTCTTCTCCAGAAGAAAATTACTCAATCTCTCATACCAAGCTCTGGGAGCTTGTTTTAATCCATATAGAGATTTCTTTAATTTGAAAACATGATCTGGAAATTTTTCATTTTCAAAACCAGGAGGTTGGTGGACATAAACTTCTTCTTCTATAATACCATTAAGAAAGGCACTTTTAACATCCATCTGATACAGAGTGATGTTATTCTGTGCAGCAAAAGAAATAAGAAGGCGTATAGATTCTAACCTTGCCACTGGAGCATATGTCTCAGTGTAATCAATACCTTCTTGCTGACTGTATCCTTGAGCAACCAGCCTTGCCTTATTCCTCTCAACTTCTCCTTTCTCATTTAGTTTATTTCTGAAGACCCATTTTGTACCAATAATATTAAATCCTTGAGGTCTTTGAACTAGATCCCATACATCATTTCTGCTGAATTGGTTAAGCTCTTCTTGCATGGCAATAATCCAATCATTGTCTTGCAGAGCTTCTTCTACAGAAGATGGTTCAATTTCTGACACTAGTCCAAATAGAGACGCCTCAGATGATCTTATAAAAGATCTTGTTCTGATGGGATCATCTTTCTTTCCAATAATGAAATCCTCTGGATGAGAAGCTTTAATTCTGGATGATGATCCTCTGATAGTTGACTCTTCAGAAATTTTTAGGTTATTCATCTGAGAAGTTAAAGGCGTAGCATCTGGAGTTGCTTCTGGTTCCTTCACTTGAAGTTTGTCTGCTTCTGGAACTTCAGAGTCAATAAAGACTACTTCCCTATCTGCAGAGTTATCAACCTGCTTTGGCTTTTCAGAGCCAAGCTTATCATCAAATCTGACATGAATGGATTCTTCCACAATCTGTGTCTCAGTGTTGTATACTCTGTAGCCTTTAGAGCGTTCAGAATATCCAAGCATGAAACACTTCTGTGCTATGGAATCAAACTTGCCCAGATTTTCCTTAGTGTTTAACATATAACAGATACATCCAAAAGGATGAAAATAAGAAATGTTGGGCTTTTTGTTCTTCCACAATTCATAAGGAGTCTTCTTCAGAAGAGGTCTAACAGAAACTCTGTTCTAAATGTAGCATGCTGTATTGATTGCTTCTGCCCAAAAATGTTTTGCCAGATTTGTCTCATTGATCATGGTTCTGGCCATTTCTTGCAAAGTTCTGTTTTTCCTCTCTACAACCCCATTCTGTTGTGGAGTTCTAGGACAGGAGAAATCATGAGTAATGCCATTTTCAGAAAAATATTTTTCAAAATATTTATTTTCAAATTCACCACCATGATCACTTCTGACTTTTATTATTTTGAAATTCTTTTCTTTCTGGACTTGCTTGCAGAAGTCAAAGAACACAGAATGTGACTCATCCTTGTGTTTTAAGAACTTTACCCATGTCCATCTGCTAAAGTCATCAACAATGACCAATCCATACTTCTTGCCTCTGATGGATGCAGTTTTCACTGGTCCAAACAGATCAATATGAAGTAGTTCTAATGGTTTAGAGGTAGAAACAACATTTTTTGATTTGAAAGATGTTTTTGAAAACTTCCCTTTCTGGCATGCTTCACAAAGAGCATCTGAGGTGAACTTCAGATTAGGGAGTCCTCTGACAAGATTAAGTTTATTAATCTGAGATATACGTCTCATATTAATATGGCCCAATCTTCTGTGCCAGACCCATTGCTCTTCATTCACAGACAAGAGGCATTTAACATTTTGAACTTTAAGTTTTGAAAGATTTATTTTATAAATGTTGTTTTTCCTCTTACCACTGAATAGGATAGAGCCATCCTTCTGACTAATAGCTTTACAACATTTTTGATTAAAAGTTATATCATAACCATTGTCACTTAATTGACTTATGGATAATAAGTTATGCTTTAACCCTTCAACAAGTAAAACATTAGTAATAGAGGGAAGTTTACCATTTCCAATAGTGCCAGATCCAATGATCTTGCCCTTCTGGTTCCCTCCAAACTTCACGTCCCCTCCAGATCTAAGTTCAAGGCTTTGGAACATAGACTTTTCTCCTGTCATGTGTCGTGAGCATCCAGAGTCCAGGTACCATGATTGGTGTCCTGACCTTGCTGCTAAGAACATCTGCAACAGGAATTATTTTGTTTTTAGGTACCCAGATCTTCTTGGGTCCTTTGGGGTTAGTTGGTTTGTAGGTTTGTCTAAACTTCTGTTTTGCAACATATTGTTTATTCTGACTTGCCTTAGGTTTAAACACATAAGTACTCTTCTCAGAGCTTGTGTGTTTAATGTCATTCAAGTGACCAAATTTGAATTGAGAATACAGAGGTGTCTTCCTGATGAAAAGTTTGTCAATAGGTTTTGGATTGCTTCCAGATGAAGACTCATATCCAATGCCTCTTCTGTTGTTTCCACTAACACCATAGATCATGGAAGCCATCTTGCTTCTGTCTATACTCTTAGTGAGAAATCTCTGAAAACTAGAGTCATATTTTTCTAAAATATTTTCACATGACTTAGTCTCAGATTCAGATTCTTGTTGAGTTCTTTCAAAGTCATTTTTGATTTTTAAATTTATTTCTTTCTGCTCAACAAGTTCTGTTTTCAGAAGATCAATCTCAGATTCAAGATTGCTTTTCAGCTTCTTGTATTTGAGTTTGATGTTGTTATAACTTTTAAGAACTTCTGTTACAACTTTAATGAGTTCTTCTTTGGTAAGTTTAGCCATTACCTCTTCTGCATCATCATCAGATTCAGATTCTGATTCATATCCTGAGGTACCTTCCTCTTGATCTTCTGTCCTGGCCATCAGTGCAACGTTTGCACATTCTTCTTCTGATTCAGAAGATGATTCACACTCATCTGAGTCATCCCATGTTGCCATCAGAACCTTCTTCTTTTTTGTTGAACTTCTTCTTAGGTTTTTCTTTCAGAAGTTTGGGGCAGTCATTTTTGTAGTGCCCAGGTTCTTTGTACTCATAGCACACAACTTCTTTCTTAGCAGATCTTCTGAGACTGGAAGATTCCTTTCTGTTGTCAGATCTTCTGAAGTTGTTGAACTTCTTTCCCTTGTGCTTCCAGAGTTTGTTAATCCTTCTGGACAGCATGGATAACTCATCTTCTTCTTCAGAAGAGGACTCTTCAGAGCTTTCTTGAATGACCTGCAAAGCTTTAGCAGTTTTGTTAGATTTTAATGCTACAGATTTACCTTTATCTTTCCTCTGAGGTTCATCTTCCTCAAGCTCAATCTCATGGCTCCTCAATGAGCTGATGAGTTCTTCTAGAGAGATCTTGTTCAGATCTTTGGCCATCTTGTTCACCATTGGTCTCCATCTGATGGGCAAACTTCTGATGATTTTCTTTACATGATCTGACGTGGAATATCCCTTGTCCAGAACTTTCAGCCCAGCAGTGAGTATCTGGAATCTGGAGAACATGGCTTCAACAGATTCAGAGTCTTCCATTTTGAAAGCCTCATACTTCTGGATCAGAGCCAGAGCTTTTGTCTCCTTAACTTGAGAATTTCCCTCATGGGTCATTTTAAGAGATTCAAACATATCAAAAGTTGTCTCCCTGTTTGTGATTTTCTCATACTCTGTATGTGAAATAGCATTCAGTAATATAGTTCTGGCTTTATGGTGATTTCTGAAGTCTTTCTTCTGAGAATCTGTCATAGATTTTCTGTCAATCTTTTTGCCATCTCCATCTGTGGGATGTACATATCCATCTATGACAAGATCCCATAGATCAGCATCATATCCTAGGAAAAAACTCTCAATTCTGTCTTTCCAGTAATCAAATTTTTCTCCATCAAACATTGGAGGTTTGGTGCTGATCATATCCCTCTCTTCATATTTATTGTTAATATTTGACATTGAATTATCAGCCATGATAACAAATAAATATATTTATCAAAGTATATCTCTCTGGATCTTTACTGACACTGTTAAGTGATAGCACACTCAGAACCGGAGCTCTGATACCAACTGAAGGTGAGATAATACTTAGAAAGGGGGGGATTGAATAAGTATGGAAAATTAAGACTTAAAAATAATCACACAATTATTTTTATCCTGGTTCGTTTAACAACTACTCCAGTCCACCCTTCCAGAGTGATTTGCCTTTCTCAACAAGGACTTAATCCACTATTAAATCAAACTGATTACAATAGTATCACCTAAGAACAACAGTTCTTAGTCTTCTCAAGAGATACTGATTCTAACTGAATCCTCTTAAGGAATATCCTTTACAATCAATGTAAATTAAATACAAGAGTTTTTAATGCTTCTATAAAGCTTTAATCACAACAGTGATTTTTCTCTTAAGTTTAAGTACAATGAGATTCTATGAAGAATAAGAATGAAAGCTTTTAGAATATTATGATTTCTTTTCAGCAAGCGTGTAGCACTGAAGAATGAAGTGAAGATCTCCTTTTATAGGCAGCTGAATCATGCAAGCTGAACGTTGAAAAGAGAGTCCCAAAAGGTCTGAGCCTTTTTGTCTTCACATCAACTGACCTTTCCTTGAAATAGATGGCACAGAAAAATCCTTTTTGTCTGTGTAAGTGTGTCTAGCACAAATAAGGAAAGAGACGTTGAATAGTTCCAACGAATATATTCTTGAAAATACTTCTTCAGTTTCAGCAAGTTCTTCAGAGTCTGAATGGATCAGAGTCTTCTAGTGAGATTCAGAACTATGCTGTATCAGAGTCTTCTGCAGCATGTGTGCTTCTAGCGTGTTGATCATCAGAGCATTTTGACACAGAACTTCAGTACTTGGCAGCGTAGGTACTTTCAGAAACTTTTGTAGATCAATGCTTTGAGAAACTCTTCAATCAATATTCTTCTATAGTTCTGATGCTTCAGCTTCAGATGCTTCTGACTATCTTCAGATGCTTCTGATTATCTTTAGATGCTTCTGACTCAGAATGTTCTGGAGCTTCTTTCTTCAGATCCTTCTGGAGACTACGCTCAGGATCTTCTGTGAGGACCAAACAGATTCGTCTGTAAGGTGCATCTGGCGCTTCAGAGTCAGAATAACTTCTTGTATTCAAGGTAGATTTGCTTCTAGAGAGTTAATATAATTTCAATCTGCAGTAAAACTCTCAAACAAATTTTAGAGTATATAATTCTTAAATATAAATTTCCTAACAGTTATCATCAAAACAAAGAGTAATTATTAAGAACCAATCTGTGTTCTAACAAGTTGAAGTCATGATATCGTACTCTCCATATGAAGTCGTATCGTATCCCCATGAGGAAGTCATGATGTCGTGTCACCCAAGTGGATTATTTTCTCCCATAGAAGTTGGACTTTGAAGCCAGATTCGGTTCTACCATCGACGTTTCCTATCCTTGATAGACGTACTGTTGCAGAGGTCACCAGGTATCCCCATCGAGATGTTTATTTCATCTCATGTTTCCTCCTTTCCTTTGTTTTGTCAGCATGTGCATGAGCCTAAGCATTACATGAAATTTTCATACACGTTAACATACACATTAATATACACTTTGGCATACGCATTAGCATTTGCATGTTTGCTATCCGTGTCATCCTTTGTCGTTACTGACGAGTAACTGGGTTTGTCCGCTCTCTCCAAGTAGATCGTCAGCCCTAGGCATAAAATACTATTCGTTTCCAGCTAATCCCCACAGAGTTTGACCCTCGTGGACGATGGTTATTTCAATTATCTTTCCATGATAGGATAAGATATTCCCCATTTGAGTTCATTTCCTCAATGGAGTCTTGTTTGGCAGTTCTTTCTAGACCAGTTCTAGATCGAACTTCGGTCCCGTAGGTCACTGAACCTACCTGGACGTGCATTTATTTTGCAATATCTTTCAAGGAAAGCATTTACAATCCTTTCCAGACAAGTGACAGTTCCCAGCCGAGGAGTTTATCACCTACATTAAAAGTTAAGATGTTGAGTCGTCGCACTCATTCTTGGGCGTCTCGCCGTGGACATGTCATTTAAACCTTAAGATGTTGAGTCGCCGCACTCATTCTTGGGCTTCCTGCCATGGACATATCATTTAAACCTTAAGACGTTGAGTCACCGCACTCATTCTTGGGCGTCCCGCCGTGGATATATCATTTAAACCTTAAGACGTTGAGTCGTCGTACTCATGCTTAGGCGTCCCGCCGTGGATATACTCATGCTTGGGCGTCCCTCCGAGGACATACCTTTTCTTAAACTTTAAGACGTTGAGTCGTCGTACTCATGCTTAGGCGTCCCGCCGTGGACCATTTTACCCTTTGGTAAAAGAAGGAGCTGAATCGTATTCAGGAGAGTGTGAATCTTGATGTATGAAGAAGTTCATTTTATCCTTTAGTAAAAAAAGGAGATGAATCATATTCAGGAGATTGTGAATCTTGAAGTATGAAGAAGTTCATTTTATCCTTTAGTAAAAGAAGGAGCTGAATCATGTTCAGGGCGCCGACCTTGAAGTATGAAGAAGTTCATTTTATCCTTTAGTAAAAGAAGAATCTGAATCGTATCCCGGGCGCCGACCTTAGATATGAAAAGATTTATTTATCAGATGAGTGAAAATCCCTCCAGTGGGGCTCATCAATCAATTATCCACAGATAAGCAGCAGTCTTTTTATTTGAGAGCTTGTCCAGTTTGGCATGTAAGTCCCTTCCAATGATAAGTGGTAGTTCTCTCTCGAGAAAGCTTATCAGGGCGTTTCACATTTAAGACCATTTATTTTGGCATACAACCGGTTTTACTCTGTATATTTTTACGGATTCTTGAAAACATCGTTTGATCCTGTCACGAGGGAGATTTTCCAAAAGCTCGGATGTTATTCTTTGCTCAATGCTCCAGCATCCTGTTAATCGATCCTACAGTCGTGCATATCTAGTTTTACTTTTAGATTTTCCCCAGTGGAGGCCGTCTCACCGGTGCCATCTCTAATAAGGATCTTGTTCTTACCATTCCTTTTCTAAAAAGTGACAATTCGTCATGTTAGCACCAATTGACTATAACTTTAGAATTCCCCGTGTCGTGCTGTCACCCAGTGCGTCGTATTCCCCAGTGTGGTTTGTTCGTCGCATCTGTCCCCTGTGTCGTCTGCATATTCGCATTTACCATTCCATCATACGTATCATACTAGATTCATAACATTGTCAACATTATCACTTGTTTTATCCATAGCATTGTATCACTGCATCTAAGGGAAAAAATTTCTGTTATCTATATTTAAATCCCTCCACCATGATTTCTCAAGCCTTCGTCGCTCAAATCATCTAGCGAAGCTATTTAAATAGGGGCAATTGTAATACCCCAAATTTTTCCCTAAGATTTAGTTGAATCATCTCGCATTTCATTGCATTTTTGGCATTGCATTCAACCGGACGCTAACAGGTTGGTGGAGTTGGTCGATTTTTGCAGGAAAATATCATGTGGCGCACTCTCTAGCGTATGAAGGGTAAAATGGTCATTTGTATGCAGTCGGCTGTCAGTTTATAAATTTTGAGTCGTAGTCAGGAAATTTGGGCCATTTAATATTGTTGACGTGAATCGAGGCTGAGGTTAATTGGAAGAGTTTGATCGAAGTATTTGCTTCGGATGATTTAATCGGGAAATTAATTTGATGTTTATTTGGATCGAAAGAGCATGGACAGTGGACAAATTGTTTCTATTCTGATAAAGTCGTTTGTTTAAATTGCCGGTGAGGGTAGTCGGAAGCTCAGGTCGGAGACGAAGTTAATCAGATAATTTGGGCAAATTTTAGTGTGTTTTTCATTTCATTTTAAATCAAAAAATAACAAAGGTAAGTTCTTTTTATTTTCATTTTTCATTTCATTTTTAAATTAATATTACTTCATTTTATTGTTTTATTTTTATCTCATTTTTTTTCTTTTCTAACTTTATTCCATTTTAATATTTGCTTTCAATTCATCTTGGTCTTCATTCATGTTTAAACAAGTTCATTTCTCATTTCATTTGTTTTTAATGTTTATTTAATTGGCTTTAGTTTCATTTTAAAACAAAAATTACAAAGTAAATAATAAGGAATTTTATTTATAATGTTATTTCTTACATAAATTATAAAAATAAAACTAGATTTTTTTTTCTAAATTAATTCCTAAAGTCCCAAATTTCTTCCGACTTCTTCGATTTTCCGACTCTTCCGATTATCCATTTCTGAACCTGCAAAAATAAGCAAACAACTTTATCGGTTAGTTTTTGTCGACACCCTCAGAGTAGCATCATCATCGGGTGTCGAGAGGGTAACAGATTCCTTCGAAACCGGCTCCCGATCCAATTCTCGGCCAATGGCCAAAGTCGGTAAAATTTGTTCTTATCCGAGGCGACTGAGAGAGAGAGAGAGAGATAAAAATATTTGCGGATAAGCGCTTTTAAAATAAGCTGGTTTGAAAAGTTCTCATCCAAAAAATTGCTTATCTGAAAAAGCACTTATTTGAATAAGCACTTATTCAAAGTGATTTTCGGCCAAACACGGACAAACGGCTTTCCAAAAATTCCAACAAAGCCAGCAGGATCCAACAAGCACAACAAATTCACGCAAGAATAGCAACGAATTTCGCAAGCAAACAGATGAAATCACCGTCAACGTTGCAACAACATCTCAACAAACAAGCCATCAAACTCGCCAAACCAGCCAACAAAATCGCAAGAACATAGTAACCACCTCACGAATCCAGCCCACAAATCGAACTTAAGCAAATGATATAAAAGGATGAGAATATTTCATCAGGGGGATCCAGAAAACCCTAACAACAAAAAACGGACGGCGGCGCTAGCAAATCCGGCGGCGGATTCAGAAGCTTATATAGCCTCATCATCATCCGTCATCAATAGCCATCATAAGAGGAAGAGAAGAAAAAACGGTGGCTCAGAGATCCGGTAACGAATCAACATCATCGCCAAGGTTCTCAGCGAAGCCATTGAAGGCTTCATCATCATCGAACTAAGAGGAAGAAGAAGCTTCGGAACCGCAAATCAAAGGAGAAGAAAAGCATCCGAAAGTTCTCACCGAAACCAGCGACGGCGGCTCAGAGATCCGAGGCCGGACCGATCATCATCGCCGACGAACTCAGAAGCAAATATCAAAGATCGCGACATCCTCGGCCCCAGAGGAGCTCCACGGGTTGTTTCGTCATTGAAAACCGCGGCGGCTGTGGATTTTCTGATCGTCACTACCGCCGGCGGATTCGGAAGCAAAAAGCGTAAGAACTCGGTTGAAGTCTTTGTTTCTTTGACGGTTTTTATATTTCAGGTACATGCAAGCGGAAGTGATGAAAACAGAGAGCTCCGAAAGACAACCATGGTCGGCACCGTAATGAGGAAGAAGAGGAAGTTTCAACCAAATAATGGAACCCTTCATACTGTTAACGTTTTGCATTTTATTTTATTTTTACTTTTTTGTTTATTAATTTATTAGTTAGTCATTAGGATAGTTCATTATTCCTTTTAATGGTTATAATGTATGTTAGATTAACGTCAAATTAATAAGTTTAAATAAACTCCAAAAAAATAATTTTTTTCTTAATTTGAACATAAAACTAAAAAACATTTTTGGTATAGCTTATTGTTATCTTTTAATTTGAAAATTCAATCCTTTTTTTCTCCATATAAAATATTAATTGAGAATTAATATTTCTATTGAAAGTTTAATTTTTAGTTAAAGTCTAACTAATAGATTTAAGTTGGTTTAACAGTAAGTTGAAAAAGCACTTTTTTTTTCTTAAAGTAAGACCCTTTTTAAAAAAAAACTCTATTTTCATAATTAAAATTTAAAACATTTTGTAATTAAAATTAAAATTTTTTTTGTCTTAATTAAAACATTAAAACCGAAACATTTTTTATTTAATATCAAAACCAATTTTTCATTAAAAACATAAAAATTAAAATAATTTTTTCCATGTGAACCCAAAATTTCAATTCAAAAGTTTCTCTTAATTAAAATATTGGCTCTGTTTCTAGATTTCAATTAACTTCTCTTTTCAATAAAAATTCAAAAAAATATGTTCTTGATTTAACCGTTTCAGTTTCGTCTAACCCTCATTAGTTTGTTTGTTTCAGCTTATTATCGTTTCCTTTATTCACACCAGTTTGGCATGGATGTAATTTACGCGAGGCCATGATCGCAGTTATTTTTATTTTCGCATTTACTTTTGGGATTTGTAATTTACGCGAGTGATTGTCGCAATGCTTCTTTTGTTGTTCTCTTTATCTTTCCGCACTTTAATTCCGCCATGTGATTATTTTCGTTGCTTTGTATGTTTTACCGTTTATCTCCCTCCGAATGATTAGGTCTAAATCGTTTGACCGCCGAGTCAATAGTCCTCTCGTTTGAGCTTTCCGAAACCCTAATAGCCTAGTGTTGCGGTGAGAATCGTGATATCAAGCTATTGATTAACTTGAATCTTTAATTCTTAAATTCACAACCGGACTTTAAATTATCCAAAGGAAAGGTCTAAAGAAAGAAAGAACCTTTTGCGCGATGTAACAACAATGCTAAGAGATTCGGGGATTAGGGGTTGGTTATGCCTAGGGTAGGTATTTCACATCCTAAACATCTGTAGTACTCTACAGGAACCTTTTGTTTGTTTGTATGCTAAGTTTGCTAAATGTTTGTTATGGATTGGGATTGGGTAAAAGGTGTAGGTGTAGGTAAAGACCTAAATATGGTTTCTAAGTTTGCTCGCAAAGACATCGCGTCCTTTGCCTACGTATCCTAACTAGGATAGAATCAGAGCAATCGTAGTTCACCTTACTAGGGTTAAAGAACACTTGATTATGATCAAGGTTCAAAGGGGAACAAACATTACAATGCTTGTGTAGAGTTTAAGAAAACTCTCTAGATCTACATTGTACACTCAAGAAAGGGGAGTAAGTAATCATTTCCATGATTCTTACATAGAGTTAACAAACTCTATCTTAAGTTCTAATTGAAGGAGCACTCTTAACAAAGGGTAAGCTTTTTAGACTTAAAAAAAGTCCAATGGATAGGTTCTAACTTAACTAAGTGTATAGATGACTTTACAAAGTCAAGGGAGGGTAATGAGCTATCTATGACCTAAAGGTCAATAGAGAGACTTTCCTTTAGAAGGGAAAAGATGGGGCAACTTGGATGAGAACTAAAGAGTTTCATTACTTTGGGGAAATAAACTTAACAAAGCAATAATCATTCAACATGATGAATACAAGAGATATGGTTACAACCAAGAATAAGCAAGCATATTACAATAGGCAATGATTTCAATCAGGATGAATAGTTACAACCAAAGAAAGCATAAGGATACCACAATATCAATGATTTCAAACAAGATAGATAGTCACAACCAAAGCACGCAAGCATATTACAATATCAAGCAAGGATAAGATCTTACAAGACTTAAGCACAAGAGGTGAAAACCAAAGACAAATCTTGACAAATATAAAGGTAACAACCAAGCAAACAAGTTATAACTTCATGGGGATTTTAAATGGAAATCAAATGAAAAAATCATGATGCTTACAAGCAAAATTTGAAATCAAAGATTGCGTATACAAAGGAGTTGACAAACATCAAGCTTAAGAAAGAGGAATCAAAAGTTTGAAAGGGAGATTACAATAGGGGAGGGTGAAAACCCTAGAAATGGCGCATAACTATCTTTTAATACAAAGTGTTTTCCAAAATGAAAATTCTAGAATATTCACATACCATATGAAAATATGCCAAAATACAAGACAAATGGAAAAAGAATGAATCAAAAATGACAAAAATTGACAAAGTTGTGCTATTTTGAAATTTAAAGAAAAATCAAACATTTCAAGCATTAAAAAAGAAGGGAGTGCACTTGGTGGGTGTTGAACCCACCACCTTGTGGTTACAAGCACAAAATCCTACCAAACCAGCCAAGGCGTGCGCACGTGACATTTGAAGGAAGAAAAGAGAGATAAGTGTGAAAGCAAGGAAAATAAAGAAAATGACCAAAAGGGTTGATCTCCACACGGATCGAACCCAGGTCATGAAGCATGGTAAGGCAATATGAGAACAAGGCATAACCACTGGGGTGGCGATACATCCGTGTATTATGCTACCCCAATAAATACATAAACCTAACAAAGCAAGCATTTTGGGCAAGGCATGACAAGCAAACAAGGCAAGTTGACATGGAAACAGTTTCATCATAAATCTTTCAAAACACAACCAAATTTAACAAAATTTGGGTCTATCTCATCTGAAATTCAACAAGGAACACAATGGAATCATTAATTTTTCAAGATAAGGAATACAAATTAGAACACAATTGCAAGTGCAAATGGAAGCTTGGATATGCATTATGGCAGCCACAACTCAAAACAGAAGTGATTAAGACCAGATGAAGGTATGCACAAACTCCAAATACATAGCCTATGGATTCTATATGCAAATATCATTCAAAAATCAACCAAAACAGAAACTGGTATGCTAGTTGCAATATTTGAACAAAAGTTTGAAATGTTGTTTGGAAACTAAGAACATTCATAGTGCAGCAGTCCAATACCTCAAAACATTAATACACATAGATGACTCACATACATCAAGACATGAACACAAATTGCAAGAAAACTTAATATAAAGATTGATAGCACATGAGGTGAAAACACAAAATAGAAGTTGGCAGCAAGTTCTTGGTCAAAACAACAATTTAAACAAGCAGGCATGATGAATTCTACACACACACATACAATTCATACCATGAAAAATTGGTCTAAACAAACATTCTATCATATATGAATAAATGGTTGAGCACAGATCAAACAGCATGACAGCAAGTACCAATCCAACATTAATTCAAAACATGCCTTAAAATGAGGTTCACAACTCTATGGTAATGAATACAAACCAAGTCTAGCATGAAAACCTAGCTCTAGCAGCAACAGATGCAAACATGTTAGTTAGCATTAAACAAACATGTTCTTGCTTACAAGCAAGCAGAAACAGCAAAGATGACAATGGTTGGAAGCAAAGTAGGTAGCAGCATTACATAGTGGTTCATGAATCAAACATTTATGACAGCAACATGGATCCTAACATGACAATGCTAGTATCAAACACAATTAACCCTAATACACCTAATGCACATAACAACTTGCAAGCATATGGCAGTGGTTGGAATCAAAGGGTTACATGGCAGTTTCATGAACTTAGACAGTTATAGCAGCAAAAATGGTGAATCCTAACATGACAGTGCTAGCAACAATCAAACCAAAAGTCCTAATACCTCATGCACATAACAAATTACAAGTTTAATGACAATATGCATCCTATAACAATAGTGCTAGGGCTAAATGGTAGTTTGAACTTGTAACAGAAAAGGTATGACATGTTAATACAAACCTTCAATTCATTGACCAATGATGCTTACAAGCAAATTCAAGACAGAATGCAAACATGATTCATAAGACATCAAATCATACATATATGCTTATCACAAATGACTACACAAACCAGATATGGACAAATCATGATTAGAGGCAGCCCTAAAACAACAACTGATGCAAAAAATGATAATGTCAAATATCTAGCAAAACATGATTCACTTGATGCCACATTCTTATGTTAACAAACATAGATCAAACACAAACCACAATTCAAATCGTCATGGAGGCATACTTAGCAGGACAATGACAAGTATCAAGTTTCAATGCATATATCATGATGGTTACAAACATTAAGACAACAAAATAAGGTATTGGTCATCAACAAGCCTTAACAGTCACATGAATCATCCCAATGATCCTTAACAAGTCCAACAGAACCAAACAACTTACAAGCACATTCAAAACATGTTATATACCAAGTTCAGACACAAGGATGATCCAAAAATGTGCTAGAATTAAAAATGGTATATGAGTTGGAAAAATGCATATGAGTTAAAAATGGCAAGAACAGAATGGTAGCAGAACCAAAGCATGACATAGTTTTAACTAATACCAAGTCAAACATCTCATGATACAAATATATAAGGACTTCTAAATCAAAGTGCCAGCAAAAAAGATCAAGATCCAAGGATGCTGTTTGCAACAGAACCAAATCAACATCATTCACAAACTAAGCAAAAACAAAACAGCATCAAAACTTCATAACAGTTGCAAGCAAACTTTCATATGTTCATACATGACACAAAGTAGCATTTAAGAGAATCTCAAATTTTAATACACAGCAACACAACATTGTATGGTGATTAAAAGAGTGTCAACCATATTGATGAGCAACAAAACCAAACTTGGCAGATTCACACATGGATTGTATTTACCTTTAAACACATTCTAAGCAAAGTAAACTAAACATGTTCATCACAGTTAAAATAATAGGATAGTGACCACTAACCTCTTGTATACTTCCAAGCAAGCTTGTGCAGTAGGGAAAACCTTGAAGACTCCCCAAATAAGATCCAACCAATGCCTTGATGGAAATGTAGCTTTTCTTGCACTTGAAGTAAACAAGTGAAATTTAGGACAGAACTCAAAACAAGTGATGATGATGGTATTTTAGGTTATGGACAATTGGTACATCATAAACCAAAGGTGTTTGGAGGTTTAAAGTGATCAAAACAGGCCTGGGCAAAGATTTAGCAGATTTTGTATGTAAAGTCAAACTTTGCTTGGTTGAAAGTTGACTTTTGAGAAAATGAAGTTTTTGACTGGTTTAAGAGTTTGAACACCTCCCACACATCATTTTTGGATTGTGTGGATGGTTTGTGATGATTTTCAATGGGTGAAAATGGTTTTGGAAGGCTAAATGCTCAAGGCAGATTTTTGAGGTAGTTTTAGAATGGTTTTCTTCACTTGTAAGAAAATGCAAGGCAAGATGAGAGCTATGGTTTTCTCTTGGGTTTTAGAGTGCTCTGGTGTGTGTTTCAACATAGAGGAAACCTCTATTTATAGGCCAAGGAGAGGTTTGGGGCAGATTTGTCTTTTGGCATTTTGGAGGGAGTTTTGTAAATGCAATCTTGTTCAAGAATTGTTGCAGCTGTAAGTCCAAGTTCTTGGCTCAAGATGATGTACAAATCAAGTGGCAAGGAAGACATGGAAGTGACTGAAGTGTGGCTAGGGAGTAGGGGAACTGCAGCTGCAAGTTACTTCATGAAAAGTTGCTCTTTCCTTGATTTCTTTGATGAAAATATTGACAACTTGCATACAACTTGCAATGTCCACCAAACCTCTTAATTTTCTGCATTTTTATACATCATTCTCTCTAACTATCAGATAGAAACCTGATCAAATGGCTGAGAATAGCTCAAGTGGTTAAAGAGTGAGTTTGTGAAAAAATGGAAATGATGAACTCAAGTGTTGAAACCTCAACTTGTTGGATTCATAACTCTCAACTCATAAGGGCTATGGAGGAGTCTAGTATAGTTTGGAAAGCCCTCATGAAGTTCTACAACTTTCATGTTTTCATGATCTTCAGATTCCAAGTGAAACTAGGTCAACAATCCACTCAAAGTTGGCTAAAAACATGCCTAAAAAGGCCAATAACTTAGAATTTTTCTAAGTGTTTTTCCCTCTTGTAATGACTTTGGCCATAACTCCAAATCTATGCATTTTCTGCTCATGGACCAATGTGGGACTTTTGTAGACCTTGTCAAGACCTTTCCAATGAGCCTTGAACCAACTCATTTGGATGTGTGGTTAGGGAGTTATGGTCTTCCCCCTTTCAAAACCCTAATTTCCCGATTTTTCGATTACTCCTCGATCCTTGATCCAATGGTCATGAAACTTCATGGATAGGTGAAATATGTTACTAGGAACATTTTTTCTTCATAATTTGAGGTCAAATTCCTTATGATTGAAGAGTTGACGTTTTGGTCAACCGAACGATCGATCGATGACTACCGAGTCGACTGTTGATGTTCTGGGTCTTTTGAGGCCTCGAAACTTCTTGAGTAGACTTCAATAAGCCATATAAACTTCATGGACCATGATCCCACCATTGGAGCACCATTTAAATCAAAATTCAAATTACAGTTGACTTTTCCTCATCGAAAACCCTAATCGGGTATCCTGAACTGCACTGTTCTTGATTCTTGGGTGACAACCTCAAATTGGATTCATACTTCACCCAATGGAGTATATTTAATGATGTGGAGACTTATTTCATGGAGAACCAATCCAATACGTTGACTGATTAAACCATCAAAACCTCGATTCTCGGCCGTACGGAACCCTAATTCACCTGTATCTTAACAAAGACAAACTTGAAATAGGCTAAGGTTAGATAATCAAATGAAAATGATCCTAAAATGATGGTGAAGATCTAAGGGGTCAAAAATTGGGGTGCAACACCTAGGTGTCCCGTCGTGGACGAAATTGCCCTTTAGCCTAGCATTAGGTCAAAGAGTCGCAGTACTCTATTTTAGGGTTTCCCGCCGTGGAACATCTAATCAACCCTAATCTAACCCTAATTTCAATTCAACATTTCAACGTAGTGTTGCACCCCAAAATTTGCCCTCTTTCAAGGCTTGACTCATTTCTTCATTTCTTTCAAATTCAATGACATAAAGGAAATCCATCATGAATTCAAGATTAAAGGCAAGAATATTATAAAGAGAAGTTTTCTGACATTACAAGAATGTCATTTGTTGCAAGATTTTCAACTCTAAGTAATGTTTAGAAATTAATTTATTTCTAATACTTCATTCAAGTCTCTAATCAAATTCATGTTATGGTAATGCCATACCAAGTCTACATTTTGCTTACAAACATCCAAGAAACATGTAAGGATTAAATCAACATTGGAATGTTTTAGGACCAAGAATATGCATGTTTAATCATGGCAAAACAGTCCCATGCAAGAGGTGACAAATTTCTTCATGTCACAAGATCACATGTCACAAGACCAAAGGAATAACATGTGACAATGCTTCTACATATCAGAATTTTCAAAATGCTGTCAAGAGTTGGTGGCATTGACCAAGAGGAGCTGTCCAAACACAAACAAACAAAATGGGTGCAAGGCACAAGGTGCTGCAGCAAATAGCATAGGAAAGTAGTGCAGAAAATGCAGCATAACACCTTGCATGGAAATGAAAAGAAAGAGAGTGACATGAGAAAAGGTGGCAAGAGACATTGCCCCATGAAAAAATCTGATGTTTGGGGGGAAGAGAAAACCCTAGGAGATGAGATAAGAGGAGGGGGCTGTAAATAAAAGGATTCATTCATTCAACATTCATTTCTACACACACTTGCAAAACCAGAAAATAGAGAGAGCAAAACAATACCCTAAAAAACAGAAAAAATAGGAAGCTTTGCAAACCAAAAAAAAAAATAGTGATATAGAACCAAGAGGATCATTAAGAAACAAAACCTTCACAACATAGAGGGAAGAGGAGTGAGGTACATTCAAACAAGACCAAGGAGGACTTGCAAGAAGGATAGAAAGCTCTTGGGTATCCATTTCCTCCAACCTTTCTCTCTTTATATTTTTGCTATTTACATTCATTTCGTTTACTCTTTTATGTGTTGTTGTATTGTATGCATCATGTAAGGTTCTAAGGGTTCCAAAAAAACATTTTTAAGAACCAATAAAAAGGAAGAAAATCACAAAAGACAGCAAAAAATACAACAAATACTGTATTTTTCGCTTCAGGTCGCGGCGCGACCCATGTTCGCGGCGCGACCCATGTTCGCGGCGCGACCCATGTTCGCGGCGCGAATTGTCGAAAACAGAATCAAAACTTTTCTCAGTTCGCGGCGCGAACACCCTTCGCGGTGCGAACATGCAAAAAACAGAATGTTCATTTTTCTCAGTTTGCGGCGCGAACTGATCAGTTTGTTTATGCTTTTTTGCTGTTTTTTACCTAAAAATTTTTTTTGAAGGAGTTCGCCGTTTTTTTCGCATGTCTCGATTTTTTTTTGCCGACTAGCCCAAATGTTTGCATGGTTTTAGTATAAATATTGCTATTGTCTTTGTTGAATCTTGATTACATAACCATTTTCAAAAAAACAAACTCTCGATTTTATCGAGCCATTTTCGACCATGTAAGTCGGCCGCCTTGTGCGTCCGCCATCGACCTTGTTCGTGTCGCCTCAAACCTTTTTAAGCAATTAAACCCTTGACCCAACGTCAAGCGGATTTTCTCAAACGATTGTTAAGCCAATTCACCATATTTAATAAAAAGGTAAAGTTCTCTTTGTATTGAACTAAAGAGAAGGGATTGAGTGTAGACTCCTTCCTTTCCGAGTGTCGAGATGCTCACTGTAGTGTGGGTGATTTTGATACATATCTTTCAATACGAAGACGTTTTCATCCACACCTTTTTTCTCCTAAAAAACCTCGGTCCCGTACCGAGCGCATTTTTAAAACTCTTCTCATGACAAAAATTTGAATGGTCGTGGAGTGGTTAGGCGTAAGCCTTCTCCTATCCCGAGCGCTGACGTTTACCGTAGGGTTCTCTGTCGCAAAAGCGCTTACCATTTAAAACCAAAAACACTTTAATAAGAGAATGAAGCTCTCTTTGTATTGAACTAAAGAGAGAGGATTAAGTGTAGACTTCTTCCTCTCCGAGTGTCGAGATGCTCACTGTAGTGTGTGTGGTTTTGATACTCGTCTTTCAATACGAAGACGCTATGTTCGCCACACCCTTTCATAACAAAAAACTTTGAGATAAAGAATTGGGTACTACCCGTAGGGGTTACTATCCGAGGACCTATCTCGCCCCTTAAAAAAAAACAATTCAACAAATCAAATATGACATCTTGCCTCGCATGGCGAAAACTTATCTTTCGAAAAGGATATGATACGTCTGTTCTACCGCAAACAGGTAATGCCTAAGTCTCCAATGAGCGAGTAGCAATACACCTAACTGCTAGAATGCGTACGATTTCATCATCCATAAAAACATCAACAAATCGTAGGCCGAACTACGGCTGCTCTGATTCTTTACTTTTTCAAGTAAAGATACGTAGGCACAAGGGCCACAATCCTTGCCGAGCACATTCCCCCTTTATATCTGTAGTTCCCCGAACTACGTCGACTCTGATTTTCTCACATCCGTTGAGAATATGTAGGCCTAGGACCGTGAAGTCCTACCGAGTCTGTCCTTTCTCTCTTCTTCCCTGTTACCTCCTTTCCCTATTTCTAACCATTTTCTCCCTATCTTTTGGAACACCTTTTTTTTTATAGCATAATATTTAAGCAAATAAATTCACACATTCGACAAGCAAATGGTTCCCGTCGAGTATAATGTATGCGAGGGGTGCTAATACCTTCCCCTCGCATAACCGGCTTCCGAACCCGTTCTTGGTCGTGAGACCATCTTATCCATTTCTGTTCTTAAGGTTTTCTCAATATTTTCCTTTCCCCTCATGGGATAAATAAAATTCGGTGGCGACTCTTCTGTCCTTTTCCTTTTCGCCTTCCCCGTCGTTGCGACGTATTTTTCGAGGAGCGACACGTAGAAATAGGAGTTTTAAGACTCCACGTAAGCGTGTCCTTAATATACATTTACTACCCATTGAAACCTTGACCACAGTCAAGAATTTCTAACCTCCCTTTCAAGGGGAACTACAATTACTCTGATTCCATTCCCTATCCAGGATACGTAGGTACAAGATGTGAATCTTGCCGAGTAAACTTAGGACTAACCCTTAGGTCTTTTAGGTCACTCTATCCCTTAGATCAATATATACTTAAAACAAATAATAAAGCGAAAAAATAGTAAAAATAAACAAAAGGTTCCTGTAGAGTACTACAGAAGTTTAGGGTGCTAGTACCTTCCCTAAGCTTAACCAACCCCTTACCTAGGTCTCTCCCCGCATTGTGTTTACGATGCAAAAATAGGTTTTTCATCTTTTGACCTTTTCCTTCGGATAAATCAAAGAGCGGTTGTGAATCAAAAATTGTGATGCAAACTAATTAATAGTTTAATATCCTATTTCCACCGCAACAGAAAATGGCGACTTCACTGGGGAGGATATCCAACGTTTAAGGGTTACCCCTATTTTGTTTATTGTATGCCATTTTATTTTATTACTTATATGTATATAATTATTGTACCTTGTGGGGATATCTGTTATTGTGAGATAAGTCCTACACCCGGACTTGAGTGACCTTATTATAGGAAGGTGAGATATTCGACGGGGCTTGCCGGGAGTGAGTCCCGACCAAGTTGACTTGAGAATCACCGCTCAGTTGAGGCCCTTTCGAAAATGGTTCGGTTGAATGAGTAGTCGTGAAAACTTTTACTATTGTCGATTGGAGTCTGTGATACTAGGGACCGTAGTCACCTTAACACCACCTTGGCCTTATATAGGACGTAGTGCGGGAACAATGTGGGAGTAGTCCTACAATAGTTGCTACGTGATACTACACACAAAAGAGGTTCTCTTGAGATCATTATCGACCCCCGAGTCAGTCGGAAAGTTGATAATATCCGAAAGATGGATTGATGACTTTGGGTACTTCTTTAGAACCTTGTTCTGCAGGTACAACTAACCTTATGTTGCACCCAAAAATTTGACCAACTCTTCTTTACCCAGCTTATGTTTCATTTCATTCACATTAGCATTATCATTTGCATTTCATTGACATGTATGTAGGAGATCAAGAGGTATGATTACCAATTAAGAGTTATACAAGACTTTGAAGCTAGCTAAGAAGGATATTCAAGTGTTCAAGGGTTGATATCTTTGTCAGAGAAGTCAAAAGATCCTCAGAGAGAATGGTTGAAACCAAGGTTGTGTGCCTCCTAACTTGAGAGTTGGGGGAGACCTCAGATGATTCTGAAGCCATGAATGAAGGACTTGAAGCCTTGAGAGAGCTTATGAGATGTCTTGAAAGCCATCATGAGGCCTAGATAGGTCATGGTACAAGATTAAGAGGACCTGGCCATGATTGGTGTAATTAGGGTTTGACTGGGTCAACCCTAAGTCAACTGATGATTTGAACAAGGTTGAAACCTAATTCCAGAGCCATGTGATCATGGATTGATGCATTGAGATGCTATAAGGATGATTCCAAGGTTAACTCATCATGATTGAAGAGTTTGAGAAGTTTCAAGCTAGGGTTTCTAGGGCTTGACAGTGTAAAATCCCCTAGTTTGACCCCTATCTTCAAGGCAGTTTAGCTCAAGATGTGATTGTCATCTCATTTTGTCCCCAAAATGAATGTTTTAGAGCTTGTTCTTAGATTTAATTTGAGTATTAGAAGTCCTTGATAGGATTTGTAGAACTCAAGTTATGACTTTGACAAGTTACAAGTCATCTGAGGTATGTGAATTTGGGGCCTTGAAAGTCACCCAACTTGCATCCAATTTTTGCCCAAGAAAGATGATTCCTATGAAATTTTGGTAAACATGAATGTTGTTCCTTATCTTATTAGCTTTCTATAGAGTACTAGAAGTCCTTGATAGTATTTGTAGAACTCATGTTATGGCTTTGACAAGTCAAGGGCATTTTGGTCATTTGGAGATTACAGGTCATTTCAACCATAAAGCCATAACTCCTATTTCCAAGCTTCAAATGGAAAAATCTTCAACATCAAACTTGTTCAAAATTATGTTTTAAGGCTATTAAGGAGGTCATGAGATGATGGAAATGCTTGTAGCTCAAAGTTGCAAAAATGACCTAAAATGAAGGCATAAGTTAAATAAGTCAAAGATGGAAATTGAAATTTTCAAGCTACACATCCAAACCATGGCATGTAATATATCATTTTGACTCTAGAAAACATTTTAGAAACAATGGTTTAGCCACATTTTTGATTTGAGGTCTAAATCATGGACTTGCTTTGGAAAATGGTCACTTGCATATTAAGCAACATTTGCAAAACTTAGAATTGAGGCATGGGCAAGGAACTTGGCAAGCTAAACCATTCCAAATTGTCACTAGGGGAGAAATTGAAGGAGATTGAGATGAATTTCAAGCTGCAAACAGAATTGAGCATGGCATGATAAGTTATTCAAAATCTCATGACATGAGATGTGTAAAATCTCATTGGAAGGATCTAGAGGGTTCTAGATCATCCAAACTTCACCTATATATTGAGTAGAATGCATCCATGGCAAGGGTTGGTGATCATTGAAGGTTTGAGCATAGTTTGGAATTGAATTTTCATAGATTGCAATTGAAATCGGTTTCATCAATTTCCTCCATTTCCTTCCATTTTCTTGATTGATTCTTCTTCCATGAGTATCAAGGATTGATTCCAGATCATTTCCAAGAAGAATTGGTGGCTAGATCGTGCGGGAGCAAGGGATTTTCAGGATCTGCAACTCAACATCGTGTTTCAAGATTGGAGCAATTTCCATTGAATCTTTTGCATACAGAAGCAAGGAGGAGGTTCAGTGATCGTGTCCAGAAGATTTGAGAGCTTGAAGTGAAGATTTGGTGCATCTGTTATTCAAGAATTTCCAGGTTTGTAACCTTCTTCCCCTAGCTTGATTTAGGTAGAATTGGGTTGAATTAGGGTGTTAGATTAGTTGTAGAATGGCCTAGGATGGTTTTTAGATGGTTAATTGTTGAATTAGAGACAAAATAGGAAGATCACCATTTTCGGTTGAGATTGGGAGATGATGATTCTTGGGGTTTCAGAAGAAACTAATGACATGATTGAGTTCGTGGCAAGATTTGGAGTATGTTTCGTGTTTTGACTATTTGCATTGGAGGCCTCTAGGAAGAACTAGGGTTGGGGAAGACGACCGGAGCTCCATCGGCGATGGCCGGAGCTGGGCCGAAGCTCAGAGCTTTGAATTGGAGAAGATGAAGTTCTCACCATTGGATCTTGGTCTGACCATTGACTAGAAGCTGATCCAACGGATGTGTTTTAATTCTGGCTTGTGAAGAGTTTCTGATGAAACGATGCGTTTCATTTATTCAAGCGTTTGGGCCTAGTAATCTGAGTGTTATCCGCACCCCCCAGCAAGCCCAACCCAGAGTTTTAACTGAAAATGATTTCTATTTGCACCGTGTCTTTATCCATTTTTATTTGATTTTCATTATTTTTCCATTCAATTCACGATTCTTGGAAAATTCATAACTAATTGAATATTAATCCAATCAAATCCATTCTTTTTGCACATTACTCATGATTGAGTCTATTATGTTTTAGAAAAATAATATTTTCATTTCATTTAATTTCTGATTTAATTGGAATTTTGTATTTTAATTGATATTAAAATGTTTATGTTTGATGCATATTTTTGTAGAATTTGGTGTGATCTCATAGTGATGATTCTTGGCCTAATTTTTTGTGTGTGATTAGGTTAGATGTGTATGATCCCATAGTAATTTTCTCACATTTTTGTGATGAAAATAGGTATGCTTTCTAGATTGATGTTTAGAGACTTCCTTTTTAGGGTTTTAGGTTGATACCTTAGAGTGTAGATTTTAGTTCTAGGTCCAATTTGATGGTTTGATCTTTGAAACTAATATGGTAGAGTCATGATTGACCTAGGTTCCCATAGTAATTTTTGTAGGATTTTACAATTGATTCTAGTATTTTAGTTAGGACTAACTTTAGTACTAGGTTTTAGGTGATCCTAATTTACTAATTCAACTAGTTTAATTCATTTAGTTCCCTTAGATTAGGGTTTGTGCTTGGTTTGCCTTTGATCAAGTTGAAGACAAGGTGAGGAGGCTTGAAGTTGCTTGAAGTTGCTTGGAGCTTTGGATTTGCTTGAGCCTGAAGGTGTCTGATGAAGATTAGGAGATAGGACATAGGGAGAGCCTTGTAGTTAGAATGATTTCTTTCACAAACATGGAAAGCCTCTTGTGCTTCCATTCTTCCCAATGACTAAAAGTCCTTCTCAGATATTCACATCCCTCCTTTGGAAGGATGAGTGGCTTTATCTGGGGAGTAGAACTTTGAGGGAACCAGTCTCTCATAATGATGAACCCTTACAGGCTTCCTTTGGTTGTCAGTAAGCTGTTTATCATTTCCCCTCATCCTGTTAAATCAATTGTGATTTCTTCTGGTTTGAGTATCTTGAGAGATGTTAGGCTTGACCTTGAAGATGAGGACTTCATTGAAGAGGATGATTCCTTAGGCATGGCCACCATAGCTTGAAGAGCTTGAAGAGCAAGTTGATACTTGAAGATCCAATGGAGGTTGAATGAAGAGCTGAGGCTTAGAAGATTGAAGGCTGAAGTTGACACTTCCAAGTGATTGAAGACTACTATGAGAAGCTGAAGCTTGTAGATAAAGAGGAGAAGACCAAGTTAATACTGGTAAAGCAAAGAGAGCTGAAGCTTGAAGACTAAGTTGATACTTATGAAGAGGATTCAATTGAGATTGAGTGTAGAGCTGAGGCTTGAGGAACAAAGGATGAGTTGATACTTACACTGATGCTTGGAGAACCTGAAGGAACCAAGTTGATACTTGTAGTTAAGACTGAAGCCTGAAGGTGGAATTGACTGGAGAGCTGAAGCTTGAAGAAGGAGGATAAGTTGACACTTATGTTGATGGGTTGAAACTTGGAGAAGCAAATTGATATTTGTCATGAGAGATGGTAGCCTTGAAGGGTGGTTGAAGTCTGAAGACTGATTAGTTGTTAGAAGAGCTGAAGCTTGGAATTGAGAGAGAGTTGTTGATCTGCCTTCTTGTCTCTTTTCTTTTCTGTATTGCTGACGTGCCTTGTTTGACTTGCTTGATGCATTAGAATAAGTCCATATCTAGGCTGACTTTAAGCTAGGAGCATGATTGCACTAGAGGTTGAGTTACTCCCTCTGCTTGTATTGTTACTGTATGGCTTTGCTTGCGGGTATTCGGTAGAGCCCAGCTCCCTTGCCCATGTGGTTTATTTTGCTTAATAGCATTCCATTTTCTTCTGTATGATTACAATCTCTTATATTCTGCTTGATAGCATGTTGTTTTACTTTTCTGTATGAGTACTATTATTCATTCTGGCTTGAGGTTGAGATGAGCTTGTGGAGGCTGCTGCCCCACACACATTTCCTCCCTCACTTGCATTGCATGCATTTTACAGTCGTTTATCTGTTTACTGTTTAAGCTGATGCTTTATCTGTTTCTGTGTATCATTGACATGATCCCTTAGGAATCTCACTTCCTTTGATAAGGAAGTGATGATAGACCTTTAGGTTGAAACCTATGCATGATAACTTCTAGGAGTTCCCTGTTTCAAACCTCAACTATAGGATGAATCCTTGGCATGACAACAGTACGACTTGATAGTCTCCCTTTAGTTGAGCCTGTTCTCTTCTCATCTCAAAACAGCTTAAGATACGGTAATCATGAATGATTTCTTTCATACGTTACGAGCCTTAAGCTATCTGAGAAAGGATTGTTGGAGAGCTTCTTTTCAACAATCTGGATGTTTAGTATGGTACCCTTTGGGTGACATGCGACGCATTCACTCTCAGGTCATAGTCTTTAGTGCGATTGAAATTGAAAACAACAATAAAAAACACTTCTTTCGTAAAAGACAGAAAACAAACTTATAACCTTTTTGCCCCGTGGGCCCGTAATTCAAAGGAGAGCTTTTCTGAAGAAAAGAGTATCGTTAAACTTCAGCGCCACCGCAAACAGGCTTTGTCCCTAACTGCTGGAACTGCTGTTTAACCCTACTCGATAAAAACAGATGAATCTGAATCCCCGTAATCCGTATTACCCCGAACTACGTAAGCTCTGATCTCTCAAGCCTGTTGAGAGTACGTAGGCACAATACTGACGTATTGGCGAGCCACCTTCCCCGTAACCCGTCGTAGGGAGAACTACGTTGACTCTGATTTCTCATTCTCTGATGAGAATACGTAGGCATAAAGCGCGACGCTTTGCCGAGTCATTTTCTTTTCTTTTTTAAGCCAGCCTTGATAGGTAGATAGATAAACCAACTCGTCCAGTAAACACAACAAGCGTGGATCCAGTCGAGTACGACGGACGTGAGGGGCGTTAATACCTTCCCCTTGCGTAACCGACTCCCGAACCCAAACAATGGTTGCGATGACCTTGTCTTACCCTTTTTTCGTCAGGTTTTTCCGATTGTTTCCTTTCCCGTTCTGAGGGATAAATAACGAAAGGTGGCGACTCTTCTGTTTTGCCGGCACCTTATTTTCGCGGAAGCGACACCTTAGTACATACCTTATGGGGTTGGGTAGACCTTAACTCCTTTCACATACCTTTAACCTAGGACTTGTGAATATAGGTGCATTGCATCCATAAAGCATCCCATTGCATTACATGTCCTGGAATTCAAACATTGTTTATGAATATTGCAGGATACTATGGATTACAATAGAAGGAAAACTTTGAAATATAATTTAAAAGTCCTAAGCTAGATGACCTAAGGAAGCTAGGATCTTTAGTCCAAGATCAAGAAGGATTATGTAACCGGTATGGAAGGTTGTTATCTCTGTTGGAATTTAAAGTGAATGAAGAACTTCTTTCGGTTTTACTACAGTTCTATGATCCCGACTACCATTGCTTCATATTTCCCGAATATTAGTTATTACCTACTTTGGAATAATATTCTCAGTTAGTAGGGCTGTCTATTTTGGATCAGACTCCTTTCCCTTTCTTGGAAAAGGACCCTAAAGAGCAGGATATTGCTAAAGCCACATGTTTAAAGGTATCTGACATTAAGAAGAATATGACTCAGAAAGGTGAAACTTTTGGGCTACCTACGAAGTTCCTAATCGAGAAAGCCCAATATTATGCCGATCACCTAAGCATGCCTACCTTTGAGAGGATCCTCGCTTTGCTTATCTATGGAGTGTTGCTTTTCCCTAGTTGTGAAGGATTTGCGGACCATAATGCCATCAAGATCTTCATGCAAAGGAATCCAGTACCAACCTTATTTGAGTAACACTTATCATTCAGTCATCTCCGAAACCTCCATGGTAGAGGGATGATTACCTGTTGTATGTCGTTACTGTACAAGTGGTTTATTTTGCACTTGTCTCGATCTGGTCCCTTTTGGAGTCCCACCCAAGGACGTTGGTTACAAAGGGTTATGGCCTTGACTCACTCCGATATTGATTGGTATAGTCGTTAAACACAATTATTTTTAATACTTGAAAATAAATACTTGAAAATAATCACACAATTATTTTTATCCTGGTTCGTTAAACAACTACTCCAGTCCACCCTTCCAGAGTGATTTGCCTTTCTCAACAAGGACTTAATCCACTATTAAATCAGACTGATTACAATAGTATCACCTAAGAACTACAGTTCTTAGTCTTCTCAAGAGCTACTGATTCACACTGAATCCTCTTAAGGAAAAACCTTTACAAACAATGTAAATTAAATACAAGAGTTTTTAATGCTTCTATAAAGCTATAATCACAACAGTGATTTTTCTCTTAAGTTTTAAGTACAAAGATTCTATGAAGAATAAGAATGAGAGCTTAAGAATATGTGATTACTTTTCAGCAAGTGTGTAGCTCAAGAGTGTGTCACTGAAGAATGAAGTGAGAGACTCCTTTTATAGGCAACTGAATTATCCACGTTGAAAAGAGAGTCCAAAGGTCTGAGCCTTTTTTGTCTTCACATGTACTGACCTTTCCTTGAAATAGATGGCACAGATAAATCCTTTTTGTCTGTGTAAGTGTGTCTAGCACAAATAAGGAAAGAGACGTTGAATGATTCCAACGGATACATTCTTGAAAACACTTCTTCAGTTTCAGCAAGTTCTTCAGAGTTTGAATAGATCAGAGTCTTCTGATGAGATTCAGAACTATGTTGTATCAGAGTCTTCTGCAGCTTGTGTGCTTCTAGCGTGTTGATCATCAGAGCATCTTGACACAGAACTTCAGTACTTGGCAGCGTAGGTACTTTCAGAAACTTCTGTAGATCAATGCTTTGAGAAACTCTTCAATCAATATTCTTCTATACATCTGATGCTTCAGCTTCAGATGCTTCTGATTATCTTCAGATGCTTCTGACTCAGAATGTTCTGGAGCTTCTTTCTTCAGATCCTTCTGGAGACTACGCTCAGGATCTTCTGTAAGGAGCAAGCAGATTCTTCTGTAAGATGCATCTGGCGCTTCAGATTCAGAATAACTTCTTGTATTCAAAGGCAGATTTGCTTCTAGAAAGTTAATATAATTTTAATCTGCAGTAAAACTCTCAAACAAATTTTAGAGTATATAATTCTTAAATATAAATTTCCTAACAGTTATCATCAAAACAAAGAGTAATTATTAAGAACCAATCTGTGTTCTAACAGTGGAGACTTCGTTAACATGCCTTTACTCGGTTTTAATGGAGGAATCAGCTACAATCCAGTCCTAGCTCGCCGACAGTTAGGGTATCCCTTGAAAGAACCGCCTAAAAGTATCTACGTAGAGAAGATCTTCTTCGAAGACAACAAAGAGCTTCAACATCAGATTGTATCTTCCTAGCGTCACTTGCATAGGAAAGGTCGAGAAAGTCTGGGAAGGCCTAATTGTGTGTCCATGGAACCATACCTTCAGTGGGTCCGAGACAGAGCTATCAAGTTGAAGATGCCTTATCCTCGCCAGGATCCTTTACCTCCAAGAGAGGAACCTGTTCAATATTTCATGTCCGAGGCTGAAATGTTGAAGATCGCTTTGAAGAAAGCTCAACATGAAGCAGAAACATGGAAGAAAAAATACCATGTGACGGTCAGCGAGTACGACGAACTTCAAAAACAGCTTCAGTTGAAGAATGAAGAGGTACTCTCCTGAAAGAAGAGAAGAATCTACGAGGATTTATTTTCCTCCAATTCTCTGCCTGCTCGTCGAAGTTGTGGATGATGTTTCCTTAGGGTCATTAGTAGCTTTTATTTAGCTATTTTCATTAAGACTTTCTTTTAAGAATATTATTTGTAATCCAGTTTTGCTCAATTAATAAATAAAATTTCTTTGGTATTCCGCAATATTCGTAAATATTAGAATTCCATGGAATCATTTCATTCATTTTAGCATCATATTTTTGAATTACATGTGTCTCCCAGTTTTCTCATTATCAGTTCTCTCGCCTTCTAGTTTTGTCACCCTGGGTACTCCACATCAGTACAACGTTAGAGCCCAAGCTCGAAAAAGGATGGAAGAACAAAGTCAAGAGATTGACCGTGTCAGCCATGAACTCGAAGATCTTCGAGAAAGTGTGGGGCAGATTATGGAGATGCTACAAGCTCTTAATGCCAAGATGGATTCTCAGCCTACTATTGTCTCTGAGAGTACCAATACTGTTGCAGATCCTCAACCGGCTGTTACTGTTGAGAGTATACCTCCTCATGGTCTTCAATCCAGATTGGTGCATCCTACCATTGCTCAACCAGTTCGAGGAGTTACTCCTCCGAAGTGCAAAACTCCGAGCGTTGACCACTATAAAGGACCTACACGTCTGAGGAATTGCTCGATGGCTCCTCACCGACCTTGGCAACATCAGCAAAATTGCGTTCAAGGTTATCCAGTTCAGTATGCTCAAAAACCTTATGTAGCTGCCATTGCACCTCCGTTCAGTCAGCAGTTTCATACTTATCAGCCTGTGCAGCCGCCTCCGGTCTATCAGCCTCCGGTATATCAACCATCTCCTATTTATCAGCCTGCACAAGCTCCTATCAATTGTCAATGAGTGCCCAACGCTCCTGCCAATCCACAGCCTAAGAAGCAAGCACCTCGCCAGAATGCTTTGATTAGGAGGCAATACAAGCCTTGTCCGCCGATTCCGATGACTTTCACCGAGTTGTATCCTTTCTTAGTGCAACGTGGTCTGGTTACTACCCGAGCTTTGGGTCCACCTCCCAATCCTTTGTCTGCCAACCACAACGCCGCTGCTCATTGTTTATTTCATGAGGGTGCGCCCGGTCACAATTTGGAAGGTTGTTACGCGCTCAAGAGCATTGTCAGAGATTTGTTGGAACAAAAGATATTGTATTTCGATGATCCTCAGCCAAAGATCAAGACTCCTCTCAAGGTTTTCAACACATCTCAGCCAGTTACTTCTCCTGCGAATCTGCCAAAGCCAGTAGTTATTCAGAAGCCTAGTCCATTTCATTCCAGTGATCCTCTAATGATGTGACCCTGATCGACCAAGAATCTGGGAAAGTTAGTCTAAAGGAAGATTCAAAGGCTGATAATGAAGCAATGACAGATCTAGCTAGGGTAAGCAAGACGGCTTATTCCAGTGAGACTCCGCCAGAGGAAACCACCACTACCATGCCGGTCGCAGATGCGAAGACTTCATAAACACATTTTGAAGGACTTTGAGACATTTCATTTTTGCTTATTTATATGTTATTTTCTTTGATTAAGCATAATTAGCATGTATGAACTCGTTTATTTTGAATAATTAATGCAATGCATATTTGTCTTGAATAAATCCATTCGTTTCACTCCAAAAAGTATTTTTCATAATCTATAATGCCAACTTTGCCCGATCTCTTGCTCTAATAGAGAATTGGGAGGAGGAGGATGAACTAAAAAAATCATATCTTTTGTCGTATGCTTTCGATTGAAACCTGCTGATGATGTAAGGCATTGCTTCAAATCCCAAACACTGGAGATATAAGGATGATAACCTCTCTTTAACCCCCTTTGAGCCTTGAAGTAGGAGTTTTTTTTCTTTTCCAAATTAAAACCCTCATTTTAACCTAGGGTAGGGTAGTTATTTAGTTAAATTGATTGAGCACTCAGACTCTCAAAAAGGAGGAGCGAACCTTTGAGAATCTATCCTTAACATCTTAGGAGGTTAGAAGTCAAGGACTATCCCTCTACTACTAAAGAGTGGGGCAGTCACAAGCCTTTCAAACGGGTCACCTGACTCATTCACAAAAATATATAGCCCGCTAAGTCAAAACCTATGAAGGAGACTTAGGCAAAACCGGGGCATCCCGCTGGACTCTAAAGTCAAATCCAAAAGACGTCTTCCAGGAAAAAATTAGGGAATGAAAAATAAAAACAAAAAATAAGGGATTATAATAAAGAATCCCCAATAAAGAACACAGTCGTGTGATCAACCAAAAAGACAATAGTCGAGTGACTGCCATTGTCCAAAGCCTTGATGAGTCCTCGACCATATCAAATCCAATTGAGATATGAGTGCTCTGGTCCAGTTAACTGAATAGGATTGGAGAACATCACAAAGAGGGGTGGGTACAAATAAATTTGAGCCTTTATCATTTGTTTCTTAAACCGTGAACTAAGCCACGATACAACCATTAAAGGACCTAATTGAAGTAGGAATTCTTTTGAAAGCACACTCGCCGAGATAACGTTTCCTGACTCCTATGAGCTATGCTCAATTTACCATTAGCATTACAAATCAAATTTGTATCCTGACTATGTGATTTCGGTCACGAGTTATTGCGATATCCTTTTTCAAAATAAAAACAAAATTTTTCAAGACAAATATTGTTGCATTGATAGTTTCAGGATAGCATTTCACACGTGTTGATTTTGCTTGATATCTTAGAAACATACATACATACATCCACAATGGAACTCAGAGATCCTGCTAAACAGGGCCAGGTGGTTTCCAAATAGCTTACCAATGCGAGCCTTACATTCTTAAGACTTATTTCTTGAAGACTCAGTCGTAACACGGTTGATCTGTGCCAGTTACTTCGATATCGGACAAATCTCTCCAAGAGTTTGAAAATAATGGGGCATCTAGACTCCATGTTTCTTTATAAAATCCTCTCGAGTTGACTTTCTCACAAAGCAGGTACTCTGGGGCATGATATTTTGTAAAATAACGACTACTACAAAGTCCATTAAGATCAAAACTAGCTCGCTTCTCAACATTCTGCATGCACCCGATGGACTTTACTCCCGGTGGTCTTCATTCCCTATTAAATCTCATCATTGCAGAATCTATGTCTTAACCATTGCCTGAACACAATCCCCAGAGAGACTTTAAGCTGACACAATCCCCAACGAGACTATAAGCTGACAACCCTTTGGACATGTCCGGTAATTTCCAAGAATACAGAGATCATACCAGCGTCTTCCTAGTGATAGTCCCCAGCGAGACTTTAAGTTGTCTACACTTTCGGGATCCATCCGATAAATCCCTAGTGACTCTCAAGGCTGTAGGGACGTCCCTGGTATCCTCCAAGTGATATATGTTCTTGAAGACCCATTCTCAGTGGAATTATTTGTTCCTCAGTGAAGTTGCCTTACCTTCCTCAAGGATATTCCCCAGGAGATTGTCATGTTCACCACAAGGAGACAGGGTGCTTGCCCCAGGAACGTCTGGTGAATTCTCCCCAGTAAGTCTGACAAACACTCCTCAGGGAAGGTTGATATACTTTATCCCTAGTAGGGTGTACCCTTTCCCCAGGAAGTCGATGTACTACTCCCAGGAAGGCTACACTATGAAGCTGCCTAGCTCCACACCTTCCCCATACAGTGGATATTTATTTTATCCTCGGAAGTCTCGGATCCTAGGGTTTTCTTTGGCTGATTTCCGTTCATGTTAGCAATCCCTCCCGTGAAGTCATGACATTGTATCCCCATGCAGAGATCAAGGATCCCCAGTTGAAGTCATGATATCGTACTCTCCATATGAAGTCGTATCGTATCCCCATGAGGAAGTCATGATGCCGTGTCACCCAAGTGGATTATTTTCTCCCTAGAGAAGTTGGACTTTGAAGCTAGATTCGGTTCTACCATCGATTTTTCCTATCTTTGATAGAGGTACTGTTGCAGAGTTCCCCGGGTATCCTCGTCAAGATGTTTATTTCATCTCACGTTTCCTCCTCTCGTTTGTTTTGTCAGCATGTGCATGAGCCTAAGCATTGCATACTCATTGCATGACATTTTCATACATGTTAACATACACATTAGTATACACTTTGGCATACATATTAGCATCTGCATGTTTTCTATCTGTGTCATCCTTTGTTGTTACCGACGACTAACTGGGTTTGTCCGCTCTCTCCAAGTAGATCGTCAACCCTAGGCATAAAATACTATTCGTTTACAACTAAACCCCACAGAGTTCGACCCTCGTGGACGATGGTTATTTCAATTATCTTTCCATGATAGGATAAGATAATCCCCATTTGATTTCATTTCCTCAATGGAGTCTTGTTTGGCAGTTCTTTCTAGCCCAGTTCTAGATCGAGCTTCGGTCCCGTCGGTCACTGAACCTACCTGGACGTGCATTTATTTTGCATTATCTTTCAAGGAAAGCATTTACAATCCTTTGCAGACAAGCGACAGTTCCCAGCCGAGGAGCTTATCACCTGCATTAAACCTTAAGACGTTGAGTTGCCGCACTCATTCTTGAGCGTCCCGCCGTGGACATGTCATTTAAACCTTAAGAGGTTGAGTCGCTGTACTCATTCTTGGGCGTCTTGCCGTGGACATATCATTTAAACCTTAAGACGTTGAGTCGCCGCACTCATTCTTGGGCGTCCAGTCGTGGATATATCATTTAAACCTTAAGACGTTGAGTCGCTGTACTCATGCTTGGGCGTCCCGCCGAGGACATATCTTTTCCTAAACTTTAAGACATTGAGTCACCGTACTCATGCTTAGGCGTCCCTCCATGGACCATTTTACCCTTTAGTAAAAGAAGGAGCTGAATCGTATTCAGGAGAGTGTGAATCTTGAAGTATGAAGAAGTTCATTTTATCCTTTAGTAAAAGAAGGAGTTGAATCGTATTCAGGAGAGTGTGAATCTTGAAGTATGAAGAAGTTCATTTTATCCTTTAGTAAAAGAAGGAGTTGAATCATGTTCAGGGCGCCGACCTTGAAGTATGAAGAAGTTCATTTTATCCTTTAGTAAAAGAAGAATCTGAATCGTATCCCGGGCGCCGACCTTAGATATAAAAAGATTTATTTATCAAATGAGTGACAATCCCTCCAGTGGGGCTCATCAATCAATTATCCAGAGATAAGAAGCAGTATCTTGATTTGAGAGCTTATCATGTTTGGCAGGTAAGTCCCTTCCAACGATAAGTGACAGTTCTCTCTCGAGAAAGCTTATCAGGGCATTTCGCATTTAAAACCATTTATTTTTGCATACAGCCGGTTTTACCCTGTATACTTTTATGGATTCCTGAAAACTCCGTTTGATCCTGTCACGAGGGAGATTTTCCAGAATCTCGAATGTTATTATTTGCTCAATGCTCCAGCATCCTGTTAATCGATCCTACAGTCGTGCAGATCTAGTTTTACTTTTAGATGTTCCCCAGTGGAGGTCGTCTCACCGGTGCCATCTCCATTAAGGATCTCGTTCTTACCATTCCTTTTCTAAAAAGTGACAATTGGTCGTGTTAGCACCAGTTGGCTATCACTTTAGAATTCCCTGTGTCGTGCTGTCACCCAGTGCGTCGTATTCCTCAGTGTGGTTCATTCGTCGCGTCTGTCCCCTGTGTCGTCGTGTCGTTTACATATTCGCATTTACCATTCCATAATACGCATCATACTAGATTCATAACATTGTCAACATTATCACTTGTTTTGTCCATAGCATTGTATCACTGCATCTAAGGGCAAAATTTTCGGTTATCTATATTTAAATCCCTCCACCATGATTTCTCGAGCCTTCGTCGCTCAAATCATCTGGTGAAGCTATTTAAATAGGGGCAACTATAATACCCCAAAATTTGCCCTAAGATTTAGCCGAATCATCTCGCATTTCATTGCATTTTTGGCATTGCATTCAACCGGACGCTAACAGGTTGGTGGAGTTGGTCGATTTTTGCAGGAAAATATCATGTGGCGCACTCTCTAGCGTGTGAAGGGTAAAATGGTCATTTGTGTGCAGTCGGCTGTCAGTTTATGAATTTTGAGCCGTAGTCAGGAAATTTGGGCCATTTGATATGGTTGACGTGAATCGAGGCTGAGGTTAATTGGAAGAGTTTGATCGAAGTATTTGCTTCGGGTGATTTAATCGGGAAATTAATTTGATGTTTATTTGGATCGAAAGAGCATGGTCAGTGGACAAATTGTTTCTATTCCGATAAAGTCGTTTGTTTAAATTTCCAGAGAGGGTAGTCGGAAGCTCAGGTCAGAGGCGAAGTTAATCGGATAATTTGGGCAAATTTTAGTGTGTTCTTCATTTTATTTTAATTCAAAAAATAACAAAGGTAAGTTCTTTTTATTTTCATTTTTAAATTAATATTACTTCATTTTATTGTTTTATTTTTATCTCATTTTTTTTCTTTTCTAAGTTTATTCCATTTTAATATTTGTTTTCAATTCATCTTGGTCTTCATTCATGTTTAAACAAGTTCATTTCTCATTTCATTTGTTTTTAATGTTTATTTAATTGGCTTTATTTTCATTTTAAAACAAAAATTAGAAAGTAAATAATAAGGAATTTTATTTATAATGTTATTTCTTACCAAAATTATAAAAATAAAAATACATTTTTTTTCCTAAATTAATTCCTAAAGTCCCAAATTTCTTCCGACTTCTTCGATTTTCCGACTCTTCCGGTTATCCATTTCCGAACCTGCAAAAATAAGCAAACAACTTTATCGGTTAGTTTTTGTCGACACCCTCAGAGTAGCATCATCATCGGGTGTCGGGAGGGTAACAGATTCCTCCGAAACCGGCTCCCGATCCAATTCTCGGCCAAGGGCCAAAGTCGGTAAAATCTGTTCTTATCCGAGGCGACTGAGAGAGAGAGAGAGAGAGAGAGAGAGAGATAAAAAGATTTGCGGATAAGAGCTTTTAAAATAAGCTGGTTTGAAAAGTTCTCATCCAAAAAAGTGCTTATCTGAAAAAGTGCTTATTTGAATAAGCACTTATTCAAAGTGATTTTCGGCCAAACACGGACAAACGGCTTTCCAAAAATTCCAACAAAGCCAGCAGAATCCAACAAGCACAACAAATTCACGCAAGAATAGCAACGAATTTCGCAAGCAAACAGATGAAATCACCGTCAACGTTGCAACAACATCTCAACAGACAAGCCATTAAACTCGCCAAACCAGCCAACAAAATCGCAAGAACATAGTAACCACCTCACAAATCCATCCCACAAATCGAACTTAAGCAAGTGATATAAAAGGATTAGAACATTTCATCAATGGATTCAGAAAACCCTAACAACAAAAAACAGACGGCGGCGCTAGCAAATCCGGCGGCGGATTCAGAAGCTTATAGAGGCTCATCATCATCTGTCATCAATAGCCATCATAAGAGGAAGAGAAGAAAAAACGGTGGCTCAGAGATCCGGTAACGAATTAGCATCATCACCAAAGTTCTCAGCGGCGCCATTAAAGGCTTCATCATCATCGAACCAAGAGAAAGAAGAAGCTTCGGAACCGCGAGTCAAAGGAGAAGAAAAGAATCCGAAAGTTCTCACCGAAACCAGCGACGGCGGCTCAGAGATCTAAGGCCGGACCGATCATCATCGCCGACGAACTCAGAAGCAAATATCAAAGATCACGACATCCTCGGCCCCAGAGGAGCTCCACGGGTTGTTTCGTCACTGAAAACCGCGGCGGCCGTGGATTTTCCGACCGTCACTACTACCGGCGAATTCGAAAGCGAAAAGCGTAAGAACTCGATTGAAGTCTTTGTTTCTTTGACAGTTTTTATATTTTAGGTACATGCAAGCGGAAGTGATGAAAACAGAGAGCTCCGAAAGGCAACCATGGTCGGCGCCGTAACGAGGAAGAAGAGGAAATTTCAACCAAATAATGGAACCCTTCATACTGTTAACGTTTTGCGTTTTATTTTATTTTTAATTTTTTGTTTATTAATTTATTAGTTAGTAATTAGGATAGTTCATTATTCCTTTTAATGGTTATAATGTATGTTAGCTTAACGTCAAATTAATAAGTTTAAATAAACTCCAAAAAAATAATTTTTTTTCTTAATTTGAACATAAAAACTAAAAAACATTTTTGGTATAGCTTATTGTTATCTTTTAATATGAAAATTCAATCCTTTTTTTCTCCATCTAAAATATTAATTGAGAATTAAATTTTCTAATGAAAGTTTAATTTTTAGTTAAAGTCTAAGTAATAGATTTAAGTTGATTTAACAGTAAGTTGAAAAACCACTTTTTTTTTCTTAAAGTAAGACCTTTTTTATAAAAAAAAACTCTATTTTCATAATTAAAATTTAAAATATTTTGTAACTAAATTTAAAATTTTTTTGTCTTAATTAAAACATTAAAACTGAAACATTTTTTATTTAACATCAAAACCAATTTTTCATTAAAAACATAAAAATTAAAATAATTTTTTCCGTGTGAACCCAAAATTTCAATTCAAAAGTTTCTCTTAATTAAAATATTGGTTTTGTTTCTAGATTTCAATTAACTTCTCTTTTCAATAAAAATTCAAAAAAATATGTTCTTGATTTAGCCGTTTCAGTTTCGTCTAACCCTTATTAGTTTGTTTGTTTCAGCTTATTATTATTTCCTTTATTCGCACCGGTTTAGCATGAATGTAATTTACGCGAGGCCATGATCGCAGTTATTTTTATTTTCGCATTTGTTTTTGGGATTTGTAATTTACGCGAGTGATCATCGCGATGCTTCTTTTGCTGTTTTCTTTATCTTTCCGCACTTTAAGTCTGCCATGTGATTATTTTTGTTGCTTTGTATGTTTTACCGTTTATCTCCCTCTAAAGGATTAGGTCTAAACCGTTTGACCGTCGAGTCAATAGTCCTCTCCTTTGAGCTTTCCGAAACCCTAATATCCTAGGTGTCCCGCCTTGGACGAAATTGCCCTTTACCCTAGCATTAGGTCAAAGAGTCGTCATACTCTGTTTTAGGGTTTCCCGCCGTGGAACATCTAATCAACCCTTATCTAACTCTAATTTCAATTCAACATTTCAACGTAGAAATAGGAGTTTTAAGACTCCACGTAAGTGTGTCCTTAAGATACGTTTACTCCCCATTGAAACCTTGACCACAGTCAAGAAGTTTCTAACCTCCCTTTCTAGGGGAACTACGATTACTCTGATTCCATTCCCTATCCAGGATACGTAGGCATAAGATGCGAATCTTGCCGAGTAAACTTAGGACTAACCCTTAGGTCTTTTAGGACACTCTATCCCTTAGATCAATATATACTTAAAACAAATAATAAAGCGAAAGAATAGTAAAAATAAACAAAAGGTTCCTGTAGAGTACTACAGAAGTTTAAGGTGCTAGTACTTTCCCTAAGCTTAACCAACCCCTTACCTAGGTCTCTCCCTGCATTGTGTTTACGATGCAAAAATAGTTTTTCCCTCTTTTGACCTTTTCATTCGGATAAATCAAAGAGCGGTTGTGAATCAAAAATTGTGATGCAAACTAATTAATAGTTTGATATCCTATTTACACCGGAATAGTATTCAACCGTCTTTTACCGTGATTGTGTGAAATCCGTTCTCTTTTCACTCAGTCAGGTCCAAGTCACTTGAATAGGGGTAGCTGTTGTACCCCAAAATTTGCCCAACCTTTTTCTAATTTGGTTTATGTTTCATTGCATTCTCATAGCATTAGCATTTGCATATCATTGATCATTGACAGGGGATCAAGAGAGGTGCCTAGCAAGAGAAGATCACCCAAAGTCTCCAAGCCTAAGCAAGAGGTCTTATTCAAGCTATCAAGAGCATATCTGTTAGAACACAGATTGGTTCTCAGTTATATCTCTATGTTTTGATGATAACACTTAAGAAATTTTGTATTAAGAAATTATATACTCTAAATTTTGTTCAAGTGTTTTTGCTGCAGATATTAAATTTAATATTCTTCTGAAAGCAAAAATGAATTTGAACGTTGATCTATGCAAGGCTTTGAAGCTTCAGAAGCATTTCTTAGAAGAATCTGAGCGCTGCCTACAGTAGACTCTGAGCGCTGCCTACAGAAGGATCTGAAGCAGAAGCTACAGAAGCATCTGCAGCATAGACTGAAGACTTTGTATGAAGAGTTTCAAGCATAGTTTTTTAGAAGACTCTGATAGTACTATACCCTGCAAGTATTAAGTATCTAATCCCTAAACTTTGATCTAATGAATCTCACGCTAAAGCACACTTGCTGCAATGCTCTGATACAGCAAACTTTGATGAACATCAAAGACTCTAATCACTCAAGGCTCTGATGTTAATTGCTGAGAATTAGAAACTTGTTGAAGAAGAATTCAAAGTTATATCCGTTGGTTATGCCAAACGACTCTTTCCTCATTTATGCTAGACACAAGAACTCAGGAAAAAAGGATTTCTCTGAATGTTCTACTTCTAGGAAAGGTCAAGTGATGTGAAGACAAAAAGGTTACAACTACTTTGCAGACACGGTCTTCAAAGCATGCAACGCCTTGGACTTCTAAGCCTATAAAAGCAAGTCTCCAACACTCTTCTTCAGTTGACGAATTATTGTAAGAAATTCATTGAAAAGCTCTCATGCAAATTATTCTCATTGCTGAATTTATTTCATATAGTTCTTAAACATAAGTGTAAATCACATTGTGATATAGCTTACTTAGAAGCATTCAAACACTTGTTTTAGTTTTACATTTGATTGTAAAAGTTCCTTGAGAAGACCCAGTTGTGGTCAGCAGTTCTTGAGAAGACTAAGAACAGTTGCTCTTAGTGTTTGCTATTGTAATCAGTTTGATTAATAGTGGATTAAGTCCTTGTGGAGAAAGGCAAATCACTCTTGATAGGGTGGACTGGAGTAGTTGAGTTCAACGAACTAGGATAAAAATCTTTGTGTTTTTATTGCCATAATATTTTCTATATACTTATTCAACCCCCCCCCCCCCCCCCCACTCCCCCCCTTCTAAGTATTTTCTCACCTTCAGTTGACATCAGAGCTCCGGTTATGTGTGTGCTATCACTTCACCGTGACAGAAAAGATCCAGTGAGAAAACTTTGATATATATTCTTGGTTGTTATTATGGCTGAAACTTTAACATCTAACAACAACAACAGATATGAAGAAAGGATAGAATCAACATAAAACCCCCTATGTTTGATGGGGAGAAGTTTGACTATTGGAAGGACAGAATAGAGAGTTTCTTCCTTGGTTATGATGCTGATCTATGGGACTTAGTCATTGATGGGTATGTTCACCCCACTAATGGGGATGGCAAGAAAATTGATAGAAAATCTATGACTGAAGCCCAAAAGAAGGAGTTCAGAAATCATCACAAAGCTAGAACAATCTTATTAAATGCAATATCTCATACTCAGTATGAGAAGATCACCAACAGAGAAACTGCATTTTATTTGTTTGAGTCTTTGAAGATGACACACGAAGGGAACTCACAAGTTAAAGAGACCAAGGCTCTGGCACTGATCCATAAGTATGAAGCGTTTAAAATGGAAGAATCTGAGTCTAAAGAAACCATGTTCTCTAGATTCCAGATCCTCACAGCTGGATTAAAAGTGCTGGACAAAGGCTACTCAACTGCTGATCATGTGAAGAAGATCATCAGAAGGTTGCCTATCAGATGGAGACCTATGGTCACTGCTCTGAAGATAGCTAAGGATCTGAACAAGATCACATTGAAGGAACTAATCAACTCACTGAGGAGCCATGAAATTGAACTTGAGGAAGACGAGCCTCAAAAGAAAGGTAAGTCAATTTCATTAAAATCTAACAAATTTGTGAAAGCTTTGCAGGTGTTAGAAGAAACTTCTGAAGAGTCTTCTTCTGAAGAAGAAGATGAATTGTCCTTGCTGTCCAGAAGAATCAACAGACTCTGGAAGCACAAACAGAGGAAGTTCAAGAACTTCAAGAAGCCAGATCAACGTAAGGAGTCCTCTAGACCAAAAAGATCTGGAAAGAAGGAGGTTGTTTTCTTTTAATGCAAAGAACCTGGCCATTACAAGAATGAATGTCCAAAGCTTCTAAAAGAAAAGCCAAAGAGGAAGTTTGATAAAAAGAAGAAGGTTTTAATGGAAACTTGGGATGATTCAGATGATTCTGAATCTTCATCAGAATCTGAAGAAGAATGCGCCAACATGGCTCTGATGGCAGGAGTGGAAGATTATGATGAAGGATCATCTGGATCTGAATCTATTTCTGAATCTGACTCAGAAGAGGTACTTTCTGATCTCACTAGGGAAGAGCTTATTAAAGTTTTATCAAAAGTCCTGAAAAACTATAACCAGATTAAGCTCAAATGCAAGAAGCTTAAATGCAATCTTGAATCTGAGAATAATCTGTTAAAGTCGGAAGTTGCTGAGCTCAAAGAAAATAATTTGAAAATGAAAAACAATTTTGAAAAAGCTCAACAAGACTCTGAATCTGAAACTAAGTAAAAATGCAAAAACATTTTAGAAGAATATGACTTCAGCTTTCAGAAGTTTCTGACTAAGAGCATAGATAGAAGCAAGATGGCTTCAATGATCTATGGAGTTAGCAGAAACAACAGGAAAGGAATTGGATATGAATCTTCCTCTAGAAAGGATTTAAATCCAATGCCTGTTGATAAACTTATTATTAAGAAGACTCCCTTATATTCTCATTTTAAGTTTGGTCATCTGAATGATATAAAACACACACGTTTTGATCAGAAAGTTCATGTGTTTAAACAAAAAGTGAGTCAGAACAAAACTGTTGTAAAAAGACAGAAGTTCAGACAAACTTTTAAGATAACTAACCCAAAAGGACCCAAAAAGATCTGGGTACCTAAGGATAAGATAATCCCTGTTGCAGATGTATTTAGCAGTAAAGTCAAGACGCCAGTCATGGTACCTGGACTCTGGCTGCTCACGTCACATACGGGAGAAAGGTTTATGTTCCAAAGCCTGGAGCTTAAATCTGGAGGAGAAATGAAGTTTGGAGGGAATCAGAAGGGCAAGATTATTGGCTCTGGTACTATTGGCAATGGTAACCTTCCTTCTATATCTAATGTTTTATTTGTAGAAGAATTAAAGCATAACCTATTGTCCATAAGTCAATTAAGTGACAATGGTTATGACATTATCTTTAATCAACAATGTTGCAAAGCTGTTAGTTAGAAGGATGGCTCAATCCTATGTAATGGAAAGAGGAAGAACAACATTTACAAAATAAATCTTTCAAAACATAAGGTTCAAAATGTAAAATTCCTTATGTCTGTTAATGATGAGCAATGGGTCTGGCACAAAAGATTGGGGCATTAATATGAGACGTATATCTCAGATTAATAAACTCAATCTGGTCAGAGGACTTCCTAAGCTGAAGTTCAACTCAGATGTTCTTTGTGAAGCATGTCAAAAAGGAAAATTTTCAAAATCTTCTTTTAAAACTAAAAATATTGTTTCAACTTCAAGACCATTAGAATTACTTTACATTGATCTGTTTGGACCAGTGAAAACTGCATCCATCAGAGGCAAGAAGTATGGATTAGTCATTATTGATAACTATAGCAGATGGAGATGGGTGAAATTCCTAAAACACAAGGATGAATCACATTCTGTGTTCTTTGACTTCTGCCAACAAGTCCAGAATGAAAAAGATTTTAAAATTGTTAAAGTCAGAAGTGATCATGGTGGTGAATTTGAAAAATATTTTAATGAAAATGGCATTGCTCATGATTTCTCCTATCCTAGAACTCCACAACAGAATGGAGTTGTAGAGAGGAAAAATAGAACTCTGCAAGAAATGGCCAGAACCATGATCAACGAGACTAATCTGGCAAAGCACTTTTGGGCAGAAGCAATAAACACAACGTGTTATATTTAGAATAGAGTGTCTTTAAGACCTCTTCTGGAAAAGACTCCCTATGAATTGTGGAGGAACAGAAAGCCCAACATTTCTTATTTTCATCCTTTTGGATGTATATGTTATATGTTGAACACTAAACAGAATCTTAACAAGTTTGATTCTAAAGCACATAAGTGTTTCATGCTTGGGTATTATGAACGCTCTAAAGGCTAAAGAGTATACAATACTGAAACACAGATTATGGAGGAATCTATACATGTTATATTTGATGATAAGCTTGGCATTCAAAAGCCAAAGCAGTTTGAAAGTTCTGCAGATAGAGAAGTAATTCTCACAGACTCTGAAGGCTCAAAGGCAGAAAAAGGTCAAGTGAAGGAATCAGAAGCAACGCCAGATGCAATTCTTTTAGCTTCTCAAATGAACAACTTGAATATTTCTGAAGAATCAACTGTTAGAGGATCATCTTCCATAATCAAGGCCTCTCACCCAGAGGATGTGATCATTGGAAAGAAAGATGACCCTATAAGAACAAGATCCTATCTCAGATCATCTGAAGCATCATTATTTGGGTTGGTGTCAGTTATTGAACTAACTTCTGTGGATGAAGCTTTACAAGACAATGACTGGATAATTGCCATGCAAGAAGAGCTCAATCAGTTCACAAGAAATGATGTTTGGGATTTGGTTCCAAGACCAAAAGGATTCAACATAATTGGAACTAAATGGTTCTTCAGAAATAAGTTGAATGAAAAAGGAGAAGTTGAAAGAAACAAAGCAAGGCTTGTTGCTCAAGGTTATAGCTAGTAAGAAGGAATTGATTATACAGAGACTTATGCTCCTGTAGCCAGGTTAGAGTCTATTCGTTTACTTATTTCTTTTGCTGCACAAAATAACATCACTCTATATCAGATGGATGTTAAGAGTGTCTTCTTAAATGGAATTATAGAAGAAGAAGTTTATGTTCACCAACCTCCTGGTTTTGAAAGTGAAAAGTTTCCAGAACATGTTTTTAAACTAAAGAAATCTCTTTATGGTTTAAAACAAGCTCCCAGAGCTTGGTATGAGAGATTAAGCAATTTTCTTCTGGAGAAAAAAATTATCAGAGGCAAAGTGGACACAACACTCTTCTGTAAAACATTTAAGAAAGATCTGTTAATTTGTCAAATATATGTGGATGATATTATATTTGGATCTACCAATGTTATGCTGGGAAAGGAGTTTGCTCAATGTATGCAGGCCGAATTTGAGATGAGCATGATGGGAGAATTGAGATTCTTTCAGGGAATCCAAGTCAACTAGACTCCAGATTTCACTTATATTCATCAGACCAAATATGTAAAAGAGCTTCTGAAGAAGTTCAACATGACTGATAGTAAGATGGCAAAGACTCCTATGCATCCAACAAGCACACTTGGTAAGGAAGAGGTAGGTAAGAAAGTAGATCAGAAACTCTACAGAGGTATGATAGGATCTCTTCTCTACTTAACTGCTTCTAGACCTGACATTTTATTCAGTGTATGCTTGTGTGTAAGATTCCAATCATATCCTAGAGAATCACACTTAACAGCTGTTAAGAGGATTCTAAGGTATCTGAAAGGTACTTCTAATATGGGTTTGTGTTACAGAAGTTCTAATGAATTTAAACTAGTTGGATTTTGTGACGCTAATTACGCTGGAGACAGAGTGGAAAGAAAAAGTACTTCTGGAAGTTGTCAATTTCTAGGAAGAAATTTAATCTCCTGGTACAACAAGAAACAACCTACAATTGCGCTATCAACTACAGAGGCAGAATATATTGCTGCTGCTGGATGTAGCACGCAGATGCTCTAGATGAAAAGTTAGCTAGAAGACTATCAGATCTTTGAGAGTAATGTTTCTATATTCTGTGATAATACTTCTGCTATATGTTTGTCTAAAAACCCCATTTTACACTCTAAGGCAAAACATATAGGAATTAAACATCACTTCATCGAGACTATGTTCATAAGGGTATTATAAGATTAGACTTTGTTGATACAGATCATCAATGGGCTGATATTTTCACAAAACCCCTTGCTGAAGATAGATTCAAGTTTATTCTGAAAAATATTGGTATGGAATTTTGTCCAGAATAACATTTATCATAAGCAAACTTCTCAGATGCAAAATGTTTAAAACTCTGAAGTATTTCATCTGTCAGTTATTTGATTTCTTGAATTATTATTTCTGTGTGTATCTGAACTAACAAGTCTCAGAGGATCTGAACGTTGGCTAACGTTTCATTTCTCAAAGAGAATTCAGAAGGACGTGCAAGCAAACACGTGTCACTCAAGATCTGAAAAGATGGCGTGCACAATACTGAAGAGACATTTGAGGTATTGTTTGAATAGTTAATTTCTTGGTTTTCCCCCTATATTATCAGAATCAATTATTGCTTTGAAATGATTATTATTCTTTTCATTAAATGTCATTAATTGCTAATTGAAAACGTGCTGAATGTGTGTCTGTTTGTGTGCCCTAATTTCTCTCTATATATTCCACAAATCTCACCATTTCACACTTTTCACTTTCACAAACACGTATATGCATTTCTGTTTGCTCTTCTATCTTCATCTAAACCCTAAACCTTCAACAACGGCAACCTCATCTTCAACCTCAGCACAGCTTCAATCATCAATGGCTGCAGTTACTTCTTAAAATAAGGGTGTTGTTCCTTTCAAGGAACCTGTTAGAACGAACCTCACACCAGTTGATAAGCTTGAAGTGTTGTGTGAATCATTGGTGGATTTTGCTTCTCTGGCTGCAAATGGGTTTAATTTGCGTTCCATCATTGATGCTCAAGGATGGACAAAATACTTTGATAGATTGTTTGGACCAGTGTATCCAGTTTTAGTGAAGGAATTCTGGATTCATGCTCATGTGTTTCCCAAGTTCATTGTGTCGTCTGTTCTGGGAAAAGAAATAGTGATTACAGAAGATCTAATAAGGAAACTCATTGGATATGAGGAAACTGATGGAGTTTCTCATATGACTGGACGTGTCAACATGGATGTTGTGTATGAAGAGGTGATTGTTTATGGAGAACCCTCTAACAAGTTTAAAGATTTGAAACCCAATTACAAGATCTGGGCTAAAATCTTCATGGGTTGCATTCACCACAGAAAGTCTACAAATTCACCAGATTATGTGAACAATGATCAAATTTACTTCATGTATTGCCTTAGTAAGAGCATAAAGGTAGACCTGCCTCATCTGCTCTTCTCTCATCTTTGGAATCATGTCAAGGCATCTAGAGAAGATATGAAGACAAAACATACTAAGGGAAGAAATTGGATCCCTTGTGGAAGGTTGATTTCAGACATTTTGACATAGAATGGTCTAGTGGAGTATCTGCATGTGGCTGGATTAAAAGAGGAATTTACATCTGTTCTGGGAAAAGTTCTGAATGCTAAAAGTTTACAAAGGCTGAAAGTTATTGATGAACTTGCTTCTGCTCCTAACAAACTAAATACAGAAGAAGTGAGCAAAAGAAGAATTCTGGTAGAAAACTTTCCAACGTTTTATGCAGAAGAACCAAAGGAGGTTCTGATCAAATTTGTTGGATCCTGTATCGAACAAGGAATTCCTATTCCAGAAGGATTTCTAAATCGTGAACCAATTCCAGATTTTTATACTGAACATAAGAGACAGCGGAAGTAAGAGTTAGGAGAAGAAGAAGCTGCAGGTTCACCTCAGAAGAAGCAGAAAACTTCTGAAGAAACTCAGAAGAAGGAAGAACCCTCTGAAGAGCCTCAGAAGAAGAAAAAGAAAAGAAAAGCTTCTGGAGAAGCTCCTTCTGCACCTCTCAAACGCATCAAGATAAAAGGTACTAAATCATCTTTACCTTCTATTTATGAAATTGCAGTAGAATTATCAACAATTAGTTCTATACTTGAACCCCCTCCTTCTCAAACTCTAACCACTTCCATTCCATCTCAAACCTTTGAACCACCTACTATTTCTAAATCACAAATTCCATCTGATCCTGTTCCCACAACACCACTACAAATATCTGACATTCCTCAATCAGAACAACAAACAACAAAACCAGCAGAACCAATTCCAACACAACAACAACCTGAAATTCAACAAACCTCTGTGCCTGATCCAATACCATCTGAAACAGTTGTATATGAACCACCAAAATCCAAACCATTCTAATCCTCAACCAGAACAATCCAAACCTACTGAATCAAACATACCTGATTCTGAAGTTCTGGACGTCCAACCCCTAAAAATCATGTACGAAATATCCTCCACATCCTATCACTCAACCACCTCATCTGGTTAATCTGAATCTGATGTTCATCCAGATGTTATCTCACCTCCCTCTCTCAGAGAATATGAATCTAACCAACCAGATCCACCTACTTCATCTCATGCTATCATTCCTGAACCAACGCCTACACCTAAACCAAACCCATCAGCATTTATTCCTTATTTTGTTAATCCAAAAGTTGTCATCCCATCCATTCACACAATCAAACCGTTCTTTCGCATTATGCCTGCTCAAAAGAAACCAGCCTATCCTAGCCCTCTGATCATCATTCCAAAATTTACCATACCACCTCCACCAGTTCAATCCAAGCCATTCACTTTGGAAGCCCTTCTTAAACCCAAACCTAGGCTAAACGTTGATATTCTATTTTCTAATTTTATGAAAGAAATAAAGATGCATTTAGGCTCTGTGAAGAAAATATGCTTGTCAACCATGAACTCAGCTCAATCTGATGCTATCTGGAATAGCTTCATTACCAGATTCAATATTGTTGCTTCAAATCTGAAGAATGTCTGTTCTGATGATGCGAAGACCAGATTTGCTGAGACTGCCAGAACCATGTTATGGAACATGAAAAGATCTGCACCTTTACTTCTTGAGTATGTACCTTCATCTTCTGAAGTATCTGCTACAAAAACTATTGCAGAATCTGCTTCTGGAGAAAATCCATTGGCTCTGACAACTGTGGACAAACCCTCTGCATATGTGGCTCCATACTCTGCAACTCAAATGGTTATTAACTCTGCTCCTACATCAGAATCTGCTCCATCTACTTCATCTGAGATCAAGAAAGAGAACCGAGACTTAGAAGATAAGATTGTTGTGCTAGAAGCTGGGCAATCTGAGATCAAGTCCTGGATGGCTAAGCAAGATTAGAAGAATGAGAACATGGAGAAATGGATGTCAAAGCAAGAAGAATCCTCATCTGAGATCATTCAACTTCTGAAGATGATTCCTTCCAAACAAACCTAGCTTTATGTTTTCTGTATCTGATGTTTGTGCACTTGTACTTGAATTTCTTATTTGATGCTATTTGTCTGTTCTGTCTGAGTACTTACTTGAATGAATGAATGACTCTGATGTTTTCTCTACATGAATGTATCTTTTCTCTATTTCCTTTTATTCTGTCTTTAAAGTTTTCTTTTTGATAATGACAAAAAGGGGGAGAAAACGAAATTCTAACTGTTCAAATAAACTTTACCTAAATGGAATTCAGACATATCAAATTATAACTAACGTGGAATCTTAGTATTTCAGAACTTATGATAAAATTCTTTAAAGTAACTCAGAGATCTCCAAATCAAGTTTTAACCAATCAGGCTCTGATTCTGAAACGTTCATCCAAGTCAAGCTCTAATTTTTGGAACAACCAGGCTCTGATTCTGAAAAGAATACTCATGCAAAAGGGAAGTTTCTAGTCTTTCTAAGTATTCAATTCAGGGGGAGATTCTTAATCTCAGGGGGAGTTATAATTATATCTTTATTGAACAAAATTTCTTATGTTTTTGTTATCATCAAAAAGGGGGAGATTGTTAGAACACTGATTGGTTCTCAGTTATATCTCTATGTTTTGATGATAACACTTACAAAATTTTGTATTAAGAAATTATATACTCTAAATTTTGTTCAAGTATTTTTGCTGCAGATATTAAATTTAATATTCTTTTGAAAGCAAAAATGGATCTGAACGTTGATCTATGCAAGGCTCTGAAGCGTCAGAAGCATCTCTTAGAAGAATCTGAGCGCTGCCTACAGAAGACTCTGAGCGCTGCCTACAGAAGGATCTGAAGCAGAAGCTACAGAAGCATCTGAAACATAGACTTAAGACTTTGTATGAAGAGTTTCAAGCATAGTTTTTCAGAAGACTCTGATAGTACTGTACTCTACAAGTACTGAGGATCTGATCCCTAAACTCTGATCTAATGAATCTCAGGCTAAAGCACACTTGCTGCAATGCTCTGATACAGCAAACTCTGATGAACATCAAAGACTCTGATCACTTAAGGCTCTGATGTTAATTGCTGAGAATTAGAAACTTGTCGAAGAAGAATTCAAAGTTTTGTCCGTTGGTTATGCCAAACGACTCTTTCCTCATTTATGCTAGACACAAGAACTCAGGCAAAAAGGATTTCTCTAAACGTTCTACTTCTAGGAAAGGTCAAGTAATGTGAAGACAAAAAGGTTACAGCTACTTTGCAGACATGGTCTTCAAAGCATGCAACATCTTGGACTTCTAAGCCTATAAAAGCAAGTCTCCAACACTCTTCTTCAGTTGATGGATTATTGAAAGAAATTCATTGAAAAGCTCTCATGCAAATTATTCTCATTGCTGAATTTATTTCATATAGTTCTTAAACTTAAGTGTAAATCACAGTTGTGATATAGCTTACTTAGAAGCATTCAAACACTTGTTTTAGTTTTATATTTGATTGTAAAAGTTCCTTGAAAAGACCCAGTTGTGGTCAGTAGTTCTAAAGAAGACTAAGAATAGTTGCTCTTAGTGTTTGCTATTGTAATCAGTTTGATTAATAGTGGATTAAGTCATTGTGGAGAAAGGCAAATCACTCTTGATAGGGTGGACTGGAGTAGTTGAGTTCAACGAACCAGGATAAAAATCTTTGTGTTTTTATTGCCATAATATTTTCTATATACTTATTCAACCCCCCCCCCCCCCCCTTCTAAGTATTTTCTCACCTTCAGTTGACATCAGAGCTCCGGTTTTGTGTGTGCTATCACTTCACCGTGACAGAAAAGATCCAGTGAGAAAACTTTGATATATATTCTTGGTTGTTATTATGGCTGAAACTTCAACATCTAACAGCAACAACAAATATGAAGAAAGGGATAGAATCGGCACAAAACCCCCTATGTTTGATAGGGAGAAGTTTGACTATTGGAAGGACAGAATAGAGAGTTTCTTCCTTGGTTATGATGCTGATCTATGGGACTTAGTCATTTATGGGTATGTTCACCCCACTGATGGGATGCAAGAAAATTGATAGAAAATCTATGACTGAAGCCCAAAAGAAGGAGTTCAAAAATCATCACAAAGCTAGAACAATCTTATTAAATGCAATATCTCATACTGAGTATGAGAAGATCGCCAACAGAGAAACTGCATTTGATTTATTTGAGTCTTTGAAGATGACACATGAAGGGAACTCACAAGTTAAAGAGACCAAGGCTCTGGCACTGATCCATAAGTATGAAGCGTTTAAAATGGAAGAATCTGAGTCTATAGAAACCATGTTTTCTAGATTCCAGATCCTCACAGCTGGATTAAAAGTGCTGGACAAAGGCTACTCAACTGCTGATCATGTGAAGAAGATCATCAAAAGCTTGCCTATCAGATGGAGACCTATGGTCACTGCTCTGAAGCTAGCTAAGGATCTGAACAAGATCACATTGGAGGAACTAATCAGCTCACTGAGGAGCCATGAAATTGAACTTGAGGAAGACGAGCCTCAAAAGAAAGGTAAGTCAATTGCCTTAAAATCTAACAAATCTGTGAAAGCTTTGCAGGTGTTAGAAGAAAGTTCTGAAGAGTCTTCTTCTGAAGAAGAAGATGAACTGTCCTTGCTGTCCAGAAGAATCAACAGACTCTGGAAGCACAAACAGAGGAAGTTCAAGAACTTCAAGAAGCCAGATCAATGTAAGGAGTCCTCTGGACCAGAAAGATCTGCAAAGAAGGAGGTTGTTTGCTTTGAATGCAAAGAACCTGGCCATTACAAGAATGAATGTCCAAAGCTTCTAAAAGAAAAGCCAAAGAGGAAGTTTGACAAAAAGAAGAAGGTTCTAATGGCAACTTGGGATGATTCAGATGATTTTGAATCTTCATCAGAATCTGAAGAAGAATGTGCCAACATGGCTCTGATGGCAGGCATGGAAGATCAGGATGAAGGATCATCTGGATCTGAATTTGATTCTGAATCTGACTCAGAAGAGGTACTTTCTGATCTCACTAGGGAAGAGCTTATTAAAGTTTTATCAAAAGTCCTGAAAAACTATAACCAGATTAAGCTCAAATGCAAGAAGCTTAAATGCAATCTTGAATCTGAGAATAATCTGTTAAAGTCGGAAGTTGCTGAGCTCAAAGAAAACAATTTGAAAATGAAAAACAACTTTGAAAAAGCTCAACAAGACTTTGAATCTGAAACTAAGTCAAAATGCAAAAATATTTTAGAAGAATATGACTTCAGCTTTAAGAAGTTTCTGGCTAAAAGCATAGATAGAAGCAAGATGGCTTCAATGATCTATGGAGTTAGCAGAAACAACAGGAAAGGAATTGGATATGAATCTTCCTCTGGAAAGGATTTAAATCCAATGCCTGTTGATAAACTTATCATTAAGAAGATTCCCTTATATTCTCATTTTAAGTTTGGTCATCTGAATGATATAAAACACACACGATCTAATCAGAACGTTCCTGTGTTTAAACCAAAAGTGAGTCAGAATAAAACTGTTGTAAAAAGACAGAAGTTCAGACAAACTTTTAAGGTAACTAACCCAAAAGGACCCAAAAAGATATGGGTACCTAAGGATAAGATAATCCCTGTTGCAGATGTATTTAGCAGAAAATTCAAGACGCCAGTCATGGTACCTGGACTCTGGCTGCTCACGTCACATGACGGGAGAAAGGTTTATGTTCCAAAGCCTGGAGCTTAAATCTGGAGGAGAAGTGAAGTTTGGAGTGAATCAGAAGGGCAAGATTATTGGCTCTGGTACTATTGGCAATGGTAACCTTCCCTCTATATCTAATGTTTTACTTGTAGAAGGATTAAAGCATAACCTATTGTCCATAAGTCAATTAAGTGACAATGGTTATGACATAATCTTTAATCAATAATGTTGCAAAGCTGTTAGTCAGAAGGATGGCTCAATCCTATTTAATGGAAAGAGGAAGAACAACATTTACAAAATAAATCTTTCAAAACTTAAGGTTCAAAATGTAAAATGCCTTATGTCTGTTAATGATGAGCAATGGGTCTGGCACAGAAGATTGGGGCATATTAATATGAGACGCATATCTCAGATTAATAAACTCAATCTGGTCAGAGGACATCCTAAGCTGAAGTTCAACTCAGATGCTCTTTGTGAAGCATCTCAAAAAGGAAAATTTTCAAAATCTTCTTTTAAAACTAAAAATGTTGTTTCAACTTCAAGACCATTAGAATTACTTCACATTGATCTGGTCAACCCTAAGTCAACTGGGAAATTGAAGGAGATTAAGACTCAATTCCAAGTATTTATGATCATGGAATGTTGTGTTGAAATATCTAAGATGTTATTCCAAGATCAAATCCAAAAGAATTAAGAGTGTGAGAAGTTGCTAAGCTAGGGTTTCTAAGCTTGTTAGTGTAAAATCCCCTATTTTAATGCCTAACTTCATGACCACATATCTCAAGATACAAGTTTCATCTCATCTTGACTCCAACATGAAACTTGTAGAGCATGTTTCTAGCTTTCTTTTGAGTACTAGAACTCATCCATCTGACTTCTAGAACTCAAGTTATGATGCTGACAAGTTATGGGGCCTCAAATGAATGTGATTTTGGTCAATAAAAGTCAACCAACTTCCAAAACATTTTTTACCTAGAAGGATGTTTCTCCTCACTTTGACCCAAACATGAAAGTTTTTCCTTATGATCTAGGCTTTCTAAAAAGTACTAGAAGTCCTTCATCTAATTTTTAGAGCTCAAGATATGAAGCTTGCAAGGCATGGGTATTTTTGGAAACTTTGATTATAGGTCATTTTCATGACTTTGCACACTTCAAATGGAACTTTGTCCAACATCAAACTTGCTTCCAATGACATCCTTTTCATCATCAAACACCAACTTATCATGGTCTTAGATTAAATTGGAAGAATGGTGAAGGAATTTCCATGAAAAAGTACTTAAAAGCCATAATTTGAATGAAAGTCATATTAAACCATATCATGTCATGTTTATGCATTTTTTGAGTGCTTTGAACATAACAAATACAATGCCAAACTCAGAAGTGAGTTTTGGTGAGCAAAGGCATGCCATTTTCCAAGTTACTTCACCATGAAGCTACACATCCAAAATCAACCACAAGATCATTTCAAGGGATTAATCTCATCCTTTGATCAGAAGGAAGGATAACGAAGCTAGTTGAACCAAAGAAAGGGCCATTGAAGCAAGTTTTCCCTCGTGAATTTGAAGTTCAAAACTCAATTATGGATTTTTTCAATTGATGATAGCAGGCCACAATTGGGCCTCCAATTGTGCTCAGATCCATTGAATATATTCTCCAGATGCTTCACAAGTGCTCAGTGTGGATTTTTGGTGGAATTTGGAGCAGAATTCAGTGGAAAAAGTGAAGAGAAAAGTGAGATCATGTTTTCAAGAATCAAGAAAATTCAATCCAATTCAAGGTGATAGCAAGCTCCATTGAAGTTCCTTGAAGCTTTCTGGTTGGTTTTGCACGAGTTTCATCAACAAATCAAGGCCTAACGGAGGCACTCCGTTAGGTAAGCTTTCATTCACGATTTCTCTCTGTTCATGCATCAATCACATGCCATTTTCATGGATTCTTGAATCCCTAACATCATAGATTATTTCTGGATTGGTTTGGTTGTTGTTCTTGATGATTCTTGAATATTGCTCAAATTTTGATTGATTCGTTTTGCCCTAATTATGAGAGAAAAATGGATGTGAACCCTAGATTCTTGACCTACGTGTTGAGAGGTTGAGTTTAGGTTCAAAAATTAGGCATTTTGGTGGAGTTTTGAACTCCCTTCGTCAGAGGATGACCGGAGAAGACGACCGGAACATAGTGGCTCTGGCGTCTGGTTTCTGTTCAGGCGTGCTTACGTGGATGCCACCTCATGCGTGAGACTCTTTGACCTATCTCAAACCAACGGCCACGATTCAATCTGATCCTTGTTTGACTGGGTTGACTGCCACATGCGTTTAATGAAACAAATCGTTTCATTAACTAAACTTTTGTTTTTGATTTTGGGCCTTCTCTCCTACATGCACCCCCCTGCGTGTTTGGCCCACTGATTGAACTGAGTATTATTACTATCTGTCACACAACTGTCTCATTTTATTTTCTTTCTCTTTCTTTTTTCCATTTTTATTTCAGTTGAGTTTTAATTCATTAAAAATATCTCAAATAGTCTAAAAATCTTGGAAAAAATATTTTCATACACTTTATCATGTTATTTGATTTTACAAATTTTTCAATTAATTGTTTAAGTCATTTTCCAATTAAATCTGGATTTTTACTTTTGAGGCATTTTAGTTGGATTGAAAATTGTACATCCCATGTTCTTGATTATATTTGCGATGAATTCTTCATGTTAATGGCTGATTTTTATTTATCATATTCTTGACATGTTAGATGATTTTTGGAAATTTTTTACCCCTGGTTTTATTGACAATTGGTTATGGTTTTAGTGTGATTTTTAGGACCATCGATTTACCCTTGCTTTTAGGGTATCCCTTAGAGTTTCTCCTCTGTTTGCATGGTTGTGTTTGGATTTAGTTCCCACACATTTGACCCCTGGTTCCTAACACCTTAGGGGTCATCTAGGATTTTATTTGGTAATTTTTTAGTTTGTTTGCTATTTTTAGGGTGTTTCACAAGTTAGGTGTCCTATAATTGAAGCTCACACACCTGCTTGAACTAATAGGCCTTGAAAATGATATTTGTGCAAACCTTTAAGCACCAACGCTTGCTGTTTTATGCCTCTAAGATGTTGAAGCATGTATAGGTTCAATTATAGGTCCTAATGTGGGTTGTAACTTGTTGATACTTGCTTTTCTTTTAGGACATTCTTTTAGGATTTTGCTTGTGCACATGTTGAATGTTTCTTATCTTTTACATGATTTGTTTGCATTCTTTGGTGCATTTCTTTTCATTTAATTTGTATAAATTCTTCCCTCACCTCTTTCTGTCCTAGGACTTTAAGATCCTACTTATGGAAGCTTGGTCCCTCCTTTGGAGGAACTTAAGGCATGCCATAAGTAATGAGCCTTTGAGGACCATTTGAATGATTTGTGTGCATATTGGATGTAGTATGTTTGGTTGAGTAGCCCTTGTGAGTTCCCTTGGTTCTCACTTTGCCTCCCATCATCTCATTCAATCCTCTCCTTCTTTCCCTTTCATGTTGTATGATTTTGTGTATTAGGATTGAGGTATGCATGTTGTAAACTTGTGTCCTTCTTTTCTTCCCTTATGCATTAATAAAGGTTGAGATGTGCTTGTGGAGGTTTTCACCCCACACTTTTTCCTCCCTTTGCTTGTGCGTTATTTTCTTTTTGTGCATTTCTTACTTGCATTAATAAAGGTTGAGATGATCTTGTGGAGGTTTTCACCCCACACTTTTTCCTCCCTTTGCTTATGTGGTGCATTGTGTTGCACCCTAAAATTTGCTCAACCTACTTCACTTGGTTTATGTTTCAATTGCATTGTCATTTGCATAAAAAGTCATGTACATAGTCTAATAATTTGCATAGCATAGCATAAAAAGTCATCCAACAAGGGATCAAGTGCTACTTTTTCATCTCAAGGAATGTATTCAAGAGGCTCTTATCAAGATTCAAGCCTATTCAAATCACCAAGAAAGAAATTGAAGCTTTGAGAAGTTTAAAGGCCAAGCAGTGGGTTTCTCTCCTATCTTGAGGGTATGTGAAGATCATCAGAGAAGTTATGGGTTATTAATTGAGGGCATGGAAGACCTAGAGGGTCCTTTTGAAAGTAAGACAAGTCATTGGCATGGTTACAAGAGCTACAGTTGAAGACAGTCAACTAGGGTGTCATCTGGGTCAACCCTGGGTCAACCCTAGGTCAAATGCTTGGTTGAAGGGCATCAAGGCCTATTTGAAGGATGTGGGATTCATCATTTGATATCTGGATATGGATTTGGTGTTGTGCCAAGGAGAAATCAAAAGAAATCAAGAAGAAGAGAAGTTTCTAAATTAGGGTTTCTGAGTAAAATTCCCTGATTTAGGTCAAACTTCCAAGCAAAGTAGTTCAAAATGAAAGTCTCAAATGGATCCTTGGCCAACATGAAACTTGTAGAGTATCTCAAGACCTTTAATTTTAATGGTGGAAGGCATCAAGGAGATTTATAGAACTCAGGTTATAGTTCTTGCAAGTTACAGGTCCTCAGAGGCATCTGAATTTTGTCTGTGAAAGTTACTTGACTTCCAAGCAACTTTTACCCCTCAAGGAATTTTCAAATGGATTTTTGGCCAACATGAAAGCTGTTCCCCATGATCTTAGCTTTCTATAAAGGTATGGTATGCCTCAATCTGATTTGTGGAGCTCTACTTATGATCTTGACAAGCCAAGGGCATTTTGGTCATTTGGAGGTTATAGGTCATTTCAAGCATAAGGTCATATCTCCTACTTCCAAGCTTCAAATGGAAAAATATTCAACATCAAAGTTGCTTATAATGATGTTTTAAGGCTAGTATGGTGATCATGAGATGTTGAAAAGGCTCATATCAAAAAGTGATAAAAATGGCCTGAAAATGAGGCATAAGTTAATTCAAGTGAAGTTGAAAATCATAAATCCCAAGTTACAAGTCCAAACCATGTCATATGATAGGTCATTTTGACTCCAAATGACATTATAAGAACAATGGTTCAGCCACAATTTTGATTTGAGGCTTGCATCATAGGGTTGCTTTGTAATTTGATTGCTTGCATAATAGGGCACCATACCAAAACAAGAAAAACTCAATACACAAGGAAAATATGCATTGTAACTGATCCAAAATATCATGTGGGGACAAATTCAAGTTGGTTACCAATATTACAAGGCATATTGCATGAGATATCATTTAAGGAGAAATGAAAATTCAAAATACCATTGGATGAAAAGATCAAATTCTCATGGGAAGATCCTAGATGATTCTAGGGGGTTCTAGACTATTCCAATCCATTCTATATAATGAGTGCAACTTGCATTGAGGCAAGGTTGGTGTTGATTGTGGTAGAGAAGAGAGATTGAGATCCATTTTGCTCCATTGCAAATCATATTCAAACTTCACATTTTTCTTCATTGCTATTCCATTTTTTTCACAAATCTTCTCCATAAACATCTCTGAGTGTGTTCATATTGATTTGCAACTCCATTGATGAAGATTTGAAAGCATTCACATTGAATTTGCAAGAAAGCAAATTACATTGGATCTTGAAGTACAAGCAATTCCAGCCGTTCCTTTTGCAAACAGAAGAAGATTCAGCCTCCAAGGGGTGTTCTTGAGGAGTTACAAGGCCTGCATTGAAGAGTTTCATCACCTACCATATCCAAGAACCAGGTTTGCAATTTCTGTTCTACACCCTATTCTAGGCATGGCTAGGGTTAATTATTAGTTTAGGAGTGTTAGAGACAATTAGGTGGTCATTTTTGATGAATTTGGGAGAAATTGGTGGAGTTCCATTAATGGGGGTCGATTCTTGATGGAGCTAGAATGAGTGATTTAGTGAGTTTCCATGTTAGTTTAATGGCTGATTTTAATCCATGGAACATGAGGATCACTTTGATATAGAGAAAATTGAGTTTGGTTGAAGTGCAAAACTGATCATATTTTGAGTTCATGAGATTACACCATTCGGGTTGGAATATAGAGAGCATTTCAATGCAAACTAATGGAACAGTCGTGTTCAGCTTGGGAATAGAGTAAGTCTGGGCTTTGAACGAGTGAAATCGGTGGAGAAACGAGGGAGAACAAGCTGGTCGAAGTCTGGTGCATGGCATGTGCGTTCATGGAGGGTTTGCTGAAAACCCTAGGTCCAAGGTTAGTGATGAAGTTGTTACCGTTGGATAAGGTGTTGACCGTGTGACTTGAAGAAGCATCCAACGGCTGGGATTCAAAATCGTTTTGGAGGGAGCCCCGCGCGTATGAAACGCTGCGTTCCACTTAAAGGTGCTTCTGGGCTCAAATGATATTTGCTATCCAAACCCCCTAAACGAAGCCCAATCCAAGTTTGCACTAATACTCTTTGCTATTCGCACCGCGTTTAATGTTTTTTTCTTTCATTTTATTTGATTTTTCTGGTTTAATATTGGGCTTAGGTGACAATGCTAGCGCCACCCCCATTAGGCCCAAGCGCATAGAATGAACTGAGTTTCCCTACTTTTTGCACCGCCAGTTTGGTATTTTATTTAGATTTTCCAATTGTTTTCTGATTAATTGCTGGGCCCAGGGCGCGTTTCTATTCAGACCCCCATGTCTGGGCCCAAGTTGGAATTTGACTGGATAATATTTCTTGTTACACCCCATTTGCATAAATCATTTTATTTTTACTCCAAATTTTTCTCACACTTTAAAAAATCATATCAAGTTGAAAAATGAATATTTTCTCATGGGAATTTTTTCTCCACTTTCCATTTTTTGTCAAGAAAAATATAAAATCATAAAATTGCCATTTTATTTCATTTTAATATTTTTTTGCATATTTTCTTCTTTTATTGCTTTTTTAAGTCTTTTTAGTTGATACCTTAATTTGTAGAATTTATTTAGGGTAGCTCCCTTATTTTTTTTAGGTCAATCTTTTTAGGGTAGTTAGATACATGTTTTAGGTTCCCCCTGGATTAATGCCATATTTTTGTGACAATTTTTAGGATAGTTTTGATTAGGTGCTATTAGACTAGTTAAATTAGGTTAAACCATAACTTAGGTGCATTAAAACAATTTCTTTTGGGTTTTTTAGATTGAATTAGGACTTGGGGCATATAGGGTATTAAGGGTAGGTATAGTAGATCCCCTATAAATAATATTAGAATTTTCCCTACTATATTAATTTTTAGTATATTTTGCAATTGTATGTTTGTTTGGTGTGCCCTTTTGGGGTTTATTTTGTTTGTATGGGCTTATTGGGCTTGCTTGGGGTGTGGGCTTGGCTTGAAGAGCATGATGATGAAGCATACTTGAAGACAAAGAGTTGAAGATCAAGTTCAAAGTTGATGAAGATGCTAGGTTTGCTTGAAGATTGATTGAAGATCATAGGACCTAGGAGCTAGGTAAAGCTTTAGAATAGAAAATTTCTTCACAAACATGGATGGCTTTTGTTGCCTCCATTATTCTCTATGATTCAAAGTCTCTCTTTGATACTCACCTCCTTCCTTTGGAAGGATTAGTGACAGTATCTAGGAGATAGAACTTTTAAGAGAAACAGTCTGTACTTTGTTAACAGTCTGTATGTCACCTTTGGTGGTTAACTGACTGTTTAACATCCCAAATCATCTTGCGAACTATTACTCATCTAGGAGAGCTTGCTTTGAAGAATCCTTGAAGATTGAAGATGAAGTCCCTTGCCTTGAAGACTAATAGAAGAAGGAACTTGTGCTGTTTAGAGCTGCTGGTGCTATTTAGAGCTGGTGATGTATTGTTTGAGTTTCTTGGCTGTATTGTTTGTTAATTTCCCCTTGAGATTGAGGTGAAGCTGTTTCACTTCGCTCATTGTTTTCTAGGTTCGAGGTTGAGTGGGACTCCCTTGCCTCGCTTGTACTGCTGCATTCATGCATTTTACTGCTTTACTGTATATATGTTGTTGTTTTTCCGTTTATCCCCTTAGGATCTCTGTTTCTCTCTGCGCAAGAGAGAAATATGACAGACATTAGGTTCTCATCCATGCATGACAATATTAGGGTAGATTTGGATTCCCTTTTAAACCATAGGTTTTAGAGTTCTGTCTCTTCATACCTCAAAACAATCAGAAAAACACAATAAAAGGATAAACACAATAAAAGACACTTCTTCCGTAAGAGAATGTGAACCAATCAAAACGTCATTTTTGTCCGCTTGGACCAATAATCATAAAAAAAAACCTTTTTAGAAGGAATGAAAACAATCAAGACAGACTTGTGTCGTACGTGGCCCGAACTACGTTTGCTCTGATCTTTCATGCTGTATGAAAGTACGTAGGCATAGGATAGATAGAATAGATAGAATAACAATCCGTACTAGAAAACAAGCGTGGATCCCGTCGAGTACGACGGACGTGAGGGGTGCTAATACCTTCCCCTTGCGTAACCGACTCCTGAATCCAGGATTTGGTTACGATGACCATTCCTTTCCCGTCTTTGCGGTAGGTTTACTTCGAGCGTTTCCCTTCCCTCCTTTGGGATAAATAACGCACGGTGGCGACTCTTCTGTTCAGCCGGCGCCGATTTTCGCAGTAGAGACACATTGCATATGCATTCTTTCATTCCTATTTCATGTCTTATTTCATGCTCCCTTCTTCTCTTTTCTTTCCATGCTCCCTTAGTGTTGTACCCCAAAATTTGACCAACTGTTTCTTGTTTGTGGCTTGTGTTTCGTTTCATTTGCATTTGCATCTGCATACTGCATACCGTGCATTTTTGCGGCAGGATTGATTTAATCGGGATTACAGCCCTTCCTATCGTATTTCAGACGATCCAAACCATTTCAAATACGGAGTTTTATTGTGGAATTTGCGCTCGGCCCGGTGATTCAGTCTACGCTGTTGGTTTCGGAGATATTTCGGTATCCGGTTTTATTATTGTCTATTTTATTGCATTCTCGCATTTTATCGTTCGTCAATTTATTTTTTCTAGATTTTTATTTCTTATTTTTGGCATAATTTAGATTTTAATTGTTTTTTTTAGGTTTAATTTCCATTTCTAGAATATTAGAAGTTTTAATAGATTTTAAATAGATAGTTTTATCTTCTATTTTCTTTTTTTAGAATATTATTAGATCTTTTAATAGATTTTAATTAATATTTTCTAGAATTTATTTCTATTTTCTAGAGGTTTTTTAGAATTTATTAGAATGTTAATATTTTTAATATAGATTTTATTTTCTTTTTCTAGAATTTTAATTGTTTTATTGGGTTTTTAATTGATTTAAATTTTAATTAGTATTAATTGAATTTGGTTAGATTTTTCTAGTTTAATTAGATTAGGATTTTAGAGTTTTATTAGGATTAAGCTTTAATTAGTTTTAATTGTTTAGCTTTTAATTAATGTCACTTAATTATTGTCACTTAGTTTAATTAGCTTTTAATCAACTTTTATTTATTAATCCATCATCAGCTTTTGCTAATTTTTGTTAATTGTTGGTTCAACTTTAATTAATTCAGCTTTAATCATTAATCTGTCACTAATCAGGATTTTGCAGGTCAATTGGTCCTTTCACATGACAAGTGTCAAACTATAAATAGTCTGTGCACAGTGCATCATTAATACGGACACGGATCCCAAAGTCCCCATGCAAACCCTAGTCCACTCGCCGGACAAATCAAACACGATCAAAATCTTGCCGAAAACATGCCGGAAAATTCATACGCCCACCGGAAACTGCTTTGTGTTCATCATGTTCATCCGAATCATCAAGTCTTTCCCAGAAACCTTCAAGATCCTCGTCCAATATTCATCCATGTTCATATTTTTTTTCCAGATTCATCATATACTCATTGAGATCTTTAAAGGTCTTCCTCTGAGTTCATCATTTTTCCAGCAAAACCCATGATGTTCTTCACGATTTTCTAGATTTTCTTTGAATATTCATATGTTCTTCATCTTTTCCCAGAAACTCATCACACCTTCATCAATTTTTCCCCAGATCTTCATACGAATCCCTTCAATGTTCATCAAAACTCAATCATCATCATGATCTTCATTTTTTTCCTAAAAACCCATAAACATTCAAACCTTCAACTCATGAACATTTCCCAGATCTATCATCACCGTTCCAAAAGCTCAAACCAACATTGAAACAATCATACGAACCACCATCGTCCGAACCATCATCATCTTTAATTTCCAGACCTGAAACTCTCAACAAACCATCACCATCCCTGACCTTCTTCCATGAATAAACCTTTGAAAATTCTAAACCCAGATTTGTACCTAGATCTACAATCAACCTTCACAGATCCAAACATAACTCCATGAAACTTCATCCGTATGAACGCAAACGGTCTAGATCTTCACCTTCACTAATAATCTGTTTTCTTCCTCAAAAGTTCTCCAACTCACTTTCACCATTCTCGCGAACACGATGCGAGTGGAGATGAACTCAGATCCCAGCGGAAAAGAAGAAGATAGAACCAACAACCTGCCACCGTGTTCAACTTCCTTCAACATCCGTCGAGCTTATACCCATTTTTCAACCATTTTCTGTGTAACTTCATAGAAATCAACAGGATTTGAGGAAAAATTGTTTGGATCGTTTTGATTGTGTGAATTTGTTGTCTCATTTGGTTTTTTAGGTTACGGTGAAAATTTTGGTAGGAAGAAGTATTGAAGAGACGGAGGGGAAGGTGAGGTCGGCGGCGATGATTTTTGGGAAAGGGAAAGTTAGGGTTTCAGACCAAGGCAAAGTGAAGAGGATGAGGATGGTCCGTGGGAATTTTTGGCTGGGTCTGTGGGCTTGGGCCCAACTATGTTTTTGGACCACACACCCCCCATTATTCATAACCACGCCCCCTGTTTGATTGTTTCTGATTGTGATGTTGGGCCAGGCCCAACCGGACTTGCTGGCTGCATCCCTGTCTGCTAGACTGCACCTCCCCCTGTGGCCTTTTTTTTTCTTTTTTTTATTTATTTCATTTTATTTTATTTTTATTTTGTAATTTATTTTGTATAATATTCTTGTATGTATGTGTGTGTGTGTATATATATATATATATATATATATATATATATATATATATATATATATATATATATATATATATATATATATATATATATATATATATATATATATATATATATATATATATATATATATATATATATATATATATATATATATATATATATATATATATATATATATATATATATATATATATATATATATATATATATATATATATATATATATATATATATATATATATATATATATATATATATATATATATATATATATATATATATATATATATATATATATATATATATATATATATATATATATATATATATATATATATATATATATATATATATATATATATATATATATATGTAACAATATTTTTACTATTTTTCTTCTATAAGAATATTTTATTTTCTTTTAAGAATATTATAGTTTTATTTTCTTTGAATATTATATGTATATATTTAGTATATAGTTTTTATTCTATTTTCTATACTTAGATTTATATTCAATTTTCATTTCTTTTAATATTTCCTTTAGGATTTATTTTTCCTTTAGAATTCTTATTTCCATTTTATTATTGGATTTTTCTCACCATTTTTGTTTTGTAGGTCGATGACGAGACCTCCGTAAAGCGTTATAAATCAAAATATTGATGGATAATGTAGGATCCGAGACCGTTTTTTCTCTCCTCATCTTTTCTTCTTCTTCTTCTGATTTTATTTTTCTTTTCTGTTGTGCTGTCCGTGTGACATGATTCAATTGGAGAATGATTCTCAATATCATTTCTCTATCTTGTTTTTGACAGGGATATCAATACGCTGCCTTTTGGGATTTGACTTCATTTATAAGTCGAATTATGATGGTTTAGCGTCACATTGGTTTTGATTCAAAATGTCATTATCAAGGATAAAAGAGTAGAGCTTGGAAATGGAATTTGCACGCAAAAGTCAAGGGTCAACGGAACCACTCCGTTCGGTAACATTGTTTTTATTTCACTTCTATCATCTCCTTTTTTCAACCGTCGAGTGTTGCGAGATCGTTAGATACACGGGAAATGATGAGCGAGTGGTCTCCTCTCCCTCATCTAGAGTGTTTAGTGTATGTCCTTAGGACAATATGCAACGCATTCGCTCCTACGTCTAGGACTTAGCGTGTGCGTCCCGTTCCGAACCTTTCCTCTCGCATCCTGGCGATTGAGACTTCTCCCTTTTCTCTCATATCTTGGCGATTGAGCTCCCTTCTCTTACCCTCGTGCAATCGAGACCGTTTTCTGTAATTGGCCGAACTACGGCTGCTCTGATCTCTCATTCCTGATTGAGAGTACGTAGGCATAGGATTGCGATAATCCTAGTGAGCACTCTTCCCTCTTTCCTGTAGTTGGCTGAACTATAGCTGCTCTGATATCTCGTACCAGAAGAGAATATGTAGGCATAGGATGTGATATCCTAGCGAGCACACTAACAACTAACTTCTTTATTCTCTCACTTTCGTGCGATCGAGACTTTCTTGCTGACGACTAATCAATCCCTTTCTCTTGCCCTAGTGCACTTGAGACCAGACTGTAGTTCTAGAACCCGTAGGTTCTTATACCTTTAAACCCCGACATACTACGTTCGTTCTACCGCAAACAGGTAACGCCTAACTCTCCAATGGTCGAGCAACAATACACCTAACTGCTAGAATGCGTACGCTAGTATCGTCAATCTTTTCTCTCGTCCGTGTACGATCGAGAACACCCCGTTTACCCGTAGTTAGCCTGAACTACGTTTTGCTCTGATTTCTCATGCCAGATGAGAATACATAGGCACAAGATGTGATGTCTTGGCAAGCAATTCCCCCGTAGTTTCCCGAAATACATTGACTCTGACTTTCCCATTGCACGAGGGAATACGTGGGCATAGAGCACGATGCTCTGTCGAGTCAGTTCTTTCCGTTTAGCTTTAGCAGCCATAGATAGATTGTTTTTCACCCATAGACTAGACAACCCAATGTGTGGATCCCGTCAAGTACGACGGACGTGAGGGGTGCTCATACCTTCCCCTTGCGTAACCGACTCCCGAACCTAGGACTTGGTTTCGATGACCTCGTCTTTTCCCGTTTTTGTCAGGTTTTTCTGGTCGTTTCCTTTCCCTCTCTTTGGGATAAATAACGATAGGTGGCGACTCTGTTAGTCATTGTCGGCCTCTTTTTTTTGCAGTAGCGACATTTAGGACTTCCAATCAGCTTGTTTAAGGATGATTGTGATAGACACTAGGTTTCAAACCATGTATGAGAACATTAAGTAGATTCCCTTTAACCTCAACTATAGGTTCATCTTGCATGACAACTACTAGTTTTGACCTAGTCTCCCTGTAGTTTGTTCTCTCTCTCTTTCTCATCTCAAAACAACTTTAAAATACTTAATAAAGGCTAATGAATATTGTATGCTACAAGCCTTAAGTACTTGGGAAATGGTGATTGGGGGGTTTCCTCTTAATGGCCTAGAGTGTTTAGTGTTCACCCTTTGGGTGATGTGCGACGCATTCGCTCCCAGGTCATAGTCTCTAGTGCAATATGAATTAAAAACAATTCAAAAACGCTTCTCCCTAAAAGACTTCAAAAACAAATGATCAAACTTCATTTTGTCCTTTGGGACTCTTAATAATGGAAAACATTTTCTTAAACAAGGGTTTCGTTAATGTTTAGTTCTACCACAAACAGGTAACGCCTAAGTCTCCAAAGGTCGAGCTGCATACACCTAACTGCTAGAACTAGTTCTTAACCCTACTCGGGTAAAAACATTTGAACCAACCGGTGTTCTAGTTAGCCGAACTATGTTTGCTCTGATTTCTCATACCATATGAGAATAAGTAGGCACGAGACGCGATGTCTCGGCGAGCAACCTCCCCCTTTCACCCGTAATTAGCCAAACTACGTTGACTCTGACTTTCCCATTGCACGAGGGAATACATAGGCACAGAGCAACGATGCTCTGTTGAGTCACTTTTCTTTTCTTTTGTCCCTGAGACCTTTAGCGTAGATAGCTTCAATCACCCTTTAGATAGATAACAAGTGTGGATCCCGTCGAGTACAACGGATTTGAGAGGTGTTAATACCTTCCCCTTGCGTAACCGACTCCCGAACCCGAGATTTGGTTGCGATGACCAATCTTATCCCGTTTCACAGGTTTTATCTGATCATTTCCTTTCCCTCTTGTCGGGACAAATAACGAATGGTGGCGACTCTTCTGTCATTGCCGGCACTTTTTTTCGCAGTAGCGACACACAGGGGATGTGAAATCTTCGCCATCCATAGCTGAAAGTAGTAAGGCTCCTCCGGAGAAGAGTTTCCTTACGACATGTGGACCTTCAGAGTTAGGAGTCCATTTGCCTCTGTGATTAGTCTGTGGAGGGAGAATCCGCTTTAACACTAAGTCACCTGCCTGAAAGCTTCGATGGTGCACCTTCTGATCAAAAGCTTTCTTCATCCTGCTTTGATACAAACAACCATATGCAATGGATGCTAACCTCTTCTCATCCATCAAGCTGAGTTAATTCAATTTGGCCTTCACCCATTCCGCCTCATCAAGTTTGACGTCAACCAAAACTCTCAAGGATGGAATCTCGACTTCTAATGGTAGGACAACTTACATACCATACACTAGCGAGAATGGAGTTTCCCCAGTTGAAGTACGTACCGAAGTACGATATTCGTGCAATGCAAAGGGAAACATCTCGTTCCAATCTTTGTAGGTTACAACCATCTTCTGCACAATCTTCTTTATGTTCTTATTGGCCGTTTCCACAACGCCATTCATCTTCGGACGATAAGGAGAAGAGTTGTGATGTTCGATCTTGAAATTCTGGCACAGTTCCTTCATCATCTTGTTGTTCAAATTCGAACCATTATCAGTAATGATTCTTTCGGGAACTCTGTAATGACAGATGATGTCCTTCTTGATGAATCGAGCCACGACCTGCCTGGTTACGTTGGCGAAAGAAGCTACTTTAACCCAATTAGTGAAATAATCAATTTCCACTAAGATGAAGCAGTGTCTGTTAGATGCAGTTGGTTCAATCTTACCGATCATATCAATGCCCCGCATAGAAAAGGGCCAAGGAGACGTCATGACATTCAGAGGACTTGGCGGCACATGCATCTTATCAGCATAAATCTGGCATTTATGGCATTTCTTGGCGTACTTGAAACAATCAGACTCCATCGTCATCCAATAGTAGCCTGCCCTCAAGAGTTTCTGAGACATTGCATGTTTGCCTGCATGTGTACCAAAGGCACCTTCGTGGACCTCTTCCATAAGTAAACCTGCTTCTTTTTCGTCCATGCATCTCAACAATACTAAGTCGAAATTTCTTTGGTAGAGCACATCATCTTTGTTCAGATAGAAGTTTCCAGAAAATTTTCTCAAGGTCTTCTTATCCCGGCTCGATGTCCCAGACGAATACTCTTAATTCTTGAGAAAGTTTCGGATATCATAATACCAAGGCTTCCCATCTGATGCTTCCTCCACTGAAAATATGAATGCTGGCCTATCGAGGCGCGAGATGACGATCCTCGGAGCATTGCTCCAATAATTCACCTTGTACATTGAGGATAAAGTCACCAACACATCTGCCATCTGATTCTCAGCTCTTGGCACATGATGTAGCTCTACCCTGTCGAAGAAAGGTAACAACCTCTTCACGTAGTTCATATACGGTACCAGATTAGGCTGATGAGTCTCCCACTCTCCTTTGATCTGATTGACTACCAAAGTTGAATCACCATAAATATCTAGGTTCTTTATTCTCAAATCAATCGCTTCTTCAAAACCCATGATACATGCTTCATACTCAGCTTCGTTGTTGGTGCAAGGAAAAGTTAACCTGGCAGTAAACGGTATGTGGGAACCGTGGGGAGTTGTAATGATTGCCCCAATTCCACTTCCCTAGGAGTTAACAGCACCGTAAAAAATCATCTTCCATTGGGAGCCTATCTCGGGACCTTCATCAGGTAACGGCTCATCGCGATCTTTCATCTTCAGGAACATGATATCCTCATCAGGAAATTCAAACTTCATCGGCTGATAATCATCAATCGGTTGCTCTGTGAGATATTCTGACAGAACACTCCCCTTAATGGCTTTTTGGGAGACATACTGAATATCATACTCCGTCAAAACCATATGTCATCTAGCAATCCTTCCCGGAAGCACTTGCTTTTCAAACACATACGTGATCGGACCTATCTTCGAAATCAGCATGGTTGTGTGATTCAACATATATTGCCTTAGGCGTTTGGTGGCCAAAGCAAGTGCACATCACGTCTTTTCTAACATTGAGTATCTGGACTCACAATCTGTGAACTTCTTAATCATATAGTAAATGGCATGTTCTTTCCTTCCTGTCTCGTCGTGTTGATCGAGAACACAACCCATGGAGTTCTCAAGAACTGTCAAGTACATTATCAACGATCTTCCGGCCACTGGAGGAATCGATATCGGAGGTTCCTGCAAATACTCTTTTATTTTTTCGAATGCTCTTTGGCAATTTTCATTCCAGACAACCGCCTGATCTTTCTTTAACAGCTTGAACAATGGTTCACAGGTGGCTGTAAGGTGAGATATGAACCTTGCAATGTAGTTCAATCTACCTAGAAAACCACGAACCTCTTTTTCTGTTTTCGGCGTTGGCATTTGCTGTATAGCTTTTATTTTTTGCAGGATTGACCTCGATTCCTTTTTCACTGACTATGAACCCCAATAGCTTTCCTGACCGTACACCAAAAGTGCATTTGTTCGGATTCAACCTTAGTTTGAATTTCCTTAACCTTTCAAACAGCTTCAAAAGATTCACCAGATGCTCTTCCTCCGTTTGTGACTTCACGATCATGTCATCAACATAAACCTCGACCTTATGATGAATCATATCATGAAAGAGAGTCACCATCGCCCGCTGGTAAGTTGCCCCTGCATTTTTCAATCCAAAAGGCATCGCCTTATAACAACAATTCCCCCACAGCGTGATAAAGGTCGTTTTCTCCATGTCTTCCGGGGCCATCTTGATCTAGTTATATTCAGAGAAACCGTTCATGAAGGAAAACACTGAATATTGAGCCGTATTATCAACCAGCACATCGATGTGGGGGAGCGGGAAATCGTCTTTCAGGCTCACTCTATTTAGATCATGGTAATCTACACAATCCTGACCTTACCATCTTTCTTAGGTACAGACACAATGTTAGCGACCCACGAAGGGTAATTTATCACGGCAAGAAATCCGGCGTCCAACTGCTTCTGGACCTCTTCTTTGATCTTAACTGCCATGTTCGGTCTAGTCCTCCTTAAATTCTACTTCACAGGTGGACACTCTTCTCGAAGAGGTAAGCGATGAACCACAATATTCGTACCCAATCCGAGCATATCCTCTATGACCAAGCGAAGACGCCTCTATACTCTCGGAACATTTCTACCAGTCTTCTCTTGACATCATCTTCTAAAGTAGCCTATATTCTGACCTCTCTCTTGGCTTCCTCTGTACCCATGTTGACGACTTCAATCTCCTCCTAATGAGGTAGAATAACCTTCTCTTCTTGTTTCAGCAATCGAATGAGCTCTTCAAGCAGGTCTTCGTCTTCTTCAATATCTTCTTCGGCTTGAAAGATTGGATTATCGAAGTCATACCGAGTCATAGACGAGTCTGAATCGGTGGCATCTGCAATGTGAAACCTACATGATAATGATTTAATGCTTAAAATGATATGCAAACAAGCACAAACCACATTGCCATTTTATTGTTAAAATAAAACAAGAAAAACAGAGATCACAAAATTTGAATTCAAAAACGCCTTTTGATTAATGATAAAAGCAATTGTTCAAAACATAAACAAGATAAGGCTCTACAAAGAAAGACCACTATGTTTCGGGTAGAACATAGGGCTACACATAATCATAAAACAAGATAATTACTCTTCACGGGTCACTTGGATTACTTCCTCAATAGTCCAGTTGCTCAGACTTTGGCCGGGAATACATGGCTGGATCCATGCGTCCATATCACAATCACTATCCCCTTCATCCTCGGACACAATATTGATTTGGTCGAAGATCACCCCACCACTTGTAAATTGAACTGGTCCACTATATCACGGAGTACCTCGAGAAAAGGATGGGTTGTACCCCAATCCAAACTTGTCTTGCTTATTGGGGATACTCAACACCTGACCCCATCCTTGAGATGAACCTAACTCCACCACCGCACGCGCTTCCTTGAAAGAAGACATGGAAACCTCAGGAGTTCTATCCACAACTGACACCTTTTCTCTGACTTGAATAGTTTCAAATGCTTGGCACAGAGTCTCATGAATTTCACCATCAACTTCAACGTACTTGAAATAGGACAGATGGCTGATCATGATGTCTTCTTCACCACAGACGGTGACAATATTTCCATCAACCATATACTTCAACTTCTGATGTAAGGTCGATGTCACTGCCCCTGCAGAGTGAATCCAGGGTCAACCTAACAAACAACTGTATGCAGGTTGGATATCCACTATATAAAAAACAGCGTCAAAAATCTCCGGGCCAACTTGGATGGGGAGAGTCACTTCTCCAAACACAGACCTCCTCGTTCCATCGAACGCTCTCACAGTCAAGTCACTAGGAGTGCATATTATGCCTTGGGTGTCAAGCCTCATCAAAGCTATTTTGGGCAACACATTAAGTGAAGACCCAGTATCCACCAGAACATGTGATAATACAGCCCCTCTACACTCAATAGAAATGTGCAAAGAGTGATTATGATTCCTCCCTTTAGGAGTCAGGTCCAAATCTATAAACCCCAATCCATTTCCAGCGTTCACATGGGCCACCACCCTCTCAAGTTGGTTTACTGAGATCTCTTGTGGTACATATGTTGTATTTATAATCCTCAGAAGGGAATTCTGGTGTTCCTCTGAGCACAGTAACAGTGATAGAATCGATATCTTAGATTAGGTTTATTGTAGATGATCAACAATTTTGTAATCGCTTTTCCTAATCAGACGCATGAATTCCTCAGTGTCTTTGACCAAAGCGTCCTTTTCCCCTTGTTGAGAACTTTCTTCTACAACAACTTTGCCTTTTCCTTTGTCTGGTCTCTCAAGGTTAACATTGGGCGGTGAAAACACCCTGCCACTTCTTGTCATTCCACTGGTCCTCACTAAATTATCCACAGATGAACTATCAAATGATGTTCCCTTCAGCTCTTGTTTCTGGCCGTCACAAAAGACTTCAACCCCATAGTTCCACGGGATTGCTTTAATACTTTCGTAAGGCACCGGTCCTGCCTTGGTGATTATAACAGTTACTGGCCTCGGTGGCGCAGATATGTTAATTGCTCTAAAAGGGATTGAGATTGTAGCAACCTCATCCTCCCCATGATTCATCACCTTCACATCCTTCTCTTCACCGACCCTGTCAAATTGTAACACGCCTTCATTCATTAAACCTTGAACACCATTCTTCAAATCTTTACATCCCTCGGGATGAGCCAAACAACCTTCACAGTCTTCTCCATAGCCCGGAAAAACTCCGCCTTTCAACAGCCTATTCTTGACAAAACTCAAAGGGGTTCTTATCTCTGAGACATTCATTACCAAATTCAGATTCCCTTCTTCAACAATAGCATTGACACCGACCGCTCCGTGATTGGGCATCAGGTTTTGAACAACATTAGGCGCATCATTGGTAAAATTGATCGCTTTGCTGTCAATAAGGTCCTGCACCTTATGTTTGAAATCCTTGCAGTTATCTATAGTATGACCTGGAGCGCTAGAATGGAATTCACATATGGCGTTTGCATCGTACCCCGGGGTGGCACGCCAGTCAAAGGTGCCAATGTCCTCTTCTGAATTAGCTGGAGCTGCAACAAATGTTGTAACAGTTGTGATTACGGCATAGGAGGAGCGTCAAACTGCCTATTCACTACCCTTCCACGGTCCTGAAACCACCGTGGTGCGTAATTTTGCTGCTGTTGTTGTGGACGTTGTTGTTGTTGTTGTTGAGGTTGTGTAGCTGGAATAGCAATACTTGCAACCTGAGGCTGTTGTTGATGATATTGTTATTATGGAACCCTATTTCTGTTCTTATTCCTATACCCTAAAACCGCATTTCGTTTCTCCTTCCCTCTTCTTGTTACTGAAATTCTTTCTTCCTCCTTCAGATGAGGATCCTTCTCCTGCTTGAATTTTTCCCAGCTTAATACCATTCTCGACTCGTTCACCAGTGATAATTAAATCTGAGAAGCTACCAGACATATTCCCTATCAGCTTTCCATAGTACACCCCAGGAAATGTAGCTACAAACATGTCAATGAGTTCTCTTTCCACCATTGGAGGTTGAACCCTTGCAGCCAATTCACGCCACTTCTGTGCATATTCTTTAAATCCCTCATTACTCCATTGTGACAGATTTTGCAGCTGTACACGGTTGGGCGTCAAATCACTATTGTATTGATAGTGTTGGATGAAAGCCTCCGCAAGGTCTCTCTAGCTTCTAATATTGGTTGGCTCCAAACCCATGTACCACTCCAAAGATGGACCAGACAGACTGTCTTGAAAGAAGTGCATCAGCAGCTTCTTGTCATCAGAGTACACAGACATTTTTCTGTAGTACGCCCTGAGGTGCACCCTGGGATAGGTTGTCCCCTTGTACTTGTCAAAGTCTGGCACTTTGAATTTTGGAGGGATCTTCAGACTTGGGATTAGCCCCAAGTTGGACATGTCAAGACCAAGAGAATTCTGATTCTCATAGTTCCTCATCTTCTCCTCTATTACTCTGAACCTTTTGTCTGCATCAGATCGCAAACCCATACCAAGGTCTCCCATAGAAAATACGTCATCCTGTTCGTCCTCCTCCCCTTGAGGACCAACATTTTCATGTACAGCGCCCTCTGCACCTGGAACATGAACCTCATTCTAATTTCCTCCGCCCGGAGGAACAATAACTGTCAGAACAACATTTGCTTGTGGGGCACTATTGTCAACCGGAGGAGGCACAAAAATATGCCTACCATGGAGGACTTCACTTCCATCAACTCTTGCAATCAAGGGTTGAACCAGCGAACTGAGTTTCTCCTGACCGTTGGCAACCCCTTGCATCAAGTCCATGAATTGCGCCATGCAGTCTCAGAACTCTTGTAGCTCAAGCTGAATTTGATCCATTGCCTTTTGTTGATTTCCCCTAGTTGAATACCGGTGAATGGCCCGGTCTGCAATCCTGAAACACTGCTGAGAAAACTACAGAGAGAGTAAGGTAAACGGAGCCAAAACACCTGTAATGCAGTATGAAAAATGATGCAAAATACAAGCATGTAAATATGGTTCAGGGAGATCTTCCCCTTGATTCTAGTTCCACAGAAACAATAGGAGAATGAAGAGCCAGCAAAAGAAGCCATAAAGTTCTCTCATAAATAAAATGAGAAACATAGTCGGTACATAGCACATCACCAAGGAAATACAATTGAGTCAACACGTCCTCATCCAACAATCCTGGTGATGGTCAGAATACAAGAAACAACGACTAAAGAAAAACAACAGAGAAAATTGCATCAAGAATGACAATGAGTTTGGAATTCTTCCAATAACTCTTTGTATCAGGATGATCAGGTCGGACAACTAACTCCTGAATGAGTAACTCCCTTCTACTGATGATGACTCACAGGTCTTGAACATAATCCTCCCAAGCATCCTCCCCAAATGCATCCTCAAGTCTAGGCTTCTTCAAGTCTGCTCTCAACTTGTACTCCTCCAACGTTGCAAGAGCTTCTCGGAGTTTGCAGTCCCTTTCGTACTGGTGCGAGGATTCACCTGGAGTTCTCTCATCTCTGATTCGGAGTTGAGTCTTTAACTTGACAATCTGCTAGCGAAGCTCGTATTCTCTTTTTTTGTTGTTAGTCAAGATGGCATTCCACTGAGCGTTGAACTTTGATATTTCCAAATGTGCTTTCTCTAATTCTTAGAAGCGTAGGCACATGATTCTTAGAAGCGAAAATATAAAACGCATCCAAGTCCACGAAGTCAGTATATTGGGGAACATGACTATCCCATAGATGCACAAAGCCAAGATAGCGTTGAAAACCAACCAACATCCTTCCTTAGCGAAGTGTTGTGCTTTACTCACCAAGAATGGTAGTGGAAAACCAGGAGTTCCAATCCTCCATGCCAATTTACCCTCTAACTCAGAGATATTGAGATGAATAGCACTAGCCAACTTGGTCAAATCAGGCTCCTTTTCAGAGTGCACAAGAGGCATTTCTTCCAAGACGAGAATTCCTATAAACTGAGCAAACTCCTCCAAAGTTCGCAACAAAACATATCCGGGGAACATGAAGCAACGCAACTGAGGATCATAAAATTGCAGTAGCGCGTAAACGCCATTTGACTCAAACTTGGAGGCCTTACAGACAAAACTCAGAATCTTCCCATACTCCTTTCTGAAGTCTTCCATCACACTACGATTAGCCATAGAAATAAGCTTAAGCAGAGGTCCTATCTCTGGTGTCGGGAACTTATACAGTACACTCTTCTTCAAATCAGGTTCCATAATGATAGTGGATTAGATTACTAGAATCAAGGAGAAAATATACACCTGAAACACAAATACATACAAATGTTAAAATGCAAATGCAAACAGGGGATCAAGATTGTTGTGCTGCTGACTGAGACGAACCAGAGCTTCACTTCGGTGAGAAAATACCGGAACAAAACAGAATACCACAACACTAAGATACTAGGAACCCGTAATATTAGGGATCAAAGGTCCGCACTCACTGTCGCTACTGCGAAAAACACCTGGCGGAAAACAGAAGAGTCACCACCTTTCGTTATTTATCCCAAAGAGAGGGAAAGGAAACGATCAAAAAAAACCTGACGAAAAGGGAAAAGACAAAGTCATCGCAACCAAGTCCTGGATTCGGGAGTCGGTTACGCAAGGGGAAGGTATTAGCACCCCTCACGTTCGTCGTACTCGACGGGATCCACGCTTTGTTGTCTATCTAAAAGGGTGTGTTGAAACTATCTATGCTAAAGGTCAAGGGACAAAAGAAAAAGAAAGGACTCGGCAGAGCATCGCCGCTCTGTGCCTACGTATTCCCTCGTGCAAGGGGAAAGTCAGAGTCAACGTAGTTCGGCTAACTACGGGTGAAAGGGGGAAGGTTGCTCACCAAGACATCGCGTCTTGTGCCTACGTACTTTCATCTGGTATGAAAGATCAGAGCAAACTTAGTTCGGGCTAAAAAGACCACAGGTTGGTTCAAAGGTTTTTTAGGCCCGAGTAGGATTAACAAGTAGTTCTAGAAGTTGGTGTATGTAGCTCGACCATTGGAGACTTAGGCGTTACCATTTGCGATAGAGCTAAGAGTTAACAACACTCTTTTATCTGAAAAGATTTTCCTTGATTAAGAGTCCCAAAGGACAAAAGAAGATTTGAAGTGTTTTTGTGTTTTTTAGAGAAGAAGTGTTTTGATTATTGAGTGTTTATAATGTATGTTGTACTAAAGTCTAAAACCTAGGAGCGAATGTGTCACATATCGTCCTAAGGATGTATACTTAACACTCTAGGCAATTGAGAGGTAGCCACTCAATCACCATTTCCCAAGTACAAGGCTCATGGCACAACATCCATTATCTTTATTAAGTATGTTAGAATTGTATGAAGGTGAGGAAGAGAGAAAGGACTCTAAGGGGGACTAACTCAAAACCCTAAAGTTATCATGCAAAGTGGACTTAGAGTTGGGATGCAAAAGGGGACTACCTAATGTTAGCATGCATAGTTCGAATCCTAATGTCTATAACCATCCTTAAACAAGGAAGGTTAGGTCCTAAGGGGAACATCGCAAGGAAAGACCAAAAGGAGAAAACACAAATAGAATGCAACATACAAATACACAAATGCACACTTAGAATGGTGGGAGGGAGGAAGAAGTGTGTGTGGCAGCAGCTGCTGCAAGCTCGTCTCGACCTCAACAGCGATGCAAGAATGATGCAAACATGGAAAGAAAAGTCAAAGATAGAAACAAACGAACATGCAAAGAGTCATCACTTTGAACCACATACATAAGTATGCATCCAAGTGGAAAATGAACACAAGTATCGACAAAATCATGATCAACCAAACACAAATAGTGGCAAATACCAAAATCATTTCATTCCTAATGCATCATATCAATTTATGAAGATTCGAATTGAAACGGTATGCAAACAATCAAACAAAGTAGTAAAACAGGCCTGCCAGCACAGTGTTAATCGGTTAACACACTGTTAACGTTTGAAAATTTTGAAAATTTGAACTGGTTAATCGGTTAACCATATGCGTTAACTGATTAACACTGTGAAAACTTTGAAAAATCTGAAAATTTGAACTGGTTAATCGGTTAACCATATGCGTTAACCGATTAACACTGTGTTGATAGCAGAAAACATCAAAGCAGAATCACTTTTCAACAACTTATCACTTCTCCAAACATGCCAATGATCACATAATCAGCCATGCACGAAATTAAATCAGAAAAAACATGATTCCAACAGCATGTATACAGATCCAAACAACATTAACACAAATCATATGAATCAAAATGCAGCAAATTAATCAAAAATGAAAATCATCATGATGAACATGCAATTAAGCTAAAAATAGAATCGGATCAAGAATTACTAACCTACGAAGCGGAGATTTGCTTCGGTTGATATTGATTTGCTGGAAATGAGTAGATCGAAGCAAGAAACCCGAGATACTTCAAGATCCAAGCTAATCCTTGTAGTAGAGATGGAGATCCTTCAAGAATAAGCTAAATTGCTTCAAATAATCACTTCTAGCTTCACTTCAAATTTCAGATCTGAATTTACACGAAAATTGAATGAAGAAACTGATCCAATGGAGATGATAGATGAAGGTTTAAGCTCAAAAATTAATGGATTCCAATGAAGAATCAATTAATTCAATGGATGAAGAGCTTTGGTGAGGGTTTTGGAAGTGATGAAATTGAGAGAGAATTGAGAGTAATTCTGAATTTGAAATGGGAATTATGAGAGTTGGATGAGTGTGGTTTGGAGTGAATCACTTAAGTACTCTTTTGGCTTGGATCCAAAGCAAGGTTTGGAGAGTGGATTGGAAAATTTGGAATGGAATTAGGAGTGGGATTTTGGAGGGAATTGAGTTAATTTGAAAACTAATCCAAATTTCAAAATGGTTCTAGATCCTTCCCAAGTGTAAAAATGAATTTTCAAATGACCAAAATTGGACCCCAAATGGCTCTGCATTGAAAAATCACGTACAGAGGCAAAAATCACATTGGTTAATCGGTTAACCATATATGTTAATCGATTAACCCCTTTAAACTTTTGAATCTGGGCTGATTTTTCATTGGTTAATTGGTTAACCATATGCGTTAACTGATTAACACCTTCAAAATTTGAATTTTGGCGCCTTTTGGAGGGAAACCTGCCCGTTTCTTACTGTTTCGAGCCCTGTTAAGCTTCTGGAATGTGTTCTTGAATGTTGTAACCATGAGATTGCTCACGATAGCCTGAACGCTACTTTCTTGGCTGAAAATAACCTGCAAAACAACATAAAATCGGTCGCCCGGCCGCTGAGCAAAATAAATGTCGGAGCCCGCTGCTTTGATGGCTTGCACTAAAGGCGAATTCTGAGCCACAGGAAAACCTCGATCCCCTGTCTCAAGAACAAATGCTATGCAATGCAGGAATGCTAGAAGAAAATGAAATGAAACAAAAGCCAAGTCAAGAAAAGGTTGGGCAAATTTTTGGGTGCAACACTGACGAGAAAACCGAGTTGGTGGAAAGTCAATTTTCCTGTATAACTCTCCCCTTCACAGGTATGGACCTAATCTCTAGTAAGATTCGGCATCCTATACGGTCGCCAGCATCACAGACTTTCGAGAAACGATGATACGTTCACCATTTCTGGTTTGGCATCATAGTTAAATGAAGAGGCCCCACTTAGCTGACTTCCAAATGATCGGTCTCCAGAGTCGACAGTTTCCAGATCCAACACCCCCTCCTGACTTATGTACAGGATAGGATATCCTCAAAGAAAACCTCGTCTGAATGCGAATTTCGTGAGGACTAGTGCATGCTGAAACATATAGGTTCATCACTACTTTCCGCTCTAATGCTATGTGTATTCTCAAGCCTGGGTTTTGGCTTATCTCTCAAAGGAACAGTCCCACCCAACAGCACAGCAATATGATAATAAAGTGCGGAAAGTAAAATGCAAATGCAATACTGTACAAATGCAACACATATACACATATACACACCCATAAACATAAACAAACAATCGCTAGGATTGAGTCGCATAAGGGATGGGAAATTCCCCAGCAGAGTCGCTAGTTGTCGCTACTTCAAAAAAGAGGTCGGAAAAGACAGAATAGTCGCCACCGTTCGTTATTTATCCCAAAGAGAGGGAAAGGAAACGATCAGAGAAAACCTATGAAAAAGGGAAAAGACAGGTCATGGCAACTAAATCTTGGGTTCGGGAGTCGGTTACGCAAGGGGAAGGTATGAGCACCCCTCACGTCCATTGTACTCAACAGGATCCATGCTTGTTATCTATATAAAAGGGTGTTAATCTATCAAAAGGCTGGCTCACAAGGACAAAAGAAAAGAAAAGATACTCGATAGAGCATCTCTGCTCTATGCTGTCGCTTTCGCGAAAATAAGGTGCCGGCACAACAGAAGAGTCGCCACCTTTCGTTATTTATCCCTCGGAATAGGAAAGGAAACGATCGGAAAAACCTAACGAAAAAGGGGTAAGACAAGGTCGTCGCAACCATTGCCTGGGTTCGGGAGTCGGTTACGCAAGGGGAAGGTATTAGCACCCCTCACGTCCGTCGTACTCGACGGGATCCACGCTTGCTGGTTTGTCTATGGGTGAAAAACAATCTATCTACGGCGGCTAGATCTAAACAGAAAGAAATTGACTCGATAGAGCGTCGCACTCTATGCCTACGTATTCTCATCAGAGAACGAGAAATCAGAGTCAACGTAGTTCGGGAAACTACGGGGGGAGTTTCTCGGCAAGACGTCGCGTCTTGGACCTACGTATTCTCTTCAGAGAAATCAGAGCATGACGTAGTTCAGGCTAACTACGGCTAGACAGGGTGTTCTCGGTCACACGGGGGTGAGAGATTAAGTTGACGATACTAGCGTACGCATTCTAGCAGTTAGGTGGACACTGCTCGACCATTGGACACTTAGGTGTACCTGTTTCCGGTAGAACGGACGTAGTATGTCGGGTTTAAAGGTATGAGAACCTACGGGAACTAGAACTACGGTCTGGTCTCAAATGCGCTCGGGCAAGAGAGAAGGATAACATCAGTCGTCAGCGGGAAAGTCTCGATCGCACGGCAGCGAGGAGAACAAAAGGTTAGTTGTTAGTGTGCTCGCTAGGACATCGCATCCTATGCCTACATATTCTCTTCAGAGAAAATCATAGCAGTTGTAGTTCGGCCTACAGATAAAACGGGGACCACAGCACAAATCTCATTTTATTAATATTCGGAAAATTACAATGATAAACTCCTAAAAAAATCATACCCATCTATCATGGAAAATCTAATGAAAAATAGTCCCCTAACAAGTGGACCTTTAATTCTACCTCTAAAAAGGCGTAAAAGAAACTCCTAAGAGAAAATATATCCTAAAAAGAAAATATTAAAATACTATCATTTTTTTATTCCACTATATTTCCCATTTTTCTATTTTTATATTACATATTCTTTTCCTAAAAAAATCTAAGCAAATGAATATAAAAGAAAATAATGAAGAAGAAGAAAAACAAAGAGGGGTGCATCAGCTCAGCCAGGGGTACAGCCAGCAAAATGAAACAGAATTGGGGGCCCAGCCCAATACCCAAATTCCGAAAAGAAAATAAGAAAGCAGGGGGGTTTGAAAAGCAAACCGGGGGTGCGAAACGGAATGCGCAGGGCCCAGCCCATTTACCAAGCACACACACGAATGGGGGGTGTGAAAGCAAAACGGAGGGCGTATTGTCCAAAAACCCGTTGGGCCTAGAGGCCCACTACCTCAACCCAGTCCTCCCTCACTTCTCAGAAGCCAAAAAACCCTAGGTCCCCCACACCACTGTTCATGCGCCGTTACCTTCTCCTCTCCAAACCCTCTCTTCGTCTCCCTCAATCTCTCTGAGGTCAAACACTTCTCAAAAACCTGCACAAGCAAACGAAGATGAGGATCCTTGAAAGTCCTTGAAGATCATGGAGAAACCTTGACGAATGATGGATTGCTGAAGATCTCGAAGGAGACGATGAATCTGGGCGAAGTTGTTCATTGAGCGTTCAACAACGATTCTGATGATGGGCGATGGAAGATCTCGTGAAGATTTGGACGGATATTAACGCGTTGATGAACGATCTGAAAACCTGGAAGCTTGCATGTTGATTGTTGTTGAAGATCGGAAAAGATTGAGCATGGATCTGAGTTTGGTGATGAGTGTTCTTGGACGTTTCTGAAAAATGTTGGTGAACGAAGACGATGAGCCTCATGCAAGAACCAGTGGATGAACGTGAAGGTCTTGAAGATTCACTGACGGTTCTTGAAGGAACTTTGTATTGATTTCACATTGAAGGTGGTTGGAGATCTATGGATCTTGATGACCGGATGAACGAAAGTGATTGTCACATGGAAGATAGATGAAGGTTTTCTGGAAATCCATTGCAGGTTGTTGATGAAGATCATCTGCGTTCTGGGAAACTCATGAAGAACAAGGATGAAGGTTGAAGAACAAGGATGAAGGTTGAAGAACTTCATCAGTTTCTGGGCGAATCTGGGATGAAGAGGATGATGAAGATTGGTGAGGATTTTGGACGAACTATGGTGGAGATGAGTTTTCCGGCGAAGAGATCGATGGGAAGGTGATGAACATGATGATGAATACAGTGGTTTTCTGGAGAATCATGAGGATAGGATGAAGAACACGATGAGTTCTTGAAGATTCCGGCGACGGTTGTTGATTCAGGCGACAGTTGCAGTTTGTTTCTGGTGATGGTTATGGTTATTTTGGCAGTTACCGGCGAGTTTCTAGTGCACGAGCCACCGTATGATTTTGCCGGTGAAAATCGGCGAGTTTGCATGCACTCCGGCGGTGAGGACGGTGGCGCTACGTGGCAGCGTGCATGGGGGACGGAAGGGAAACGTGGCAGGGTGAGTGGGAGGCTTATATGCTGACACATGGACAGACTTGGACTGGGCCCAGAAATGGACATCTGGCCCACGAATTTAATGACCTGATTAACCATTAATTAATACTGATTAAGCCTAATTAAACCCACTTAAAACTAAATGAAGACTTAAAACAGCACTTAAAGTTTAACTGAACAATTAAAACCATTCTAATCTAATTAAATCTAATAAGACCCTAATTAAACTAATTAATACTCAATTAACACTAACGAAAATTAAAAAACTGTAATTAAATCCTAAATGAAAATCAAAACTAATCTAATCCTAATTAATTCTAATAAGACTCAATTAAAATCTAACTAAGACCCTAATAAACATCTAAAAAGGGATTTAACTATCTAATTAATCTAATTAAATCTAAAAAAGAGGATTAACCTATAAAACTCTATTAATTTCTAAACTTCTAAAAACTCTATTAATTTCTATTAAAGAAAATATCTAGTAAAAGAATATCCTATTAAAAATTATTTTAAAAAATCTACTTAATATCTAAAAAATGATTTTATTAAAACCTATTATCTAAAATGATTAAAGAAATTCCTAAAAAAAGAAATTAAACTAAACTATTTAAAAACAATTAGTATCTATTAAAATCTATCTAATATCTAGGAAAATCAATTAAACCTATTAAAAAAATCTAGAAAATAAGGGGAAAAACCTAAAAAAAATACGAGGAAGCCGATTAAATCGATTAGCGCCTATATCGAAATAAACGGTAAAAATCCCGGGCACCGAGATGTCCTCAAAAACAACAGCGAGAGCTGAAAACACCGGGACGAGCATCAATTCTCAAAATACGTCCTCGTATTGGTCTGAAATGCCTGAAGCGCGATCAGAGGGATGTAATCCCGATAAAGTCAATCTGACTGGAAAAATGCAATGTACGCAGTATGCAAATGCAAAAATGAAATGAGTCGAAACATGAGCCAAATCGCGATAAGTAGTTGGTCAAATTTTGGGGTGCAACAGCTGCCCCTATTCAAACGGCTTGAACCTGAAGGGTTGAAGAGCGAACGAATTTCAAACATTCAAAGGTAGAAGACGGTTGAATACCAAAGAACCCGGAAATTTGCCAACTACACAAGTACACGGTACTCTGATGGGAACAAATCTTGAAAACGGAAATATTAGCTGCACGGCAACCGGCTGGAGAAATACTGATCTGAACCTCCGTCAGGATGATTCTCTGATTTATCTGATGTCATTGCGTCCTCAAATCATTGAGGGATCACTGGTTACACGGTAACGGGTGATTTGCTAACCTCACAGGTAAACGATACTCTGATTGGTAGGAACATCTTCAAAACTGAGCAAGACAGTTGCACGGCAACTCAACTGGGGAATTGGTCACACGGTAACCGGGGAAAAGTCTGATTTCAAATCTCCGTCAGGATGATCATCTGATTTTGCTGTAGATATTCACCCTCAATTCATCAAGGGGTCACTAGTCACTCGGTAACTGGTAATACATGGTTGATTATACCGTCAGGCATTCTGTGTCATAGCAGAAGAATTCCTCGGGACTCATCAGGTCATTAATCACGTCGATCATGCCATCGGGCATTCAGAGAAATTTTTGGGCATCAGCCAGACTTCATCAGCGGGTCGAGGATAGAATTCTCGGTCAATCATGAACCAAATAAGGATATGCAATCTTTTGCCATCAGGCACTCTGCATCAGCTGAGAGAATTGCTTCATTAATACGGTTGGACTTCAATCATCAAGTCTTTGAGGGAAGTTTCAACTTCGCTATTCAGAAACCTGCTGGGGATGACGCATCTCCGCTGGGGATTCGGGAGAACTATCAAGTAACTCTGCTTCGGGGATCCAGAAATCATTCTGGATGAATCAACTCTGCTGAGGACTTCAAGAATCATCTTGGACAAATAACTCCGCCGGGGACTTCAAGAATCATCCTGAACCGGTAACTATGCTGGAGACTTTAGGAATCATCCTGAGTGAACACTCTGCCTGGGACTCTAAGCATCAGCTTGAGCAACCAACTCTGGCGACTGCACTGGGGATCTTAAGAATCATCTTAAGCACGCGACTTCGTTGGGGAATTCAAGAATCATCTTGAGCGAACGACTTTGCTGGGGAGAATTCAAGAATCATCTTGATCAAACCATTCTGAGGAGGAACATCTGCAAAGCAAGGACGGCAGTGACCTGGCTCATGTTTCGTATGCATATGCTTTAACAATGGCACATGGTGGAAATGCTATGCGTTTATGATAAATGCTATGCAGTCATCCACAATGCTATGGCCCTATCAGCAAAATAAATGCTGAAGGGAGAATCTTCCTGTCAAGGAGAAAGAAACACTCTGGTAGGGGAAAGACTCATCCTGCCGAGGAGAAGGGGTTACGCCAATCTCAATTGGACTCCGCAGGGGACACAACTTCAGTTGACTGCTGCGGGGGAACGAAGCTCTACGAGAACCTGGACCTGCTGAGGGAAAGCGATATCAATCGCGGGAATAGACTACACGGCCTTCACGGCTACTTCCTTGGGAATAACGACTCCGGTGGGGAAATGTGGCAGCAGCTATTAAACACTCCACTAGGGAAAACCATTCATGGCCCGAGCGGCTTCCAAGGATTCGGCTCTCTTAGGGATCTGCAAACTTGGCTGAGGAAGAAGAAATCATTCTGCTTTCCGGGGAGAGTACGACTCTGTGGGGAATTTCGATTCCGCTGAGGAAGAAGGAATCATCCGGCTTACAGGGGAGGAAACAACTCTATGGGGAATCTCGATTCCGCTGGAGACTTCAGTCTTGAACTATCAACTGCTGCACACTTCAGTATGACTCAGCTGAGGAGATGACGTTCCTTCAGGATGCATCTGATTGGGGAGAAAATCTTCTCTGCCTGGGGAGACATATCAATGCTCACGATCTCGCATTCAGACTCTGCGGGGAGATGCTACTACACTCTATCGGGGATATCAATCCTGATCTACTGAGGGTAATCTTGCATACGCCTTACGGAGACTGACCCTTCTGGGTAACACCTGCTGGACTATCAAGTCTGATGAGGAATACATGTGTATCAACACTGCTGGGGATATCAATCCTTAGCTACTCATTGTACAACTCTGATGGAGACGTACTGATCCTATCAAGGAAACACCTCTGGCGTCTGCGGAAAATAACAATCGATCACTGAAATTGAATCTCACTTCACTGAGGAAAACAACCCTGAACGGTCCTTTTGAACACCCTAAGTCCTTATAGGGTACGCAGCAATCTGCTGAGCAATAACTCTTCTCTATCTGACATCAAAATCTACCCGTCTGGAGATTACTCAGTGAGGGAATCAATGTCGACCTCTGCTTGAGGAGTGAGTCAATGACCTAGACTCGGAGGGGAAAAGAGTCAAACTCGGACTCTGTGGGGATACAACATTGCATCAGCCCCACTGCTGGGGAAATAAACCCCAAATCTGCCGGTCAGGGAAAGCTTCAGTCTCAACCCCCTTGAAAATAATACATCAGGATAATCACCGCTCAATGCTTGGGATGGCCACGCTCTGCCGGGAATATCAATCTCGCCCTGCTGAGGATAATCTTGATCCTACTCTGATAAGGGATGAATGCCATCTCAATTTGCTGCAGTCTCAAACTGTACATCTCCGCTGAGAAAACAATCCTGATTCAATAACATCAACACAGGGAATACAAAATACCAATCATGGAGCTGTGATCACTCGAGCCTTGTGTCGGGGAATGTGACAACATACGAGTCACTAGGAATCATCGGGCCAGGTACAATTAGGCTTTTTTTTGGTTTAGGGATAGGTTTATGGTGATAGGGATTTATTTCTGGTTACCAACAAAAGTGGATTTGAAAGGGAAGTACTAGACGAGAACTAGCATTCGAGGGTAGACTACCAGACGAGAACTGGTGGCAAAATATGTTAGGTTGTCTGACGAGAACTGACTTACGGTTTGGATATCAGACGGGAACTGATTTCTGGTTTGCCAGACGAGAACTGGACTTTAAAACTATGTTAGCCAGACGAGAACTGGTTGAACAATAGGTTAAAGAAAAGGTGACCAGACAGGGCTGGTTCTGGTTTGGACTTCAGACGAGAACTGATCTCCGATTTGCCAGACGAGAACTGGACTTTGAAACGATTTAGTTACAAGACTCAGCCGAGTAACAGGTTAGGCTGTAGGATAACAATCCGATGACAGCAAGGCTTCTTCAGAAGGTTTAGGTTTTTGGTAGGGTAATGACACGATTCCCCGACATTCAACTCTTGCTAGGGTGAACAAACTCATTTGAACAACTTGCCCCAGTGCAATTCAACTTGCCCCAATCCGACTCTTGGGAAATTCATTCTGAACAGAAAGCGGCTGGCAACGAGACAATCTTCAGATGGCTTGCCCCAATATCAGTACAACGGAAGGATTCATCCTCAACTAACCAACTCTCAGCATGGTTGATTTCAATATACTTCTGAAGTAGCTTGCCCCTGAACGAGCGGTGAGCGACTTAACCTGTTATGATTGAACACTGGAGGGATCGGCCCTCAAATCATAGGAGTTCTGAATAATTGCCCCTGGTTGGGTCTCGAGAAGATTCACTTCTGATCAACTGCTTCTCGAACAAACTGTCTCGTAATTAACCGATGCTTCGGGACTTGTCCTCAGACTAACTGATTCCAGACTCACTGGAAGTCAATGCCCCAGATTCACAGGGTTTCACGGTATACCATTCTGATCCAGACTGCTAACGATTCAGTCCTTATTGATTATTCCCTGGTGGAATTTCCTTTGTATCAACTACTGACCTGCAATTAAAATTGTCTATTCATGAATGGTAATTTTAATGCAGTGTTCATGCAGATTTTGAAAAAATGCGATGTCACTCATTTACGTGTCATGATAGTGAGTGACGAATGAACTAAAGAGTTCAAACGTAGTGCTGATTCGATCAGTGAAAAATACAACAAGGATATAATTAGCAAATCATGTAGGAGTCAGGTTACTCGACCTTATCGTAATGCGCTTTCAGAATAAACCCTGCCTCAATTAGGTCTTTTAAGGGTTGTATCGTGGTCGGGTTCACGGTTCACGAAACAAAGAATATTTGGCTCAAATTATGATTTGTACCCACCCCTTCTACGTGATGATCTCCGATCCTAAAGTTCAGTTAACTTGGCTCGAGCGCTCGCCTCTTCGAGAGGTATGTTGAATATTGGGAACAACTGGTTAAAGAATTCACAAGGTGTTTCGGAGTGACAGTTACTCCTTTTTCGTTTCGGTGCCTGTATCTACACGACTTCGTCCTAGTTCGAGGATTTTCCTTTTTATATCCTTTCTTTTTTCATTCTTTTGATTCCCTAATTTTTGCCTGGACTGACTCTTCAAAGTTCTTTTCGATTTTTCTTTTGAAGTCCAGCGGGATGCCCTGATTTTTGCCTAAGTATTTGCTTTCTAGCTTTTTCTTTTTTCTTTTACTTAGCGGGCTTTCTTATTCCTTTTTCTCTTATTTTTTCGAAACAAGTCGTGCGACACTGGCTGTCTGGATTCATCCGAGAGGTTTATAACTGTCTCACTCCTGATTGGTGAGGTCTAACCATTATGGTTGACGAGGTACGACCTCTGGGGAGGAATACGATGTGATTAGTCCTCGAAAGACAACACTCCTCTATAAGACTTGAACGCTCGGTCAAGCTAACTGACAACTACCCTGCCCCGGGTTAAGATGTGAGGGTTTAAAAGTCCGAAAGAAATTCCTACTTCTCGGCTCGAAGTGGTTAACAAGGGATTCTCTTCCTTATCTCTCCGGTGTTTAGGGGATTTGAAACAATGCCTTGTACGTCATATGCAAGGTTTTATCTGAAAGCATACGATCATTGGTTATGAGTATTCAGTTTCGTCATCCTCCCTCCAATCTTTGCTAATCATAGTGATAAAGTGGAGTAAATAAAGTGCAAGTGTCAGTGCAATGCAGTAAATGAGTGACAACGACATGATTAATTCAGAAAAATGCATAGTCACTTTATTAATATTACATTCGAAACAAACAACGTTTAACAGCAAGTAGTAACTAACAGAAAAGAAACTACAAATGCAAATGATAAAAAGTCTGAGGACTGCCAGTGCTGAGGACGTCTGCCTGTCTGGACCACTGGCTTCTGGAAATAGCCCTCTGAATCTGCGAGCTCAAACAACTGAGAGGTTGTCATGCACAACCAAAACTCCCTCTGGAAAGGAAATGCACCTTTTGTCGATCAACTGTTGCACTTTTGCCTGAAAAGCTTTGCAATCTTCAGTTGAATGCCCCGGAGATCCACCATGGTAACCACACTGAGCATGGGGATTGTACCCCGGAGGGTAAGGCTCTGGCACGGGCTTAAGAGCTTTGGGTTCCACCAAAGAATTTTGAATCAAATGTGGCAGAATCTGGCTATATGGCACAGGCACTGGATGAGAAAGAGCATTCCCTCGTTCCAAGTTGTTACGAGGTCGGTTCTGATTCTGACGCTGATTCTGATAACCTCGGCCACGGGCTCGTGGATTTGCAAGAGGAGCGACATAAAGTTCCCGATGTGGTGCCCTAGGCATAATTGTTTGTCCAGAATAACGAGACACAGAAGATACTGACCGCTGAGAAGATGAAGAACCAACAGACTTCACCGATTCGTCTTGAGGATACCCAACATCATTCATGATTGCGTTGATCATAACTTCTTCTTTAGATCGAAAGCTACAGAGAGATTAAGTTTCACTAGCCTGACCGCCCAAAACATTCTGGATTCTTCCAGTCTTTACACCATACTTGATGCGCTCTCCTGCCCTTACCAATTCAGAGAAATTCGATGGCTTTCCAAGCATTCTTTCGAAGTACGGGCTTTGCAAGGAGTTTACGAACATGCCTTTCAACTCTCGGTCTAGAAGCGGTGGTTGCACTCTAGTAGCAAATTCTCTCCATCTCTGAACATACTTCCTGAAAGGTTCATTGTTCCCTTGAGACAATTCTTGCAGCTGCATGCGACTAGGAGCTTCATCAAGATTGTAGTCATACTGCTTCAAGAAAGCATTGGCTAAATCCACCCATGATCGAATCTGATCACTCTCTAACTGCATATACCAACTCAGAGATGCCCCAGTCAGACTATCTTGAAAGCAGTGAATCATCAACTTGTCGTCGTGCACAAACGAAGTCATTCTTCGGCAGAACATCACCAAATGTTGCTTCGGGCAACTATCTCCTTTGTACTTTTCAAGCCTCGGCATTCTGAATTTCGGAGGTAACACTAGGCCAGGAACCAGACACATGTCTGCAGCACTAGGGTTAACAGCGTCTTTACCTTTCAAGTCTTTGAATCTTTCATCCAATGCACGAAACCTTCTAGCATACACGGGAGCTAATGGGTCTTCAGTCTTTGCTATCGGGACCTCTCTTCGGGACTTTGGCACAGGGAAGGCAACACCCTGGTAGTCTGAGATATCAACAGAAGGAGAACGTTTACCTCGGACAACAAACTGCTCACGTAGACCTCGGTCTTCCACAGAAGGTTGTACAAGCTGAGCTGCAGTAAGGTTGTTCACTTGCGGACAGTCTTCATCATGCGTAGATCCATACAAAGGATTGGACTTCACAGTGAAACCTGACAAGGTATCAACAAACTGGAAGCTGCTCTCTGACATAGCTACCAACAACTTTCAACTGACTTTACTGCTTGATTCTGATCAAATCTGCTTCAGCCCCTTGGTCGTCTTCAACACTCACCTTCAGAATCAAAACAATGGTCGGATAAGAGCTCTGACTAGCTGGAGCATGGCATGCAATATGATGCAGGAATGTTCATGCAAATGCAATGCAAGATGCAGCAAACACGGGATCACAGCCCCCACTAAGCTCTGATTGCTGCTGCGCTGCTGCCGGGATAAGTCTGCTCTGACGAGAGAAAACCAAGATATCGGGTAGGCTGGAAGTCAAGTTTCCTGCAAAAACCCTCCCACTCACGGGTATGGACCTAAACTGACACAAGTTCGACATCCTATGCGTTCATCAGCGTCACAGACTTTCACGAGGGGTGATACGATACCCAGAAGGTGTGGCATCACCAGCTCATGAAGCGGCCTCACTTAGCTGAATCACAAATGATCGGTCCCCAGAGTCGACAATCCACCAAACCAGCAACCGTCTCAACCCAAAGGGTTGAAAGAGAAGCCAACCGGGAGAACCTCGTCTGAGCGTGGATTTCATGAGACACTAGCACCTGCCAAGCAAGTGCGCGCCTACTAATTTCCACAACTAATTCTATGGTGCACTCAAGCCTGGGTCTGGCTTCTCACTCATCAGAATGCCCCTCCCACAACAGCACAGATAATCATATCATACTGAAAATAAAATGCGGGAAGTAAAAATGCGATAAATAAACACAACCCAACAAGTAATCATACAAGCGCTAGGATTAACTCTCATGGGGAACCGGAGAACCAGAGATTCTGGGTTCGATCCCCAGCAGAGTCGCCAGCTGCTGGGGATGACCCAGACAGCTAGGAAGAAAATCCAAGGCGAGACTCGAATAGGGAACTATCGCAGTCCCCAGCAGAGTCGCCAGCTGTCGCTTTCGCAAAAATAAGGTGTCGGCACAACAGAAGAGTCGCCACCTTTCGTTATTTATCCCTCGGAGCGCGAAAGGAAACGATCGGAAAAACCTAACGAAAAAGGGGTAAGACAAGGTCGTCGCAACCATTGCCTGGGTTCGGGAGTCGGTTACGCAAGGGGAAGGTATTAGCACCCCTCACGTCCGTCGTACTCGACGGGATCCACACTTGCTGGTTTGTCTATGGGTGAAAAACAATCTATCTACGGCGGCTAGATCTAAACGGAAAGAAATTGACTCGATAGAGCGTCACACTCTATGCCTACGTATTCTCATCAGAGAACGAGAAATCAGAGTCAACGTAGTTCGGGAAACTACGGGGGGAGTTGCTCGGCAAGACGTCGCGTCTTTGGCCTACGTATTCTCTTCAGAGAAATCAGAGCATGACGTAGTTCAGGCTAACTACGGCTAGACAGGGTGTTCTTAGTCACACGGGGGTGAGAGATTAAGTTGACGATACTAGCGTACACATTCTAGCAGTTAGGTGGATGCTGCTCGACCATTGGAGACTTAGGCGTACCTGTTTGCGGTAGAACGGACGTAGTATGTCGGGTTTAAAGGTATGGGAACCTACAGGAACTAGAACTACGGTCTGGTCTCAAATGCGCTCGGGCAAGAGAGAAGGATAACATCAGTCGTCAGCAGGAAAGTCTCGATCGCACGGCAACGAGGAGAATAAAAGGTTAGTTGTTAGTGTGCTCGCTAGGACATCGCATCCTATGCCTACATATTCTCTTCAGAGAAAATCAGAGCAGCTGTAGTTCGGCCTACAGATAAAACGGGGACCACATCACAAATCTCATTTTATTAATATTCGGAAAATTACAATGATAAACTCCTAAAAAAATCATACCCATCTATCATGGAAAATCTAATGAAAAATAGTCCCCTAACAAGTGGACCTTTAATTCTACCTCTAAAAAGGCGTAAAAGAAACTCCTAAGAGAAAATATATCCTAAAAAGAAAATATTAAAATACTATCATTTTTTTATTCCACTATATTTCCCATTTTTCTATTTTTATATTACATATTCTTTTCCTAAAAAAATCTAAGCAAATGAATATAAAAGAAAATAATGAAGAAGAAGAAAAACAAAGGGGGGTGCATAAGCTTAGCCAGGGGTACAACCAGCAAAATGAAACAGAATTGGGGCCCCAGCCCAATAAACAAATTCAGAAAAGAAAATAAGAAAGCAGGGGGGTTTTAAAAGCAAACCGGGGGTGCGAAACGGAATGCGCAGGGCCCAGCCCATTTACCAAGCACACACACAAACGGGGGGTGTGAAAGAAAAACGGACGGCGTATTGTCCAAAAACCCGTTGGGCCTAGAGGCCCACAACCTCAACCCAGTCCTCCCTCACTTCTCAGAAGCCAAAAAACCCTAGGTCCCCCACACCACTGTTCATGCGCCGTTACCTTCTCCTCTCCAAACCCTCTCTTCGTCTCCCTCAATCTCTCTGAGGTCAAACACTTCTTAAAAACCTGCACAAGCAAACAAAGATGAGGATCCTTGAAAGTCCTTGAAGATCATGGAGAAACCTTGACGAACGATGGATTGCTGAAGATCTCGAAGGAGACGATGAATCTGGGCGAAGTTGTTCATTGAGCGTTCAACAACGATTCTGATGATGGGCGATGGAAGATCTCGTGAAGATTTGGACGGATATTAACGCGTTGATGAACGATCTGGAAATCTGGAAGCTTGCATGTTGATTGTTGTTGAAGATCAGAAAAGATTGAGCGTGGATCTAAGTTTGGTGATGAGTGTTCTTGGACGTTTCTGAAAAATGTTGGTGAACGAAGACGATGAGCCTCATGCAAGAACCAATGGATGAACGTGAAGGTCTTGAATATTCACTGACGGTTCTTGAAGGAACTTTTTATTGATTTCACACTAAAGGTGGTTGGAGATCTATGGATCTTGATGACCGGATGAACGGAAGTGATTGTCACATGGAAGATAGATGAAGGTTTTCTGGAAATCCATTGCAGGTTGTTGATAAAGATCATCTGCATTCTGGGAAACTCATGAAGAACAAGGATGAAGGTTGAAGAACAAGGATGAAGGTTGAAGAACTTCATCAATTTCTGGGCGAATCTGGGATGAAGAGGATGATGAAGATTGGTGAGGATTTTGGACGAACTATGGTGGAGATGAGTTTTCCGGCGAAGAGATCGATGGGAAGGTGATGAACATGATGATGAACATGGTGGTTTTCTGGAGAATCATGAGGATAGGATGAAGAACACGATGAGTTCTTGAAGATTCCGGCGACGGTTGTTGATTCAGGCGACAGTTGCAGTTTGTTTCCGGTGATGGTTATGGTTATTTTGGCAGTTACCGGCGAGTTTCTGGTGCACGAGCCACCGTATGATTTTGCCGGTGAAAATCGGCGAGTTTGCATGCACTCCGGCGGTGAGGACGGTGGCGCTACGTGGCAGCGTGCATGGGGGACGGAAGGGAAACGTGGCAGGGTGAGTGGGAGGCTTATATGCTGACACATGGACAGACTTGGACTGGGCCCAGAAATGGACATCTGGCCCACGAATTTAATGACCTGATTAACCATTAATTAATACTGATTAAGCCTAATTAAACCCACTTAAAACTAAATGAAGACTTAAAACAGCACTTAAAGTTTAACTGAACAATTAAAACCATTCTAATCTAATTAAATCTAATAAGACCCTAATTAAACTAATTAATACTCAATTAACACTAACGAAAATTAAAAAACTGTAATTAAATCCTAAATGAAAATCAAAACTAATCTAATCCTAATTAATTCTAATAAGACTCAATTAAAATCTAACTAAGACCCTAATTAACATCTAAAAAGGGATTTAACTATCTAATTAATCTAATTAAATCCTAATTAAATCTAAAAAAGAGGATTAACCTATAAAACTCTATTAATTTCTAAACTTCTAAAAACTCTATTAATTTCTATTAAAGAAAATACCTAGTAAAAGAATATCCTATTAAAAATTATTTTAAAAAATCTACTTAATATCTAAAAGATGATTTTATTAAAACCAATTATCTAAAATGATTAAAGAAATTCCTTAAAAAAGAAATTAAACTAAACTATTTAAAAACAATTAGTATCTATTAAAATCTATCTAATATCTAGGAAAATCAATTAAACCTATTAAAAAAATCTAGAAAATAAGGGGAAAAACCTAAAAAAAATACGAGGAAGCCGATTAAATCGATTAGCGCCTATATCTAAATAAACGATAAAAATACCGGGCACCGAGATGTCCTCGAAAACAACAGCGAGAGCTGAAAACACCGGGACGAGCATCAATTCTCAAAATACGTCCTCGTATTGGTCTGAAATGCCTGAAGCGCGATCAGAGGGCTGTAATCCCGATAAAGTCAATCTGACTGGAAAGAATGCAATGTACGCAGTATGCAAATGCAAAAATGAAATGACTCGAAACATGAGCCAAATCGCGATAAGTAGTTGGTCAAATTTTGGGTGCAACATATGCCTACGTATTCCCTCGTGCAATGGGAAAGTCAAAGTCAACGTAGTTCAGCAAACTACGGGTGAAGGTGGGGAAGGTTGCTCACCAAGACATCATCGTCTTGTGCCTACGTATCCTCATCTAGTATGAGAAATCAGAGCGAATGTAGTTCGGGCTGACACGACCACTGATTGGTTCAAGTGTTTTAACTGAGTAACGTTAAACCTCTTTCTAGCAGTTAGGGACGGTGCCTATTTGCGGTAGAACCAAGACCTAACACACTCTTTCTGAAAATGATTTTCAAACAATCCCGAAGGAGGAAAAGGTTTGATGTTTTGTTTTGTGCTTTTTAAACAAGAAGTGAATTGAGTTAAGTTTGTAACTCATGTTGCACTAAATACTATGACTTGAGAGCGAATGCATCGTTATCGCCCAAAGGGCATATGCTAAACACTCTAGACAGTGTGAGAGGAGGCCATCCACATATCATTCCTTAAGTACTTAAGGCTCGTAGCGTACAACATTTATTATCCTTTATTTGGTGTCTTAAGATGTTATGAGATGAGATGAGAAGACACAAACTCTAAGGGGAAACTAATCAACCCTAATGTTTTCATGCATAATGATCCTAAAGTTGGGATTGAAAGAGGGAGTGGTATCCTAATGTTATCATGCAACGGATTGAACACCTAATGTGTCTCCTACTCCCATCTTAAACAGAGGGACTAGGAATCCTAAGGGATCATGGCAAAAGACCAAGTAAACACTTAGCAATTCAATCACATATGAAAAGAAAATGAGAGATGAAAGTGACTTAAACAAGTCAATGCAATAAGAGATGCAAACATGAAATGCAAACACAAATGAGGCAACAAGGACTCGACAACAAAATGAGACTCAAACACAAGCAAGTCAACTTAAACAATTCAATAAGAGATGAGATGAAATGGGAGAAGCAAGCTCCTACAACCATTACCATCAATCATCAAAGCAAAAAGGTGCTATCCTAAGATGCACACACAAAGAAAAGAGAGAGGAAAAAACGTGCGGGGCAGCCACCACCATAAGCACATCTCAACCATACAATTCTTAAAGATCAAGCAAAGAAATGCAAATGGTCATACATCAACAACAACATGATATGCATTCAAGCGAAAACCAAGCATTACGTGTCGAAGAATCAAGATTAGACACTCGAGAACAGTGAAGCATGTCCAAAATAATCCACATAAATGCACCATATGAATCCATGAAGGTTAAAGGTGGGAAGAAATCAAAACATGCTTGAAAACAACCAAAAATTACATTCTGGTCCAGTGTTAATCGGTTAACCCTTTGCTGTGCAAACTGGTTAACCGGTTAACCACTTGAAAGTTTTAGAAATTGCCCTGGTTAACCGATTAACCAGTTTGTACTGCAACTGGTTAACAGGTTAACACTGCACCAGAAGCAGAAAAACAACAATTCAAAAGCACTTTCAACATAATTCAATGTGCAATCATCCAAATAGTCATGTAATCAATTATGCACGAATTTAACACCAAAAAAAAAGTGATCAAACATCAATTAAACTTAATCAAGCATTGAGATCACAAATCACCAAGATCGAAATCAACAAAATGGATTATAAAGCATAAAAAGCCATAGATCTACATTGTGATTATTCAAATAAGCTCAAAACAGAATTAGATCTAGAATTGCCAACCTACAAAGTGGAGATTTGCTTTGGTGAGTGTTGATTCACTTGAAATGAGTAGATCCAAGCAAGAAACCCAGAGATTCTTCAAGATCCAAGAGCTTTCTTGTTGTAGAAGTGAAGATCAAGCAAAATCAAGCAAAAACGACCCAAATAAGCACTTCAAAATTAGCTTCCAAATTCAGATCCAAATCCAAACGAAAATTGAATGGTGAATTGAAGATAATGGAGTTGAATGATGGAGGTTTAGCTCTAGAATTCTATGATTCCAATGAAGAATCAAAGAACTCAAGTGAGAGCTCTAATGGAGGTTTTGGGAGTGAAAAAGGTGGAGAGAAAATTTCAAGAGTGAGAGTGAAATCTGAAAAATGAAATGTAATTGTGAGGATTATTTCTTGAGGTTTGGAGCAAATTCATTTAAATATGCTCTAGGTTTGGGATCAAAATATGGTTTGGAGTGAGGTTATGAAAATTGGAGTGGGATTAGGAATGGAAATTTGGAGGGAAATTGGATTGATTTTGAAGGTTAATCCAAATTTAAAGCGATTCTAGATCCTTCTTCTAGTGTAAAATCCAAGTCACAAGTGATCAAAATGGACCCCAAAAGTGGCCGCATTGAAAATCCATGTATATGGGCATATTTCGCTATGGTTAACCGATTAACACTTTCTAGTGCAAACTGGTTAACCGGTTAACCACTCACAAATATTCAAAAATGCGCCATTTAGAGGGAAACTTGCACATTCGTACATTTTCACCCGTTCTGAGCCCCGTTAAGCCTCTGAAACTTGCCCTTGAATATCATAACAGTGAGAATGCCTGAGGTAGCCTGGGTGTTGTTTCTTGAGCTGAAGTTTATCATGTTGAATAAAATCGACCGCTCGATGGCTGGGCAAAATAAATGTCGGAGCCCCTGATGCTCGCTGTTTAGACTCTTGCATTAAAAGAGAACCCTGAGCCACAAAAATACCTTGATCCCATGCCTCAAGAACAAATGCTATGATATGCAGAAATACGAAAATGAAATGAAACATAAGCCAAGTATAAGAAAAGGTTGGTCAAATTTTGGGGTGCAACAATAACCAGCTGCGAATTCTCTATCCTTAGCATCACTACACCAACTAGAGTTTGTGTATCCTACTAACTTGCATTCTTTTCCTTTATCAGCTGTAGGAAACAAAGTTTCATAGTCGAGTGTTCCTTTCAGATACCTTAGAATCCTCTTCGTCACTGTTAGGTGTGATGCCTTTGGCTTCTACATGAATCTACATACCATACCCACACTATATGCTAAGTCAGGCCTTGTGTGACAAAGGTATCGAAGTGACCTAATAAGTCTTCTATATTGGGTTGGGTCGACATCATATTCATCTGAATCCTTCGACAGTTGAAATCTGGTCTCAGCTAGAGTCAAAGTTGGGTTGCAATCGTGCATCTCAAATCTCTTGAGTATTTCACCTGCATATTTTCTTTGGTGCATCATCAAACCTCTACTGGTCTTGTAAAATTCGATACCAAGGAAATATGAGAGATTTCCCAAGTCTGACATTTCAAACTCCTTAATTAGATCAAGTTTGAAATATTCGATCTCCTTCTTGCAACTTTCTATTATCAACAGGTCATCAATATAGAGACATATTATAAGCAATTCACTATTGCTTCTCCTTACATATACTCCATACTCAGTTGTGCACTTCACAAATCCCTTCTACCTTAGAAAGCTGTCAATCTTCTTATTGCAAGCTTAAGTCCATACAAGGCCTTATGCAGCCTGTACACCTTTCTTTCTTTGCCTCGTTTCACATACCCAGCTGGTTGTGTGACATAAACTTCTTCGTCTAAAGGGTCATACAGGAATGCATATTTCACATCCATTTGACATGTGTGCCAATTGTTCATATTTTCTAGACCAACAACCAACCTGATCATTTTGATCCTAGCAACAGGTGCAAACACTTTGTCGAAGTTTATCCCTTATTTCTGAAGAAATCCTTTCGCTACAAGTCTTGCCTTGTGTCGAGTTACCTCTCCCTTAGGATTCACTTTCACATTGTAAACCCATTTCACATCAATTGTCCTCTTGCCATGAGGCAATTCGACGAGCGACTAAGTGATGTTGACTTCGATGGACTCTAACTCCTTATTCATAGCTTTTACCCACTTTGAATCCTTCAATACCTCAACTGCATTAATTGGTTCAACATCTGCATAGAAAGAAAAGTGTACCAGCTCACCTTCTTCATCGACCACATCATTTGGTGTAATCATACATTCTTGGAACCTTGCAGGCATATGTCTTGTTCGTTGAGGAATGCTTGGGCCTGCTTCGGCATCAACTTCTTCTTGTCGAACTTCTCTTTCGACTTCAGTGGCCGGTTCTTCGCAAGAGATTCTCACTGAATCCTTCTTGACATTCTCAGTCCAATCTCATTCTTTAAGCTCATTTATGATCACGTCCCTGCTGATCACTACCTGCTTATTCACTGGGTCGAACGACTTGTAACCTCCAGTCAAATGATATCCTATCAAAATCTTCTGATTCGACTTGTCATCAAGCTTCCTTCTCAACTGATCTGGCACATGTCTATGTGTTATATATCCAAACACCTTCAAGTGATTGAGGCTAGGCTTGACACCATATCAACATTCTTCTGGTGTGATTCCTTCAAGCTTTTTCGTCGGGCATCTGTTTAATATGTATGTTGCTTTTGAAACCGCTTCTCCCAATAATTCTTTCCATTCACTATACTTCTCACTATGTTCATGATGGTTTTGTTCTTTCTTTCTGAAATTCCAGTTTTCAGTGGAGTGTAGGGTGGCACCACCTCATACACAATCCTTTCTTTTTCATATGATGCATCGAACTCTTTCGACACATACTCTCCACCAACATCAATCCTCAGAATTGTCAGCTTTCGACCATTCCATCTTTCAACCATAGATTTGAATTTGGAAAATACCTCGATCATATCACTTTTCTTCTTGATGAGGCAAGTCCATAGCTTTCGACTGTAATCATCTATGAACGTGACAAAGTATTTGTTGCCTACAATCGAATCCACCTGAATTGGACCACATAGATCAGAGTATATGACTTTGAGAATTGCCTTCGACTTTCTTCCTACATCCTTGCTGAAGCTATTCTTGTGTTGTTTCGACTAAACACACTTTTCACAGACTTCACTTGGAATGTCGATTTTAGGTAACTTTGAAGTAATATTTCTTTTCTTTAGCTCTCTAATGTCATTGAAGTTGAGATGACCTAGTCAAAAATGCCATAACCATTCATCTCTACTGGCTACAGTTTCTAGGCACTTGTGCTCCATCACATTGAGTTCAATCTTGAAGATTCTAGTGTGAGATTGGAGCCTTCAAGATCAACCTACCACCTGCGCTGAGAACTCTCATCATCTTGTCTTCGACAACTACCTTGTAGTTCTATTCAACAAGTTGTCCTATACAAAGCAGATTAATTTTCATGCCTGGTATATATAACACATTTGAAATTATTGATTTCCTTCCGTCCTTCCTCACGATATGAACATCACCAAAACCTGCACCTACTAGAGTGTTGTCATTTGCAAACTTCACTATATTCTTTGACGAGGGATTCATATTGACAAACTAATCTTTCCTTCCAGTCATGTGTGATGAGCATCTTGAGTCCAAGCACCACTGGTCCTAAAATCTCTCTTTATCTCTTATTGTGACCATCAACAACATCTCTTCTTCTTCATGTTTCACCAGCTTTGCATCAGTTTCTTGATTCTTCTTCTTTTCTGGATAATCACTAAAATAGTGACCAAACTTCTGACAATTGAAACACTGAATGTGACTTTTGTCAAACTTTCGACCACCATCTCTTCCTCTACCTGCAACACCACCTCTTTGGTTTCCTTGGTTCCAGGGTTTTCTCAGATTCGGCCAGTTTCCTTCATGCTGATTTCGACCAGTCGAATTGGTGTAACCTCTTCTACCTTTGTTTCCATTCCATCTTCCTTTGCCTTTCTTTTCTTTTTCTGACTGCGCTTGCAAAGCCACATCACTCTTCGAATTTCCCGCAACTCTTTCAGCCATCCTTTGTTCATGAAACTCAAGCATCCCTTGAAGCTCTTCCTTCGTCAATACTGATAAGTCTTTCGACTTTTCTATGACTACTACCACGTGGTCGAATTTTGGAGCCAATGACCTCAAGATCTTTGGCATAACTGATCTTGATGTCAACACTTATCCACATATCTTGATTTGATTTACCAGCTTTGTAAATCTAGTGAAGAAATATGTTATACTTTCATTATGTTCCATCTAAAGCAATTCATAAGTCATTTTGTGAGTTTGTAACCTCACCTCTTTCACCTTCTCGATGCCTCCAAACGGTTTTTCAATAATCTCCCAAGTTTCTTTTGCTGATTCTACATCACTAACTTTTTCAAAGTTATATGGATCAACACGTTAATGAATTATAAAGAGAGCTTTATAATCTTTCTTCTTCAATTCTTTATATGTTGTTTTCTCCTGATTTGTCGCAGTTTATGCAGAGTAACTCTCTTCCCACAACTATAGATTTAGGTTAACTTGCATCTCAAGTTAAAGCTCAAACTATAAAAGTTCAAAAATATCTAATCTAATCTTTTTAAATCAAATCTGGTCTTTTTAAATCAAATCAAATCTTTCTAAAACATGAATTACATATTTAATACGTTTGAGTCATAGAATATCAAAAACAAATTCTCTTTTCAGATATCTTGGAGCCACATTTCTATAAAACAAATATAAGAGTAATATTTCATTGATATATATATGGTCACGTAAAAGACATATTTATTTTGAGAAAGATATATCTTGGATCCACATTTCTATAAAACAAATTTGAAGCAGTAAAATGAGTTGGTTATTGTTATTTTTACTATATGAATGTTAAAATCTATACATGGTTGTTTCCATTTCTCAATATCAAACGATTTATTAATGAACTTATCAATTGAGCATTGGAATGCCAACCAAAAAAAAAGTAGATTCATGTTCATGTCAGGCATATGTATTTATTTTTCGCTCATATGGAGTTCTTTAAAATATATTTATTTCTTATAATATATTCCTCCTGTTTTCTTTAACATATATTCTTTGTAACTTATACTTTCTTAGACGAAAAGGACAATAGAAAGGTGTTTCTTTAGTAATACCTGAAGGTTACTTGATATGCTTACGACTTAGTTTATTAGAAACTGAGGTGCAATGTATTTGACATCCATGTTGATGACAATAATCAGCAAATATTTTATTCTAAATGTTTTTTAATGTTTATGTTTTCTTAAGTGGTTGCAAAATACAAAATATATAAACAACTTTTTGCAAATTCACATGTTTATTTGGAGCAAGTAGCTCATCCTATGTGTAAGCATTTGGATCATATACATTGAGTATGAAATTGAGAAAGGTTTGAAGATTATCGATGAAGAATCTATTTGGAGGATTAATCACAACCGCAATTCTCATCCCTATTAAAACCGTCGAAATCCCTTTGGTAAAATCCATCTCAAGGTTATTTGATTAATTCGTCTATTTTAGAATTCAGTTTTGTTTGAATTGGTATTCACAATTATTTGAATTTTGATTTTAATAACCTATAATTTTTGATATGTTAGGTTTCAATGATTCAAAAAAGTAAATCAGATGACAACTAACTTTCGGTGTTCACGGGAATGAAGAGACTCCACTTGAGAGTAGAGTCACGTGAAGATCGTGTAGCGTGGATGGAAGCTTTGCACACTATTAAAGATATGTTTCCTCGAATTTCCAACAGTAAATTGATGGCTCCTATTTACAACGTAATAATTTCAACTGAGAAATTGAGAAGTATGCCTCTAGAAGAAGGAGTGGATGAAACAACTATTCAAGACCCAGTGGTATATTATTTCGGTTGAACCTCAGTTTCTTCCCTCCGTATAAGTATACAATTTATATTTATGAAAAATCACGAACGTGTAGGTTAGATTATATAATTATATAATAGTTTTCTATTGATAGTTTGATTTCCTTTTTGCCTACACACTCAACACTTACAATTGATTGTTGATAATTCAAAAACGGCAAGTGTATGCTATATACTCTTGAGGAGAAAGGGGTAAGTTGTGGCCATAACCGGGGATGGAACAAATGATGCACAAGCACTACATGAGGTTAGTACAACGTTTTTCAAGTTTTTGAACTTAGTCGGCTATGTTTTTAATTTTTTGTTGGATTGTGCATACGGGAATAAGATTGGACATGACTCAAAGAAGTCGATACACGACCTGGACGATACACTTCATTATGTTATCATCTTCTATATTACTCATTCCTCTCTTTGTAGGTTGAGGATTAATTCTGTATGTTTTCATGTTTCATGTTGTATAGCCTGAGGGGTTGTTGTTGTATCTACTGACATAACAGAGTACATGATTTCACTCAAAAAAATGATAGAAAAAAAAGGTGTTTACAGAGTGTGATTCTGTTTGTGTTAAATGTTTAGGCTTTTTTAGTAATTTCCTTTTTGTATTGGAATCACGTCTAAACTTTCAAAGGATATAACTTATGTGGTTATCATACTTAGAGATCCAATTGACCATGTATGTAGCACTTACGAAGTATGTTCACACTGTGTATTAGAAAAGTAAAAACATGAATTATGGATTATATTAAGAAGTATATTAAGAAGATTTATTGCTTATATTTTATTAATTTTTGTTCATTCAATGATAAAAACAAGTGGTTGGTATTAGAAATACTCCACTTCAACAATATTTTAGTTTATAAAATCAGATATTTAAATAAAAACATTAATAATGTAAAGATAATGTCTTAATAAGATATATAAAATTATTTAAATATTTGAACTTGTCTTTAAAGTTGAAAATGTGATTCGAATACTTTATAAAATGAAACGTTAGATCAAACCAAGAAATTATACATATATTATTTTCAATGATGAAATGTCTAAAACCTTGATTATTATGTATATGATTGAATAACCAATTTATTCTCACTCTCAAGAAAATTTGCCGTTGTGTAATAGGTGTTACGCAATCACTCATTTGCATTTGTGTCTAATATTAAGAATATGATTTAAATATTTGAAATGGTACGGGACACAATCAATTAGATTCAACTAATAAAATATTCATAAAATATAATTGTGCCCGTACAAAATAATTTTTCATTAAATTTAATTCTATTTCAAATAGATAATTTAAAATATAAATATTTTACTTGTGCGGACGCACGAGTCTTCTACTAGTTTTCAATAGAATAACTGCGAAGAAATTGATATCATCACCTACAACAATAAGGCATGTATCAATAAATAATGTGTGCATTTGTACAGGTAAATAATTAAAATATTATAGATGATTAATTTTTTCTATTATATATTTATAAAAATCATAAAAGTACTTTAAAATTTTTAAAATAACTAAATATTGTTTAATATTGTTATTTTTTATTATAACAAAGAGGACCAAAGCCCAAAAGAAAAAGAAAATTACACGGACCCTATAGGCGGATCAGACAAATTAGTTTTGTCAGCTTCCAGCAATAACACCAACACATCAGGGATGACGGCTTATCTCTTAAAATCACTATCCATGAACCCACCTTAGCTAATGCATCAGCACAAGCATTAGCCTCTTTAAAAGTGTGTGAGGTTGTTACTATCTCATGATCTTTAATTAACTTTGTTATTTCTCTAATCAACGCACGACAACTAGGAATGCTTCTAATATCACCTTGAATAGCTTTCACCACTAACTCGGAGTCTATATTCACTTCCACTTTTCTTAACCCTAAACGGATTCCTTCTTTAAGGGTATTGTCGGATGTAAAACTGGACGAAGATGAGTGGGTGCAAACCAGGTTGAATCACCTGAGCTTGATCGACGAGAGGAGATTGGCGGCTATTGCTCATGGCTGGGTGTACCATAGTAGGATGAAGAAAGCCTTTGATCAGAAAGTGCGTCCTCGGTGCTTCTAGATGGGTAATTTGGTGTTTAAAAGGATCCTTCCTCCTCAGACAGATCACAAGGAAAAATGGACTCCTAATTATGAAGGTCCGTATGTGGTAAGAAAGGTTTTCTCTGGCAAAGCCTTATTACTATCACCATGGATGGTGAAGATTTTTTGTCCCCTGTGAACGCAGACGTGGTTAAAAAATACTTTGCTTAAAGAGACCCGCTGGACAGAAAAAGAAAAGTCCAGGCAAAAATAGGGCATCCCGGTGAACCATGAAAAAAAGAGAAGGTTCGGGAAAAAATTAGGGAAAAAGGGTAAGATTGTAAACTCGCAAAGTTGAAAACCTGAAAAGGCGACTTTGGCAAAAATGGGTATCCTGATGGATTGAAAACCTGAACGGGCGATCCAGGAAAAAGTTAGGGATTTGAAAGCAAATGATTGCGGTCTGCGTTTGATCTGTAAGCTTACGAGCAGCTATCTCGAAGGAAAGGAATAAATCCAGTCAGTCTTTTCAGAAGGCAAAATACGGGGCACATCGAAGACATACGAGTCATAGTTGAATCGACACATGGTGGTTGTTTGTTTCCACATTGCCGACATTTGTATATATTCTTTTGCTTTTTTGCAATTTCCTCTTTTTTGGAATTGCATCTGAATTGTAATTTGCCTATTTACAGGCCTTTTATCAATAAAGTATTCACTTCAGTTAAAGAGCTTTCCCTTTCTTGTTTTACTTTTACTGTTTGTTTGCAAAAGCGTCCGATATTTTTGATAAACATTGCAGGTGAAAACAGGAGGCTTTATAGAGCGTAACGAAAGCAAATGACTTTGCTTGCGGGGTAAGTGTCATGAATGGTAACTGAGGTAACCATTTCGCATGCGTGCATTCTTTTGTTTTATTGCAGGATGGCAACTCTCCCCAACAGATGTGTTCCTCCACGGCATTGAAATTATAATACAAACTTATTTCTCCCCTAGCAGAGATTTGGTCGTGCCCACCGAGTCTCACTATCAGGTCAGGTATCGCCAGCGGAGGTGTGTAGTGAATCTTCAGCAGAATAGGGTTTCGTCTCCCTGTACAGGCTAACCCCCGGCGGGGTGGGTTTGTTCTCAGTGTATTATTCTCCAGCAGAGTCAACGTTTTTGACGCCCTTTCCCCAATGGAGTTGACTCCCTAGTATTTTCCCGGAAGTATCGGTATTTAGGGTTCTTCCTCGAGCAGAGTTCAGTGTTGATTCCCTCGACGTGACCGATGTCCAGGCGAAGCGTGATCCATTTCTAGGTAGAGTGGAGCTCTCAGTAGAAGTATCTGATATCCTCCAGCAGGGTGGAATTTCTTTCTAAGCAGAGTGGAGCTATTTCCCAACAATTTACTTTAATTCCAAGTAGGATCATATTCTGAACGGTTCTCCCCAGTTGAGTGTGTTTATGCCCTAGAGTGTTGGAAGGTTGTTCCGGGTGTTTCCCCAGCCTAGGCATTTGATCCCCATAAGAGTTGTTTTCTGGGAAGCCATTTAGGGCATTTTCCTCAGCATAGTTTGATTCTCAGCAGAGTGGATTGTTGTTCTCTTTAGAAGGTTGTATCCGAGAGGTGCTTTACAAGGAAGTCATCTAGGGCTTGTTTGTTCCCTAGTATGAGTCCAATCATACTCGGCACGTCCTATTTCTCTCCGGCAGAATTGGTCGTTTCTCTCCAGCATTTATGTTGCTGGGGTGGTTCCTTTGCATTTGCATTTTTGCATAGCATCCTCTCAAATGCGTATCATTTCCATTTCGTATGGAGCATTACGCCATTTTCAAACATATGCATCTAAAGCATAAGCTAGGTTTGGTGCCAGAGATTGGTTGATTTAGGAGAGTTTTGTGAGGATCTTTGGGTTGGTTAGTTTATTGGATTCTTCCCAACTGAGTCGTTTGGTTAAACGTCATCGTTCTCCCCAAGTGAGTCGTTTGTGAGCGCTTTTTTCCTTGGTCGAGCTTGTTGTTCAGGTGTATCTTTTCCCCAACAGAATTGTTTGGTAAACTGATGTTCCTTGGCATAGTCAGTTGTTTAAACCCCTCTTTGCAAGTCGTGAGTCAGTTGATTCTGTTGCCTACCTATTTTGGGTGCGTTATCCCAACTTTTGGTTGGTAATCCCCAGCGTAGTCCAAATTATTGTGCTTGGTTTTTCAACTTTTGGTTGGTAATTTTTGGGATATGTTATTCCAACTTTTGGTTGGTAATTTTTGGGATATGTTATTCCAACTTTTGGTTGGTAATCTTCGATTTCCTCTGCAGAGTCCTTATTCCAACTCTTGGTTGGTAATCTTTATTTTATTCCAACTCTTGGTTGGTAATATTTGTTTTATTCCAACTCTTGGTTGGTGACCCATTGGCGTTTGGATGTCGTATTCCAACCTTTGGTGGTTAATTCTTATTTTCCTCAGCAAAGTCGGGGATTCTAACCTTTGGTTGGTACTCCCCAGTGTAGTCCAAATTATTGGGTTCAGTATTCCAACTTTTGGTTGGCCTAGAAGTTGATCCCAACTTTTGGTTGGTAATCTCTGGTTCCCCCTCGCAGAGTCTTTGTTCCAACTCTTGGTTGGCAATCTTTGTTTTATTCCAACTTTTGGTTGGTAACCTTTGTTGTGGTCAGTTCGCTCTCGTTCAGGGTTTCTAGCGATCCTAACTCTTGGTTAGTAGCTCTTGTTCCGACTTTTGGTCGAGGAGGATTCTCCTGGCATCCTAACTTTTGGTTGGTAGCTCTTGTTCCGACTTTTGGTCGAGGAGGATTCTCCTGGCATCCTAACTTTTGGTTAGTAGCTTTTGTTCCGACTTTTGGTCAATGAGGATTTTTCCTAGCAATCCTAACTTTTGGTTAGTAGCTTTTGTTTCGACTTTTGGTCGATGAGGATTTTTCCTAGCAATCCAAACTTTTGGTTAGTAGCTTTTGTTCCGACTTTTGGTCGATGAGGATTCTCCTGGCATCCTAACTTTTGGTTAGTAGCTTTGTTTCCCAACTTTTGGTTGGATGTTGTCCCCTGCAGTTGTTATCCCAACTTTTGGTTGGTGGTCTGTTGCTTGATTGGTTGTTGTTCCAACTTTTGGTTGGTAGTCCTCCTCTATTCCTCAGCGGAGTCGTTATCCCAACTTTTGGTTGGTAAGGTTTGGTTGACGTTATCCCAACTTTTGGTTGGCAGTCTTTGATTCCCTAGTAAGGTCGTAATATCCGGTTTGGTCGTCTTGTTGACGTTATTCCGACTCTTGGTTGGTAACTTTTGTTCTCTGGTCATTGATTCTGACTTTTGGTCAGTATACCTCCTCAGCGAAGTCGTCTCGCCATTTAAATTTCGGTTAATGTTGTGGTGGTTCCAACTCTTGGTTGGTTGTGCTTGGTTGTTATCCCTGGAGAGTAAGTATTATCTCGTCTTTTGGATGGTATCTTTTGATGGATGTTTATCCCGTGCAGAGTCGTCTGGTTAGTCTAATCTTTCCCCAATGAAGTCGCCACAAGGCTGTTAGGTTAATTTTCCCTTTTATTCCCCAACAGGGTTCGTTATCCTAACTCTTGGTTGGTATCCGGGGTTTGTTATCCCAACTCTTGGTTGGTGCCCTTTGATTGTTATCTCAACTCTTGGTTGGTATCTTTTGGATGAAGTTCAGATCGTATTGAATCGTTATCCCCAGCATGTCGTATTCCAACTTTTGGCTGGTAATCGCTGTTTGGCATCCCCGCAGGGTGCAAATTTATGGGTTCTTTTGTATTCAATCACCTTATACCTTGAATGTTTGAAAGCGGATGTTTTTCCTCCCTTCAGGTCCAAGTTGTTTGAATAGGGGCAGCTGTAGCACCCCAAAATTTGCCTTTCCATTTTAGTGTAAGTACAGAGTATGCCTAAGAGGGGGGGTAAATTAGGCTTTTAGGGACTTTTTCTGATTTTTCGGTATTCTTGAAATTTTACTGGTTAGGTTCTTGGTGATGAATGCAGAAGAAAGTAAAAGAAAGTGGACACCAAGATTTATAGTGGTTCCCCTCACAATCCGAGAGTACTTCACTCCTCTTTCAACATGAAAGAGAGTTTTCACTATTGTTTAATAAAGTACAACCTATCACACCATCAACCGGTGAGGCCTACTATCAAACAATAAAAATCAACAAGTGTACAAGAACAATCCTCTTGTAAACACTCACCCTTGTGTCCAACAATCCTGGATCACAAGTCAAAATACAAGTAATCTGAATACTTTGATTTGAGAGTAATAATGGTAATATCAATGATGAGATTGATCTTCTCCTTCTGATCAAAATTCACTCATTTAATTTCAACACAAGTGTTCAATGCTATGCATATGAAAGATATGATCAATATGAACACTTTTGAAAAATTTGAAAAGTATTTGAAAAGTGGTGAATTTGATTCAAAGAATTGTTTTGAAATTGATTATTGGAGGTTGTTTTTCAATTTGAAAAACTCATAATTTATATGTGTAAACACACCTTTTCCAAAAGGTATATTTGAGTATAATTCAAAATATGAACTGGTATAATTTTCAAACCATTTTTGAACTTGAAACAAAGCCATTTTTCAAAATACGTTCAGTGTTAATCGGTTAACCTATATAGTTAATCGGTTAACACTTGAACGTTATACCAAAATATTCAAAATTTGAAATGGTTAACCGGTTAACCTATATGGTTAATCGGTTAACACTGCTATTTTTCAGAAAAATGCTTATAAAAATAGTGTTATACCAATTCTAATAGTTTAAAAAGTATGCTAATGCAATGTGATCAAATGATAAAGATGTTGAACACTTGTATATCAATTAAATTAATGGATTTTGATATACCATAGCTTGTGTCCAAAACTTGAAAGTTGATCAGTCAAATGTTCACGAAGCTTTGAATGTTGATCACTTCCATTCCACTTGATCTTGGTCTTTTGAAAGCGTTTGCCTTTTTGCACAGATGAATTATTCTTGATCTTGATGTTGACGTCATCAAAACTTTGAGATGAAGCTTGCTTCTACATTTAGCAACATCTGGCTTTTGTTTCTTTGCATTTTCACATTTCTGCATTTGCATAGCATTTGTTCTTGAGACAGGGGATCAAGGTTTTCCCGTGGATCAGTTGTTGTTCTTAGTGCATGAACCTGAACAGCAAGCAATAGCAGGCTCTGGCATTTATTTTGCCCAGTGGTCGGGAGACCGATTTTATTTTATTTTGCATGGTATTTTCAGCTCAGAAAGCGGCATTTAGGCTATCGCAAGCATTTTCATGGTTATGATATTCAAAAGCAAGTTTCAGAAGTTGAATAGAACTCAAAACGGCAAGAAACGGGCAAACGGACAGATTTCCCTCCAAAAGGCGCCAAAATTCAAATTTTGAAGGTGTTAACCGATTAACCCATATGGTTAATCGATTAACCAAGTCAAAATTAGGTCAAATCTGAAATTTTGAAGGTGTTAACCGATTAACCTATATGGTTAACCGATTAATAAGTGCAGATTTTGCCTCTGCACGTGAATTTTCAATGCAAGCCATTTTGGGGTCCAATTTTGGTCATGTGCAAATCTGATTTTCACTTTGGGAAGGATCTAGAACCTATTTGAAATTTGGTTAATCTCATTTTCCCTCCAAATGCCCATTCCTCATTCCAACCCAAATTTCACAAACCATATTCCAAACCTCTCATTTGGATCCAAGCCTGAGTGGTATTTAAGTGATCCACTCCAAACCAAAGCAATCTAAGCCTCATAATTTCATTTCAGTTTCAGAATTTACTCATTTTCTCTCAAGTTTCTCTCAACTTGTTCATCTTCCAAAACCTTCACCAAAGCTCTTTTCCATTGAATTCTTTGATTCTTCCTTGGAATCAATGAATTCTTGAGCTCAAACCTCCATCCATCATCTTCATTGAATTGATTTCTTCATTCAATTTTCGTACAAGCTTGGATCTGAATTTTGAAGTGAATCTAGAAGTGATTATTTGGAGTAATTTGGTTTAATCTTGAAGGATCTTCATTGCTACTACAAGAATTGGTGTGGATCTTGAAGTATTTCAGACTTCTAGCATTGGATCTGTTCAATTACAGTTGAATCAACATTAACCGAAGCAATTCTCCGCTTCGAAGGTTGGAATTCTAGATCCATAGCATTTTTTAGCTTATTTGCATAATCATGTGGATTTTCATATTTGATTAACTTTTGGTTAATTTGATCCGTTTGATTCATGATTTGGTTGTGTTAATTTTTTTACATGTTGTTTGAATCATGATTTTCTAATTTAATTTCGTGATTAAGTGATTATGCGATCATCTGGTTGATCGGATAAGTGCTTATTTGCTGAACATACTGCTCTGTTGCTATTTTTCTGCTGTTGGCACAATGTTAATCGGTTAATACATTTGGCTAACTAATTAACCATTTCAGATATTCAAATTTTTCAAAGTTTTCAAGGTGTTAATCGGTTAACCCCTGGTGTTAATCGATTAACATGTACAAATTTCCAGATTTTCAAACAGTTTTAAGTGGTTAATCGGTTAACCCCTGGCGTTAACCAATTAACATTGTGCCAGTAGGTCTGTTTTGCTGTTTTTCTTGTTTGTTTGAGTACCGTTTCACATCAGATCATCGTAGATCAATATGATGCATCAGGGGTGAAATGTTTTCGATATTTTGTCGCTGTTTTGATTGTTTAATCGGGACTTCATCGACACACATTTTGTTTTCCACTTGGATACACATGTTTGTATGTGTTGTTCAAAGTGATGATGTGCTTGCATGTTCATGTTTTGCTTGCTTTTATTGCATGTCTCTTTTGCCTTTCATATGCATGCTTGAGGTCGAGAAGCACTTGTGGCGGCTGCTGCCCCACACTATTTTCCTCCCTCACTTCATTCTACTTGTGCATTACGTGTTTACATACTTGCATTTCTGTTTGCTCTTCTCTTCTTTTTCTTTGCCCTTCTTCCCATAGGATCTCTAATCTCTTTGAGGTTATGATAGACTTTAGGTTGGAAGCCATGCATTCTAATATTAGGATAGATGTTCCCCCTTTTAATCCCAACTTTAGGACCGTTTTGCATGACAACTACTAGGCTTGAGTTAGTCTCCCTTAGTTTGTCCTCTCTCCTTCTCATCTTCAAATCATGTCAAAACACTTAATAAAGGTTAACAAATGTTGTGCGTTACGAGCCTTAAGTACTTTAGAAATGATGATTGGGTGGTTTCGTCTCAATTGTCTAGAATGTTAGTGTATGTCCTTTGGACGATATGCGACGCATTCACTCCTAGGTCATACTCTTTAGTGCAACATGAGTTACAAATTAAACTCAAAAAAATTTCTTCTCTAAAAGACACAAAATCAACTTCAAACTCCTTTTTAATCCTTCGGGATATTAATGATGGAAAACCTTTTTCGGAAAAAAAGAGTGTTGTTAAGCTTTGGTTCTACCGCAAACAGGCATCGTCCCTAACTGCTAGAACGGAGGTTTAACCCTACTCGGGCCTAAAACATTTTGAACCAACCGGTGTACTTGTTAGCTCGAACTACATTTGCTCTGATTTCTCATACCAGATGAGAATACATAGGCACAAGACGACGATGTCTTGGCGAGCAACCTTTCCCCTTTCACATGTAGTTAGCCGAACTACGTTGACTCTGACTTTCCCATTGCACGAGGGAATACGTAGGCACAGAGCGGTGATGCTCTATCGAGTCACTTTTCTTTTCTTTTTGTCCTGTGAGCCTTTAGCGTAGATAGATTAAACACACCCTTAGATAGACAACAAGCGTGGATCCTGTCGAGTATGACAGACGTGAGGGGTGCTAATACCTTCCCCTTGCGTAATTGACTCCCGAACCCAGGACTTGGTTGCGATGACCTTGTCTCTTCCTTTTTCATTAGGTTTTTTCGATCGTTTCCTTTCCCTCTATTTGGGATAAATAACGAAAGCTGACAACTCTTCTATTTTCCGCCGGGTGTTTTTCGCAATTGCGATAAGTCATAGTCTTTAGTGCAACATGAATTACAAACACAATTCAATTCACTTCTTTTTCATAAAAGACTCAAAAACAAACATCAAACTTTTTTTATCCTTCAGGATTAATTGGAATTTCATAAGGAGAGTTTTGTTAACTCTTGGTTCTACCGCAAACGGGTAACGCCTAAGTCTCCAATGGTCGAGCAGCATACACCTAACTGCTAGAACTAAAGTTTAACCCTACTCGGGTAAAACACTTAAACCAACCTGTGGTCTTGTTAGCCCTAACTACGTTTGCTCTGATTTCTCATACCAGATGAGGATATGTAGGCACAAGACGATGATGTCTTGGCGAGCAACCTTCCCCACCTTGACTCATAGTTTTCCGAACTACGTTGACTTTGACTTTCCCATTGCACAAGGGAGTACGTAGGCATAGAGCGGTGATGCTCTATCGAGTCCCTTTTCTTCTTTTTTTGTCCCTGTGGCCTGCAGCTAGATAGATAAACACCATTTTAGATAGACAACAAGTGTGGATCTCGTCGAGTACGGCGGACGTGAGGGGTGCTCATACCTTCCCCTTGCGTAAACGACTCCCGAACCCAAGATTTGGTTGCAATGACCTGTCTTCTCCCTTTTTCCGTAGGTTTTCTCTGATTGTTTCCTTTCCCTCTTTTGGGATAAATAACGAACGGTGGCGACTCTTCTGTCTTTGCCGACCCCTCTTTGTAGCGATGCGACAAAAGGTTAGGAGAAATATTCCTTCTACAAAAGGTATAGAGGATAAGCTAAAATGAAACTTGTGCAAAAGGCACGAGAGGACTTACAAAAGGTAAGTTGAGGGAAATAATCATACACCTGTAATAGGCAGAGGAAACTTGCATAACGTATCAGAACATCATTTGACCTCACAGGCACAACGACAGGGATCAAATTCTCTGAGTATGGTGATCATTCAGTTCTTGGCCACACAGGTGTCAAGCGTCCAAATTGATCGTGATGGGAATAAATTATACCCTATACATAGTTCTTTCACGTGTGAAAGAGGGATAGAAACACTTACAAAAGGAAAGTGAAAGAACAAAATTTCACACAAAAGGCAATGAAACCCTTACAAAAGGTAAGGTCACTCCTATGCAAAAGGCACGGAGGAGATACTTTGCATAAAAGATATGGGAGGACTTACATAAAGTAAGTGAAGGGATAAACACTCTGAAAGAATCCTGACAGGACACCCATATGAATTTCGCACCTTTGAGGATGACTGGCTAAGCGCATGTAATGATGAAAAATGTATGCAAGATGTCGGAGACGTAAGGATATGGTGATGATTTATGCCAAGTAATTGGGCTTTAGTTTGGGGCGTTAAGTTTAACTTCCTAACATCCATGTGACAAGATTTGGATCATCTCCATATGGTCTTAACAGATAAGTTGTGCTGATTGGTTAGGTTGCCTCTAACTTGGTCGAGTCTAGACGAACTTTCTGATCTGACGATGCTTTCTGTACATATGCGTCTACTAGAGTTCTTGGTTATATTTCATACACCTTAATCGGAGAGCAATTTTATGCTTTCTTTTGTTATTATTATTGCCATTCTCAACGCAATGTTTATCAAGAATGAAAATTTAACTTTTACAAACAAGCATTAAAAGTAAAAATGCGGAGTACGAATTGATGAAAGATATTATGTTGATGATAAAGTGACCCATAAATGGATAATTTACATAAGGATACAACTCCTTAAAGAGGTAGTTTCAAAAATATGACAAAAAATACAATGGTAATGAGAAGAGATCGGATTTCCATTGAATTCCAATTCTGCTATGATCCTTATGGCCTCGAAGCTTTTTGTCCACTACTTCTAAGGAAGGTGGTTGGATTGATCTTTCCCATTTATGGTTCCCTCGATTCTAATGATGAGCTAGAAGATTCTCCATAAACCACAACCTTTTTCCCTTTAAGATTCCTAACTTTTTCCTAGACCGCCCTTTCGGGTTTTCAGTCTACCGGAATACCCCTTTTTGGCTAAGTTGCCCCTAAGGGTTTTCAACTTATCGGGTATTTTTATTCTTTATTTAAACCCTAACTTTTTCCTAGAATTTTTCTTTTTATTGTCCACCGAGTTTGTTTTCAAGCCTAGTGTTTTTTGACTGTGCCTGTGTTTACAGGGGATGACAGATCTTCACCATCCATGTTGGATAATATCAAGGTTCCTCTAGAGAAAAACTTTTTCACAACATATGGACCTTCATAGTTAGGTGTCCATTTTCCCCTTGGGTCTGTGTGGATTGGCATAATCTTTCTTAATACCAAGTCTCTCACTTCAAAATTTTGAGGACGAACTTTCTTGTCGAACGCCCTTTTTCAACCGCTTTTGGTATAGCTGGCCATGACAAATGGCTTCCATGCACTTTTCATTGATAAGATTAAGTTGATCAAGTCTTGCCTGCACCAATTCTACTTCATTGAGCTTGACATCAGTCAAACTCCTTAGAGAGGGAATCTCTACCTCAATAAGGAGTATTGCATCCATGTTGTATACAAGAGAAAATAGGGTTTCCCCAGTAGAAGTGCATACTGAAGTGCGATAACCATGCAAAGCAAATGGTAGCATTTCATGCCAATCTTTGTATGTCTTTACCATTTTCTGAGCAATCTTCTTGATGTTCTTGTTTGCTGCCTCAACAATGCCATTCATTTTCGGATGATATGGAGATGACTTGTGATGCTCGATCTTGAAATTTTCACACAATTCTTTCATTATCTTGTTATTAAGGTTCGAGCCATTGCCAATAATGATTTTATTTGGAACCCCATAACGACAGATGATCTATTTCTTGATAAAAGCGAGCGACCACTTGTTTGGTAACATTGGCATAAGATGCGGCTTCCATCCATTTCGTGAAATAGTCGATGGCCACTAAGATGAAATGATGACCATTTGAAGCAGTTGGCTCAATGCGTCCAATCACATCTATTACCTACATGGCAAAGGGCCAAGGTGATGTCAAGACATTCATAGGAACCGGTGGTACATGTATCTTATCTACATAGATTTGACACTTGTGGCATGTCTGCACGTGACGATAGCAATCAGTTTCCATCGTCATCCAATAATAGTCAGCCTCAAAATTTTCTTAACCATCGTTTTTCCACTAGCATGTGTACCAAAAGAGCCTTCATGGATTTAATTTATGATTCGGCCTGCTTCGTGTCTATCCGCGCATCTGAGCAAGACCGAGTCGTAGTTTGGTTTGTAAAGCACATCACCGCTTAAGAAGAATTTGGTCGAGAGCCTTCTTAAATACTTCTTATCTGTGATGGAAACATTTCCTGGATACTCTTACTTTTCTAGATACCTTTTGATATCATAGAACCAAGGTTGATCATCAATTTCTAACTCAGTTTCCAAACAATAGGTTGGCTCATCAAGATATTCAATGCAGATAACATGTGCCTCTTTTTTCCATTTAACTTTGAACATGGATTATAGTGTGGCGAGAGCGTCCGCCAATTGATTGCTTTCTTTGGGAATATGGTTGAAAGTAATCTCATCAAAGTACGGGATTAGCTTCAAGACGTGATCTCGATATGGGACTAGTTTGTTATAACGTGTTTCCCAGTCGCCTCTGACTTGACTGATGACTAAAGTAGAACCCCCATACACTTATAGAATCTTAACTCTGTGATCGATAGCGGCTTCAATTCCGAAGATACATGCTTCATATTCATCCATGTTGTTAGTGCATTCGAAACATAACCTTATAGTGAACAGAATATGAAAACCAGTAGGAGATGTGATAATGCCCCTATTCCATTACCTTGAGTATTTGTGGTACCATCAAACACGAGCATCTATCGTGACCCTCGTTCGGGTTCATCATCTGGGCCTAACACTACATAGTCTCTGACAAACATGATTTCTTCATCAGGGAAGTCAAAACACATGGGCTGGTAATCTTCCACGGGTTGGTGAGCAAGATAATCAGACAACACACTGTTTTGGTGAGAATTGTGATACCAAGCTAATGATTCTTACATAGAGTTAACAAAACTCTATCTTAAAGCTCTAGTTTAGGAGTACTTCTAACAAGGGATAAGTCTTCTAGACTTAAAGCAAATTCTAATGGAGATAGGTTCTAACTTAACTAAGTTATGATTCAAAGATGACTTAACAAAGTCAGAGGGAGGGTAATGAGATATCTATGACCCAATGGTCAATAGAGAGACTTTCCTTTGGAATGGAAAAAGATGAGGCAACTGGATGAGAAGTAACAAGTTCCATCACTTGGGGAATAACTTAACAAAGTTAAAAAAAGCAAACATAAGCATTCATTCAAACATGAAGAACATATGAAAGAGCATGGTGACAACTAAGAAGAGATATGCAAGCATGTAACAACATCAAGCAAAGATCACAATCAAAGTAAATGGTTACAACCATAATACACAAAGATATTACAATATCTAGAAGGAACATGATAGAGGTTCTTACAAGACCAACATGAGGCAATATCAAATTAAGCATCTTAACAAAGATGAAAAGGAAATGAGGTAACAACCATAAATAACAACATGTAATTCAAACAAGTTTTAATGCAAGCAAGTTCTAACATATTGGGGTTCTAACAAGACCTCTAAACAAGCAGAGAATACATAGATAACACACTCAAGAAGTTACAACATCAAGAGGTAGTATGGTTTACAAACAAAGTTTAAAGTGTTGTTTTCAAATAGATGCATTCACAAATGTAAGGATTGGCCATATTAAGACTTTGAATCAAGCAAAATTTAATCCTTCAAGAACATTAGCAAATATATATGGATCAAGCACAACCAATTTTACAAGATAAATCAAATGGTAGTTGAGAAAAGTTTCAAAAGAAACAAGGTGAAAACCCTAAAAGCAATATGATTTCCAAGTGAATTAGTATTTCTAGTATATTCATCCTTGAACTCTTTACTCACTATTTGAAAATATACATGATAAAGAAAATTTTGCAAAAAGAATGGTGCAAAATTGTTGAAAAATGAGTAAGTTATGATGTTTTTAAATCTGTGAAGAAAACATGGAAAATAGTGATAAAAAATAAGGAAATGCCTCCAACAAGTGTTGAACTCACAACCTATGGTCCACAGGCTCAAAACCTTACCAGACCAACCAAGTCATGCATGTGATTGAACAAGGAGAAAGACTAAACATATGTTAAAATATGAGAAAAATCATAAAATAGAAAAAGAGTTGTCCTCAGCTAGGATCGAACTCAGGCAAACATAGACAAGAGATACATGAGTGTGCAGGTTACAACCACTGGGGTGGCGATACATCCAGTGTATCAAGCCACCCCAAAAATAGATAAACCCTAAAGCTTGTAATTTCTGGGCCAGGCCAAGGCAAACCAAGCAAGCAAAACATGTTAAAACATGATCAAAACAACATGGATTTTAGAAAACTTTAGGTCTAAATTTATTAGAATTGAATGAGGAATTCAATTATGCTTTCAGTTTCCTTAACAAATGGACACAATTTAAAATTCGAAGATAAATGCAGGTTGAGTGTTTGAAATGCATTTTCATTGCTAGAACTCAAATCAAGCATGTTTAAACCAAATGAACAGCCTGCACACACTCTAAATATCACATACAAGAAGTTCAAACAGAAATGAGGCTCAAACTTATGATAGAAGAAAATCTGACTATTGAGTTGCAAATGTGCTATGAATTGTAATGGCAAACTTCTAAACCAATTGTGACAGCACCAAATAGGCAAATAATCATGATTCAATAATACACATAGCAGGAAATTGAATTCCAAGTATCAATACATTATGAGCCCAAACACAAATGGACCTGAAATTCTAATTGACCTATGGTTTATGAAATTTGCAAGGCAGATGGGGTGAGAAGCCTCACACAGTTTGGACAGCAGTAGAAACAACACTCAATCATGTTCTAAAAATGGTACAAACACACACACAAAGTCTCATCTTAAATCAAAGATGGTCCAAACAGAAGCTAAACCAAAATTGCACACTTGAGATTCTAAAAGAGCCAAAATGTTTTAAAACAACAATCAATACTCATTATGCTTCTCAAAGGTGTCAATACCTATGACTGAATCTAGGTATAAGTATTGAACTCAAACTTAAGAGTACTAGCATATGGTTCTACTGTGGAAGAACTATAGCACACATCCATCAATCAAACCTTGGAACAGTTACAAGTTCATGAGTAAGAACATAAGTTAAACTCAAACATGACTTAAAAAGTTCTAGGCAATCCTAATGAATGAACATCAAGTATGATCATGGTAAAGAAATTAGTACAGTTAGAGGTTACTTACGTCTTGCAGACCTCCAATGCAAACAAACTGCCTAGTTGAGAATGCCTTGAACAGATTCTCCACACCCCTTATGCAAATTCCAAACAGCTTTCTTCAAGTTGATTTCATTCAAGACAAGGTTACTTCCACTTGAAGCAATAATGGACACTTGGTGACAGATTCAACAAATGATGTTGTAGTTGGTTTATAATGTCTTAGATAGTTAAAAAAAACTTATGTCCAAGATGTCTAAGGTGTCAAGTGATCTAGAACTGACCTAGGCAGTGAGTATTGCTAGTTTATGCAGAAACGTCAATGTTCATGGTGTGAGGAGTTGCCTTTTTGAGTTATGGTATTTTTGGATGGTTTAATGGTTGGAGCACCTTCCAAACATTATTTGTAGGTTGTGTGGAAATTTTGTGAAGTGTTTAAAAGGATGGAAATGATTCTGGTGTGAAATATGTTCAAGGCAGATTTTGAGGTTTCTTGGATGACTTACTTCAATTACAAGAAAGGGCAAGGCAAGGTTGGGTAGTGGTGTTTCTTCTAGTTTTGAGGATTGTTCTTGTGTTTTTGATACATAGAGAGAGTCTTTATTTATAGAGGAAAGCAAAGGCTTGGACAGGCTTGGCATATGGCTTGCAAGTTGTCTTTTTGGAGGGAGAATCTTAGCAAAATCAGCTTGTGATGTCTTCTACAAATCTTTGCTTACTTTCAATGCTTTCTAGCCTCAAAACTAGCTGTGTTTGAGCTGTTAGGAAGTGACCATAGGGATGGAAAAGGCAAATCCTTCATGTTGCAGCATAAAAGCAATTTCTCTCCTCTTGTACTTTTGTACTTTCTTGCATTTAAATAATGATGTTGAACAAATCCTTGGCCTTGCTCATAGATTCCTCTGATTTTACTCATTATACACTCTTAGACATCAAATCAGATGTTAAACCATGGTTTAAAATCAATTGGATAGTTGGAAAGTTAGTTTATGTTGAGTTTGACATTGTGCATTTCAAGTGTTTGGACCCAACTTGCCTCCTTCGAAACTCCTAGCTCACAAATGATATGGAGGAGTTCTTGTACTTTTTGGAAATCCCTCACCATTCTATAAAACTTTCATGTTTTAGGAAGTATCAAATTCCAAGTGGAACTTGGTCATAAACATCCTTGAAGTTGGCTGAAAACATGACTTGAAAAGTACTAAAAATGTGAAATTTCACTAAGTATTTTTCCCTCTTGCATTGATTTTTGTCATAACTCAAAATCTATTCATTTTTAGCACATGGACCACTGTGGCACTTTTGTAGGACTTGTCAAGACCTTTCCAACAAGCTTTGAACTACTCCATTTGGATGTGTGGTTAGGAAGTTATGGTCTTACCCCTTTCAAAACCCTAATTTCCCAACTTTTCGATTACTTCTCAATACTTGATCCAATGGTCACAAAACTTCAAGACTATATGGGATTATCATTAGGAACATAATTGCCTTCAATTTTGGGTCAAAACCATATTGGTCAATGAGTTGACTTTTTAGTCAAACGAACCGATCGATCGAAAAACTCTTAATTGACTGTTAGTGTTCTGGGTTCCCTGAGGTCTTGAAACTTCTTGGGTAGAATTAACTAAGTAATTGAAGCTTAATGGACCATGATTCCATAATTGGAGTACCATTTAAATCAAAAGTCAAACTACAGTTGACTTTTCCTAATCAAAAACCCTAATCGGGGGTCCTAGACTGCACTTCTCTTGATCTGTGGGTGACAACCTCAAATTAAAATCATACTTGATCCAATGTAGTATTCTTGATGATGTGGGTAGTTGCTTCGTGGAGGATAAATCCAAGACATTGACCGATCAAACCATCGAAACCCCGATTTCGGGCTATACTGAACCCTAATCCATCTGCCACTTGACAAAGACAAACTTGAAATAGGTTAAGGTTAGATAAGCAAATGATGATACTCCTAGAATGATGATGAAGATATAAGGGTCAAAATTTGAGGTATAACAGTTGCCCCTATTTAAATATCTTCACCAGATGGCAATGAGAGATAACAATCCTCATAGAATCGTAGTGAAAGGTATTTAAATATAGAAAACCGAAAATTTTGTCCCTTAGATACGATGGTATGAAAAAGGACAAATGCTAAAATGTAATGAATTCTAAATGAAGCTTTATGATGCTTGGGGATACCAAAGGCTCACTGGGGATACTGGTGACTGTCGCTACTGCGAAAATCGAGGTCGACAATGAGAGAAGAGTCACCATCGTGCGTTATTCATCCCAAGGGAGGGCAAGGAAATGCTCAGAGAAAACCTAACTAAAAGAGGGATAAGATCGGTCATCGCAACCAAATCTTGGGTTCGAGAGTCGGTTACACAAGGGGAAGGTATGAGCATCCCTCACGTCCGTCGTACTCGGCGGGATCCACGCTTATTGTCTATCTAAAAGGGTGATTGAAACTATCTAACTACAGGCTTGAGGATAAAAGAAAAAGAAGTGACTCGGCAAAGCAACGACGCTTTGTGCCTACGTATCTCATCTGAAGTGAGAAGTCAGAGTCAACGTAGTTTGGCTAACTACGGGTGAGAGGGGGAAAGGTTGTTCGCCGAAACATCGCGTCTCGTGCCTACGTAATTTCATCTGGTATGAAAGATCAGAGCAAACATAGTTCGGGCTAAAAGGGAACACGGGTTTGTTCAACTGTTTACCCGAGTAGGGTTAACAATCAGTTCTAGCAGTTTGGTGTATGCACCTCGACCATTGGAGACATAGACGTTACCGTTTGTGATAGAACCAAGAGTTAACAAAACTCTCCTTATGAAAATGATTTTTCAAGATTAAAGGCCCCAAAGGACAAAAATAAGTTTGAATGATTTATTTTTGTGTTTTTTAGAGAAGAAGTGTTTTTGAATTGTTTGCAATTCATATCGCACTAGATACTATGACTTAGGAGTTAATGCGTCGCATATCACCCAAAGGGTGCTACACTAAACATCCAAGCCATTAAAGATAAACTCCTCAACAACCCTTTCCCAAGTTCTTAAGGCTTGTAACGCACAATAATCACTAACCCTTATTAGGTGTTTTATGATTGTTTTGAGATGAGAAGAGAAAAGGACACTAAAGGGGGACTAAACTCAAACCTAAAGTTGTCATGCAATGGTGATCCTAAGATTGAGATAAGGGAATGCTACCTAATATTATCATACATGGTTAAGATCCTAATGTCTATCATAACCTTCGTTGAACAAGAGAGATTAGAGATCCTAAGGGAAAGGAGACAAAAGAGGAAAAAGAAACAACATAAACATGCAAGAATGCAAACATGGAATGCAAGTGAGGGAGGAAATTGGTGTGGGGCAGTAGCCTCCACAAGCTCATCTCAACCTCAAGCAATAATATGATAAATGCAAGAGATGAAAGGGAAAAAAAATAAATGCATCAAAAGAAAAACACAAGTACACTAAAATGGGATGAAATGGCCTAAACCATTCAAACATCAACCACAATGCCAAAACCCAAACACAAATGAAAGGCAAAGAATTCGTAAAACAATGTGGCGATGGGAGGCTATATGAGTACATCAAGGAACTCATAATGTGCACTCAACCATGAGCATCATAAGAAAGGTGTAAAAGAAAGCACAAAGAAGTCCTCATGGATTCATCATTTTAGGCATGCTTCAAGTACCTCCAAAGGAGGGACCAAGCCACCTTAATTGAGATTCCAAAGTCATTGGACAGCAAGGGAAATGAAATAAAAGTTCTCAAAAGCAAAAGCAAATAAAACACAAAGAAATGCAAGCAAATTCCTAAAGGAAAGCAAACATGTTTCACATAGAAACCCTAATTGGGAACTCAAAAGTAAACAACCAAATGAACAAGCAATACATAATGTAATGACCTCAAATGAGCAAGCATCATCCTTAACATGTTAGCAACATGAACCAAAAGGCATTGAAGGCTCAAAGGATCCAAAAATGTCATATCCAAGGCAAAATAGGTCAATGTGTTTGTATGAACCTCCCTTTGGGGTAACTTGACTTGCAAGTTACTCTAAAATTAGGAAAATGATCCAAAAATAACCAAATAAAATGCAAAAGGCACATTGTTGCACCCCAAAATTTGCCCAACTTTTCTTTACCTAGCTTATGTTTCATTGCATTCACATTAGCATTATCATTTGCATTTCATTGACATGTATGCAGGAGATCAAGAGGTATGATTACCAATTAAGAGCTACACAAGACTTTGAGGCTAGCTAAGAAGCTTATTCAAGTGTTCAAGGGTTGATATCCTTGTTAGAGAAGTCAAAAGATCCTCAGAGAGAGTGGTTGAAGCCAAGAGTGTGTGCCTCCTAACTTGAGAGTTAGGGGAGCTCCTCAGATGATTCTGAAGCCAGGAATGTGGGCTTGAAGCCTTGAGAGAGCTCATGAGATGTCTTAAAAGCCATCATGAGGCCTAGATAGGTCATTGTGCAAGAATAAGAAGACTCAGCCATTAGTGGTGCAATTAGGGTTTGACTGGGTCAACCCTAGGTCAACTGATGATTTGGAGAGGGTTGGGACCTAATCCAAGAGCCATGTGATCATGGATTGATGCATTGAGATTCTATGAGGATGATTCCAAGGTCAACTCATCATGATTGAAGAGTTTGAGAAGTTTCAAGCTAGGGTTTCTAAGGCTTGACAGTGTAAAATCCCCTAGTTTGACCCCTATCTTCAAGGCAGTTTAGCTCAAGATGTGATTGTCATCTCATCTTTCCCCCAACATTAATGTTGTAGAGCTTGCTCTTAGATTTAATTTGAGTGATATAAGTCCTTGATAGGATTTATAGAACTCAAGTTATGACTTTGACAAGTTACAGGTCATCTGAGGTATGTGAACTTGGGGGCTTGAAAGTTACCCAACTTGCATCAAACTTTTGCCCAAGAAGGATGCTTCCTATGAACTTTTGGTCAACATGAGTGTTGTTCCTTATCCTCTTAGATTTCTATAGAGTACTATAAGTCCTTGATAGGATTTGTAGAACTCAAGTTATGGCTTTGACAAGTCAAGGGCATTTTGGTCATTTGGAGATTACAGGTCATTTCAAGCATAAGGCCATAACTCCTATTTCCAAGCTTCAAATGGAAAAATGTTCAATATCAAACTTGTTCAAAATGATGTTTTAAGGCTATTAAGTAGGTCATGAGATGTTGGAAATGCTTATAGCTCAAAGTTACAAAAATGACCTAAAATAAGGGTATAAGTTAAATAAATCAAAGTTGGAAATTGATATTTTCAATCTACACATCCAAACCATGGCATGTAATATATCATTTTGACTCTAGAAAACATTTTAAGAACATTGGTTTAGCCACATTTTTTATTTGAGGTCTAATTTGTGGACTTGCTTTGAAAAGTAGTTGCTTGCATATTAAGTAACATGTGCAAAACCTAGAATCAAGGCATAAGCAAGGCCCTTTGCAAGCTAAACACTTTCAAAATGTCACTAGGGGAGAAATTAGAAGTGAATGAGATTGGTTTCAAGCTATTTGCAAGGTTATGCATATCATGGCATATGGTTGAAAATCTCATGACATGAGAGATTGAAACTCTCATTAGAAGGATCTAGAGGGTTCTAGATCATCCATACTGAAGGTGAGATAATACTTAGAAAGGGGGGGATTGAATAAGTATGGAAAATTAATACTTGAAAATATTCACACAATTATTTTTATCCTGGTTCGTTAAACAACTACTCCAGTCCACCCTTCCAGAGTGATTTGTCTTTCTCAACAAGGACTTAATCCACTATTAAATCAAACTGATTACAATAGTATCACCTAAGAACAACAGTTCTTAGTCTTCTCAAGAGCTACTGATTCTAACTGAATCCTCTCAAGGAATATCCTTTACAATCAATGTAAATTAAATACAAGAGTTTTTAATGCTTCTATAAAGCTATAATCACAACAGTGATTTTTCTCTTAAGTTTAAGTACAATGAGATTCTATGAAGAATTTAAGAATGAGAGCTTATAGAATATTATGATTTCTTTTCAGCAAGAGAGTAGCACTGAAGAAAGAAGTGAATATCTCCTTTTATAGGCAGCTGAATCATGCAAGCTGATCATTGAAAAGAGAGTCCAAAAGGTCTGAGCCTTTTTGTCTTCACATGCACTGACCTTTCCTTGAAATAGATGGCACAGATAAATCCTTTTTGTCTGTGTAAGTGTGTCTAGCACAAATAAGGAAAGAGACGTTGAATAGTTCCAACGGATACATTCTTGAAAACACTTCTTCAGTTTCAGCAAGTTCTTCAGAGTCTGAATGGATCATAGTTTTCTAATGAAATCCAGAACTATACTGTATCAGAGTCTTCTGCAGCGTGTGTGCTTCTAGCGTGTTGATCATCAGAGCATTTTGACACAGAACTTCAGTACTTGGCAGCGTAGGTACTTTCAGAAACTTCTGTAGACTAATGCTTTGAGAAACTCTTCAATCAATATTCTTCTATACTTCTGATGCTTCAGCTTCAGATGCTTCTGACTATCTTCAGATGCTTCTGACTCAGAATGTTCTAGAGCTTCTTGCTTCAGATCCTTCTGGAGACTACGCTCAGGATCTTCTGTAAGGAGCAAACAGATTCTTCTGTAAGATGCATCTGGCGCTTCAGAGTCAGAATAGCTTCTTGTATACAAGGCAGATTTGCTTTTAGAGAGTTAATATAATTTTAATCTGCAATAAAACTCTCATGCAAATTTTAGAGTATATAATTCTTAAATATAAATTTCCTAACAGTTATCATCAAAACAAAGAGTAATTATTAAGAACCAATCTGTGTTCTAACAATCTCCCCCTTTTTGATGATGACAAAAAGTATCAGAAATTTTATTTAATTGAACATAAAGAATTATAACTCCCCCTGAGATGATGAATCTCCCCCTGAGTTAAATATGAAAAAGGAATAGAAACTTCCTTTTTTATCTTGAGTAATCTTCAGAGTCAGATCTTGTTTGTCTTTGTAATAATCAATGGTCAGACTATCTTGCAGATATGAGATTCAGAGTTTGATAAAATATAAATGATCTGAGAAACTCAGAGATTCTTTTATAGAGTGTTCTTATCAAAAGTTCTGAAATAGTCAATTTAGATATTAGAAAGAGTAGATATGTCTGAAGATTCATTCTAGTGAAATTATATTAAATAGTTCAGATCTTTATTTTCTCCCCCTTTTTTGTCATAAGCAAAAAGTAAAAAAAACTTTTAATAAAGACAAATAAAAGGAACAATAGCAGATAATTCAATGGAGAATAACAAACTGATTCATTTAATCATAACAAAGCAAAGGTACATTGGAAAATATCAGAAGATATAACAATAACATTCAGATGCAAAAACAACAGATGCACAAATATGAGGGGAAAAAAACAAGAGTGTTTTGACAAAAGCATCTTCAATAGGTCTGTGATCTCAGATTGTGATTGCTCTTGCTTTGACATGAACTTAGTTATTGTCTCATTCTTCTCATCTTGTTTAGACATCCATTCTGACATGTCCTCAGATTTCTTGTCTTGCTTCGCCATCCAAGATCTTATTTCAGATTGACCAGCTTCCAGAGCAGCAATCTTGTTTCCCAAATCTGGATTTTCTGTCTTTATCTCTGATGATGGAGGTTCTGTATCCTGAGCAGAGTCAATTGCCATATGTTCTGGAGATCCTGAAGAGGGTTCTACCAGAGTCATAGTCAATGCATTGGCAGTTGGTTCTGGAGGAGGAGGAGGAGGAGCATCCAAACAAAGCAGAGGTTCAGTCTTGTTTACAATCCAGAATTGAGTTCTTTCAGCTCTGAGCTTTGCATCATCAGAACAGATGTTCTTCAGATTAGAAGCTACTGTGTTGAATCTATTGACAAAACCTTTCCAGATGATGTCAGTCTCATTTGCATCCATAGTTTCAGAACATCTTTTCTGAACAGTACCTAAAGACATCTGTATTTCTTGCAAAAACGTTTGAAATAAATGATCAATATTAAGTCTGGGTGGTGGTTTAAGCAAGGTTTCCAGAGTCATCTGTTTAGGTTTTGGAGTTGGTGGTATCAGTGATTTTGGAATGGAAATCAGAGGAGGGGGAACATATGGAAAGAATGGAATTTCTGGTTTTTGAGGTAAAGATCTGTTTAATGCATTGAGCAGAGTTGGTTGAGGTCTTGTGCGTGGGTAAACAATATCAAAAGATGCATTGGAGTATGGTACGAATGCAGAGTTTGATGGCTTATCAGATGCAACTGTGTTATCAGATACAGGATGCAGAGCTGAAATAGCAGCTTTACCAGATGTAGCAGATATGGTGGCTAATGATCCTTCATTGTTCATAGATTGAATATATGAAAGGATTACAGATGGAAGGGCCTGAGTGAGCTTTGGTTTCAGAGGTTCCAAAGGTTCAGAAGGCTCAACTCTATCATAAAAATCTTTTAGTTTGAAACCATAAGATAAATTATGATAAAGAGAAGACACTTGGGCACAAGATATTCCAGATGATGATGGATTGGTAGAGGGAACAATCATCTCAGATGATGTTGCTGGTGGAGGCATAGGGTCTGGAATGGTAGATTTAGCAGGTAAGGTTGATTCAGGTTCAGGGTCATGGACAGGATATTTGTCAGATGGATTAATCAGAAAATCAGGATGAATTTCTGATTCAGATGAATTGGAAGATGTTTCAGGTGTACAAGAGGTAGAAGAAACTTGAAACACTGTTTTTAATGGAGTGATGTCAAGAACTTCTGTCTCAGGGATATGAGATGGTTCTGAAGGAATATCAGGTTGTTGAGATGGTGGTTCAGATGAAACAGGAGCAAAAGTTACTTTAGTGGTTTCAGAAGTAACAGGTGCTACAGGTTCAGAAGATGGAATGTTTGATGGTGGTATGACAGAGTCTTTTTGTGGTTGATCTTCTGTGGTTTGTTTTTCTGGATGATTTTCTGTTTGTGGTTGAGCAGAGTTTTGTTTATCAGAATTTTGTGGTAGTTCTGATGGTTGTGGTTCTGTTTGTTGTGGTTTTGTTGGTTGTGGAACAGTTGGTGAAGGACGTGGAGTGAAGTGTTTGATGTGTATTTTAGGTTGAGGTGGTTTTGATACAGAAGCAGTTGGTTGTTTCTGAGGTGAGACAGAACTAGGGGCAGCAACAGATGTTGTTTGAGTGACAGGGGGTTTGGGTACAGACTTAATAGATGAATCATTAATAACAACATTTTTAGAAGTAACAGAAGCTTTAGTACCTTTGAGTTTAATCCTCTTAGCAGATGCAGAGGCAGCTTCTCCAGAGTCCTTTCTCTTCAGAAGATCCTTTGGTTTCTCAGCAATCTTAACCTTCTTCTGGACAGGTTCAGATTCTGCTACAAGCTGAGATCTTTTCCTCTGAAGTGGAACTTCTTCTTCTTCTTCTCCTGCATCTGGTAGTGGTTGCTTGACAAGTTGAAATACATTGGCTGGAACAGGCACTCCTTCCCTTTTGCATTCCTCTATATACATCAGAACAATGTGTCTTGGTTCTTCAGCAAAGAATAGAGGAAAATCTGATACAGGAATTCCTTTATTCAAATCAGCCATATTTAACCTCTTTGGAGCAGTAGTAAGTTCATCTACAATCTTAAGTCTCAGAAGGCTTTTAGCGTTCAGAGGCTTTCCCATAATGAACTCTAGTTCTTCTGTAACACCAGCATCATACAAAGCAGCCACTAAACCATTTTCAGTGAGAAGATCTGATAGTAACCTTCCAAAAGGTATCCAAGTCCTGATCTTCTGGCCTTTTTCCTTCACAGATTCTCTAGATGCATTGATGTGATTCCACAGATGCATGAACAATAAGTAAGGAAGATCTACCTTATTACTCTGACTAAGGCAGTACATAAAATAGATCTGTTCATTGTTGACATAATCTGGGGAATTTGTTGACTTTCTGTGATGTATGCATCCCATGAAGATCTTGGCCCAGATCTTGTAGTCAGGCTTCAAATCTTTGAATCTGTTAGAGGCTTGTCCAGCAGTCATAACCTCCTCATAAACTTCATCCATATCAACACGCCCAGCTGGCAGATGTGAAACACCATCTGTTTCTTCATAACCAATCAGTCTTCTAATCAGATCCTCTGTGCTGATGATCTCCTTTCCCAGCACAGATGATAGAATGAACTTTGGATACACAGATGCATGAATCCAGAATTCCTTAACAAGCAGAGGGTAAACTGGTCCAAACAGTCTATCAAAGTATTTCACCCAACCTTGATCTCTAACAATGGAGCGAAAATCAAACCCATTGTCAGCCAAAGAATCAAATTCAACCATGGATTCACACAGCACTTCTAACTTATCAATAGGTGTGAGAAGAGTTCTCCGTGGAGGAGTATATGGAGCAGCACCTAGGTTATCTGAAGTCACAACAGCCATTGTTGATTGAAACTGTGCAGTTGTTGATGAAGAAGACGCCATTGAAGAATGCTTTTTAGAACACTTAGGTTTTGAGTTTTTATGCAGAGAGAACAAAAGATGAAAATGCATATAAATTCTGAGAGTGAAAAGTGTGAAAGTGAATACACATCAAGTATTTATACTAATCACATAGGCACACCAAGAGACAGAAATAACGCACATTTGGGCAGCATTAAATGAAGAGAATAAAATCATTTCAAATAATAAATGCTTCTGACAGATTTGGGGGGAAAACCAAGATATTTACTATTCAAATTTCACCTCAAACGTCTTTTCAGTTGTCCACACACCACCTCTTCAGATTTTGTGGGACACGTGTTTGCTCGCATGCTGTTCTGAATTCTCTCAAGAAATGAAACGTTAGCCACGTTCAGATCTTCTAAAGATGGTTAGTTCAGATTTTCACATCAGAAATATTAATCAGAATAGAATAAATGAACAGAAGAAATACTTCAGATGAATTAAACATTTTGCATCTGAGAGGTTGCCTCTGATAAATATTACTCTGGACAAAAATCCATACAAATATTTTTCAGAATGAACTTAAATCTATCTTCAGCAAGGGGTTTTGTGAAAATATCAGCCCATTGATGATTTGTATCAACAAAAGCTAAATTAATTACACCCTTCTGAACATAGTCTCTGATGAAGTGATGTTTAATTTCTATATGTTTTGCCTTAGAATGCAAGATTGGATTTTTTGACAAACATATAGCAGAAGTATTATCACAAAAGATAAAAAGATTACTCTCATAGATTTGATAATCTTCTAATTGACTCTTCATCCAGAGCATCTGAGTACAACATCCAACAGCAGCAATGTATTCTGCCTCTGTAGTTGATAGTGCAATGGTAGGTTGCTTCTTGCTGTACCATGAGATCAGATGACTTCCAAGAAACTGACAGCTTCCAGAAGTGCTTTTACGTTCAACTCTGTCTCCAGCATAGTCAGCATCACAGAATCCAACTAATGAAAATTCATCAGATCTTCTGTAACACAAACCCATGTTAGCAGTACCTTTCAGATACCTTAGAATCCTCTTAACAGCTGTTAAGTGTGATTCTCTAGGATCTGATTGGAATCTAGCACATAAGCAGACACTAAACAGAATATCTGGTCTAGAAGCAGTCAAGTATAGAAGAGATCCTATCATACCTCTGTAGAGTTTTTGATCTACCTTCTTACTTACCTCTTCCTTACCTAGAGTGCTTGTAGGATGCATTGGAGTCTTTGCCATTTTGCTATCAATCATGTTGAACTTCTTCAGAAGCTCTTTAACATATTTGGTTTGATGTATGTAGGTGCACTCTGGAGTCTGGTTGACTTGGATTCCCAAGAAGAATCTCAATTCTCCCATCATGCTCATTTCAAATTCTTCCTGCATACATTTAGCAAACTCCTTTCCAAGCATAATATTTGTTGATCCAAAAATAATGTCATCTACATAAATTTGACAAATCAACAGATCTTTCTTAACAGTTTTACAGAATAAAGTTGTATCCACTTTTCCTCTGATAAAATTTTTCTTCAGAAGGAAGTTGCTCAACCTCTCATACCAAGCTCTGGGAGCTTGTTTTAATCCATAAAGGGATTTCTTTAATTTGAAAACATGATCTGGAAAGTTTTCACTTTCAAAACCAGGAGGTTGGTGGACATATACTTCTTCTTCTATAATACCATTAAGAAAAGCACTTTTAAAATCCATCTGATACAGAGTGATGTTATTCTGCGCAGCAAAAGAAATAAGAAGGCGTATAGATTCTAACCTTGCCACTGGAGCATATGTCTCAGTGTAATCAATACCTTCTTGCTGACTGTATCCTTGAGCAACCAGCCTTGCCTTATTCCTTTCTACTTCTCCCTTTTCATTCAGCTTATTCCTGAAGACCCATTTTGTTCCAATAATATTGAATCCTTTAGGTCTAGGAACCAGATCCCAAACTTCATTTCTGGTGAATTGATTCAGCTCTTCTTGCATAGCTATAATCCATTCATTATCTTCCAGAGCCTCATCTACAGATGTTGGTTCTATTATTGACACTAAGCCAAATAAAGAAGATTCAGAAGTTCTGAGAAATGATCTTGTCCTTATTGGATCATCTTTCTTTCCAATTATCACATCTTCTGGATGAGAAGCTTTGATTCTGGAAGAAGATCCTCTGACAGTTGGTCTTTCAGAAATATGCAGGTTGTCTAGTTGGGAGGTCAAAGGTGTAGCATCTGGGGTTGCTTCAGATTCTTTGATCTTTGCTTTTTCTTTCTCTGAGGCTTCAGAGTCTATGAGAATCACTTCTCTATCTGCAGAACTTTCAAACTGCTTTGGCTTTTCAGAGGCAAGCTTATCATCAAATCTAACATGAATAGATTCCTCAACAATCTGTGTTTCAGTATTGAATACTCTGTAGCCTTTAGAGCGTTCAGAATAACCAAGCATGAAACACTTCTGTGCTTTGGAATCAAACTTGTTCAGATTATCTTTAGTATTAAGCATATAACAAATACATCCAAAAGGATGAAAATAAGAAATGTTAGGCTTTCTGTTTCTCCACAATTCATAGGGAGTCTTTTCCAGAAGAGGTCTTACAGACACTCTGTTCTGAATATAACAAGCTGTGTTAATTGCTTCTGCCCAAAAATGTTTTGCCAGATTTGTCTCATTGATCATGGTTCTGGCCATCTCTTGCAATGTTCTATTTTTCCTCTCTACAACTCCATTTTGTTGTGGAGTTCTAGGGCAGGAGAAATCATGTGCAATGCCTTTTTCAGAAAAATATTTTTCAAAATGTTTATTTTCAAATTCTCCACCATGATCACTTCTGACTTTAATAATTTTGGAATCTTTTTCAGTCTGGACTTGATTGCAGAAGTCAAAGAACACAGAATGAGACTCATCCTTGTGTTTTAGAAACTTTACCCATGTCCATCTGCTGTAGTCATCTATAATGACTAACCCATACTTCTTGCCTCTGATGGATGCAGTTTTCACTGGTCCAAACAGATCAATGTGAAGTAATTCCAATGGTCTGGAGGTAGAAACAACATTTTTTTGATTTAAAATGAGATTTTGAAAATTTACCTCTTTGACATGCTTCACACAGAGCATCTGAGTTGAACTTCAACTTAGGAAGTCCTCTGACCAGATTGAGTTTATTAATCTGAGATATACGTCTCATATTAATATGCCCCAATCTTCTATGCCAGACCCATTGCTCATCATTCACAGATAAGAGGCATTTTACATTTTGAACTTTAAGTTCTGAAAGGTTAATTTTATAAATGTTGTGTTTCCTCTTTCCACTGAATAGGATAGAACCATCCTTTTGACATACAGCTTTGCAACATTTTTTATTAAAGATTATATCATAACCATTGTCACTTAATTGACTTATGGACAATAGATTATGTTTCAATCCTTCAACTAACAGAACATTAGTAATAGAGGGAAGCTTACCATTTCCAATAGTGCCAGATCCAATGATCTTGCCCTTCTGGTTCCCTCCAAACTTCACGTCCCCTCCAGATCTAAATTCCAGGCTTTGGAACATAGACCTTTCTCCTGTCATGTGTCGTGAGCATCCAGAGTCCAGGTACCATGATTGGTGTCCTGACCTTGCTGCTAAGAACATCTGCAACAGGAATTATTTTGTTTTTAGGTACCCAGATCTTCTTGGGTCCTTTGGGGTTAGTTGGTTTGCAGGTTTGTCTAAACTTCTGTTTTGCAACATAATGTTTATTCTGACATGCCTTTGGTTTAAACACATAAGTACTCTTCTCAGAGCTTGTGTGTTTAATGTCATTCAGATGACCAAATTTGAATTGAGAATACAGAGGTGTCTTCCTGATGAAAAGTTTGTCAACAGGTTTTGGATTGCTTCCAGATGAAGACTCATATCCAATGCCTCTTCTGTTGTTTCCACTAACACCATAGATCATGGAAGCTATCTTGCTTCTGTCTATGCTCTTAGTGAGAAATCTCTGAAAACTAGAATCATATTTTTCTAAAATATTTTCACAAGACTTATTCTCAGATTCAGATTCTTGTTGAGTTCTATCAAAGTCATTTTTGATTTTTAAATTTATTTCTTTCTGCTCAACAAGTTCTGTTTTCAAAAGATCAATCTCAGATTCAAGATTGCTTTTCAGCTTCTTGTATTTGAGTTTGATGTTGTTATAACTTTTAAGAACTTCTGTAACAACTTTAATGAGTTCTCCTTTGGTAAGTTTAGCCATTACCTCTTCTGCATCATCATTAGATTCAGATTCTGATTCATATCCAGAGGTACCTTCCTCTTGATCCTCTGTCCTGGCCATCAGTGCAACGTTTGCACATTCTTCTTCTGATTCAGAAGATGACTCACACTCATCTGAGTCATCCCATGTTGCCATCAGAACCTTCTTCTTCTTGTTGAACTTCTTCTTAGGTCTTTCTTTCAGAAGTTTAGGGCAGTCATTCTTGTAGTGCCCAGGTTCTTTGCACTCATAGCACACCACTTCTTTCTTGGAAGATCTTCTATGACTAGAAGATTCCTTTCTGTTGTCAGATCTTCTGAAGTTGTTAAACTTCTTTCCCTTGTGCTTCTAGAGTTTGTTAATCCTTCTGGACAGCATGGATAGCTCATCTTCTTCTTCAGAAGAAGATTCTTCAGAGCTTTCTTGAATGACCTACAAAGCTTTAGCAGTTTTGTTAGATTTTAAAGCTATGGATTTACCTTTATCTTTCTTCTGGGGTTCATCTTCCTCCAGCTCAATCTCATGGCTCCTCAATGAACTGATGAGTTCTTCTAGAGAGATCTTGTTCAGATCTTTGGCCATCTTCAGGGCAGTCACCATTGGTCTCCATCTGATGGGCAGACTTCTGATGATTTTCTTTACATGATCTGACGTGGAATATCCCTTGTCCAGAACTTTCAGCCCAACAGTGAGTATCTGGAATCTGGAGAACATGGCTTCAACAGATTCTGAGTCTTCCATTTTGAAAGCCTCATACTTCTGGATCAGAGCCAGAGCTTTTGTCTCCTTAACTTGAGAATTTCCCTCATGGGTCATTTTGAGTGACTCAAACATGTCATGAGCAGTATCTCTGTTAGTAATCTTCTCATACTCAGTATGAGAGATTGCATTAAGCAATATAGTTCTGGCTTTGTGGTGATTCTTGAAATCTCTTTTCTGCACTTCAGTCATTGATTTTCTATCAATCTTTTTGCCATCCTCATCAGTAGGATGTTCATATCCATCAATGACCAAATCCCAAAGATCAGCATCATACCCAAGAAAAAAACTTTCTATTCTATCTTTCCAATAGTCAAATTTTTCTCCATCAAACATTGGAGGTTTGGTGCTGATCCTATCCCTCTCTTCATATTTATTGTTGATATTTGACATTGAATTATCAGCCATGATAACAAATAAGTATATTGATCAAAGTATATCTCTCTGGATCTTTACTGACACTTGTTAAGTGGTAGCACACTCAGAACCGGAGCTCTGATGTCAACTGAAGGTGAGATAATACTTAGAAAGGGGGGGATTGGATAAGTATGGAAAATTAATACTTGAAAATATTCACACAATTATTTTTATCCTGGTTCGTTAAACAACTACTCCAGTCCACCCTTCCAGAGTGATTTGCCTTTCTCAACAAGGACTTAATCCACTATTAAATCAAACTGATTACAATAGTATCACCTAAGAACAACAGTTCTTAGTCTTCTCAAGAGCTACTGATTCTAACTGAATCCTCTCAAGGAATATCCTTTACAATCAATGTAAATTAAATACAAGAGTTTTTAATGCTTCTATAAAGCTATAATCACAACAGTGATTTTTCTCTTAAGTTTAAGTACAATGAGATTCTATGAAGAATTTAAGAATGAGAGCTTATAGAATATTATGATTTCTTTTCAGCAAGAGAGTAGCACTGAAGAAAGAAGTGAAGATCTCCTTTTATAGGCAGCTGAATCATGCAAGCTGATCATTGAAAAGAGAGTCCAAAAGGTCTGAGCCTTTTTGTCTTCACATGCACTGACCTTTCCTTGAAATAGATGGCACAGATAAATCCTTTTTGTCTGTGTAAGTGTGTCTAGCACAAATAAGGAAAGAGACGTTGAATAGTTCCAACGGATACATTCTTGAAAACACTTCTTCAGTTTCAGCAAGTTCTTCAGAGTCTGAATGGATCAGAGTTTTCTAATGAAATCCAGAACAATGCTGTATCAGAGTCTTCTGCAGCGTGTGTGCTTCTAGCGTGTTGATCATCAGAGCATTTTGACACAGAACTTCAGTACTTGGCAGCGTAGGTACTTTCAGAAACTTCTGTAGACTAATGCTTTGAGAAACTCTTCAATCAATATTCTTCTATACTTCTGATGCTTCAGCTTCAGATGCTTCTGACTATCTTCAGATGCTTCTGACTCAGAATGTTCTAGAGCTTCTTGCTTCAGATCCTTCTGGAGACTACGCTCAGGATCTTCTGTAAGGAGCAAACAGATTCTTCTGTAAGATGCATCTGGCGCTTCAGAGTCAGAATAACTTCTTGTATACAAGGCAGATTTGCTTCTAGAGAGTTAATATAATTTTAATCTGCAATAAAACTCTCAAGCAAATTTTAGAGTATATAATTCTTAAATATAAATTTCCTAACAGTTATCATCAAAACAAAGAGTAATTATTAAGAATCAATTTGTGTTCTAACACATACATCATCTATATATTGAGTAGAGGTGATCCAATGCAGAGGTTGGTGATGATTGATGGAGAGAGCCTAGATTGAGATTGAAATTGCATAGCTTGCAACTGAATTCGGTTTCACCAATTTCTTCACTTTCCATCCATTTTCTTGATTGAAACTTCTTCCATGGATGCTAGGGATTGAATCCATATCATAATCCAAGAGAATTCGTGGCTGAATCGTATATGAGCAATTGAATTTTTCCACCTGCAACTCACCATCGGGTTTCAAGATTCAGGAGCTTTCAAGCAGTTCTATTGCATACAAAAGCAAGGAAAGGATCCATTGATCGTGTCTGGAAGGTTGGAGAGCTTGATTTGAAGGTTTAGGGAATTTGTTCATCCAAGATTTTCAGGTTAGTAACTTTCTTCCTCTAGCATGAATTAGGTAGAATCAAGATGAATTAGGGTGTTAGATGCATTGTAGAACGGTGTAGGAATGATTTCAGACCATTAATGTGAGAATTAGAGACAAAATAGGTGCATTACCATTTTCGGTTGAGATTTGGTTATGGTGAATCTTGAGGTTTCAGAGAGAATTAAAGGCATGAATGAGTTCGTGAGGAAATTTGGGACACGTTTCATTAAGGGATCGTGGCCTATAGTGGACTCTAGGTTGAACTAGGGTTGTGGAATGGTGACCGGAGCACCACCAGTGGTGGCCGAAGCTGCGCGCAAAGTTCAGACATTCAAAAGGTTGAAGATGACTCTAGAGCCATTGGATGGGAGTTGGACTTTGACTGAAGGCATGATCCAACGGCTACGTATTGATTTTAAATTGTGAAGGAGTTCTGATTATGAAACGTTGCGTTTCATTTAATCAGTGGTTTTGGGCTTAATGAAATACCTGATATCCACACCCCCCAGCGAGCCCAATCCATTATATGAACTGATTGTCATTGCTATTTGCACCGCGCGTGTGTTTATTTTATTTTGATTTTCATTATTTTTTTATTTTATTCATGGTTCTTGAAAAAATCATATGAAATTGAAAATTAATCCAATTAATCCCATTCTTTTTGCATTATATTCATGGTTGAGTCTAGTATTTTTTAGAGAAAAAATATTTTCATTTCATGCATTTTCTGATTTTATGGGAATTTTATATTTTAATTGATATTAAAATGGTTATGTTTGATACCTAATTTTGTGGAATTTTGTGTGATCATGTGGTGATGATTTTGATCCTGATTCTTTTGTGTGTGATTAGGTTAGACATGTATGCTCCCATAGCATTTTTCTCACATTTTTGTGAGGAATGTAAGTGGTAGTTTAGGTTGAAACCTTTAGAAGCTCCATTTTTAGGGTTTATGGTTGATACCTTAGGATTTAGGATTTAATTCTAGAACTTAATAGATGATTTAATCCCTGATTTTTGTATGAGGCATTCTTAATTAAATTAGGATCCCTTAGGAATTTTTGTAGAAATTTATAGGATAGTTTCCTATTTTTGATTGATTTTAGTTTAGGTGCTAGTTTTAGATGATTCTAGGGCACTAACTCAACTAGATTAACTTCTTTAGGTCCCTTAGATTAGGGTTTTGCTTTGTTTGCCTTTGGTTGAGATTGAAGACAAGTTAAAGACAAGGTGAGGATGCTTGAAGTTGCTTGAAGTTGCTTGGAGCTTTGGAATTGCTTGTGCCTGAAGGTGTCTGATGGAGATTTAGGAGATAGGAGGCCTAGGGAGAGCCTTATAGTTAGAATGATTTCTTTCACAAATATGGAAAGCATCTTGTGCTTCCATTCCTCCCAATGACTAAAAGTCCTTCTAAGATATTCACATCCCTCCTTTGGAGGGATGAGTGGCTTTATCTGGGAAGTAGAACTTTGAGGGAACCAGTCTCTCATAATGATGAACCCTTACAGGCTTCCTTTGGTTGTCAATAAGTTGTTTATCATTTCCACTCATTCTGTTAAATCAATTATCTTCTAGTTTGGGTATCTTGAAGGATGTTGGACTTGAGTTTGAAGATGAGAACTTCATTGAAGAGTGTGGAAGAGGATGATTCCTTGAGCATTGCCATTGTAGCTGAAGCTTGAAGGGCAAGAAGAACAAGTTGATACTTGAAGACCCAATAGAGATTGAATGAAGAGCTGAGGCTTAGAGAATTGAAGGATGAAGTTGACACTTCAAGGTGAGACTACTCTGAGAAGCTGAAGCTTGTAGATGAAGAAGACCAAGTTGATACTGGTAAAGCAAGGAGAGCTGAAGCTTGAAGACAAGTTGATACTTATGAAGAGGATTCAATTGAGATTGAGTATAGAGTTGAGGCTTGAGGAATAAAGGATAAGTTGACACTTGCACTGATGCATTGAGAGCCTGAAGGAATCAAGTTGATACTTGTAGTTAGAAGTGACGCCTGAAGGTGGAATTGACTGAAGAGCTGAAGCTTGAAGAAGAGAGAACAAGTGGATACTTATGTTTGATGGATTGAAACCCTGGAGAAACAAGTTGATACTTGACATGAAAGATGATAGCCTTGAAGGGTGATTTAAGTCTGAAGACTGGGTTGCTGTTAGAAGAGCTGAAGCTTGGAATTGAAAGAGGGGTTGATCTGCTTTCTTTCTTGTCTGTTTTCTTTGTTGTGACTTGCTTGATTTGCTTGATGCATTAGAATAAGTTCATATCTAGACTGACTTTAATCTAGGAGCATGATTGCACTAGAGGTTGAGTTGCTCCCTCTGCTTGTATTTTTACTGTATGGCTTTGCTTGCGGGTATTCGGTAGAGCCCAGCTCCCTTGCCCATGTGGTTTGTGTTTGCTTGATAGCATTTCATTTCCTCTGTATGATTGCAGTCACTGATATTTTGTTTGATAACATGTTATTTCCTGTATGATTGCAGTTGTCACTTCTATCTTGCTTGATAGCATGTTACTCTTCCTGTATGATTGTAGTTATTCATATCTGGCTTGAGGTTGAGATGAGCTTGTGGAGGCTGATGCCCCACACACATTTCCTCCCTCACTTGCATTGCATGCATTTTACAGTTTACTGTTTAAGCTGATGCTTTATCTGTTTTTTTTTATCATTGATATGATCCCTTAGGGCTCTCACTTCCTTTGATAAGGAAGTGATGATAGAACTTTTGGTTGAAACCTATGCATGATAACTTCTAGGAGTTCCCTGTTTCAAACCTCAATCATAGGATGAATCCTTGGCATGACAACAGTAGGACTTGATAGTCTCCCCTTAGTTGAGCCCCTCTCTTCTCATCTCAATACAGCTTAAGATACAGTAATCATGAATGATTTCTTTCGTACGTTATGAGCCTTAAGCTATCTGAGAAAGGATTGTTGGAGAGTTTCTTTTCAACAGTCTGGATGTCTAGTATGGCACCCTTTGGGTGACATGCGACACATTCACTCTCAGGTCATAGTCTTTAGTGCGATTGAAATTGCAAACACAATAAAAAACAGTTCTTCCGTAAAAGACAGAAAACAAACTTCAAACCTTTTTGCCCCGTGGGCCCATAATTCAAGGAAAGCTTTTCTGAAGAAAAGAGTGTCGTTAAACTCCTAGTTCTACCGCAAACAGGCTTTGTCCCTAACTGCTGGAACTGTTTGTTAACCCTACTCGATAAAACAGATGAATCTGAATTCCCGTAATCCGTATTATCCCGAACTACGTAAGCTCTAATCTCTCATATATGTTGAGAGTACGTAGGCACAATACTGACGTATTGGCAAGCCACCTTCCCCGTAACCCGTAGTAGGTCGAACTACGTTGACTCTGATTTCTCATTCTCTGATGAGAATACGTAGGCATAAAGCGCGACGCTTTGCCGAGTCGTTTTTATTTTCTTTTCAGACCAGCCTTGTGTCGCTACTGCGAAAATCGGCGCCAGCTGACAGAAGAGTCGCCACCGTGCGTTATTTATCCCAACGGAGGGAAAGGAAACGCTCGAAGTAAACCTCGCAAAAAACGGGAAAGGGTATGGTCATCGCAACCAAAACCTGGGTTCAGGAGTCGGTTACGCAAGGGGAAGGTATTAGCACCCCTCACGTCCATCGTACTCGACGGGATCCACGCTTGCTGGGGTTGTCTAAAGGATGCAAAAACAATTTATCTACGGCTGCTAAATCTAAACAGAAGGGAATTGACTCGATAGAGTGTCGCACTCTATGCCTACGTATTCTCAAGAGAGAAAGTCAGAGTCAACGTAGTTCGGGACTACAGGGAAATTGGCTCGCCAAGACCTCGCGTCTTGTGCCTACGTACTTCCATACTGCATGGAAGATCAGAGCTTACGTAGTTCAGGCTAACTACGGCTAAACAGGGGTTCTCACACAGCAGTGATAAATTCAACTGGTTTTACAGGTACGGGACCCTATGGAAAAAAACAACGGTCTGGTCTCAAATGCACTCGGTCAAGAGAAAAAGGTAACATCAGTCGTCAGCGGGAAAGTCTCGATCGCACAGCAGCGAGAGAACAAAAGGTTAATTGTTAGTGTGCTCGCTAGGATATCGCATCCTATGCCTACATATCCTCGTCTGGTACGAGGAATCAGAGCAGCTGTAGTTCGGCTACTTTCGGGACCACAGCTCAAATCTCGTTTTATTAACATTCTGAAAAATGGTTACAATGATTGAATGCTGAAAATAAACTCCTAGAAACTATCCTATCCATCTGCCATGGAAAATCAAACTGGAAAATAGTCCCCTAACAAGTGGACTTCAAGAAAACTACCCCTAAAAGTGTAAAAAAGTCCCCTAACAAATGGACTTCTAAAAATACCTCTAAAAGGTAAATAAACTCTATGAAAAAATGTCCTCTAAAAAATATTAAATCTACAAACTAATATTTTTTACTATTTTTTCTCTATTCTTTTTCAACTATTTTCTTCCTTTTTCATTTCTTTCTTTTTCTATTTTTCATATATTTTTTCATATTTTTTTCTATATATTTTTCTCCATATTTTCCAATATTCTTTCTCATTTTCTTTTTTTCAAAATATTTTTCATATTTTTTTCTATATACTTTTTCCACTATTTTTTCATGTTCTTTCACATTTTTTCCTCTTCTTCCTTTTTTAATATTTATTTTTCTCAAATATTTTCTTTTTCTTTTATTATTTTTTATTTCTAAACAAAATAGAATAAAGAAAAGAAACAAAAAGGGGGGGGGGGTACACTGCAGTTACAAGGGTGCTAATAACCTGCAGAAAAACACATTGGGCCCAGCCCAGAAAAACTAACAAACAGAAACAAAAAAACTGGGGAGGGGGACGGAAAGTAAAAACGGAGGGTGTATGAGCCAGGCAGATCCGCATTGGGCTCAGGCCCAAGATCTTTCAAAGAAAAAAAACGGAGGGGGGTGTGGCTCCAAAAAAACGCAGTTGGGCCCCAAGGCCCACGACCTCCCCAGCCTACCTCCCTCCTCACTCTTTCAATTTCCTCTCTGAAAACCCTAGAGGATCTCTTCCTCCCTCTCTCACGGCGCCGTCACCTACCTTCCTCCCCTACGATTCACCTCTTCTTCTTCTCAAACTCTACACAAAGACTTTCATCCCTCTCTGTTCAATCTCGCTCCCCTAACTTCTCGTTCAGATGACTCCATTAGAGGTTGAAGATCTTGACTGAAGAATCTTGCTCGTTGAAGAAAAATAAAGAAGACTCGTGTGACGTTGATACGAGGACGATTGACTCCTGGATCCAGCTTCGGTGACGAAGAAGTTGAATGTTGATGAATGCAACTCCAGACGACGATGACCGTTCGCGATGAATCCGGATGGTGAATGATGAAGATCGACCGTGAATGAAACTCTTGCAGTGGTTCTTGATCTGGAGATCTATTCTTGAGGATGAACAAAGTTACAGTCTGTTGAAGCTTCTGGATGTTCCTGGGAATCGTTGATGCAGGTCTTGGCGTTGATGAACGTTACCTGAATATTCTGGGAAGATACTGATGAACGTGTGAAGGTTCTAACGAACACGATGAACATGGCGTCATCTCGAACGCGATAAATCTCCTTGGAATCTGGTAATCTGAGGAATTTTGAGGAGATGATGGAGATCCATGAAGGACGATCGAGATTGACGGAGATGTTTGAAGGAATTTCTGGAAGCGCTGACAATCACTAAGATGATGAAGATCGGAGAATGAAAATGAATACTCTTGGAGTCTGATGAACGAGTCAGTTGACAATCGTGGATGAATCTTTCTGGGGGTTGATGTTCTTGCGTGAAGATCTGGGAGTTTTCTGGAAAATGTTTTGATGATCGTTGCTAATCGGAGGGGTTGAGAGTTGATGATGATCGGAGACGATGAAGATCCAAGATGGAGGATTCTGGAAATTTCAGTTGGTTATGGATGATGAAGGTTGATCGGAGAAAGATGAAGTTCTGGTGTTTTTTGGGTTTCTGGTGACGGGTATGGCGGCCGGAAGAAGTTAGGGTGGTGGTTGCATGGCCGCCGGCCATGCAACCGGTGGAGCTCCGGTGAGGATCTGTGGCAGCCAAGTGGCAATGGTAGTGGAGTGAGGGTGGTGCATGTGTGCCACGTGGTGAGAGGCGTGGCAGAGTGTGAGAGAAGTGGAGGACGAAGTGTCTGCGTGATGAGGAAAAACATGGCTTCCTCCTTTGGGCAACACGTGGACGCTGAATATATACACATGCAATTGATTCTTGGACTCTGAAAAATGGACCAAAAAAATGGCCACAAACTGGGCCTCCGCCCCACTCTGGGCCCAATACGAATATGATGAAAAAAAACTCAAAAATCTGAATTGAAATGAAAAAAAGATTAAAACTGACTAATTAAAACTAAAACGATTAACCCTAATTAACTAAGACCCAATTAATCTAATTAAATCTGAAAACTATATCTAACTAATTAAATCTACCAATTAATATTCAGAAGAAACTATTGATATCTAACTATATTCTAACACTTATTAAAAGCCATCTATAAAAAAACCATATTAAAAATAAGATCTATATAAAATCTCTATCTAAAACCTATATTAATTCTCATTTAAAATCTAAAACAACTATATTAAGAATCCATAAAAGCAAAACCTAGTTAAAATCTATTTAACTATTTAATATCTATATAAAAATCTATTAATATTCTATACTATCTATTAAAACTATTAAAAGAAAAATCTATTACCTAAAAACTATATTATAAAGGAAAATATTTTTTCTATTAAAACCCTAATATTCTAAAAATGGATTAAAACTATTAAAACTATTAAAAAACTATTAACATTCTAAAAAAAAATTTTAAAGCTATTAAAAACATTATTAATATTCTAAAATGATAAAAAAAAATCTAATAAAACCCTAATAATGTCTAATAAAACCCAGAAAAATCACAATAATTCCCGAAGGAACAAAAATAGCACCGAACGACAAAAAAACACCGCGAGAGTGCAACAAAATAGCCGGTAAAAATAAACGGACGCCGAAATATCCCTAAAAACAACAGCGCGAGCTGAAAACACCGGGAAGAGCACGACTTCCCAAAAATACGATTCTACCTATCTAAACTGATTAAAAACACCTGAGACGCGAGACGAGGGCTGTGATCCCGATAAAATCAAAACAAATGAAAAATGCATTGTATGCGATATGCAGATGCGAATGCGGTCATGCGTCGAAACATAGGACCAGATACGAGACCCGGTTGGTCAAATTTTAGGGTCCAACAGCTGCCCCTATTCAAGCGGCTTGGACCTGAATGGTTGAAGAGCGCTCAACCTTCAAACATTCGGAGGTACGAGACGGTTGAATACCAATAAACCCGAAAATTTGCCAACCGCAGACATACTGTAAAACCGCTTGGGGAACACAAATCCAGAACCGAACCCAGCCGTCACGGCAACAAACTGATCAATCATCTGGTAAAGAACTCCTGATTTTAACACCCGTTACTTGCGTGATACCCCATTTAACAAACCCGAGAGTTGCAACAAAACACCTGATCCTCTCACATCGTCTACTGATAGACAGGAAGAGAAATATACTCACATCGTCTAAAGATAGACGGAAAGACACCCCTCCCGAAGGAAAACCATCAATACTCACATCGTCTAAAGATAGACGGGAAGACACCCAAAATCCCGAAGGAAAAAATTCAATACTCACATCGTCTAAAGATAGACGGGAAGACACCCAAAATCCCGAAGGAAAAAAATCAATACTCACATCGTCTAATGATAGACGGGAAGACACCCATAATCCCGAAGGAAAAAAATCAATACTCACATCGTCTAATGATAGACGGGAAGACACCCATAATCCCGAAGGAAAAAAATCAATACTCACATCGTCTAATGATAGACGGGAAGACACCCAAAATCCATACTCACATCGTCTAAGGATAGACGGGAAGACACCCATAATCCCGAAGGAAAAAAAATCAATACTCACATCGTCTAAAGATAGACGGGAAGACACCCATAATCCCGAAGGAAAAAAATCAATACTCACATCGTCTAATGATAGACGGGAAGACACCCATAATCCCGAAGGAAAAAAATCAATACTCACATCGTCTAATGATAGACGGGAAGACACCCATAATCCCGAAGGAAAAAAATCAATACTCACATCGTATAATGATAGACGGGAAGACACCCATAATCCCGAAGGAAAAAAAATCAATACTCACATCGTCTAATGATAGACGGGAAGACACCCATAATCCCGAAGGAAAAAAATCAATACTCACATCGTCTAATGAAAGACGGGAAGTCACCCAAAATCCATACTCACATCGTCTAAGGATAGACGGGAAGACACCCATAATCCCGAAGGAAAAAAAATCAATACTCACATCGTCTAAAGATAGACGGGAAGACACCCATAATCCCGAAGGAAAAAAATCAATACTCACATCGTCTAATGATAGACGGGAAGACACCCATAATCCCGAAGGAAAAAAATCAATTCTCACATCGTCTAATGATAGACGGGAAGAACAACCACTTGCCAGAGAACTCCATCTTGAAACCCCACTGGAAAATTAACCGAAACTTCACATCGTCTACTGCTAGACGGAAAGAAACCAACTAGAGAAACCCCATCTTGAAACCCTACTGAAGAAAACAACCGAAACTTCACATCGTCTACTGATAGACGGGAAGAAAACCACTATATTCGAACTCAAGACGTCTAATGATAGACGGAGAAATCCACTTATTGGAGGAACACATCGTCAATATGAATTGACGGGAAGAAAAGTCTGCCGATACCAGATGACTGATTGATCAAAGCATAACTGTTGTATGACCTGAAATACAAATAAACCAATGAATTGTCTGAACACTGCTGCTGGATAAAAGCCCCTGAACTGATCACAGAGTAGTTCATGCGCCATACGAGGCTGATAGAAACCCTGGCTCATGCTTCGTATGCATATGCATATGCTTGACTTTTTCTATGACGTAATGCTCCATTCAGGATGGAAATGCTACGCATTTTGAAAATGAAATGCAAGGATGATGCAAATATGATGATGCATGCAATATGCTAATGCAAGCTCGGGCTGCTGAAGAAAGTCGGGTACAGAACCACTTCAGCAAAATAAATGCTGAAGACGAAGCCAACTCCGCTGGGGATAAACCGGATACCACAGAATTATTCCAGCAAAATAGATGCTGGAAGAGTGAAATCAACTCCGCTGGGGAAATTGGGACTTTAACCAGGCACCTTGACGAAGTAACACCCTGCTGAGGAATATAACTCTGCTGGGGAATAGCAGATGTGCCAAGTATGATTGGACTTCTCTGGGGATAGCTCACCCGTGCCAATGAAAAATCGGACTTTGCTGGAGAACATAGACGGAGTCTTCCTGCGTACTGACGAAGATTAGACTTGGAAACTGATGCGCCAACACAGATGGGCCTCACAGTGATCGCCAACATGGATTTGGACCTTTAGGCTATCTGTGACGGGTCAGGTACAACTGGCGCTGGAAAACATTCTGTCTGCATACACAGTCTCCTGGTTGAAGAGTCAAAGGATAGTAACACAACTTCCCGACATTCGCCTCACACTTGAAAATTGGCTGAATCTGCTTGAATAGCTCTGACTAACTCTGATGATACGGAGAAGAACAAACCTTTCGCTTCTGATATGCCCCAGCCTGCGGGACCTCTGTAGGGATAGTCCTCGAAAGGAAGTCTGAAAATCTGTACCCTGACGGTCTGATATGAAATGCCCCAGCATTCTGAACTTCGGAGAGATACTTCACCTCAAATGCTTCTCGAATAAAGAATAACTTTTGCGCTCTTAAGATGGCCTGCCCCTGATTGCAATGACTTTGCCGAATCTCAACCTGATTGCCCCAGGATAACTGACTTCGAAAGGCTGACCTGACTGGGGATCACGATAATAGCTTGCCCCTGCTCTCGAAACATTCGGGCGTTCTGTATTCTATCCTGACCGTACTTTCCACTGTAGAAGACTTTCCTGCTGTCAAGCGCTTACTCGCAAGTAAAATAAGTTGTTCTGCGTAACAGACGTATTAATGCAACACATATGATAGTTTTGACATCCAATCTGTTCACTGGGAAAAGGGAAAAACAGTTTATAGCATATAATGCACAAAACATTTATCAACATCAGTACCAACATGGTAAGAGGAACCCTTTCAGGAGTCAGAATCGACGCGACCTTTACCGAAGTATGCTTTCGAACCAACCGGCTTCAATTAGGACTTTTGAAGGTTATAACATGGTCAGGTTCACGGTTTTGAAGGAAAGGATAAAGGCTCAAAGTTTATTTTAACCCACCCATTCTCCTTGATGTTCTCCGATCCTATGTTCAGCTAATTCGACCTTAGCACTCACCTCTCAGAGGCTGGAAGATAGGAGTGATAGTTCGAGAAACTTTTGAGTTTTTGGAGTGACAGCCACTCACTCTTCGTCTTTGACACTTGAGGTCACACGACTCGTATTTGATCCGAGGATTTTTCTATCCTTTCATATTTCATATCCCTAACTTTTGCCTGGACCGACTCTTTTTGAGTTTCTTTTGATTCTTTAAGTCCAGCGGGATGCCCTCATTTTTGCCTAAGCCATTTGTTTCGAATCTTTGACTTAGCGGGCTTCTGATTCTTTTTGATTTTTTCTTTTTCCGAACAAGTCGTGTGACACTGGTTGTCTGACTCTTTGGGGAATGATGTGACTGTCTCACTCTTGATTTGACCATTGTGGTTTTTTAGGCACGACCTCTAGAGGTGTGATTGATCCTCGAACGGACACTCCTTCTGCAGCTTGAACGCTTGGCCAGATTAGCTAACACCTACCCTGCCCCAGGTTAAAGATTGAGGATTTTTCGTTTTCAGAAAGAAACTCCTACTACTAGGCTCAAAGGGGTTGACAAGGGATTATCTTCCTTATATCTCCGGTGTTTAGGGATTTGAAACAATGCCTGTACATCATCAGCAGGTTTTGTTTCAAAAAGCATACAATCGGAATTTGCATGTCGTTCATTTTCGTCATCCTCCCCAGATTCCTCTTAACCAGGCGCTGGACATTTGTAAAAACAATTAGTGAACACGAATGGATTTAATCAAAACATGCATATTTATTTCATTATCATCTATTGAATGAAAACAACAAGTTTTACAAACAAGATCGCAATCTAAACAGGAAAGAAACTACAAGTGTAAAGAAATGACAAGATAAAACACAAAAAATGTCAGCTTCCTAGGGTCGGGCTTTCACATCTGTCCTGCTGCTGAACCAGCCATCTTCACAATCAGTTATTAGAGGCAATTCGATATTGTCCTGATCTGCTTTCAACGACCCAACCAAATTATAGAGCCCCTTCTCCTCATTCAGATGATTTTGGGCCCTTCCTGCCCGAAGTTGATTGCTGCACTGTCAAGTAGGTCCTGTACTTTATGCTTGAAGGCCAGACAATCTTCAATGTTGTGCCCCTGCGCTCCTGAATGGAAATCACAGCGCTCCTTGATATCATAACCTGCTGGAGGTGTACCTGTCAGCGGGGATAACTTCCTCTTCTCAACCAACTGCAATCGTAGCAACACCTGAAGAAATTCGGCATACGGCATCGGAGGCACCTTAAACACCCTCAACGGCCTCTGATTTTGAGCTCCTCGCTGATTAGGACGTTGCTGACTCTGCCACTGTTGAGATCGTTGCTGTTGTCGCTGGTATCGGGTTGACTGCTGAACAACCTTCGTAGCCAATACAACATCAGTTTCTTGACTTTCACCGCACTGATTAAGGCACTCCTTATGCTTAGCCATTTTCTTTCTCAGATCTGCCCCAGGAATAGGCAGCAGTTGTGGGCATGGAGCTTCTGACATCATGGAGTCCAGGATACGTTTCTGACCTACTGCAGCTTTAGAAACATCCATCATCTTAGCATCAACTGGGATAGGAGCCATACGTACAGCTACACCGCTTGGTGAGAATTCAATATCTTTTGAGTCAATCAGGTCTTGAACATTATGCTTAAAAGCATGACAACTCTCGATGTCGTGGCCGAGTGCCCCAGAATGAAACTCACATTGCTTACTGGCATCGTACCCATAAGGAAGCGCTCCCGTGGGTGGTTCCAACGTTCTCTTTTCAACCTTCTTGAACCTCAATAAAGTCTGCAAGAGCTCAGCATACGTTGTAGGTGGCGCCTCAAATGCCCTCTCTGGCTTCCCCTCCTGAATCCTCTGTTGAGCCGGGTGCATCTTTTGTTGCTGCTCAGGTTCCACAGGCACGGGTGGCACGAGCTCCTTCACTGCGGCTTCAAATAGCTGATCATCCTCTTTCCTAAGCACATTCTTGACTACTTCCATGATCAAGCTCATTTGGGTCTTCAGCTGACTGTTTTCCTCCTTGAGGATCTTCTGATCCAGACGCATCTCTTGCATGTCTCTCATCATCTTCCCCAGCTGGCTTCGGACTTCACTCAATTCAACCTGATTCTGTTCCATATCCCTGAAGGAATTCCTGCAACAAACTGGACGATGAGGAAATAAGACCCACGGTTCTGATGTACCTGTTGAATGATAATGCAAAGCAGAAAGCGAACACATATTCAAGACAAGGCAAAGAGAAACTCAAGCTATAAGCACCCAGACAAACATCTCCCACACATGTACAACCAACAAAAGCAGCACGTAAGCACAAACGAGTACGAATATAATGACCCCAACCAACAATCCTGGTGGTGGTCAGCAACAATAACGCACAAAAGCTAAACGGATTAAGCAGAGAAAACAAATGTGACCCCCGGCACAGAATCCTCTAGCAACTTCTCCCATACTCAACTGAGCTCTCCGTTTGACATTCTTCTGAACACACACTTCTCGTGGAGTCTTCCATGACATTAACTGATGAACCCACACAACTGGATGACGGAGAATCGTTGATCTGAACAAAACCCTGAGGCGCGATGAAAATCCGGCTAGAGTCTAACAGATCCTGAACCTGACTTCTAAGCACCTTACAATCATTCGTTGAATGCCCCTGTGCCCCAACATGGTACTCACAGCGGGCGCTGGCATCAAAACCTGGAGGATATGGTGGAATTACTAGATTAGTCTCTTTCGGCACTATCAATCCACTTCTGACCAGATCTGGCAACAACTGACTGTATGACACTGGTAGCTGAGTAAACTGCCTTTCAGGTTTCCTTGGTCTCCATGGGGCGTGCTGACGCGATCGACGGTAGGATGACCGTTGACTAGAAGTGTCTGAAAATCGATCCTGAGATGCTAGAGATTCTGATACGATGTCATTTCCTTCCCACTCTTCTTGAGAACTGACAACTGATTCAGTCTTATCAACTGGGATATAAGGAGCGTCTCGAAGCTTTCCACTCTTGAGTCCTCTCTCAACAAGCTCTCCCATTCTCATCAGGCTCACAAAGCTTGTACAACCGAACAACTTGTCATAATAATGGCCTTTCAGAGTACCCAAGAAGATGTCAACCATTTCTCTTTCCTGCAGTGGTGGTTGAACACTAGCAGCCGATTCTTTCCATCTTTGCACATACCCTCTGAATGATTCATTCTCCGCCCAAGATAATTCTTGCAGATGTACGAGACTGGGAGCCATATCCAGGTTGTAATCGTACTGCTTCATGAAAGCTCTAGCTAAATCCACCCATGATCGAATCTGATTACTCTCTAACTGCACATACCACCTCAAAGATGCCCCAGTCAGACTATACTGAAAGCAATGGATCATCAATTGGTCATTTCGCACAAATGAAGTCATTCTTCGACAGAACATCCTCAAATGCAGCTTCAGACAGCTATCTCCCGTGTACTTTTCAAAGGACGGCACTTTGAACTTATAAGGCAACACCAGGTCAGGGACCAAACACATGTCTGCAGCATTCAGGTTAACAGCGTCTTTGACCTCCAAAGCTTTAACTCTTTCTTCCAATGCTCGGAACCTTCTATCACTTTCAAGAGCTCTTGAGTTTACAGTCCTGGCTACCGGGATATCTCTGCGTGGATTCCCCTCAAGGAAAACAGCACCTTGATTGTTAACAAGAGGAGGACGTTCATTTCGGGCAACGAACTGCTCATGTCGATCTCGGTTCTCAACAGTAGGCTGTACAACTTGGTCTGCGGTAAGGTTGTTTGCTTGCGGGAAGTCTTCCATGGAATCGTACCGAGGGTTGGACGCCATAGTAAACCATGTCAAAGCGTTAGGAGACTGGAAATTGCCTTCAGACATAGCTATCAATTACCTTGAACTGACTACACTGCTTGATTATGCTCAGATCTGCTTCAACCCCTTGGTCGTCCTCTGACAATCAACAGCTGCTCAATCCAAACTCTGGGTACTCACTGTCGCTACGCGAAAAATGACACAGAGTCGCCACCGAATTTTATTTATCCCACGGGGGGAAAGGGAAATAGCGATAAAACCTTTGGGAAAAGAGCGTGGTCATCGCAACCAAGTCTTAGGGTTCGGGAGTCGGTTATGCGAGGGGAAGGTATTAGCACCCCCTCGCATCCATCGTACTCGATGGGAACCTCCTAGGTTATTTCGCGTGAATGGGTGTTTTATTCTAAAAGTTTGCTTGTTTAAGGAAAAGAGGGATTGGTTTATTTATTTTAATGCTCGCCAAGGATTGTGGCCCTTGTGCCTACGTATCCTCACTTAAAAGAAGTGAAGAATCAGAGCTCCGTAGTTCGGAGGCTTTATGAAATTGTTGTTTGTTGGTTGATTTTATACCTTGAAAAAGGGTTTTTTGGATTGACGCCCTAAGGCAAAAATAGTTTGATGAGTTGATGTTGTTTTTAGTTTTTTTTTTTTTTGAAGAAAATGTGTTCTTGACTAGGATTATACAAAAGACTTTGGATAGAGATGAATGTCTCGAATAACCAAGTCGAGCGCCTTGTATTCGAAACATTCGGAATGAGTGTAGGAGGGTTCCATTCTCATTCCTTCTCCACCACTTTAAAGTTCATGGTGCATAATTCCAATCATATATTTTATTGTGTTTTTTTTTGTATTTTTATGCGAAAAGAGAAACACTTGACGTTGGATCAAGATTTATTGCTTGTAAAGATATTTGAAGTGATGCGATTTAGGTCGATGGCGGTGCACAAGGCATCCGACTTACATGGTCAAAAATGGCTTGATAAAATCGAGAGTTTACTTTTAAAAATAGTTTTTGGAAACAAAGGTCAACAAGGGCCATAACAATATTCACATACAAACATCATGCAAACATAAGCCACACGGCTCAAAAAAATCGAGACACACAAAAAAAACGGCACGAAGTTGAAAAAAAAAACCAATCCCTCTTTGAAATATATGGAGGAAACAGTGGCGTGACACGGGTGAAAAAAGTTGAAACAGTGATGCAACACGGCCGGCCGTGTTGTGTGATACGGCCCGTGTTGCAAGGCCTGGGGAAAAAACTTCATACAGTAGCGTGACATGGCCGGCCGTGTCGTGTGACACGGCCCGTGTTGCTGGTCCAGGTCGAAATCTCACATTTTTTTATGTTTTCGTTTCATTTTTGTGGTTCCTTGAGGATGGTTTCTTAGTCCCTTAGAGGATCTTACATGATATACAGTTCAACAGCACATAAAAGAGTGAATGAAATGAATATAAAAGCAAAGAATAAAAGGAGAAAGATTTGAAGAAATGGATACCAAGAGCTTTCTATCCTTCTTGCAAGTACTCCAATGACCTTTGTTGGATGTGCTCTCCCCTCTTCACTCTATGTTGTGAAGGTTTGGTTTCTCAATGATCCTCTTGTGTCTCTATCTCACTCTCTTTTTTCTGTTTTTTTTTAGGGTTTCTTGCTAACTATTTTTTGGTTTTCTGCTCTTACTCTTTGCTCTCTATGTGTAGTCTCTACTCTCCTTGCTTCTTGTGTTGTGTTCTGTTTTGATAGTAAGGAATACTATGTTTTCTATGCTTGCTTGCAGCCCATTTTCCACCTTTTCTGTCAACTTTTTCTGCTGTCCTAAAGCCACACACTTTGCACACCTTTTCATCACCAACTTTTCATTCTTGGCAATGCCTTTTTCTTCCTTTTGTGCAGCCCCACTTTTCCCTTCTATTTCTAGTATGACTTGCTGCATTTTTCTGCTGTAGCATACTATACTACTATCCCTCCTTTTGCCCATTAGTCTCTTGGATGGTATTGCTTCGTATCTTGCCATGTAGCCAATTGTTACCACTCTTTGACAGCATTTGCAAACTGATATTTAGCAAGTAAATATATCATTTGCATGCTATTTCCTTGACTTTGTGACATAAAAAATGATCTTGTAACATAGTACATGTTGTCCTCTTGATTTTGTGACATGTAGTAATTCTTCAACTCTTGCATGGGGCTGTTTTGCCTATGATTGAACATGCATAATCTTGGCCCATAAACATTCCAATGTTGATTTAATTCTTGCATATTTCTTGGATGTTTGTGAGCATAATGTAGCACATGAAAAAAATGGTGTAGTATGAAGAGTACCATATCATAGATTTGATTAAAGACTTGAATGAAGATTTAGAAATAGATTAATTTCTAAACATTATCTAGAGTTGGAATTTTTGTAACAAATGACATGATTGTAATGTCACAAAATTCCTCTTAGTATTATTTTTATCTCCATTCATGAATCTTGAATTTTGGATGATGGATTCCTTCATGTGCTTAAAAATGAAATCTTGAATTATGCATTGATGATCTTGATTCATGCCTTAATAATTTGCACTCCACTTATGCCATAAAAATAAACATGTATGAAGGAGCTTTGGATTTGGCCTAGCATTCATGTCTATTAATATTTATCTTGAATATCCTTGTATTTTGTCAAGTAACTTCCCCTTGCCAAAATTTTCATGAGTAGACTTTTTCCTTAGATCAAACCTTAGGTGATGAACCTTTTTTCATGTAGTTCGAAAATAGACAAGTTACAACCAAACGGCCTAGTTCGTACCTTGTGAACCCGCGTGCTCGATACGCAATAGAATGATGTATGATATGCTGAATGTAGGGTATAAAAGGCTAACTGTGAAAATGAGGGTGTGACAGCTGCCCCTATTTAATCCTCTTGGACCTGAATGTCTGAAGGATAAAGGTGCTCGAGCATTCATGGTAGAAGAGAATTAAATACTAGAATACCCGGGATTTTCAACTTTGAGACGTGTGGAAAGTAGACAATTAGTGATATAATTTGAAAAAGGTAAGGTGTTTGTCAGCGCAAGAAGGTATGAGGGATATGATGCTATGTTTGAGATGCAATGCGGAATGGACATGAGTGCTTTGCCAGCCGGGAGAGGAAGCACCTCGTGATGGGGAATCATAATTGGCTAAGAGATATTCCTTCTACAAAAGATAGAGAGGACTCTAGAAATTGGATTGTGAGATATTCCTTCTACAAAAGATAGAGAGGACTCTAGAAATTGGTTTTCCCCTTGCAAAAGGCAAAGAAGACTCCAGAACAAAAGGTTTGGAGAAAATGCTTCCTTCTACGAAAGGTAGGAAGGACTCCGAAATAAAAGGTTTGAAGATAAACATAAACTCCTTCTACATCATGTAGAGGAGACTCCCTTGGGAGAATACGATCGCATTTCCTTCTGTCACGGCAGAAAGGACTCCAGAACAAAAGGTTAGGAGAAAAAATTCCTTCTACAAAAGGTAGAGAGGACTCCAGATCAAAAGGTTAGGAGAAAAATTTTCTTCTACAAAAGGTAGATAGGATATTCCCTTAGGAGAGGATGATCGTATTTTCTGGCTGCAAAAAGCAGAACAGGCCCCTGAACAAAAGGTTAGGAGAAAATATTCCTTCTACAAAAGGTAGCGAGGATACTTACGAAAGGTAAGCTGACAACAAACCGGTACAAAAGGTACGAGATATCTTACTAAAGGTAAGTTGAATCAGTTGCAAAAGGCAAGCTAGAGATACTTCGAGAAGACTTACAAAAGGTAAGTTGAGGGCAATAACCATCCTTAAAGGATCCTGCCAAGATGTTCGCAGGGAAAATCGCGTATTTTTGAGAATGATTGGCTAAGCACTCATGAAATGATGCAGCATGTTATGAAAAAATGCTAAGGAGGTAAGCATTATGTAGGTTATGGGTGATGATTTATGCCAAGTGATCGGGCTTTTGGTTTGGGGCGTCAAGTTTAGCTTCCCGACTTCTTTGTGATCATTTTCAGATGATCTCATTAGACAAGCTGTGCTGGTCAGTCAGGCTGCCCCTGACTTGGTCAAGTCCCGATGAACTTTATGATCAGATGATGTTTTGTGTACATATGCGCCTATTAGACATCGCATTTATGCTTCATACACCTTGATCGGAGAGCAACTTTATGTTTCCCTTTGTGTTTAATATCAACCCATAAATTCACAATGCAATATTTGTCAAGAATGAAAATTCCACTTTTTGCAAACAACAATAAAAGAAATGCAAAGCACGAATTGATGAAAGATATTTTATTGATGATAAAGGGACCCGTAAATGGGTAATCTTACATAAGGACACAATTCCTAAAAGAGGTAATTGCAAAAATAAACAATGACAAAAGTACAATGGCAATGAGAAAAACGGATTTCCATTGAGTTTCAACTCTGCTATGATCCTTATGAACTTGATGCTCCTCGTATATTGCCTCTAAGGAATGAGATTGGATTAATCCTTCCCGTGTGTAGCTCCACTTGTTCTGATGATGAACTCACAGATTTTTCATAGACCGCAGTCTTTTCTTTTAAGTTCCCTAACTTTTGCCTAGACCGCCCTTTCGGGTTTTCAGTCTACCGGGATACCTTTTTTGCCTAAGTTGCCCCTAAGGGTTTTCAACTTATCGGGTATTATTTTTATTTTAAACCTAACTTTTTCCTGGACTTTTCTTTTTGTTGTCCACCGGGTTTGCTTTTAAGCATAGTATTTTTTGACTGCGTCTGCGTTTACGGGGGATGATAGATCTTCACCGTCCATGTTGAATAATATCAAGGATCCTCCAGAGAAAACATTCTTCACAACATATGGGCCCTCGTAGTTAGGTGTACATTTGCCCCTTGGGTCTGTGTGGATTGGCAGAATCTTCCTCAATACCAAGTCTCCTACTTCAAAAACTCGAGGGCGAACCTTCTTATCAAACGCCCGTTTCAACCGCTTTTGGTAAAGCTGGCCATGACAGATGGCTGTCATGCGCTTTTCATCGATGAGATTAAGTTGATCAAATCTCGCCTGTATCCATTCTGCTTCATCAAGCTTAACATCAGTCAGAATTCTCAGAGATGGAATTTCGACCTCAACAGGTAGTACTGCATCCATGTCGTATACAAGAGAAAAAGGAGTTGCCCCAGTAGAAGTGCGTACTGAAGTGCGGTAGCCATGCAAAGCAAATGGTAGCATTTCGTGCCAGTCTTTGTATGTTTTCACCATTTTCTGGACGATCTTCTTGACATTTTTGTTCGCTGCCTCAACAGCACCATTCATCTTTGGGCGATATGGTGATGAGTTATGATGCTCGATCTTGAAACTCTCACATAATTCCTTCATCATCTTGTTATTGAGGTTTGAACCATTATCAGTAATGATTTTATTTGGGACCCCATAACGACAAATGATTTCTTTCTTGATAAAGCGAGTGACCACTTGTTTGGTGACATTGGCATAAGACGCGGCTTCCACCCATTTAGTGAAGTAATCAATGGCCACTAAGATGAAACGATGACCGTTTGAAGCAGTTGGCTCGATGCGTCCGATCATATCTATGCCCCACATGGCGAAGGGCCAAGGCGATGTCAAGACATTTAAAGGAACTGGCGGCACATGAATCCTATCTGCATAGATCTGACATTTATGGCATGTTTGCCCGTGACGGTAGCAATCGGTCTCCATTGTTAACCAATAATAACCAGCCCTCAAAATCTTCTTAACCATCGTGTGTCCACTGGCATGCGTACCAAAAGAGCCTTCATGGATTTCATTTATGATTCGGTCAGCTTCGTGTCTATCCACGCATCTGAGCAGGACCGAGTCATAGTTCCGCTTGTAAAGCACATCTCCGCTTAAGAAGAATTTGGAGGAAAGCCTCCTTAAATACTTCTTGTCTGTGATGGAAACATTTTCTGGATATTCTTGTTTTTCTAGATACCTTTTGATATCATAGAACCAAGGTTGATCGTCGATTATTAGCTCTGCTTCCAGACAGTGGGCAGGCTCGTCAAGATATTCAATGCGGATAGAGAGTGCCTCGTTTTTCCATTTAACTTTTAACATGGATGATAATGTGGCAAGAGCGTCTGCCAATTGATTACTTTCCCTAGGGATGTGGTTGAAATTAATCTCGTCAAAGTATGGGATTAACTTCAAGACGTGATCCCGATATGGAATCAGTTTGCTATCACGTGCTTCCCAATCACCTTTGACTTGACTGATCACTAATGCGGAGTCCCCATACACTTCCAAAATCTTGATTCCATGATCAATAGCGGCTTCAATTCCGAAGATACAGGCCTCATATTCTGCCATATTGTTGGTACACTCGAAACATAACCTTGCGGTGAATGGAATATGGAAACCAGTAGGAGATGTGATGATTGCCCCTATTCCATTGCCTTGAGCATTTGCGGCGCCATCGAACACGAGCGTCCATCGCGATCCTGGTTCGGGTCCGTCATTTGGTCCTAATGTTGCATAGTCTCTGACAAACATGATGTCTTCATCAGGGAATTCAAAACGCATGGGCTGGTAATCTTCCATAGGTTGGTGAGCAAGATAGTCAGATAGCACACTCCCTTTGACATCTTTTTGTGAGACGTACTGGATGTCATATTCAGTTAGTACCATTTGCCAACAAGCCACTCGTCCGGTGAGAGCAGGCTTTTCAAAAATGTACTTGACCGGATCCATCTTTGATATCAACAATGTGGTATGGGTCAACATATATTGCCTTAGGCGTTTGGCAGCCCATGCAAGTGCGCAACATGTCTTTTCCAACATTGAGTATCTCGTTTCGTAGTCGGTGAACTTCTTGCTTAGGTAGTAGATAGCGTGCTCCTTTCTACCTGTTTCGTCATGCTGCCCCAACACACATCCCATGGATTCTTCCAGAACAGTTAAGTACATGATGAGAGGTCTTCCTGGCATGGGAGGCATCAAGATCGGTGGCTCTTGCAGATATTCTTTAATTCTCTCAAATGCTTTCTGGCAGTTGCCATTCCACACGATTGCTTGATCCTTGCGAAGCAACTTGAATATTGGCTCACATGTGGCTGTTAGGTGAGATATGAATCTAGCGATGTAGTTTAATCTCCCTAAGAAACCACGAACCTCCTTCTCAGTCCTTGGAGCTGGCATATCTTGGATAGCTTTTACTTTGTCAGGATCGACTTCAATTCCTTTTTGGCTCACGATAAAACCTAGCAATTTACCAGATCTTACCCCAAAAGTGCATTTATTCAGGTTGAGCCTTAGCCTGAACTTTCTTAGTCTTGTAAACAGCTTTTCCAAATGGATGAGATGTTCCTCTTCAGTTTGGGATTTTGCAATCATATCATCGACGTACACTTCGATCTCTTTATGAATCATATCATGAAAGAGAGTTACCATCGCTCGTTGATATGTTGCGCCAGCGTTCTTTAGACCAAATGGCATAACCTTATAGCAGAAGGTTCCCCAAGGGGTGATGAAGGTAGTCTTCTCCATATCTTCCGGAGCCATTTTGATTTGGTTGTATCCGGAGAAACCATCCATGAAAGAGAATACAGAGAATTGGGCCTTATTATCCACTAACACATCAATATGTGGCAGCGGAAAGTCATCTTTTGGGCTGGCTCTATTCAAGTCTCGGTAGTCGACACACATTCGCACCTTACCATCTTTTTTAGGAACAGGTACAATGTTGGTGACCCATCGAGGATATTTTGATACGGCCAAGAATCCGGCATCAAGCTGCTTTTGCACTTCCTCCTTAATCTTAAGGGCCATGTCAGGTCGAGTTCGTCTCATCTTTTGTTTTATAGGCGGGCAATCCTCCTTGAGTGGCAGTTTATGCATCACAATGTCAGAATCCAATCCAGGCATGTCTTGGTATGACCAAGCGAACACATCTGCATATGTGCGTAGGAGCTCGATCAGTCGTCTCTTCACACTCTCTTCTAGAGCAGCGCCTACCTTGATCTCTTTCTTATCTTCCTCAGTTCCGAGATTGACAACTTCTACTGATTCCTGATGCGGTTGAATGACCTTGGATTCTTGCTTTAATAATCTGGCCAACTCTTCGGGGAGCTCACAATCTTCTTCACCATCCTCATCGGCGTGGTAGATTGGGTTGTCAAAGTCATATGGAACCGTAGCAGTATCATTATCAATGGAATCCAGGGTTGATCTGCATGATTGGTGATTTTATGCTTTTATTTTTTTTTGTTGAGAAAAATGAAAAGAATGAAAAATGCACGAAAACATTGCCATTTATTTATGCAAAAATAAAATAAAAGAAAGACAGGGAACACAATTGAATGCAAAAGTTTACTTCATTCATGATAAAACATTGATTGAAAACATGGGGGCCCTACAAAATAATCCTTATGCCTTGGGCAGAGCATAGGATTTGAAAGGAAAACAAAGAAAATTACTCCTCAATCAAAGTGACCTCCGGTATCTCCACAACAGTCCAATTGTTGATTTGTTGATTTGGTGCCTTGGGGTACACCATGCAGACCTCCTTTAACGCATCGTCTTCAGCCTCCACGACAGCTACATGATCATCCACCATATGTCCACCGCTTACAAAGGAAAGCGGAGGGATGAGACCTTTGTCTTTGTCCATGATTGTCTTCTGCTGCACTGTATGATTGCCAGAATAACCCAAACCAGTTCTGTTTTTGTTGACGGGAAGTTCCAATATTCTACCCCAACCTTCAGGGTGACCAGCCTCGATTACAGTCTTCGCATCTTTCCATGTGACCATAGGGGATCCGAACCTTTCTGATTTCTTTTCCTCTTTCTTAGCAGGAATCATCTCCACGCTTATCACATCAAACGCTTGGAATGGGGTCTCGTGAACCTCCCCTCCTATCTCAATATAGCGGAAAGAAGCAAGATGGCTTATAAGAACATCGGATTCTCCCTCAATGACGACCATCTGATTGTTAATCATGAATTTAATCCTTTGATGCAGGGTTGAAGTTACAGCGCCTGCTGAATGAATCCACGGACGGCCAAGAAGGCAGCTATAAGCGGGGTAGATATCCATTACATAAAATGTAATGATAAAGGTATGAGGTCCAATCTTGATTGCGAGATCAACCTCACCTATCGCAGTTCTTGTAGCTCCATCAAAAGCTTTTACAATGGTTTGACTTGGCTTCATCACAAGTCCTTCAATTGATAGCTTGTTCAACGAGCTCTTTGGTAACACGTTCAATGACGATCCAGTATCGACAAGTACCCTAGAGAATACAACATCTACACATTCAATGGTAATGTGTAAGGCCTTGTTATGGTTCTTACCTTCGGGAGGTAGTTCACTATCATTAAAGCTCAAGATATGGGCCGATGCTATATTCCCCACCACTTCTTCAAACTGCACCACTGATATCTCTTTTGGCACATGAGCAGTCTTCAAGAACTTTAACAGTGCTTCTTGATGGGCTTTTGAACACATTAACAATGATAACATGGATATCTTTGAGGGAGTCTGATTGAGCTGATCAATCACTTTATAATCACTTTTCTGAATGATTCTTAAAAATTCCTCTGTTTCATTGGTGCTTGGTTCAACAATATTTTTCCTTGTATTATCACCGCTATTGACAGGTGGTGGAGCAAATATTCGACCACTTCTAGTGATACCGCCGGTTCCCACAATGTTTTCTATGGAGCTTCCAGCTTTCACAACATCTTCATCCACTTTCTCACCCTTAATGTAAACAGTCGGCTCATATTTCCAAGGGACAGCCTTGGTGCTCTCAAAAGGAAAAGGAGCAGGTGTTGATATCACTAACGGAGCAAGTGAAGGAGGAGACAACGGAATTTCTACTTGATCATACAATATCTGCAATGGTTTACGAACTTGATTGTACGGGGTTTGAACAGAATGCCAGTCATAATCACAAGGGATTTCTAACAGCGCATGCGGCTGATCACACGGAATTTCATACGGAATTTGCATCGGAATTTGGGTAAAATACCAATCTTCATCACAATGAATTGTTAGAGGGACACGTGTTTGTTCATACGGAATGTTCAACAGCTCTTCGTCATAAGAGAACTCCATCGGATCATAGGGAATATCAAGCGTTGCTACTTCTTCAGCCTTAGATATTTGTTCCACTAACAGGACACCTTGATCTATCAAGCTTTGAATGCCCATCTTCAATTCGAGACAGCTTTGGGGATCTTTCAAACAGTGTCGACAATCCTTGGTACATCTTAGGATAATGTTCCTCGACAACAACTGCTCTTTCACGACTGCTAATGGGGTTTTCAGCTCATCAACATTTGATACCAGCTTCTTCCCTTTTGATTCTTCGACCATGTTAGTAGCATGGTGAGGCATTGGATTATGAGTCACGTTGGGAGTATTTTTGGTAAAGTTGATGGCCCTTGAGTCGATGAGATCCTGCACCACATATTTCAAGGCTTTACAATTTTCAATGTTATGCCCGGGAGCGCCAGAATGAAACTCGCACCGGGCGTTCGCGTCATATCCGGGGGGTAGGATAGCAGGGGGAGCCTTCATCTCCCTCAATTGCACCAATGAACCCTTTAGTAAGAGTGGAAGCAACCGAGCGTATGTTGTTGGAATGGGATCAAATCTTTTTTCGGGTCTCCTCTGTCTTGGGGGACCTTGATAATAACCTTGTCGCTGTTGTTGGTAGGGGACTTGAACAGTTGGTTGACTTGCGGATATAGCAAGAGGTTGACTCGGAGTAACAGCAACCACATGATGATAAGGGCCTTGGTATGCTTTGGCCTTCCCCTTATCCATCAAGGCAGCACTCGTCTCGCCTTCTCTCTTTCTTGCAAAACCTTGGTATGGCTTTTTCGATCCGCCAGAAACTCCATCAGAAATTTGAATCTTTCCGATCTTTATCATATTTTCGATCCTCTCACCGGCCATCACTAAATCTGAAAACACAGAAGATGTGCATCCAGCCAATCGCTCTAGGAATGGTACTTGAAGAGTCCCCATGAACATATCGGTCAACTCTCTCTCGAGAAGAGGAGGCTGGACTCTAGCAGCTAAGTCCCTCCACCTTTGCGCGTAATCCTTGAATGCTTCGCCAGATTTTTGGGTCAACCCTTGGAGCTGTGTTCGGTTAGGTGCCATATCAGAGTTGTACTGATAATGTTTTAGAAACGCCTCAGCCAACTCCTTCCAAATCTTGATGTACGTGCCCTCCAATTGCATATACCATTCAAGAGATGCCCCACTGAGGCTATCTTGAAAGAAATGCATCAGCAATTTTTCATTGTCAGAGTAGGCAGCCATTTTCCTACAATAAGATCTGATGTGAGTCCGGGGACAGCTGGTCCCTTTGTACTTTTCAAAGTCGGGGACTTTGAATTTGAGAGGAACCTTCACACCGGGTACCAAACACATATCTGCAGCATCTAGCCCAAAAGTGCTTGGGCCTTGTAATCCTTTGACCGTCTCTTGCAAAGCAAGTACTTTCTTTTCCAGATCGCTAGTTGGTGCTCCAGAAGTATCTATATCCAAGAATTCAGGAGGGTTGTAGAAACCTTCGTGGCCATCCACGTGGATTGGGGTAGTAGCCGTTCCACTACCAGGAGTGTGGACCGCGCCTGTGCCAACAGGAATAGGGATTGTTCCACCAAGAACGGGAATTGCAACCACAGGGGTCGGAATGGCTCCATCAGGAGTGGGGATTAAGCCAGCAGTAGTAGGAGTAGGAGTATTGGTAGCATTTTTATCCATAGCTTGCTTCATCTCTTCTTGACCTTTAGCCATGGCTTGAATGACTTCCATCAGCTGGCCCATCTGAGCCTTCATGTGGACCATCTCTTCCTTGAAAGCGGCTTGATCCTGCTCGATTCGATCCATTAGTAATCTTTGTTTTCCGCGAGTGTAGTAAGGATGCCGGGAAGTCAGCTTGTTTACTGCGAATGGAGGTCAAGTCTTTTTGTAAGTTTTGGGTTTTTTATGAGATGCAGAATGATGCATATGAAACAAAAAACCATTTTTCATGTGCTTAGGGCGTCAATCCATAAACAAAAAACCCTTGTGTCGCTACTGCGAAAATCGGCGCCGGCTGACAGAAGAGTCGCCACCGTGCGTTATTTATCCCAACGGAGGGAAAGGAAACGCTCGAAGTAAACCTCGCAAAAAACGGGAAAGGGTATGGTCATCGCAACCAAAACCTGGGTTCGGGAGTCGGTTACGCAAGGGGAAGGTATTAGCACCCCTCACGTCCGTCGTACTCGACGGGATCCACGCTTGCTGGGGTTGTCTAAAGGATGCAAAAACAATCTATCTACGGCTGCTAAATCTAAACAGAAGGGAATTGACTCGATAGAGCGTCGCACTCTATGCCTACGTATTCTCAAGAGAGAAAGTCAGAGTCAACGTAGTTCGGGACTACAGGGAAATTGGCTCGCCAAGACCTCGCGTCTTGTGCCTACGTACTTCCATACTGCATGGAAGATCAGAGCTTACGTAGTTCAGGCTAACTACGGCTAAACAGGGGTTCTCACACAGCAGTGAGAAATTCAACTGGTTTTACAGGTACGGGACCCTATGGAAAAAAACAACGGTCTGGTCTCAAATGCACTCGGTCAAGAGAAAAAGGTAACATCAGTCGTCAGCGGGAAAGTCTCGATCGCACAGCAGCGAGAGAACAAAAGGTTAATTGTTAGTATGCTCGCTAGGATATCGCATCCTATGCCTACATATCCTCGTCTGGTACGAGGAATCAGAGCAGCTGTAGTTCGGCTACTTTCGGGACCACAGCTCAAATCTCGTTTTATTAACATTCTGAAAAATGGTTACAATGATTGAATGCTGAAAATAAACTCCTAGAAACTATCCTATCCATCTGCCATGGAAAATCAAACTGGAAAATAGTCCATATCCTAGAAACTCCTAGTAGCGACAGCTGGCGACTCTGCTGGGGATACTGCGATAGTTCCCTATATGAGTCTGCTGGGACCCAACGTCCCCTGGCTGCTAAGGACTGCGATAGTCCTTATGCATGTGGGATCCAACGTCCCCTAAGGAGAGTCAATCCTAGCGCTTGTTTGCTTGTCTATTGGTGTTTATTTATTGATATTATCTGTTGCTGTTAGGGTGTGACGGGTGTTCTATGATTGAGAGATAAGCCAGACCTGGGCTTGACTGCACCTTAGACTTAGAGTAGAAATTAGTGGGCGCGCACATGCTTTGCATGTCCTAGTTTCCCGCGAAATCTACACTCAGACGAGGTTCTTCTGGTTGGCCTCTTGTCCCACCCTTTGGGTGGCTCGGGTTGCTGGTTAGTTGGATTGTCGACTCTGGGAACCGATCATTTGGAAGTTAGCTAAGTGAGGCCTCTTCAAGACTTGATGATGCCACTCCTTCTGGGAATCGTATCGTCAGTTTTGAAAGTCTGTGACGCTGACGACCGCATAGGATGCCGTACCTTGTCAGATATAGGTCCATACCTGTGAGTGGGGGGATTTTTTTTTGCAGGAAACTTGACTTCTAACCTACCCGTTATTTTGGTCTTCTCTTCAGAGCAAACGTACTCCGTCAGCAGTGCAGCAGTATTCAGATTGTGTGGGGGGCTGTGATCCCGTGTTTGTTGCATTGCATTGCATTTGCATAGGCATCTTCGCATCATATTGCACAACATTTCTCCAGCTAGCCAGAGTTCTGATCCAGCCTTTGTTTCCTGAAGGTGAGTGTCACACCCTCATTTTCACCGTTAGCCTTTTATACCCTACATTCAGCATATCATACATCATTCTATTGCGTATCGAGCACGCGGGTTCACAAGGTACGAACTAGGCCGTTTGGTTGTAACTTGTCTATTTTCGGACTACATGAAAAAAGGTTCATCACCTAAGGTTTGATCTAAGGAAAAAGTCTACTCATGAAAATTTTGGCAAGGGGAAGTTACTTGACAAAATACAAGGATATTCAAGATAAATATTAATAGACATGAATGCTAGGCCAAATCCAAAGCTCCTTCATACATGTTTATTTTTATGGCATAAGTGGAGTGCAAATTATTAAGGCATGAATCAAGATCATCAATGCATAATTCAAGATTTCATTTTTAAGCACATGAAGACCCTTTTTTGTTTCATATGCATAATTCTGCATCTCATAAACAAAAAACCCTTGTGTCGCTACTGCGAAAATCGGCGCCGGCTGACAGAAGAGTCGCCACCGTGCGTTATTTATCCCAACGGAGGGAAAGGAAACGCTCGAAGTAAACCTCGCAAAAAACGGGAAAGGGTATGGTCATCGCAACCAAAACTTGGGTTCGTGAGTCGGTTACGCAAGGGGAAGGTATTAGCACCCCTCACGTCCGTCGTACTCGACGGGATCCACGCTTGCTGGGGTTGTCTAAAGGATGCAAAAACAATCTATCTACGGCTGCTAAATCTAAACAGAAGGGAATTGACTCGATAGAGCGTCGCACTCTATGCCTACGTATTCTCAAGAGAGAAAGTCAGAGTCAACGTAGTTCGGGACTACAGGGAAATTGGCTCGCCAAGACCTCGCGTCTTGTGCCTACGTACTTCCATACTGCATGGAAGATCAGAGCTTACGTAGTTCAGGATAACTACGGCTAAACAGGGGTTCTCACACAGCAGTGAGAAATTCAACTGGTTTTACAGGTATGGGACCCTATGGAAAAAAACAACGGTCTGGTCTCAAATGCACTCGGTCAAGAGAAAAAGGTAACATCAGTCATCAGCGGGAAAGTCTCGATCGCACAGCAGCGAGAGAACAAAAGGTTAATTGTTAGTGTGCTCGCTAGGATATCGCATCCTATGCCTACATATCCTCGTCTGGTACGAGGAATCAGAGCAGCTGTAGTTCGGCTACTTTCGGGACCACAACTCAAATCTCGTTTTATTAACATTCTGAAAAATGGTTACAATGATTGAATGCTGAAAATAAACTCCTAGAAACTATCCTATCCATCTGCCATGGAAAATCAAACTGGAAAATAGTCCCCTAACAAGTGGACTTCAAGAAAACTACCCCTAAAAGTGTAAAAAAGTCCCCTAACAAATGGACTTCTAAAAATACCTCTAAAAGGTAAATAAACTCTATGAAAAAATGTCCTCTAAAAAATATTTAAACCTACAAACTAATATTTTTTACTATTTTTTCTCTATTCTTTTTCAACTATTTTCTTCCTTTTTCATTTCTTTCTTTTTCTATTTTTCATATATTTTTTCATATTTTTTTCTATATATTTTTCTCCATATTTTCCAATATTCTTTCTCATTTTCTTTTTTTCAAAATATTTTTCATATTTTTTTCTATATACTTTTTCCACTATTTTTTCATGTTCTTTCACATTTTTTCCTCTTCTTCCTTTTTTAATATTTATTTTTCTCAAATATTTTCTTTTTCTTTTATTATTTTTTATTTCTAAACAAAATAGAATAAAGAAAAGAAACAAAAAGGGGGGGGGGGGGGGGTACACTGCAGTTACAAGGGTGCTAATAACCTGCAGAAAAACACATTGGGCCCAGCCCAGAAAAACTAACAAACAGAAACAAAAAAACTGGGGAGGGGGTTGGAAAGTAAAAACGGAGGGTGTATGAGCCAGGCAGATCCGCATTGGACTCAGGCCCAAGATCTTTCAAAGAAAAAAAAACGGAGGGGGGTGTGGCTCCAAAAAAACGCAGTTGGGCCCCAAGGCCCACGACCTCCCCAGCCTACCTCCCTCCTCACTCTTTCAATTTCCTCTCTGAAAACCCTAGAGGATCTCTTCCTCCCTCTCTCACGGCGCCGTCACCTACCTTCCTCCCCTACGATTCACCTCTTCTTCTTCTCAAACTCTACACAAAGACTTTCATCCCTCTCTGTTCAATCTCGCTCCCCTAACTTCTCGTTCAGATGACTCCATTAGAGGTTGAAGATCTTGACTGAAGAATCTTGCTCGTTGAAGAAAAATAAAGAAGACTCGTGTGACGTTGATACGAGGACGATTGACTCCTGGATCCAGCTTCGGTGACGAAGAAGTTGAATGTTGATGAATGCAACTCCAGACGACGATGACCGTTCGCGATGAATCCAGATGGTGAATGATGAAGATCGACCGTGAATGAAACTCTTGCAGTGGTTCTTGATCTGGAGATCTATTCTTGAGGATGAACAAAGTTGCAGTCTGTTGAAGCTTCTGGATGTTCCTGGGAATCGTTGATGCAGGTCTTGGCGATGATGAACGTTACCTGAATATTCTGGGAAGATACTGATGAACGTGTGAAGGTTCTAACGAACACGATGAACATGGCGTCATCTCGAACGCGATAAATCTCCTTGGAATCTGGTAATCTGAGGAATTTTGAGGAGATGATGGAGATTGACGGAGATGCTTGAAGGAATTTCTGGAAGCACTGACAATCACTAAGATGATGAAGATCGGAGAATGAAGATGAATATTCTTGGAGTCTGATGAACGAGTCAGTTGACAATCGTGGATGAATCTTTCTGGGGGTTGATGTTCTTGCGTGAAGATCTGGGAGTTTTCTGGAAAATGTTTTGATGATCGTTGCTAATTGGAGGGATTGAGAGTTGATGATGATCGGAGACGATGAAGATCCAAGATGGAGGATTCTGGAAATTTCAGTTGGTTATGGATGATGAAGGTTGATCGGAGAAAGATGAAGTTCTGGCGTTTTTTGGGTTTCCGGTGACGGGTATGGCGGCCGGAAGAAGTTAGGGCGGTGGTTGCATGGCCGCCGGCCATGCAACCGGTGGAGCTCCGGTGAGGATCTGTGGCAGCCAAGTGGCAATGGTAGTGGAGTGAGGGTGGTGCATGTGTGCCACGTGGTGAGAGGCGTGGCAGAGTGTGAGAGAAAGTGGAGGACGAAGTGTCTGCGTGATGAGGAAAAACGTGGCTTCCTCCTTTGGGCAAAACGTGGACGCTGAATATATACACATGCAATTGATTCTTGGACTCTGAAAAATGGACCAAAAAAATGGCCACAAACTGGGCCTCCGCCCCACTCTGGGCCCAATACGAATATGATGAAAAAAAACTCAAAAATCTGAATTGAAATGAAAAAAAGATTAAAACTAACTAATTAAAACTAAAAAGATTAACCCTAATTAACTAAGACCCAATTAATCTAATTAAATCTGAAAACTATATCTAACTAATTAAATCTACCAATTAATATTCAGAAGAAACTATTGATATCTAACTATATTCTAACACTTATTAAAAGCCATCTATAAAAAAACCATATTAAAAATAAGATCTATATAAAATCTCTATCTTAAACCTATATTAATTCTCATTTAAAATCTAAAATAACTATATTAAGAATCCATAAAAGCAAAACCTAGTTAAAATCTATTTAACTATTTAATATTTATATAAAAATCTATTAATATTTTATACTATCTATTAAAACTATTAAAAGAAAAATCTATTACCTAAAAACTATATTATAAAGGAAAATATTTTTTCTATTAAAACCCTAATATTCTAAAAATGGATTAAAACTATTAAAACTATTAAAAAACTATTAACATTCTAAAAAATGATTTTAAAGCTATTAAAAACATTATTAATATTCTAAAATGATAAAAAAAAAACTAATAAAACCCTAATAATGCCTAATAAAACCCAGAAAAATCACAATAATTCTCGAAGGAACAAAAATAGCACCGAACGACAAAAAAACACCGCGAGAGCGCAACAAAATAGCCGGTAAAAATAAACGGACCCCGAAATATCCCTAAAAACAACAGCGCGAGCTGAAAACACCGGGAAGAGCACGACTTCCCAAAAATACGATTCTACCTATCTAAACTAATTAAAAACACCTGAGACGCGAGACGAGGGTTGTGATCCCGATAAAATCAAAACAAATGAAAAATGCATTGTATGCGATATGCGGATGCGAATGCGGTCATGCGTCGAAACATAGGACCAGATACGAAACCCGGTTGGTCAAATTTTAGGGTGTAACACCTTGATAGGTAGATAGATAAACCAACTCGTCCAGTAAGCACAACAAGCGTGGATCCCATCGAGTACGATGGACGTGAGGGGTGCTAATACCTTCCCCTTGCGTAACCGACTCCCGAACCCATACAACGGTTGCGACGACCTTGTCTTATTCCTTTTCGTCAGGTTTTTCCGATCGTTTCCTTTCCCATTCTGAGGGATAAATAACGAAAGGTGGCGACTCTTCTGTTTTGCCGGCACCATATTTTCGCGGAAGCGACAACTGGCGACTCTGCTGGGGATCGAACCCAGAATCTCTGGTTCTCCGGTTCCCTATGCGAGTCAATCCTAGCGCTTGTATGATTACTTGTTGGGTTGTGTTTATTTGTCGCATTTTATTTCCCGCACTTTATTTTCAGTATGATATGATTATCTATGCTGTTGTGGGAGGGGCATTCTGATGAGTGAGAAGCCAGACCTAGGCTTGAGTGAACATAGCATTAGTTGTGGAAATTAGTGGGCGCGTGCTTGCTTGGCAGGCACTAGTGTCTCATGAAATCCACGCTCAGACGAGGTTCTCCCGGTTGAATTCTTTTTCAACCCTTTGGGTTGACAGGGTTGTTGGTTTGGAGGATTGTCGACTCTGGGGACCGATCATTTGAGATTCAGCCGAGTGAGGCTGCTTCATGAGCTGGTGATGCCACACCTTCTGGGTATCGTATCACCCCTCTTGAATGTCTGTGACGCTGATGACCGTATAGGATGCCGAACTTGAGTCAGTTTAGGTCCATACCTGTGAGCAGGGGTGGGTTTGCTGCAGGAAACCATGGCTTTCAGATTACCTGGTTTTCTTGACAGTGAATCAGTTTTGGTTGGGATCAGAGGATCTCATCATCAGATGTGTATTTGTTCTTAACAGAACAGGTTTTTTGGTTGAGATCAGGGGATCTTATTAGCAGATGTGTATGTTGTTCTTGACAGAGCAGGTTTATGATTGGGATCTGAGGATCTCATCTGCAGATGCATGTTTGTTCTTGACAGAGCAGAGTTTTGGTCCTGTATCAGAGGTCCTTATTATCAGATGTTTGTTCTTGACAGAGCAGAGTTTTGGTCCTGTATCAGATGGTTGTTCTTGACAGAGCAGATTTGTGGTCCGATACCAGGGTTTTCTTCTTATCAGAGATAGTGGTTGTTCTTAACAGAGCAACATCATGGTTTTGTTGATACGGAATCTCCACAGCACAGTTGCCTTGATCTCCTGTTGCATGATTGCATTTCACATTGCTTTGCATACTCATTTGCATTTCATTAACGTGTGTCTGTGTTGCATGTACCGTTTCCCCCTGATTCAGGATTTCTTGCCTCCTGTTGTATTATTATGGGTTCTTTGAGGAAGACCGTGGCTTACAAGCTCCCTGCCCCTGATGTGGTTCAGCTGACTGGTTTGATTGCTTTGGCAGATGATTCTGTGAAAGATGAGTTCAAAAAATCTTACGGCAAATTGCTCAGTTTGGTTCGTAAACCTTATGCGTTCGAGTTGAATGGGTTGCACGCTCTGCTGCAGTTCTACGATCCTCCGTTGAGATGCTTCACTTTCCAGGATTTTGTTCTCGCACCCACATTAGAGGAATATGCTAATTTTTTAGGTGTGCCTATCAAGAGGCAGATGCCTTTTGTTCATATGGATGTTGAGCCTAATCTGGCTGGTCTAGCTCCGTCACTTCATCTGGATGCCTCCGAGTTGGTATTGTCTAGTTGGAACAAGGTTCCCGGTTTCTCCTTGCAGTTCTTAGTGGGAAAGGCTCAGCAATGCGCCAAAGACAGATGTTGGGTCGTGTTCAACGCCATTCTCGTTCTGTGCATATATGGCATCATTTTATTCCCCAATATGCCCGACTTTGTAAACTTCGACGCCTTCCGTATCTTTGCTTCAGGGAATCCAGTCCCTACCTTGATAGGAGATGTCTACCATTCCATCCACTACAAGAACGAGAACAGAAGGGGTAAGAACGTCTCATGTTGTGTACCCCTGCTTTATAAATGGCTTGATAGTCATCTACCCAAGAGGGATCCCTTTACTTCGTCTGCAGCCACAGCTGAGTGGTCCGAGCGTTTGATGGGTCTATCTGCAAAGGATATTTACTGGTTTGACAGAGATAGGTTGGGTACCGAGATTATCTTCAGCTGCAGCGGGTTTCCGAACGTGCCTTTGATAGGCAGGAAAGGCTGTATAAACTATAATCCGTCTTTGCTGGTCCGACAGTTTGCTTACGCTTTGAGAGCTCCGCCGAAGGATGAAGAGGTGCAGGAACCTCTGTACCTCACTGGTCTTCTAGAAGGGGATGTGTTATCTAAGCTGCAGCGCGCTTGGAATGGTATCAGTAAGAGGGGGAAACCATTGCTGGGGAAGAATAATAGTCAAGCCTACGCTCCATATGTGACTTGGATCAGAGCAAGAGCAGATGTTATAGGGATGCCGTTTCCTCCTGCCAAGCCAGAAAGCCCTCCAATGATTGAAGAGCCTACCACCGTGCCCATTCAGCAGCATAATCAGGTGTTAGCTGAGCGAGATGAATTGAAGAGGGCAAATGAAGAATTGGAGAAAGAATTGGTTCAACTCAGGAGCGAGAGAAACGAAGCCATTCATTCCTTCAAGAGGCAAACAGAGCTGGTGAACCAGCTGGGGACATATTTGACTAAGAAGATAGCTGAGCGCAAGCGCATGGGTTGAGACTTCAAAGCTGTCAACGATGTACTGGCCACGAAGAAGCAGCACTTGGACGAAGCGTATCAGAGGATATCCAAGTTTAACCAGCACTGGAAGGCCTCCCTAGCCAATAGGAAAGAGTGGGAGGATAAGCTGATGCAACAGATCTCCAAGCTGAAAGCCCAGGTGAAGGCTAGTGAGAAGAGGTTTGATGAAGAAACCGCTCGCAGATATGCCGTCGAAGGCCAGCTCAACAAAGCTCTCGCTAACCTGAAGGAGCGCAAACTGATGTTTGAGTTCAAGAAGCGGAAGTTAGAAGATTGTTTCGGCGAAGGAGCATGGGAAGATTCGATCAAAGGTCTTCAATACACCATTGTGTAGAGAGAGTTACTCGTCGAAGGGTTGCTCACTCGGCCTGATCATCCAGAAACGAAGGGGTTGCTAGAAGAGTTTCGCGCCCGTGGGCGTGCTTGACTATTTGTATTCCTTTTGTTTTGATTATTGTTGTATGCTGACCATCATCAGGCCTGTTGGTTGAGGTCATGTTATTGATTCTGCTTGTGCTCAGTGACGTTGTATAAAGCCTTGATGGGCTTTCTTCATATATATGAGATGTTATTTCCATGACTGGATTCGGACTCCTTATCATCGGCACCGGCACTCAGGCACTAGGATCGGGGGAAATCTCCCTAACGCACTGACACACGTTTGTATTTGCATGAAGCATTTGCATAACGAGCACTTTGTCGTTTTTTCCTAACCCTTTTGTGTTTTCAGGTTGTTTCAGGTTGTTCCAGGATTGATCAGAGACCTATCCACCGCTATCCGACCAGAGCAAATCAAACCAGAATCATGGAGCAAGTGCAAACGGATGTTCAGGAACTCCGCGAAAGAATGGATCGCTTCATGGAGCTCATGCAAGCAGTCGCCAATGGCCAGGATCAGCTCAGAACCTTGGTTCAGCCTCTGATTTCAAGGGTTGATAGCAATGGCGTACTCCATGGTGGGACCGTGCCTACTCCTCCACCAGTTGAAAATCCTCAGAATGGCGTCCCCGTGACCAGGGGGAATGGCAGTGCCAACGGCAATGTGATAGCTAACATGGGACTCAACGGTAATACGACGGGCGTCGGTAATGGGAATTTGGAAGCTAACGTCAATGTTGGGCTGGGCAACGGCAATGCAGGTGTTGGGAATCTGTTTGGGCCTCAGTCGTGGTTAGAAGACCGCCAAGACGATGTGTTCTCTCAGAGAGGCGCCGAAGGTGAGCTGACTGCTGAAGCACGTCTAAGGTTCAAGACACTCGAGGATAAGATGAGAAATATCGAGAACCAGAACACCTTGGGCGTTGATATGTCCAAGTTGGGACTGATTGCTGATTTCAAGGTGCCTCCCAAGTTCAAGGTACCTGACTTTGAAAAGTACAAGGGCACCACTTGCCCTCGCGTCCACCTGAGATCATATTACAGAAAAATGCCAGCTCATTCTGAGGATGAGAAGTTGCTGATGCACTTCTTTCAGGACAATTTGTCCGGACCCTCCCTCGAATGGTACATGAGTCTAGAACCTACCAGTGTGCGCACGTGGAAGGACCTTGCTGAAGCATTTCTGCACCACTACCAATATAACAGCAACTTGGCCCCGAACCGAGTCCAACTGCAGAATTTATCGCAAAGGAACAACGAAGGGTTCAAGGAATACGCCCAGCGGTGGCGTGAATTGGCAGCCAGGGTTCAGCCGCCGATGGTTGAACGTGAGCTTGTGCAAATGTTTGTAGCCACCCTCCCAGGGGTTTATTATGAGAAATTGGTTAGCGGTATGTCTGGAACCATCTCAGATCTCATCATCTCGGGTGAGCACATCGAAAATGGGATCAAACTGGGGAAAATTCAAGGTGATTCGTCCTCAGCTGGAGGAGGCAAGAAACCTTATGGTGGCAAAAGACGGGAAGGAGAAACGAGCGCTGTGACCAATGCTCGAAGAAAGGGTAAAGGCCCTCACCAACAGGTGCCCAGCATAACTATCCCGGCAGTTCAACAGCCACAGCCACAGCAGCAGCAGCAGCCGAATCAACAGGGGTACAAAAAGTACCAGAATCGGGCACCTCTGTCGAGCCGTCACCTCGAGATACCGCCCATGTCGTACGCGCAGCTGTTACAGACTTTGCTTCAGCTACAGTTGATCCAGAAGAGAACCCTGGCTCCCTTGACAGGGGGACCTCCGCCAGGTTATGACGCGAATGCAACTTGTGAGTTTCACTCAGGGGAACTAGGCCACACAATAGAGAATTGCAAAGCCTTTAAGCACAAGGTGCAGGACATGGTGGACGCTAAGATCATCAACTTCTCCGATAATGTGCCAAACGTCACGAAGAACCCTATGTCGAATCATAGGGGAGGTGGAGTAAACGCCATTATTAAGGACGAGAGCTTAGATTTGTTGACTGATGTCAGAGATCTGAAGATGCCGCTTAGCTTCGTTAAAGCTAAGCTGATGAAGAAAGGTTTCTTCCCGGGCTGCGGAGAACTGTGCATGGGCTGTGCGACTAGTCCTGATGGATGTGAACAGTTGATAGAGGGAATTCAAAGTCTGATAACTGAAGGGATTTTACAGTTTAGCCGGAGGGCCGAATGTGGATCGGGAGAGGTAATGCTGAAGCAAGATGATGAGGTTGCCACCATCACCATCCCTCGCCAGACGATAGCTATTTCTGCACCCAGACCTCCCACGATTACCATCACCAAAGCTGGGCCAATACCGTTCGAAAGCACTAATGTTGTCCCATGGCATTACGGGGCTAAAGTCTACTGCAACGGACAGAAGTTGGAACTAGAACCGTTTGGGTCGTCTGTGGAGAACCTTGCGGGAATCAGCGGAATTACTCGCAGCGGAAGAGTGTTTGCACCACCTGAGGTCGTGACGGACAAAGCGGACAGAGCTGATGCAACCGATAAAGGGAAGAGTAAAGTCATCGAAGAGATCCCTTGCGGGGTAGAAAAAGACTTACTTGTTAAAGACGCCGAAGAGTTTATGCGGTTGATTAAAAAGAGTGACTATAAGATCGTGGATCATCTCCATCAAATACCCTCGAAGATTTCCATTCTGAACCTGTTGCTGTGTTCTGAAGCACACCGCAACGTGCTGCTGAAGGTGTTGAACGCCGCATATGTACCGCAGGAAATATCGGTAAACCAGCTGGAAGAGGTTGTAGCCCACGTGAATGCTGGAAATGGGCTGGGGTTCACTGACCTGGAGCTGACACCGAAGGGAAGGAACCACAATAGCGCTCTGCACATCTCGATAGAGTGTAGGGGAAGATCATGTCTCACGTGTTGGTAGACACAGGGTCGTCGCTCAATGTTCTTCCGAAGAAGGCATTAATGAAGTTAGATACTCGCGGAGTAATTTGCACACCCAGTGATCTGGTTGTGAAAGCGTTTGATGGAACCAAACGCAACGTTTTCGGGGAGGTGACGTTGCCATTCCAAGTCGGGCCGGAAACATTTGATGCGGTCTTTTACATTATGGACATCATGCCTGCCTACAGCTGTCTCTTGGGCCGGCCATGGATCCATTCCGCAGGTGCCGTGACCTCCACGTTGCACCAGAAACTCAAGTATGCTGTCAGAGGTAGCATCGTGACTGTGTGTGGCGAGGAAGACATAATGGTGAGCCATTTGTCGTCCTTCAAGTATGTTGAGATGGATGGGGAAATCCACGAAACCCTATGCCAAGCGTTGGAAGCTGTTAAGTCAAGGACGTAGCTCCTGTAGTCACTGAAAAGCCAGAGATGACTCTCTCTTCCTTCAAGGAAGCCCGGGCCATTGTCCAGGCCGGATCTACCCGAGGCTGGGGGCGAATTTTGGAGATACCTAACAAGCAAGACAGGTTTGGGTTGGGATATTCTCCTGGAGCTAAAGCCTCCTCTTCTAGCAGTGCATCACAAGGTAAATGGCCGATCCAGTTTACCAGTGGCGGGGTGATATTTGAAAGCGTCAACGCGGTGTCTGAAGACAGCAGAGATAGCGACTGTGACTTAGACTCTTGGATCCATCCAAGCAAGCCTGGCGAGAGCCTCAATAATTGGTTCGTCAAGGATATCATCCAGATGACAAGCGAAGAGTAATGATTTACTTTTTCCAATCATTGTACAACCCTATGTCCTACCCGGGGCATAGTGGTTTTATTGTCAGGGCTTTGTTTGATTATGTACATGCATTTTATCAATAAATCAAAAGGCGTTTTTCTTCGTGTTCAAATATTGTGATCTCTGTTATTCCTGTTTTATATTTGTTTTGAAAAACAATAAAATGGCAATGAGGTTTGTGCTAACCTGCATATCCTTGTTTTAAGCTTAACCCTTGTTATTGCAGGATCCACATAACAGATGACATCGACTCTGGACCTTCTACGACTCACTTCGACTTCGACTGCCCGATCTATCAAGCCGAAGAAGAGATTGACGAAGACGAAGACCTTCCTGAAGAGTTGGCCCGCTTGCTGAAACAAGAAGAGAAAGTCATTCTGCCTCATGAAGAGGAGATCGAGATTGTGAATCTGGGTTCTGAAGAACTAGTCAGGAATGTCAGGATAGGGGCTGCATTGCAGAGTGATGTCAAGCAGAGATTGGTCGAGATGCTAAGAGAGTATAGTGACGTCTTTGCTTGGTCATACGAAGATATGCCCGGACTTGATACTGACATCGTGGTCCACCACTTGCCGCTGCGAGAAAATTGTCCTCCCGTTAACAGAAGCTTAGGAGGACGCGACCAGATATGGCCGTTAAGATCAAAGAAGTGCAGAAACAGCTTGATGTTGGCTTCTTAGCGGTCACTACTTACCCTCTGTTGGTCGCCAACATAGTGCATGTACCGAAGAAGAACGGTAAGGTACGAATGTGCGTCGATTACCGGGATTTGAATAGGGCGAGCCCTAAAGATGATTTCCCGCTGCCTCATATTGATGTGTTGGTCGACAATACAGCTCACTTCTCCGTATTTTCGTTCATGGATCGCTTCTCCGGTTACAATCAGATCAAGATGGCGCCGGAGGACATGGAGAAAACTACGTTTATCACTCCCTGGGGAACATTTTGCTACAAGGTAATGCCTTTCGGTCTGAAGAACGCAGGGGCCACTTACCAACGAGCAATGGTTACTTTGTTTCATGATATGATTCATCATGAGATTGAAGTCTATGTTGATGACATGATTGCGAAGTCCCAAACGGAGGAGGGACATCTGGTCAATTTGCTGAAGCTTTTTGAAAGGCTTAGGAAATTCAGGTTGAGGCTGAATCCTAACAAGTGTACTTTCGGAGTACGATCCGGAAAACTACTGGGGTTTATCGTGAGTGAAAGAGGCATTGAGGTTGATCCTGCGAAGATTAAAGCCATACAAGAAATGCCAGTGCCAAAAACAGAAAAAGAGGTTCGTGGTTTCCTAGGAAGAATATACTACATTGCAAGGTTTATCTCTCAGCTCACGGCCACGTGTGAACCGATGTTCAAACTGCTAAAGAAAGATCAGGCGATTATCTGGAACGAGGATTTCCAGAAGGCATTTGATAAGATAAAACAGTATCTACAAGAACCTCCAATCTTGATACCCCCAGTGGCCGGACGACCCTTAATCATGTACTTGACAATTCTTGAGAATAGTATGGGGTGTGTTCTCGGTCAGCACGACGAGACGGGCAGAAAGGAGCATACCATTTACTATTTGAGTAAAAAGTTCACAGATTGTGAATCTCGTTACTCGATGCTGGAGAAGACGTGTTGTGCACTAGCCTGGGCTGCCAAACGTTTACGACAGTACATGCTCAATCACACCACCATGCTAACTTCGAAGATGGATCCGATCAAGTACGTCTTCGAGAAGCAAGCGCTTTCGGGCAGGATTGCCAGATGGAAAATGGTGTTGACGGAATATGACATTCAGTACGTTTCCCAGAAGGCCATTAAGGGTAGCGTATTATCTGAATACCTTGCCGAACAGCCGATCGAGGATTATCAGCCGATGAAATTTGAATTCCCTGATGAGGATATCATGTTTCTCAAAGCGAAAGATTGCGATGAACCGTTGCCCGACGAGGGTCCAGATAGGAAATCCCAGTGGAAGTTGATATTCGACGGGGCGGTTAATTCTTACGGAAGTGGCATTGGGGCGATCATCACGACTCCCCACGGATCCCACATCCCGTTCACTGCGAGACTGACGTTTCCAGTCACCAATAATGAAGCGGAGTACGAAGCATGCATCATGGGTCTAGAAGAAGCGATTGATTTGAGAATCAAGAACCTAGATGTATATGGTGACTCGGCACTTGTGATTAACCAGATTAAAGGGGAGTGGGAGACTCGTCAATCGAATTTGGTGATGTACATGAACTATGCCAGAAGGCTACTTCCGTTCTTTGATCGAGTGGAACTCCATCATGTGCCCAGGGCCGAAAATCAGATGGCTGATGCCTTAGCCACGTTGGCTTCGATGTATAAAGTCAATTTTTGGAATGAAGCTCCAAGAATTGTCCTTTCTCGTCTTGATAGACCTGCATTCGTCTTTGCGATCGAGGAAACCTCCGACGGCAAGCCATGGTTCCATGACATCCAGACCTTCCTTATGACTAAGGAGTATCCTGAAGGAGCGTCAACCCAGGATAAGAAGACTCTGAGGAGGCTATCTGGAAATTTTTATCTTAATCCTGATGGAGTTTTGTATAAAAGAAACCACGATCTCGTGCTACTCAGATGTGTAGATGAGAAAGAAGCGAGTATGCTCATGGAAGAAATCCATGAAGGCACATTTGGTACGCACGCCGGCGGGCATGCTATGACGAGAAAGATCCTGAGAGCAGGATACTACTGGCTGACGATGGAGTCGGATTGCTTTAAATTCGCGAAGAGATGTCATAAATGCCAGATTTATGTTGATAAAGTTCATGTGCCACCGTTCCCTTTGAATGTCATGTCCTCCCCGTGGCCGTTCTCCATGTGGGGCATCGACATGATAGGCAAGATCGAGCCCACTGCATCTAACGGTCACCGTTTCATTTTAGTAGCCATCGACTACTTCACCAAGTGGGTGGAGGCAGCCTCATATGCTAATGTGACCAAGCAGGTGGTGGCTAAATTCATAAAGAGGGATATCATCTGTCGTTACGGAATTCCCAAGCGGATCATTACCGATAATGGTTCAAATCTGAATAACAAGATGATGAAGGAGCTGTGCCAGAGTTTCAAGATTGAACATCATAACTCATCTCCTTACCGGCCGAAGATGAATGGCGTCGTTGAAGCGGCCAATAAGAACATTAAGAAGATTGTACAGAAGATGGTTGTGACCTACAAGGATTGGCACGAGATGTTGCCATTTGCACTGCACGGTTATCGCACCATGGTGCGTACATCAACCGGGGCAACTCCTTTCTCACTGGTGTACGGTATGGAAGTTGTCCTACCGTTAGAAGTGGAGATCCCTTCTTTGCGAGTTTTGGTTGACGTAAAACTCGATGAGGCAGAATGGATTAAGAACCGACTAAACCAACTCAGCCTGATGGACGAGAAGAGATTAGCATCGATTGCGCATGGTCGTCTGTACCAAAGTCGAATGAAGAAAGCTTATGATAAGAAGGTGCGTCCTAGAAGCTGTCAGACGGGTGATCTCGTCCTGAAGAAGATTCTTCCTCCACACTCCGATCACCGGGGCAAGTGGACTCCCAATTACGAAGGTCCGTACGTCGTTAGCAAGGTCTTCTCGGGAGGAGCTTTGTTGTTATCCACGATAGATGGTGAAGATTTTGCATCCCCGGTGAACGCGGACGCAGTTAAAAAATACTTTGCTTAAAAAACAACCCGCTGGAAAGAAAAAGAGTATCCAGGCAAAAAAGGGGCATCCTGGCGAACCATAAAAAAGGAAAAGGTTCGGGCAAAAATTAGGGATATAAATTGAAAAAATGTACACCCGCAAAGTCGAAAACCCGGAAGGGCGACTTTGGCAAAAAAGGGTATCCCGGTGAATCGAAAACCCGGAAGGGCGATTCAGGCAAAATGACTTGAAAAAGCAAATGACTGCGTTCCGCGTGTGGACTTTCATTGTTTAGTGGTTTGGAAGACCTGAAGGCCGTTCATCTGAATCCATCTCTTCTGAAGCTGAAGCGTCGGAGAAGTATCGAAGTCGAGTGGGTCATAGAGGGATCAACTCATGGTGTTCGTCTACGCCTCGTTGCCGACATTTGTATATACTAATGTATATTTATGTTTTATTTCTTGCGCAGCTTCCTCATTCCAGGGGCTTGCATCCGTTGTAAAACATTTTTACCCATTCAGGGGTTCGTTATCAATAAAGTGTATACTATTCAGCAATTCTGTTTGTCTGTTTAGCATTTATTTGTTTTGTTTGCGAAAAAAGAACGCCGATGTTTTTGTTAAAATGCGCATACATAAACTTACTGGCCTAGGCCACTGATTGTTGAAACAATGAATTACTCGAACATTGTCACAAGATGATAACCTTGATATGTCCCTTTGAGAAGGGTATTGTTGCGGTGGAAATAGGATCACAAACTATTAATGAGTTTGAATCGCAATTCAATTCACAACCGCTCTTTGATTTATCCGAAGGAAAAGGTCAAAAAGGGAAAACCTATTTTTGCATCGTAAACACAATGCGGGGAAAGATCTAGGGTTCGGGGGTTGGTTAAATTTAGGGAAGGTATTAGCACCCTAAACTTCTGTAGTACTCTACAGGACCCTTTTGTTCAGATGTTTACTATTTGCTTTATTTATTTGCTTAAGGTATATGTACAAAGGATTAAAAGTGAGAAAGAAGACCTAAGGGGTCAATTCTAAGTTTACTCGGCAAGACATCGCATCTTGTGCCTACGTATCCTTACGGGAGTGGAATCAGAGTAATCGTAGTTCCCCTCAAAAGGGAGGTTAGAGACTTCTTGACTGTGGTCAAGGTCTCAAGGGGAATAAACGCATCTTAAGGACACGCTTACGCGGAGTGTAGAAACTCCAAATCTCTACGTTGAAATGTTAAGTTGTAATTAGGGTTAAATTAGGGATTCCACGGCGGGAAACCCTAAAATGAGCGCGGCGGCTCTTTGACCTAATGCTAGGGGTAATTTTGTAATTTTGCCTGAGGCGAGGCATTTGTGAAAATTAGGGTTTGTAGTTTGTAGTTTTGAGGATGAGGAATATTGACACGGCGGTCAAAAGCTAGACCTAATTCCTTCGGCGGTGTGTGTGCGATGTGACAGAAATATTGATGAAGGTGTGAGATAATTGAATTGCAAGCAGAAAATAAAGACAGCAGTTAAAGCCATACAAACAGAAATTAAAAGGCAGAAACTTAAAGCGCGATTATTGGTTCGCGAGGTTACATATGAGAAGCAGTTACAATATAGTAATGAAATAAAATGAGATGAGTAACGGTAAATGTAACGAGCTGTAAAATGAACAAACGGCGTTAGTGGGCAGAGTTAGGCGGTGATCAAATGAGTTAAGAAAAAGATGCAAATTTGAGATTTTATTATTGTTTTATTAAAAAATCTTAATAATTTAATGTTAGCTTGCAAAAGAAATTTAATTTAAAAATAAATTACTTTTTTAAAAAGGTTTTGTTTTTATATTTTTAAAAAAAAGTTTTTCTTATTTTATTTAAAAGGTTTTCTAATTATCCTTAATATTTATTTTTAAAAAAGATTTTTTTAACTTATAAAAATTAAAATATTATATTTTTAAAAGATTTATTAATTATAAAATTAGAATGTTAAAAAAAACGGTTTTTAAAAAAAATCATAAATCAAATTTAAAAAACAAAACAGCATAAAAAAATAAAATAAATAATAAAAAAAAAGGGGGGGTTGGGCCGGTAACCACACCCGGACCCAACCCAATTGTTATCATAAGGAAAAACTTTAGGGTTTCCAAACCCAGCCTCATTCTCGCGGCGCCGCTGTTCTTCATCTTCCTCTTCTTTCTCTTGAGATCGCTATGTTTTGCGTCTTCTTCTACAAAAAAACCTGAAAAATGATGAACATGTGAGTTAACGCGTGAGGGTTTACATTTGTTTTAGCCGATGATGCTTGAAGCTGAGGCTACGGAGTTGATTGCCCGCCGTTTGTAGTGAACGGCGAAGGCGATCTCCTCGTCGGTGCTTCTTTCGTGGTTCTATGAGGTTTGTTCGTCGATGACGGGGACGATGATGAAGGCTCCGGTCCTTCTGAGTCTCGGCCGCCTAGGGTTTTTGCGATCTCCTTCCTTCGTTAGGGTTTCGCTCGCGATCTTCCTCTTCGTTTTCTCGTGGTTACCAGTTAGGGTTCTTACGCGATTCCTTTTTATCAGGTTGTATCTTCCCTTTTATATTTACCTTTTGGGCCTTCAATCTGTGTTGGGTTTGCGTTACTCTGAGATTTGATTTCGTGTTGATTCGATTTGATTTAGATTTTGATTTTGATTTTTTCAGATGCTGATTGGACCATGTTCCCTTTTTTAGAACCTGATTGGGATTTTGGTGAGATTGAATTATATGAATCTGATACTCTGTTTCCTCTTTTAGAACCTGATTGGGGTTTTGACGCGATCCTGGTTTCATCTGACATTAATTTGTTTGACTGATCTATACTGATTCGTTTGATTTCGAACTGATTCGTTTTTTGACTGATTTGTTTGATTGATTCAGATTGAATTCCAATGGGGATGTTTCCTGATACGATTTGGATCTGACTCGAAACTTTCCATTTCCAGATTCGATTTTGTTTGATCATTTTCTGATGTAGATTGGGTTGCCTTTGAATTCACTTGATCTGTTCGATATCTGAATTAATTCGTTTGTTTTGTTTGATTTCAATCTGGACTGTACTAATGCGTTTTTCGATTTGTTTTTGATTTTCTGGTGCAGTTAGCTTTTCCTCTTCTTCTTTCAGAGAGGGCTGATGCTACGGCTTCGGTCGAATCAAAATTGCCGGGAAAGGTATACGGCAATGATGACACCGTTCTGAGCCTTCGAGGGATGTTCTTCGACGATGTCGCGGTTGCTTTCTGCTGGTTGGTTTCGATGCTCAGTTGTGACTGTGAGCTGGGCCATGATGCTGATTAACTGAGCCGTGTGTGACCGATACGAACTGTTATGGTTTTGTGCACTTGTTTATCTCATGAACTGACATGTTTATGTTAGATTATTCTTGTTCGTTCTGGTACAATCCATGCCATGATTTTGTGCTGTGGCGTATTCTTGAACTAATATGGGCTTCGACTCTTCTGTGCAGTTTTGGCAGATTGATTGAATTGGTGATGATGATTGGCTATGATGTTGATGTCCTGAACCATGTGTTTGGTAATTTGTTTTTCAAATGTGCTTGCACATTTGGCCTATCTCTCTTTCTGTCATGGTTATGTGCTGTGATTTGGTGCTGTGATTTGGTGTAGTCCCTCACTTATGTATTGCTTGCCATTGCAACTGGTTCGAATGGGGACTTGCCTTTAACTGATGCTGCTGAACCTTTTGATACTTTGTTCTATGTAATTTTGATGCAGCTTGTTGCGTGTCTCGCTTTTCTGTTCTGTTCTGAATTGTTGCAGTTTGATGCTTATGGTAACTTATGAATCGTTTTGGGTTTTGAGTTCTGAATGCTGAACCTGGTATTGATGTGTTTGTGGAGTTTCAGGTGTTGGAAGTTTCGGAACCAAAGTGACTCAGACCTGCCGGCATCCGGGTCTGAGTTCAATCTTGCCTATGTTGCCTTATTCTCGTATCAGTTTGGAAATCCAATCACGGCAAAACGAATCAGTCCCACTTCTTTTATTACTTCTATCTCTCGGATGTCCCGTAACGATAAGAACAGGTGTTACCTGATCTGACGCCCACGGCGCGGATCGGTAACGGGGGTAGGACGCAGCTTCGGTTGTGCCACTCCCGGCACTCGATGATGACATTGTTCTGAGAGTGTCAAAAACAACTCCTAACCTTTTTCTATACTGTTTGTTTTGTTTTAATGTGCAGGTGAATTTGGAGATTCTGCGGCGAAGCTTAAAGACATCATGAAGACACTTAGGAACTTTTAGGATTTAGGATAGATACTTATTGTAAATGAAACCTCTTGTAAACCAAATCCAAATTCACTTATCAATTTGTAAACTATAAATATTTATGAAATGAAATTCAACAAATATTCATATTTACTTTCTCACTTGTAAATTCAAAGTATCCATGAATAATAATTCAGAATCATTTAAATTCCTTCTTGAGTGGTAACTTATAAGTACTTATGAACACAAAGGTCAAAAATATTTAAAACTTACTTCTCCTTTGCCTTTTATAAATGATATCCCGCCATATGATTATATCCAAACAAATTCAAATTAAAACCTCGTTGATCGCATCACTTCTCAAAATAACCTTAACAGTATCCATTTCCTTTTCAAACCAACTTCATCTTATTAAGAGGAAACAAAACTGCTTTAGAAATGTTTCAACATCAAACAAAGCACGGCCCCGAGTCCAATCATATTTCTGACAAAACATACCGGCACCTTGACCCAAGTGGCAAATAAATGCCTCAGAACGTCATAACAGCCCGTTTTTCAAGGAATTAGCAGAATTTGCGTAAAATGACCAAAATACCCCTGGAACCAAATCTGTAAAACAAAACACCTTCATAACTTGTTAGTGGTTAGCAAATGTACATATGAGATGATATGCGAAATGACTGACTAAATATAAGGGTAAAATTTGGGGTATTACAGTTGCCCCTATTTAAATAGCTACACCGGACGATTTGAGTGACAGAGACTCGAGGAATCGTGGTGGAGAGATTTAAATATAAATGACCGAAAATTTTGCCCTTATATGCGACGATATGTAATGCTATGGACAAAGCGAGGACCGCTTAATGCAGATGATATGAATATGATGTGATGGTATGCTGGAATGATGAATGCGAAAATGATGACGAATACTACGACACAGACGCTACGAGAAGAACACACTGGGGAAAACGACGTGCTGAGACACAGTACCACACTGGGGGATCCTAAAATGATGGTCAACTGGTGCGAACGCGACCAATTGTCATTTTGGGAACGAGATTCTCAAATGGAGATGACACCTGTGAGACGGCCTCCACTGGGGAATCTAAAAGATAAAACTGGATCACGTACGATTGCAAGATCGATTACAGAATGCTGGAGCATTGAGCAAAGAATAACATCCAAGCTTCTGTAAACTATCCCTCGCGACAGGATCAAACAGACTTTTCGGAACTCCGTAACAAATATACAGGGTAAAGACCGGCTGTATGCCAAAATAAATGGACTTTGATAGGAAATGCCCTGATAAGCTTCTCGAGGGAGAATTGTCACTTATCGTTGGAAGGTACTTATGTGCCAAAATGGATAAGCACTCAAATAAAGAGGCTGCTGCTTATCTGATAAATAAATCTTCTCGCATTTAAGGTCGGCGCCTGGAATACGATTCTGATTCTTCTCTTACTGAAGGATAAATAAACTTCTTCATGCTTCAAGATCGTGCTCTCTTGAACATGAAAAAGGTAAACTGAACTTCCTCATACTTCAGAATCGTGCTCTCCTGAATATGATTCGGCTTTTTCGGGTAAATGAAATTCTTCATACTTCAGAATCGTGCTCTCCTGAATATGAAAAGGCTAACTGAACTTCCTCATATTTCAGAATCGTGCTCTCCTGAGTATGATTCGGCTCTTTCTTGTAAATAAAATTATTCATACTTCAGAATCGTGCTCTCCTGAATATGAAAAGGCTAACTGAACTTCCTCCTATTTCAGAATCGTGCACTCCTGAATATGATTCGGCTCTTAAAATTTCTTCATACTTCAAAATCGTGCTCTCCTGAATATGTAAATGGCTAATTGAACTTCCTCATAACTCAGAATCGTGCTCTCCTGAATATGATTCGGCTCAAACCTCCCCGTATTTCAAGATCGTGCTCTCTTGAATACGATTTGGTTCAAAACCCCCCATACTTCCAGACGACAGGTAAATGGAAGCCCAACTGCTCCATGGAGATGGCCATTTGCTGCGAGTCATAACGAAGATAGGATCGGTTTCCTAGGTGAGAAATGTTGTATATCGATGCTGTAAGATGTAGGGTTGTAAAGTGTTGTACCGATGTTTTTTCAGGCGTGAACTGGCGTGTATCTGTAAAGGATTGTAGTTGATTTTCTTGAAAGATAGTGCAAAATAAATGCACGTCCGGGTACAGTGATAAACTTCTCAAGCGAGATAGTCGCGTATCTGTCATGGTATGGTGAAGACCTTTAGATGGTGCAAAATAAATGCACGTCCGGTTGGGCTTGACTACCGACATGACTGAGATTCAATCTAGGATCGAGCTAGAAAGAAAGACTGGTAATCAAGACTCCATCGAGGGAATGAACTCGAAGGGTAGATATCTTATCCTGGCGAGGAAAGATAGCTTAAGTAACCGTCATCCACGAGGATCGAGCTCCGTGGGGAAACTGGAACCAAGTAAGTATTTTATGCTTAGGGCTGACAATCTATTTGGAGAGAATGGACGAACCCAGTTACTCGGCGGTAACAACCGATGATAGAGACACAATGAACATGTGCATGCTAACGCGTATGTTAATGAATATGTTAATATGAATGTATGTTAATGTTTATGTATGCAAGATGTTATGAAATGAGTATGTAATGAATATGTAATGAATATGTAATGAATATGTAATGAATATGTAATGAATATGTAATGAATATGTAATGCTTTTCCCCTTGCGTACGTTGACGAAACAGACTAGAGACGGGACGAGAGATGAAATAAACATCTCGACGGAGATACCCTGCGTTCTCTGCAACCAATACGTCAATCATGGGAAGGAATGGTAGGACCAAATCTGGTTTCAAAATTCTGAATTCTCTGGGGAGAAAGTAAATTGCTTAGGTGCACAGTATTACGTCTTCTCATGGGGAGAGGAAAACCTGAGGGACACTTTCGGGTTACCCAAGAAAAGGTTGTCAGCTTATAGTCTCGCTGGGGACTGTGTTAGAGCAATGTTTTGAAAGTGTTTCTGCAATAGTGATATTTTCGGGGAGTGAAGAGATCCTTCCGAAATTTCCACTAGTCAAAGTAATTTATTATATTTCAATTTCACTTTTTTTGAAAAACAAAATTTTTTTTTTTGAAAAATCTACAATGCACCTTTCATTTTCAAATTTTAAGAATAAACGCATTTTGCATAACAATAGAAAACAGAGAGCAATGCACCAAGGAATGTAAGTAACAAAATGGTATCTTTTATTAAAGGGTGGTAGCTCGCTGAAGGCATAGCTCCACAGATGATTATGTTTTAAAATTGGCAACATGGGAAAAGGTTACATTGAATCCAATGACACCTACTGACACTAATAACTAAGACTAATCCAGAATCTTGCTTTGGGCAAGGATGAAAGAAACGAAACATGGCTCTCATGCGGAAAGTGTGTCCTCTGATGCAATGAAATGCCTTTGTCCCTAACTTTTTCCTGGACCGCCCTCTCGGGTTTTCAATCCACCGGGACGCTCCTTTTTGCCTAAGCCGCCCTTTCGGGTTTTCAACTTAGCGAGCTTTTTATTATTATTTCTTTTTTTCAACCCTTACTTTTGCCTAAGTCGCCTTTTGCAGGTTTTCGACTTAGCGGGTTTTTAGGCATAATATTTTCGGACTGCATCAGAATTCACGGGGTGTGCTAGCTCTTCACCGTCCATCGTTGTAAGTATCAGAGACCCTCCAGAGAAAACGGTCTTTACGACGAATGGGCCTTCATAATTGGGCATCCACTTTCCACGCATATCTTTGCGTACTGGCAAGATCTTTTTGAGTACGAGCTCTCCTTGACGGAACTCACGGATACGAATCTTCTTATCAAACGCTCTTTTCATCCGCTTCTGATATAATTGCCCATGGCACATGGCTGTCAAGCGCTTCTCGTCAATGAGATTCAACTGATCCAATCTGTCTTGAACCCACTCAGCTTCCTCAAGTTCAGCTTCCATCAACACTCTCAAAGAAGGTATCTCTACTTCGATGGGGAGCACGGCGTCCATTCCATACACCAATGAGAAAGGTGTTGCCCCTGTCGAAGTTCTCACTGAGGTTCTGTATCCATGCAAAGAAAACGGTAACATCTCATGCCAATCTTTGTAAGTCACAACCATCTTTTGCAGGATTTTCTTGATATTCTTATTCGCAGCTTCAACGACCCCATTCATTTTAGGACGGTACGGAGAAGAATTGTGATGAGTGATCTTGAAATTGTCACACAACTCTTTCATAGTCTTGTTATTCAGATTGGTGCCATTGTCAGTTATTATCCGGCTTGGGATTCCATAACGGCAGATGATTTCTTTCCTGATGAATCGGGCAACCACTTGCTTGGTCACGTTGGTGTAGGAGGCAGCCTCTACCCACTTGGTGAAATAATCAATAGCAACAAGGATAAAACGATGACCGTTAGAAGCCTTCGGCTCGATTGCCCCAATCATGTCAATGCCCCACATAGAGAACGACCATGGTGAAGACAAAACATTCAACGGTGATGGAGGTACATGCATTTTATCAGCATAAATTTGGCACTTATGGCATTTTCTAGCGTATTGGATGCAGTCAGCTTCCATGGTTAACCAATAATACCCAGCCCTTAACATCTTCTTGGACATAGCATAACCATTGGCATGAGTTCCGAAGGTCCCCTCATGAATTTCCTGCAGTAACATGTCCGCTTCCCGTTTATCAACACATCTGAGCAGAACCATGTCGTGATTTCTCTTGTATAACACACCATTACTGATAAAGAATTTGGACGCCAGTCTTCTCAATGTTTTCTTGTCCAGACCAGTAGCGCCATCGGGATACTCTTGCTTGACGAGATAGTTCTTGATATCATGAAACCAAGGCTTTTCATCCACCTCAACTTCTTCGACCACCTGACAATAAGCGGGCTCAACTTTGCGCTCAATATGGATAAGAGGTGCTTCATTAACGAATTTAACTTTCCACATGGATGCTAACATGGCTAAAGCATCAGCAACGTGATTCTCGGATCTAGGAACATGCTCGAACTCTATCTCGTCGAAATACTTGATCAGCTCAATAATGTAGTCCTTATAAGGGACTAACTTCTCATTCTTTGTTTCCCATTTGCCTTGTACCTGGTAAATAACCAAGGCTGAGTCACCACTTACTTTAAGAAGTTTGATTCGGAGGTGGATTGCTGCTTCGAGGCCAAGAATACATGCTTCATATTCTGCGACGTTATTAGTACACTCAAAGTCCAACCTTGCTGTAAATGGAGTGAATCCACCCTTTGGGTTCATCAAAATGGCGCCTATACCATGCCCATTGAAATTCGAGGAACCATCAAACATCATCCTCCACCAAAGACCTGGTTCTGGACCTTCGCTCGGATCTGGCTCTTCACAATCTCTTTTAATCAACAAAATATCCTCATCGGGAAAATCAAATTTAAGAGGTTCATAATCTTCAACTGGCTGGTCTGCAAGATAATCAGATAAAATACTACCCTTAATCGCCTTCTGGGGTACGTACTGGATGTCATATTCGGATAACAACATGTGCCAACGGGCTAGCCTCCCGGTTTGAGCAGGTTTTTCAAAAATATACTTGATCGGGTCCATTTTAGAAATCAACAATGTGGTATGACATACCATATATTGCCGAAGGCGCCTAGCGGCCCATGCCAATGCACAACAAGTTTTCTCCAATGGTGAGTATCTGTTTTCGCAATCGGTAAACTTTTTGCTCAGGTAATAAATCGCATGTTCCTTTTTCCCAGTCTCATCATGTTGTCCAAGCACACAACCCATAGACTTCTCAAGAACGGTAAGGTACATAAACAACGGTCTTCCAGGTACGGGAGGAATTAGAATAGGAGGGTCCTGCAAATAACCCTTAATTTTCTCAAACGCTTTTTGACAATTGGGGTTCCACTCAACTGTCTGCCCCTTGCAAAGTAACTTGAATATCGGCTCACAAGTAGCGGTCGTATTGGAGATAAACCTGGAAATATAATTCAAACGTCCCAGAAAACCTCTAACTTGCGTCTCGGTTTTTGGAGCTGGCATATCTTGAATGGCTCGGACTTTGTCAGGATCCACCTCGATCCCTCGCTGGCTAACAATGAAACCAAGAAATTTTCCAGATCTGACACCGAAGGTACATTTAGCAGGATTCAATTTCAACTGATATTTCCTGAGTCGTTCAAACAGCTTCACCAAATGGTCTAGATGCTCCTCCTCACTCTGAGATTTGGCTATCATATCGTCCACATACACCTCGATCTCCTTGTGCATCATATCATGGAAAAGAGTGGTCATAGCGCGTTGGTAAGTTGCCCCCGCGTTCTTTAAACCAAAGGGCATGACTTTGTAGCAGAAGGTCCCCCAAGGAGTAATGAAAGTAGTCTTCTCTCGATCGTCGGGATCCATCTTGATCTGATTATAGCCAGAGAAACCATCCATAAATGAAAACAACGCAAAACTGGCTGTATTGTCTACAAGTGTATCAATATGTGGCAGAGGGAAGTCGTCTTTCGGACTTGCTTTGTTCAGATCCCTGTAATCCACACACATCCTAACTTTACCGTCCTTCTTAGGCACTGGCACAATGTTGGCAACCCAATCTGGATATTTTGCGACTGCCAAGAAACCTGCATCCAACTGCTTTTTAACCTCATCTCGAATCTTCAAAGCCATGTCGGGTCTCGTTCTTCGAAGCTTTTGTTTGATAGGCGGACACTCTGGCTTAAGTGGCAACTTGTGAACAACAATATCCGTGTCTAGGCCCGGCATATCTTGATACGACCATGCAAACACATCAATATACTCTTTTAACAACTCAATCAACCTCGGCTTAACCTCTGTCCCAAGCATTGCACCAATCTTGACCTCTTTCTTGTTCTCATCTGTACCGAGATTAATTAAGTCCACCTGCTCTTTATGCGGTTGAAGCTCTGTGTACTCGTACTCAATCAATCTTGTCAGTTCAGCGGGTACTTCAAAATCTTCTTCACCCTCGTCCTCATCTTGATTGATGGGTGCGTCCCAGTCAGGAGTGTTAGTAAAGTCATTGGATCCAACAAGGTTTACGATGTCTCTGCATGATGGAAGGCTTACTTAATTAAAATGCTCGAAGATATGTAAGAATGAAATGCTGTTTTTTTTATTTTTTGGGAAAAAGGTTGCCAATTTCATTTTTAAAGGTGAAAACGAAAAACGCAAATGAACCAAAGTGGAATTGAACAAAATGCTTTTATTAATATCTTTTTAGAAATGAAAGGTGGCCCAATAAAAACGACCCTATAGCCTTGGGCAGAGCTACGGATTTTTATTTGAAAATGTAAATGAAACTTTAAAAAAGAATTACTTTGACAAGGGAAAAATAACAGGGATCTCTACGGCCTCCCAGTTGTTCAAAACTGCATCACCCTTAAACACCAGGTTGCTCAGCTCTTCATTTTCCTCACAGTCACTGATGGCATTGACTTGGAAACCCCCGCTGACAAATACCTCTTGGATAACCTTCGGACGCCCTTCGACAGTTGTGGCAGCTCCATTCTGAGTTGGTTTGTAACCCAACCCAGAGCGATCAGTCTTGGTCTTGACATCAATTACCTCTCCCCAACCTTCAGGAATGCCCCTGTCAATTGTTGATTTGGTACTCTTCAGAGATGCGAAAGATGGATTACCCTGACCCACTGTCTCTTCGACTTCTAGCAGAACAGCATTGGCGATCTCAAGTGCTTGAAAGGAGATTTCTAAAGCATTCTCATCGGCCTCGATGTAACGGAAAAAAAGACAGGTTACTGACCATCAGATCCTCCTCACCGTGTATAATAACCAACTTTCCATCGATTACGAACTTCATCTTTTGATGTAGCGTTGAGGTTACTGCCCCAGCGACATGAATCCACGGCCTTCCAAGTAAACAACTGTAATTGGGATTAATGTCCATGACTTGAAACGTGATATTAAAAACTTGCGGACCAATCAGGATAGGAAGCTCAACCTCCCCCATTACCGACCGGCGAGAACCATCGAAAGCCTTGACGACCAAAGGAGTAGGTTTCAACACAGTCTCTTTGAAAACCAACTTATCAAGAACCCTCTTGGGTAGAACATTCAGAGAAGAGCCGGTGTCTACTAGTACTCTCGCTAAATTGTCCTCCTGACATTTCACCGATATATGTAAAGCACGATTATGATTCGGACCCTCTTTCGGTAACTCTTCGCTGCTGAAACTAAGGGTGTTACAGGCGGTCAAATTAGCAATCACACTATCAAACCGACTGGTGTTGATATCTTGATCCACATGTGCTTGAGTCAAAACTTTCTGCAAGGCCATCCTATGAGCGGGTGAACTCATTAACAGAGATAAAATCAAAATCTTGGAAGGAGTCTGATGGAGTTGGTCGATAACTTTATAGTCACTTTTCTTGATGATCCTCAAAAACTCAGCATCTTCATCATTCGTAACGGCTCCCTTACCTTTGTCTTTGACAGCCACTGGGATATTAGTGGTTTCCTTAGGTGGAACCTCATTAGAACGGGGAGTATACACACGGCCACTGCGAGTCATCCTGCTCGCCTCTGCGATATTGGTCACAGTGTCCTTGACTTCTTCATTTGGAATAACTTTCCCAGACTCCTTGTCAATCATCGTCACGTCGTATTTCCAAGGCACAGCTTTAGGATCACTGAAAGGAAACGGACCTGGTTTTCGAATAACTATTGGCCTATGCTGATTCACCTCAGGGGTGGACGACTTTGGTATATCGAACACGAGATTGGCAGAACCTCCCCCTGATAAATTAAACACTGGTACCTTTCCCTTTGATCCAGGCTGATGGAAGACTGGCTCAATCACGGCGACCTCCTCTTTCTTGGATTGGCTTGTCACTTGTAAAACACCCTCATTAATCAAACTCTGAACATCATTCTGAACCAACACACAACCCTTAATACTGGCTTCACAACTCACGCATGCAATGTGGGAAGTATCTACCAGCCCAGCTTCAAACAGTTTCGAATGGAACATCTTGAGAGGAGTCTTAATCTGTACAACGTCAAGGACATAACCTTCCTCCGAATCGGCACTAATGGCATTGACACTCTCATGGTTAGGAAAAGGGTTCTTCTTAACATTCGGTTGAGGATCTTCAAATGACAAAATCTTCTTTTCCAATAAATCCCTGACAATGTTTTTGAGAGCATAACAATTCTCCAGATCATGACCGGGCGCACCCTCATGAAATAAACAATGAGCGGCAGCGTTGTAATTGGCGGGTAGAGGATTAGGAGGCGGACCCAAAGCCCGAGTAGTGATCAGACCTTGCTTGACCAAAGAGGGGTACAACTCGGTGAAAGTCATCGGAATCGGCGGACAAGGCTTATACGTTCTTCTGTTTGGAACATTCTGGCGAGGAGCCGGACTCTTTGGCTGTTGAGGAGCGGGAGCGTTGGGCGCCTGTAGGTAGTTGATAGGAGGCGGATAAACAGGAGGTTGTTGCATAGGTTGATACATAGGACCCTGTTGATTGAAAGAAGGTGTAATAGCTGCCACATAGGGTTGTTGAGCATATTGGATTGAGTACCCTTGAGGTTGAGCATAACCTTGTGGATATCGATAAAAGTGTTCTCTTGGTCTACCAGAGGATATAGCGTTAGTCTCGCCTTCTTTTTTCTTTTGGGAGCTATACGGAGGTTTCTTCGGCTGATCCTTAGAAGCACCATGATTATTTGTCATTTTACCACTTTTCATACCCAATTCAATTTTGACACCCACAGCAACGATGTCAGAGAAATTTGAAGTCACACTACCCACCATTCTCTCGTAGAATTCTGGACGAACCGTGTCGACAAACCAATCAGCCAACTCTTTCTCGGTCAAAGGAGGTTCTACCTGCGAAGCAATCTCTCTCCACCTTTGAGCGTACTCTTTGAATGACTCGGAGTTCTTTTGTGACATACTCAACAACTGTCTTCTGTCAGGAGCCAGATCCATATTGTACTTGTAGTGTTTGACGAAAGCGTCAGATAAATCTTGGAAACTCTTAACGCGAGACTGGTCCAAAGTTAAATACCACTTGGAAGAAGCACCCTTCAAACTATCTTGGAAGCAATGAATCATCAGTTTATCATTCTCAACATGGGCAGCCATTTTGCGATAATACGTGATCAGATGACTCTTAGGACAGGTGGCACCTTCATAACGATCGAAGTTCGGAGTTTTGAACTTCGGGGGAATAACCAAACCTGAGACCAAACAAACATCCCTTGCAGCAGTCCCAAAAATTTGATCACCCTCTACTTTTTTCAATCTCTGGACGATGGTGTTTACTTCCTCACGAAGCTTATCATGTTTCTCATAACCTTCAACATTCTCATCAAGATTATCAAAAACTGTCTCATTGAAATACGGTTGCGCACGGGTGTGCACAACAGGTGGTGCAAAGATAGGAGCCCCCTTAGAAACTTCAGAAAATAAAGGCACTGCTTGTTGAACAGGCTGATTAATCGGAACAGTGGCTTGAGGAGGCACAAAACCGGGAGCAAGACCATAAGGTGGGTCCCTTGCTACGGTCACACTTAGTGGAGGGTCCACAGTAACGCCGGTAATCTCGGAAACAACAGTGGGTTGGGTATCCATCTTAGCATTCATGACATGTAACAATTCCATCATACGCCCCATACCCCCTCGAAGGTCTTCAAGTTCATTGCTAAGGCGATCAATCTCTTTTGCCTGATCCTCCATTCTTTTCCGAGTTTGAGCTCTGGTGTTGTACTGGTGCCGAGAACTCAGGGTGACGAAACTGGAAGGCGAGAGAACCGAACATGAGAAAACGAAAGACACATGCAATGCAAGAAAGTAAATGATGTTATAATGCAAATGAAGATTTCATGGAATTCAAACATTTACGAATGTCGTGGGGTACCAAGGAAATCTTTTTCTTGTTTTTTTATTTTATTTTTTTTATTTATGGTATCCCGCGATATCCGTAAATGATATTTGAACTCCATGAAATGCAATGAGATGCTTTATGGATGCAATGCATGAAAACACACAAAGTCCTAGGTTAAAGGAACGTGAGCGGAGTCAAGGTCTACCCATCCCAAAAGGAGTGTACTATAGGTTAGTTGTACCTGCCGAACAAGGTTCTACAAAGTGCCCAAAGTCATCAGCCCATCTTTCGGATATTATCAACCTTCCGACTGACTCAGGGGTTAATAATATTCTCAAGAGAACCTCTTTTGAGTGTAGTATCGCGTAGCAGCCGTTGTAAGATTACTCCCACATAGCTCCCGCACTACGTCCTAAATAAGGCCAAAGTGGTGTTAAGGTACTACGGTCCTCAATATCACAGACTCCAATCGACCATGGAAAAAGTTTTCGCGATTACTCGTTCAACCGAACCATTTTCGAAAAGGTCTCAACTGAGCGGAGATTCTCGAATCAGCTTGGTCGGGATTCAACTCCCTATAAGCCTCATCGAATATATCCCCATCCTATAATAATGTCACTAGTCCGGGCGTAGGACTTATCTCACAGGACAAGGAACTGTCCCAAACCAGAGCACAAATATATACATGCAAAATAACAAAACAAGTAGCAATAAATATAAACAAATTAGGGATGACCCTCAAAAATTAAGAATGTTAATCTCCCCAGTGAAGTCGCCATTTTCTGTTGCGGTGGAAATAGGATCACAAACTATTAATGAGTTTGAATCGCAATTCAATTCACAACCGCTCTTTGATTTATCCGAAGGAAAAGGTCAAAAAGGGAAAACCTATTTTTGCATCGTAAACACAATGCGGGGAAAGATCTAGGGTTCGGGGGTTGGTTAAATTTAGGGAAGGTATTGGCACCCTAAACTTCTGTAGTACTCTACAGGACCCTTTTGTTCAGATGTTTACTATTTGCTTTATTTATTTGCTTAAGGTATATGTACAAAGGATTAAAAGTGAGAAAGAAGACCTAAGGGGTCAATTCTAAGTTTACTCGGCAAGACATCGCATCTTGTGCCTACGTATCCTTACGGGAGTGGAATCAGAGTAATCGTAGTTCCCCTCAAAAGGGAGGTTAGAGACTTCTTGACTGTGGTCAAGGTCTCAAGGGGAATAAACGCATCTTAAGGACACGCTTACGCGGAGTGTAGAAACTCCAAATCTCTACGTTGAAATGTTAAGTTGTAATTAGGGTTAAATTAGGGATTCCACGGCGGGAAACCCTAAAATGAGCGCGGCGGCTCTTTGACCTAATGCTAGGGGTAATTTTGTAATTTTGCCTGAGGCGAGGCATTTGTGAAAATTAAGGTTTGTAGTTTGTAGTTTTGAGGATGAGGACTATTGACACGGCGGTCAAAAGCTAGACCTAATTCCTTCGGCGGTGTGTGTGCGATGTGACAGAAATATTGATGAAGGTGTGAGATAATTGAATTGCAAGCAGAAAATAAAGACAGCAGTTAAAGCCATACAAACAGAAATTAAAAGGCAGAAACTTAAAGCGCGATTATGGTTCGCGAGGTTACATATGAGAAGCAGTTACAATATAGTAATGAAATAAAATGAGATGAGTAACGGTAAATGTAACGAGCTGTAAAATGAACAAACGGCGTTAGTGGGCAGAGTTAGGCGGTGATCAAATGAGTTAAGAAAAAGATGCAAATTTGAGATTTTATTATTGTTTTATTAAAAAATCTTAATAATTTAATGTTAGCTTGCAAAAGAAATTTAATTTAAAAATAAATTACTTTTTTAAAAAGGTTTTGTTTTTATATTTTTAAAAAAAAGTTTTTCTTATTTTATTTAAAAGGTTTTCTAATTATCCTTAATATTTATTTTTAAAAAAGATTTTTTTAACTTATAAAAATTAAAATATTATATTTTTAAAAGATTTATTAATTATAAAATTAGAATGTTAAAAAAACGGTTTTTAAAAAAAATCATAAATCAAATTTAAAAAACAAAACAGCATAAAAAAATAAAATAAATAATAAAAAAAAAAGGGGGGGTTGGGCCGGTAACCACACCCGGACCCAACCCAATTGTTATCATAAGGAAAAACTTTAGGGTTTCCAAACCCAGCCTCATTCTCGCGGCGCCGCTGTTCTTCATCTTCCTCTTCTTTCTCTTGCGATCGCTATGTTTTGCGTCTTCTTCTACAAAAAAACCTGAAAAATGATGAACATGTGAGTTAACGCGTGAGGGTTTACATTTGTTTTAGCCGATGATGCTTGAAGCTGAGGCTACAGAGTTGATTGCACGCCGTTTGTAGTGAACGGCGAAGGAGATCTCCTCGTCGGTGCTTCGTTCGTGGTTCTATGAGGTTTGTTCGTCGATGACGGGGACGATGATGAAGGCTCCGGTCCTTCTGAGTCTCGGCCGCCTAGGGTTTTCGCGATCTCCTTCCTTCGTTAGGGTTTCACTCGCGATCTTCCTCTTCGTTTTCTCGTGGTTACCAGTTAGGGTTCTTACGCGATTCCTTTTTATCAGGTTGTATCTTCCCTTTTATATTTACCTTTTGGGCCTTCAATCTGTGTTGGGTTTGCGTTACTCTGAGATTTGATTTCGTGTTGATTCGATTTGATTTAGATTTTGATTTTTATTTTTTCAGATGCTGATTGGACCATGTTCCCTTTTTTAGAACCTGATTGGGATTTTGGTGAGATTGAATTATATGAATCTGATACTCTGTTTCCTCTTTTAGAACCTGATTGGGGTTTTGACGCGATCCTGGTTTCATCTGACATTAATTTGTTTGACTGATCTATACTGATTCGTTTGATTTCGAACTGATTCGTTTTTTGACTGATTTGTTTGATTGATTCAGATTGAATTCCAATGGGGATGTTTCCTGATACGATTTGGATCTGACTCGAAACTTTCCATTTCCAGATTCGATTTTGTTTGATCATTTTCTGATGTAGATTGGGTTGCCTTTGAATTCACTTGATCTGTTCGATATCTGAATTAATTCGTTTGTTTTGTTTGATTTCAATCTGGACTGTACTGATGCGTTTTTCGATTTGTTTTTGATTTTCTGGTGCAGTTAGCTTTTCCTCTTCTTCTTTCAGAGAGGGCTGATGCTACGGCTTCGGTCGAATCAAAATTGCCGGGAAAGGTATACGGCAATGATGACACCGTTCTGAGCCTTCGAGGGATGTTCTTCGACGATGTCGCGGTTTCTTTCTGCTAGTTGGTTTCGATGCTCAGTTGTGACTGTGAGCTGGGCCATGATGCTGATTAACTGAGCCGTGTGTGACCGATACGAACTGTTATGGTTTTGTGCACTTGTTTATCTCATGAACTGACATGTTTATGTTAGATTATTCTTGTTCGTTCTGGTACAATCCATGCCATGATTTTGTGTTGTGGCGTATTCTTGAACTAATATGGGCTTCGACTCTTCTGTGCAGTTTTGGCAGATTGATTGAATTGGTGATGATGATTGGCTATGATGTTGATGTCCTGAACCATGTGTTTGGTAATTTGTTTTTCAAATGTGCTTGCACATTTGGCCTATCTCTCTTTCTGTCATGGTTATGTGCTGTGATTTGGTGCTGTGATTTGGTGTAGTCCCTCACTTATGTATTGCTTGCCATTGCAACTGGTTCGAATGGGGACTTGCCTTTAACTGATGCTGCTGAACCTTTTGATACTTTGTTCTATGTAATTTTGATGCAGCTTGTTGCGTGTCTCGCTTTTCTGTTCTGTTCTGAATTGTTGCAGTTTGATGCTTATGGTAACTTATGAATCGTTTTGGGTTTTGAGTTCTGAATGCTGAACCTGGTATTGATGTGTTTGTGGAGTTTCAGGTGTTGGAAGTTTCGGAACCAAAGTGACTCAGACCTGCCGGCATCCGGGTCTGAGTTCAATCTTGCCTATGTTGCCTTATTCTCGTATCAGTTTGGAAATCCAATCACGGCAAAACGAATCAGTCCCACTTCTTTTATTACTTCTATCTCTCGGATGTCCCGTAACGATAAGAACAGGTGTTACCTGATCTGACGCCCACGGCGCGGATCGGTAACGGGGGTAGGACGCAGCTTCGGTTGTGCCACTCCCGGCACTCGATGATGACATTGTTCTGAGAGTGTCAAAAACAACTCCTAACCTTTTTCTATACTGTTTGTTTTGTTTTAATGTGCAGGTGAATTTGGAGATTCTGCGGCGAAGCTTAAAGACATCATGAAGACACTTAGGAACTTTTAGGATTTAGGATAGATACTTATTGTAAATGAAACCTCTTGTAAACCAAATCCAAATTCACTTATCAATTTGTAAACTATAAATATTTATGAAATGAAATTCAACAAATATTCATATTTACTTTCTCACTTGTAAATTCAAAGTATCCATGAATAATAATTCAGAATCATTTAAATTCCTTCTTGAGTGGTAACTTATAAGTACTTATGAACACAAAGGTCAAAAATATTTAAAACTTACTTCTCCTTTGCCTTTTATAAATGATATCCCGCCATATGATTATATCCAAACAAATTCAAATTAAAACCTCGTTGATCGCATCACTTCTCAAAATAACCTTAACAGTATCCATTTCCTTTTCAAACCAACTTCATCTTATTAAGAGGAAACAAAACTGCTTTAGAAATGTTTCAACATCAAACAAAGCACGGCCCCGAGTCCAATCATATTTCTGACAAAACATACCGGCACCTTGACCCAAGTGGCAAATAAATGCCTCAGAACGTCATAACAGCCCGTTTTTCAAGGAATTAGCAGAATTTGCGTAAAATGACCAAAATACCCCTGGAACCAAATCTGTAAAACAAAACACCTCCATAACTTGTTAGTGGTTAGCAAATGTACATATGAGATGATATGCGAAATGACTGACTAAATATAAGGGTAAAATTTGGGGTATTACAGGTATCTTGTCTGTTTGTTTGTGTTGTTACAGGAGTAGCATATACCAGGTAGTACGCCGCATGCCCCCCAAGCAGTATGATTCCTTCTTCTCCAGCAAAGTAGCAGCATCTCCCCGCAGAGCCTGAATACGGGACCAGAAGCATTGATATGTATCCCCAAGCAGAGAAGATTCTCTCCCCAATCAGATACATCCTGAAGGATCACCATCTCCCTAGCTGAGTCACATACTGAAGTGTGCAGCGATTGATAGTTCCAGACTGAAGTCTTCAGCAGAATTGAAATTCCCCACAGAGTTGTACTCTCCCCAGCAAGCAGGATGATTCTTTCTTCCCCAGCCGAGTTTGCAGTTCCCCAAGAGAGCCGACTCCTGGGAAAGTAGTCTGGGCCATGATTGGTCGTCCCCAGTAGAGTGTCGAATAGCTGACGCTGTATTTCCCCGCCGGAGTCGTTATCTCCAGGAAAGCTCTGGCTGCGAAGGCCGCGCAGTTCATTTCTGCGATTGACATCGCTTTCCTCAGCAGGTCTGGGTTCTCGTAGAGCTTCGTTCCCCTGCAGTAGTCGACTGAAGTTCATTTCCCCATGCGGATTCCGATTGAGATTGGCATGACCTTTTCTCCATGGCAGGATGATTCCCCCCCACCAGAGTAGTTCTTTCTCCTTGACAGGAGGACTCTCCCTTCAACATTTATTTTGTTGATGGGATCGTAGCATTTTGCATGATTGCATAACATTTTGCATGATTGCATAGCATTTCCACCGTGTGGAACATTGCGCCATTGCCGAAGCATATGCATACTAAACATGAGCTAGGTCGTTACCGTTCTTGTTTTGCAGGTGTTCCTCCGCAAATTCGTTCGCCCAAGATGATTCTTGGAATCCCCAGTGAAGTCGCCGGAGCGGGTTGCTCAAGTTGATGCTTAGAGCCCCCGGCAGAGTGAGTGCTCGGGATGATTCCCGAAATCTCCAGCAGAGTTATGGGTTCAGGATGATTCTTGAAGTCCCCTCAAAGTTATTTGTCCAAGATGATTCTTGATTTCCTCAGCAGAGATGAACTACCCAGAATGATTCCTGGATCCCCGAAGCAGAGTGACTTGATAGTTCTCCAGAATTCCCAGCGGAGATGCGTCATCCCCGACAGGTTTCTGAGCAGTGAAGTTGAAACTTCCCCTTGAAGACTTGATGATTGAAGTCCAACCGTATTGACGAAGCAGTTCTCCCAGCTGATGCAGAGTGCCTGATGGTAGAAGTCGGATATCCCCATTCGGTTCATGATTGACTGAGAATTCTATTCCCGACTTGCAGATGAAGTCCGGCTGACGCCCAAATATTTCTTAAAATGCCTGATGGCGTGGTTAACTCGATTGTTGACCTGATGAGTCCCGAGGAATCCTGGTGCCTGAAGGCATGATCGACCATGTGACCAATTCCCCAGCTAGTTGTCGTGCAGCTAATATTTCAGTTTTTGAAGATTTGTCCCCATCAGAGTACCGTGTACTTGTGCAGTTGGCAAATTTCCGGGTTTATCGGTATTCAACCGTCTCATACCTCGATTGGTTGAGAGCCATCTGCTCCTCACCCAGTCAGGTTCAAGCTGTTTGAATAGAGGAAGCTGTTGCACCCCAAAATTTGCCCAACTTTTCTTTACCTAGCTTATGTTTCATTGCATTCACATTAGCATTATCATTTGCATTTCATTGACATGTATGCAGGAGATCAAGAGGTATGATTACCAATTAAGAGCTACACAAGACTTTGAGGCTAGCTAAGAAGCTTATTCAAGTGTTCAAGGGTTGATATCCTTGTCAGAGAAGTCAAAAGATCCTCAGAGAGAGTGGTTGAAGCCAAGAGTGTGTGCCTCCTAACTTGAGAGTTGGGGGAGCTCCTCAGATGATTCTGAAGCCAGGAATATGGGCTTGAAGCCTTGAGAGAGCTCATGAGATGTCTTTAAAGCCATCATGAGGCCTAGATAGGTCATTGTGCAAGAATAAGAAGACTCAGCCATGAGTGGTGCAATTAGGGTTTGACTGGGTCAACCCTAGGTCAACTGATGATTTGGAGAGGGTTGGGACCTAATCCAAGAGCCATGTGATCATGGATTGATGCATTGAGATGCTATGAGGATGATTCCAAGGTCAACTCATCATGATTGAAGAGTTTGAGAAGTTTCAAGCTAGGGTTTCTAAGGCTTGACAGTGTAAAATCCCCTAGTTTGACCCCTATCTTCAAGGCAGTTTATCTCAAGATGTGATTGTCATCTCATCTTTACCCCAACATGAATGTTGTATAACTTGATCTTAGCATTAATTTGAGTGCTAGAAGTCCTTTATAGGATTTATAGAACTCAAGTTATGACTTTGACAAGTTACAGGTCATCTGAGGTATGTGAACTTGGGGGCTTGAAAGTTACCCAACTTGCATCAAACTGTTTCCCAAGAAGGATGATTCCTATGAACTTTTGGTCAACATGAATGTTGTTCATTATCCTCTTAGATTTCTAGAGAGTGCTAGAAGTCCTTGATAGGATTTGTAGAACTCAAGTTATGGCTTTGACAAGTCAAGGGCATTTTGGTCATTTGGAGATTACAGGTCATTTCAAGCATAAGGCCATAACTCCTATTTCCAAGCTTCAAATGGAAAAATGTTCAACATCAAACTTGTTCAAAATGATGTTTTAAGGCTAGTAAGGAGGTCATGAGATGTTGGAAATGCATGTAGCTCAAAGTTGCAAAAATGACCTAAAATAAGGGTATAAGATAAATAAATCAAAGTTGGAAATTGATATTTTCAATCTACACATCCAAACCATGGCATGTAATATATCATTTTGACTCTAGAAAACATTTTAAGAACATTGGTTTAGCCACATTTTTGATTTGAGGTCTAATTTGTGGACTTGCTTTGAAAAGTAGTTGCTTGCATATTAAGTAACATGTGCAAAACCTAGAATCAAGGCATGAGCAAGGCCCTTTGCAAGCTAAACACTTTCAAAATGTCACTAAGGGAGAAATTGGAAGTGAATGAGATTGGTTTCAAGCTGTTTGCAAGGTTATGCATATCATGGCATATGGTTGAAAATCTCATGACATGAGAGATTGAAACTCTCATTAGAAGGATCTAGAGGATTATAGATCATCCATACATCATCTATATATTGAGTAGAGGTGATCCAATGCAGAGGTTGGTGATGATTGAAGGAGAGAGCCTAGATTGAGATTGAAATTGCATAGCTTGCAACTGAATTCGGTTTCACCAATTTCTTCACTTTCCATCCATTTTCTTGATTGAAACTTCTTCCATGGATGCTAGGGATTGAATCCAAATCATAATCCAAGAGAATTCGTGGCTGAATCGTGTATGAGCAATTGAATTTTTCCACCTGCAACTCACCATCGGGTTTCAAGATTCAGGAGCTTTCAAGCAGTTCTATTGCATACAGAAGCAAGGAAAGGATCCATTGATCGTGTCTGGAAGGTTGGAGAGCTTGATTTGAAGGTTTAGGGCATTTGTTCATCCAAGATTTTCAGGTTAGTAAATTTCTTCCTCTAGCATGAATTAGGTAGAATCAAGATGAATTAGGGTGTTAGATGCATTGTAGAACGGTGTAGGAATGATTTTAGACCATTAATGTGAGAATTAGAGACAAAATAGGTGCATTACCATTTTCGGTTGAGATTTGGTTATGGTGAATCTTGAGGTTTCAGAGAGAATTAAAGGCATGAATGAGTTCGTGAGGGAATTTGGGACACGTTTCATTAAGGGATCGTGGCCTATAGTGGACTCTAGGTTGAACTAGGGTTGTGGAATGGTGACCGGAGCACCATCGGTGGTGGCCGAAGCTGCGCGCGAAGTTCAGACATTCAAAAGGTTGAAGATGACTCTAGAGCCATTGGATGGGAGTTGGACTTTGACTGAAGGCATGATCCAACGGCCACGTATTGATTTCAAGTTGTGAAGGAGTTCTGATTATGAAACGCTGCGTTTCATTTAATCAGTGGTTTTGGGCTTAATGAAATACCTGATATCCACACCCCCCCAGCGAGCCCAATCCATTATATGAACTGATTGTCATTGCTATTTGCACCGCGCGTGTGTTTATTTTATTTTGATTTTCATTATTTTTTTTATTTTATTCATGGTTCTTGAAAAAATCATATAAAATTGAAAATTAATCCAATTAATCCCATTCATTTTGCATTATATTCACGGTTGAGTATAGTATTTTTTAGAGAAAAAAGATTTTCATTTCATGCATTTTCTGATTTTATGGGAATTTTATATTTTAATTGATATTAAAATGGTTATGTTTGATACCTAATTTTGTGGAATTTTGTGTGATCATGTGGTGATGATTTTGATCCTGATTTTTTTGTGTGTGATTAGGTTAGACATGTATGCTCCCATAGCATTTTTATCACATTTTTGTGAGGAATGTAAGTGGTAGTTTAGGTTGAAACCTTTAGAAGCTCCATTTTTAGGGTTTATGGTTGATACCTTAGGATTTAGGATTTAATTCTAGGACTTAATAGATGATTTAGTCCCTGATTTTTGTATGAGGCATTCTTAATTGAATTAGGATCCCTTAGGAATTTTTATAGAAATTTATAGGATAGTTTCCTATTTTTGATTGATTTTAGTTTAGGTGCTAGTTTTAGATGATTCTAGGGCACTAACTCAACTAGATTAACTTCTTTAGGTCCCTTAGATTAGGGTTTTTCTTTGTTTGCCTTTGGTTGAGATTGAAGACAAGTTGAAGACAAGGTGAGGATGCTTGAAGTTGCTTGGAGCTTTGGAATTGCTTGTGCCTGAAGGTGTCTGATGGAGATTTAGGAGATAGGAGGCCTAGGGAGAGCCTTATAGTTAGAATGATTTCTTTCACAAATATGGAAAGCATCTTGTGCTTCCATTCCTCCCAATGACTAAAAGTCCTTCTAAGATACTCACATCCCTCCTTTGGAGGGATGAGTGGCTTTATCTGGGAAGTAGAACTTTGAGGGAACCAGTCTCTCATAATGATGAACCCTTACAGGCTTCCTTTGATTGTCAAAAAGTTTTTTTATCATTTCCACTCATTATGTTAAATCAATTATCTTCTGGTTTGGGTATCTTGAAGGATGTTGGACTTGAGTTTGAAGATGAGAACTTCATTGAAGAGTGTGGAAGAGGATGATTCCTTGAGCATTGCCATTGTAGCTGAAGCTTGAAGGGCAAGAAGAACAAGTTGATACTTGAAGACCCAATAGAGATTGAATGAAGAGCTGAGGCTTAGAGAATTGAAGGATGAAGTTGACACTTCCAGGTGATTGAAGACTACTCTGAGAAGCTGAAGCTTGTAGATGAAGAAGACCAAGTTGATACTGGTAAAGCAAGGAGAGCTGAAGCTTGAAGACAAGTTGATACTTATGAAGAGGATTCAATTGAGATTGAGTATAGAGCTGAGGCTTGAGGAATAAAGGATAAGTTGACACTTGCACTGATGCATTGAGAGCCTGAAGGAATCAAGTTGATACTTGTAGTTAGAAGTGAAGCCTGAAGGTGGAATTGACTGAAGAGCTGAAGCTTGAAGAAGAGAGAACAAGTGGATACTTATGTTTGATGGATTGAAACCCTGGAGAAACAAGTTGATACTTGTCATGAAAGATGATAGCCTTGAAGGGTGATTGAAGTCTGAAGACTGGGTTGCTGTTAGAAGAGCTGAAGCTTGGAATTGAAAGAGGGGTTGATCTGCTTCCTTTCTTGTCTGTTTTCTTTGCTGTGACTTGTTTGATTTGCTTGATGCATTAGAATAAGTTCATATCTAGACTGACTTTAATATAGGAGCATGATTGCACTAGAGGTTGAGTTGCTCCCTCTGCTTGTATTTTTATTGTATGGCTTTGCTTGCGGGTATTCGGTAGAGCCCAGCTCCCTTGCCCATGTGGTTTGTGTTTGCTTGATAGCATTTCATTTCCTCTATATGATTGCAGTCACTGATATTTTGCTTGATATCATATTATTTCCTGTATGATTGCAGTTGTCACTTCTATCTTGCTTGATAGCATGTTACTCTTCCTGTATGATTGCAGTTATTCATATCTGGCTTGAGGTTGAGATGAGCTTGTGGAGGCTGATGCCCCCCACACATTTCCTCCCTCACTTGCATTGCATGCATTTTACTGTTTACTGTTTAAGCTGATGCTTTATCTGTTTTTTTTTATCATTGATATGATCCCTTAGGGCTCTCACTTCCTTTGATAAGGAAGTGATGATAGAACTTTAGGTTGAAACCTATGCATGATAACTTCTAGGAGTTCCCTGTTTCAAACCTCAATCATAGGATGAATCCTTAGCATGACAACAGTAGGACTTGATAGTCTCCCCTTAGTTGAGCCCCTCTCTTCTCATCTCAATACAGCTTAAGATACAGTAATCATGAATGATTTCTTTCGTACGTTATGAGCCTTAAGCTATCTAAGAAAGGATTGTTGGAGAGTTTCTTTTCAACAGTCTGGATGTCTAGTATGGCACCCTTTGGGTGACATGCGACGCATTCACTCTCAGGTCATAGTCTTTAGTGCGATTGAAATTGCAAACACAATAAAAAACAGTTCTTCCGTAAAAGACAGAAAACAAACTTCAAACCTTTTTGCCCCGTGGGCCCATAATTCAAGGAAAGCTTTTCTGAAGAAAAGAGTGTCGTTAAACTCCTAGTTCTACCGCAAACAGGCTTTGTCCCTAACTGTTGGAACTGTTTGTTAACCCTACTCGATAAAACAGATGAATCTGAATTCCCGTAATCCGTATTATCCCGAACTACGTAAGCTCTGATCTCTCATATCTGTTGAGAGTACGTAGGCACAATACTGATGTATTGGTGAGCCACCTTCCCCGTAACCCGTAGTAGGTCAAACTACGTTGACTCTGATTTCTCATTCTCTGATGAGAATACGTAGGCATAAAGCGCGACGCTTTGCCGAGTCGTTTTTATTTTCTTTTCAGACCAGCCTTGATAGGTAGATAGATAAACCAACTCGTCCAGTAAGCACAACAAGTGTGGATCCCATCGAGTATGATGGATGTGAGGGGTGCTAATACCTTCCCCTTGCGTAACCGACTCCCGAACCCAGACAACGGTTGCGACGACCTTGTCTTATTCCTTTTCGTCAGGTTTTTCCGATCGTTTCCTTTCCCGTTCTGAGGGATAAATAACGAAAGGTGGCGACTCTTCTGTTTTGCCGGCACCTTATTTTCGCGGAAGCGACACACATAAACATGTTGGCAACCAGAGGCTAAGAGATTACAATCAAAAGTCAACTCAAAAGTTAACCAACAGAGGCAAAATGGTCCTCAAAAATTAATCAACTCATCATTGATATGAGGATTGATTTTTACTCATTGGATCCAAAGGAAATGAGAGAAACAAAATAAAAACTAAAATATTTCAAGAATTAGGTCAAATAAAACACCTCTAATGTTAAATTCCATTTTTAATTGAAAAATAATCCAAAAAAAATATAAAATAAAAGACACTTCAAATTGTCTAAAATATATTTTTGGGGAATTTTGTGACCAATAGAGGTATTTTATTTTGAATTAGATCTAAACAGCAACAAAATAAAAAAAGAAAGAAAAAGAAATTAAAAATAAATAAAGCAGAGGGTGCAGAAAGCAGCCCAAACACGTTGAAAATTAAGTTGGGCTCACAAAGGGGGTGCCAAGAGCAAAACGAGCCCAGGTCCATCAGCAAAAACGTGAGTGCTTATGGATTGTGTGTGAGGAGTCAACTGAGGTCCATGGTGGAAAGCGTTCAGGCACGTTGGATCAAAAAGTAAACAAATCAGAGGGCTCACAGCAAGCACACGTGGCCAGGCAAGGTAAATAAATGAAACGGTGAGTTTCATGTGGATCAGGTAAGGCAAGTCAAACAAAGCGCATGGTGGGTCTTAATTGTGGCTGTGCAATAAAAAGTAATTAAATCAAACGGACAGAAATAACACACGTGGCTGGGAGAGTGTTCAAACTTGGAGGGAAAAACCAGACGGCCGGAACCACTGTTCCGGTCGTCTTCTCCAGCGACACAAGCAAACCAGTCACGGCTAAAAAACGCAGGCGCACCAAAACTTAACCAAATCAAACAAAATAAAAGCCAAAAATGATCTCCAGGTCACGTAGATCTCAAATCCACAAACCATTTTCATTGATCATGCCTAAATAAGCCAAAACAAAAAAAGAAAAGAAATGAGCTCAAAACACAAAAGCTCACAAACAGCCATCAGTTTATTCTAGAAACCATCTATGATATGCAAGGATCACAAATACATAAAAATGGCGTAACAATAATGCTTAAACAGAGAGAAAAATGGATTGAAAAGAAACCTAAATGAAAGCTTCCCCAGAGCTCAGTTCTTTAGTAAAGCTTAAAAGAAACCACCCAGAAACGTTCTATGAACCTTAAGGAACCTTTTTAAATGTTTGGTTTGGATTGAAACTCACTGAAATGCAAAAAACGATTTTGACATTTCTCTCACTTTTTCTCAATGTGTTCTTGAGTAATTTCACACCAAAGTCAATTCTGAGAGCTTGTGAACAATGCTGAGAATAAATATGATGGATTTTGATACCAAGAAGGCCCAATTCTATGCTCCTTAAGCCTAATTGAAATTCACATTTTCTCTTTATGGCCACCTCCAAAAGTGCACAAAAATGACCTTGCCAAGCTGTAAAAATGGCTCAATTAGCTTACACCTGAGGTAAATTAATCCAAGGGCTGAAAATGGCTCCTTAATTTAATCTTATGACATGGTTTGTATGTGTTACTTAAACTTGAAGTAAGCATGAAAATGGCCACCAAATTGAGCTTAAATCTCAAATCCAAAATTGGCATTGTGCTTGAAATGTATTTGGCACTCAAAAAATGCATAAGGTTGGTACAAAATGATCCCAAATGAATTTAATTTGATTTTCCCCTTTTAAGGCTTTTTTATGGAAATTTCTTTAGGGATTCTTCAATCCAAGCCAAACCTTTGATGCCTTGATGTTTTGTTAAGCAAATGACCCTATTGTGAGCAAGTTTGAAGTTGGAAAGATTTCCATTTGAAATGTGCAAAGTGGTGAAATGGACGTATAATGAAAATGACCTGTAATCTTACTTTCCCAAAATACCCCTGCCTTGCAAGCCTCATAACTTGAGTTCTACAAATCATATGAAAGACTTCAAGTACTATTTGGGAAGCTATGATCATGAGGAACAACTTTCATGTTCATCAAAAGTTGAGGAGAAATATCCTTCTAGGTCAAAGGTGGCTTGGAAGTTGGTTGACTTTTGTTGACCAAAATCACATTCATCTGAGGACCTGTAACTTGTCTGCTTCATAACTTGAGTTCTACAAATCCAATCAAGGACTTCTAGTACTCAAAAGAAAGATAATAACATGCTCTACAAGTCTCATGTTGGGGTCAAGATGATATGAGACTTGTATCCTGAGATAGGTGGTCTTGAAGTTGGGCACTAAATAGGGGATTTTACACTGAGAACCCTAATTTAGTAACTCCTCACACTCTTGATCCTTGATGAATTGATTTTGAAATGACATCTCATGTGTTTCAATATAATATTACATGATCATAAAGACTTGGAATTGAGTCTTAATCTCCTTCAATATCACAGTTAACTTAGGGTCGACCAGATGAAAACCCTAATTGCACCATCTTCAACTGTAGCCACTTGTACTTGGTATAAACACTTGAATGAACTCCACAATGACCTACAAGGCCTCCAATTAGCTTAAATGATCGTCTCCCTCCATAACCATGGGCTTGTGATCCTCAGATGACCTTCAAATGGCCTCCTAGACAGGAGGTGAGCCGCATACACTTATATGCCTATCCAAAGGGCTTTGACTTGTCTCTGATGATGATAACCCCCCTGTTGACTTGAATACAAACTCTTGATTAGGCTTAGAACCCTTGGAAAATTCCTCTTGTTATACACACATCTCTTAATCCCCTATAAAATGAAAAATTCTATACAATGCAATATGCTAGAACAATGAAATGAAACATAAACCAAGTAAAGAAAAGGTTGGACAAATTTTTAGGTACAATAGTTGCCCCTATTCAAGCGACTTAGACTTGAATGGATGAAAGAAGCGAACGACTTTCAAACAGTCAAGGTAAAAGACGGTTGAATACCAAAGAACCCGGAAATTCGCCAACCGCAGAAAATAAAACTACAAACAATAATCTCCGGAGATAACTGCTCTGATTACAAACATGCCCCACTGGGGGAAAGAGAAACTTAACGAGTAACCCTGCTTGGGGAAAACTATAAAAAAGGGAATATTTCAAACTGCCAGAATCTGGATATTCAACGAACAAAATGAATCAATGAAAATTGTCGGAGCCTAGATACTCGACGAGATGAGGATCACATCAATAAATGAAAACTGGCCGGAGTACGAACACTCAACGAAGCAAACCAACCAGAGCCTGAACACTCAACGAAACAAACCAACCGGAGCCTAAACACTCAATGAAGCAAACCAATCGGAGTCTAAACACTCAACGAAGCAAACCAACCGGAGCCTAAACACTCAATGAAGCAAACCAACCGGAGCCTAAACACTCAACGAAGCAAACCAACCGGAGCCTAAACACTCAACGAAACCAAACTAACCGGAGCCTAAACACTCAACGAAGCAAACCAACCAGAGCCTAAACACTCAACGAAACCAAACCAACCGGAGCCTAAACACTCAATGGAGCAAACCAACCGGAGCCTAAACATTCAACGAAGCAAACCAACCGGAGCCTAAACACTTAATGAAGCAAACCAACCGGAGCCTAAACACTCAATGAAACCAAACCAACCGGAGCCTAAACACTCAACAAAGCAAACCAACCGGAGCCTAAACACTCAACGAAACCAAACCAACCATAGCCTAATCACTCAACAAAGCAAACCAACCGGAGCCTAAACACTCAACGAAACCAAACCAACTGGAGCCTAAACACTCAACGAAGCAAAACAACCGGAGACCGAAGTATCTGATAGACAAAGGGAATACGTCACAAACTGATCCTTCACCGGAATTTGGATATTCAACGGAGCAAGAGATACAAAACTTATCAGGATTAATATAACCAAACGGAGTCTGGGCACTTCACGGGTAAAGCAAAACGTCACAAATAGAAAATGTCGGAACCTAGATGTTCAACGGAGGAGCCGGAGTCTGAATGCTCGACGTAAAAGCCGAAGCCTGAAGATCACCTATAGGGGATAACCACCACCTTAAATCAGAAAGGTAACCACCTGGTTTATGTTTCAGAATGCAAATGTTTGAAAATGGCGTAATGCTCCATACGAAATGGAAACGCTACGCGTTTGGGTAGATGCTATGCATGCATGCAAATGCAACGGAACCAGATCGAAAAAATAAATGCCGGAAACACAGAATCCTTCCTGCTGGGAAAGGAAAGCTACCTCGTCGGAGATAAACTTCGCATGCCAATAAAAAATGGACTTAAACTGGGGAGAAAGGCTCTGGATGGCTTTCAAGGAACCTACAATTATGCGGGGAAATCAACCCGACTGGAGACCTCAGTCTGTCATCTTGATTCGCTGGGGAGTAAGCAAGCACCTGTACTCCATGGGGATTAGAAATGTGTACCGACCAACTGCTGGGGATAACCGTATACCTACACGCACCCAACCATGATGGGATGAAGAAACCACTTTTAATTGATGGGGAGCAAACTCTGGCTGGGGAAAACGGCTCCATCCATACCTTCTTAGAGAGATGCCCCAAGGGTAACAAACCTGCAAAAACAACAGACAAGATACTACACAACCAAGGCTATCTTGGTCATCATCCGTGATGTTGTTCAATTAAGTCAAAGTTTTAACAGTTATTGGCCAAGGCCTGTGAGTTTATGTATGTGCAAATTCATCAAAAAAACATCGGGCGTTTTTTTTTTCACAAACAAAAGTAAAAGCTAAAACTAAGCACACAAAGATTTTCTGAATAGCATGTTTTATTGATAAATGGCCTGAAAATAGGCAAATTTATAAAGGATGCAACTCCTGAAATGAGAAAGTTGCACCAAAGACAAATAAGAAAAGCACAAAGATATACAAAATGTCTGTAATGTGGTACAGACAAACATCATGGGACGACTCATCTATGACTCGCATGACTTGGATGCTTTTCCGATGCTTCGTCTTCGGAAGAGATTGACTTGAACAGTTTCTCGCGGATCCTCCCATAATCCATTATGTTCTGAAGACCGAAACGCAGATCGTAGTTGTTTGCTTTTCAAATCCCTAACTTTTGCCTAAATGCCCTCGCGGGTTTTCGATTCACCGGGATGCCCATTTTTTCCAAAGTCACCTTTTCAGGTTTTCAACTTTGCGGGCTTACATTTTTTCTTTTTATCCCTAATTTTTGCCCAAACCTATCCTTTTATGGTTCGCCGGGGTGCCCCATTTTTTCCTGGACTTTCTTTTTTCTTTCCAGCGGATCTCTTTAAGCAAAGTATTTTTTTACTGCGTTTGTGTTCACAGGGGACGTGAAATCTTCACCATCCATAATCGAAAGTAGTAAGGCTCCTTCGGAGAAAACTTTCCTTACAACATACGGACCTTCGTAATTGGGAGTCCATTTTCCCATGTGATCGTTCTGTGGTGGGAGAATCCGCTTCAATACTAAATCACCTGCCTGAAAGCTTCAAGGACGTATCTTTTTATCGAAGACTTTCTTCATTTTGCTTTGGTATAAACGATCGTATGCGATGGACGCCAACCTTTTCTCATCCATCAAGCTGAGTTGATTCAACCTGTTCTTCACCCATTCTGCTTCATCTAGTTTGACGTCAGCTAGAACTCTCAAGGAAGGTATCTCGACTTCTAGTGGCAGGACAGCTTCCATACCATATACCAACGAGAAGGGAGTTGCCCTAGTTGAAGTACGCACCGAGGTGCGATATCCATGTAAAGCAAAGGGTAACATCTCGTGCCAATCTTTATAAGTTACAACCATCTTCTGCACTATCTTCTTGATATTTATGTTGGCCACCTCGACCGCGTCATTCATCTTCGGACGATAGGGAGACGAATTGTAATGCTCAATCTTGAAGTTCTGGCATAGCTCTTTCATCATTTTGTTATTCAAGTTAGATCCATTATCAGTAATGATCCTTTCAGGTATTCCATATCGGTAGATGATGTCTCTTTTGATGAACCGGGCCACAACTTGCTTGGTGATATTGGCATCAGAAGTTGCTTCAACCCATTTGGTAAAATAGTATATGGCTACTAAAATGAAACGATGTCCATTGGATGCAGTTGGTTCGATCTTTCCAATCATATCAATGCCCCATATGGAAAAGGGCCATGGAGACGACATGACATTCAAAGGACACGGTGACATATGAATCTTGTTGGCGTAGATCTGACATTTATGACATTTCTTCGCGAATTTGAAACAATCCGACTCCATTGTAAGCCAATAATACCCAACTCGCAACAACTTTCGAGACATGGCATGTCCGCCGACATGCGTACCGAAAGTACCCTCGTGGACTTCCTCCATAAGCATATTTGCTTCTTTTTCATCCACGCATCTCAACAGCATCAAATCATGGTTTCTTCTATAAAGCACACCATCCTGATTCAGATAAAAATTTCCAGACAATCTCCTTAGAGTCTTCTTATCTCGACTGGATGCCCCATTCGGATACTCCTGGTTCTTAAGGAAATTCTGGATGTCAAAATTCCACGGCTTGCCATCGGAGGCCTCCTCAATGGAGAATATGAAAGAGGGTTTATCAAGGTGGGAGATAACTATTCTGGGAGCTTCATTCCAAAAAATAACCTTGTACATCGAAGACAGCATTGCCAGAGCGTCTGCCATCTGATTCTCTGCTCGCGGCACATGGTAAAACTTCACCTGGTCGAAGAAAGGTAACAACCTCCTTGCATAATTCATGTAAGGAATCAAATTAGGTTGACGAGTTTCCCATTCTCCCTTGATTTGATTCCAACTAGCGCAGAATCTCCATATACATCGAGATTCTTGATCCTCAAATCAATAGCTTCTTCGAGACCCATGATACACGCTTCATACTCAGCCTCATTGTTGGTGACCGAAAATGTCAATTTGGCAGTGAATGGGATGTGAGACCCATGGGGTGTTGTAATGATTTCCCCAACTCCACTTTCGTATGAGTTAACGGCACCGTCAAATATCAACTGCCATTGAGATCCAAGTTCAGGACCTTCATCTGGTAGTGGTTCGTCACAATCATTCATCTTGAGGAACATAATGTCTTCGTCAGGAAATTCAAACTTCATTGGCTGATAGTCTTCGATAGGTTGTTCGGCGAGGTACTCTGACAGAACACTTCCTTTGATGGCCTTCTGAGAAACATACTGAATGTCGTATTTTGTCAGTACCATTTGCCATCTGGAAATTCTTTCTGAAAGCGCCTACTTTTCGAAGACTTATTTGATCGGATCCATCTTCGAAATCAGCATGGTTGTATGGTTAAGCATATACTGTCTTAAACGTTTGGCAGCCCAAGCAAGTGCGCAACATGTTTTTTCGAGCATTGAGTAATGGGACTCACAATCTGTGAACTTTTTACTCAAATAGTAAATCGCATGCTCTTTTCTTCCAGTATCGTTGTGTTGACCGAGGACACAACACATACTATTCTCAAGAACCGTTAAGTACATAATCAATGGTCTTCCAACTACTGAAGGTATCAGTATCGGAGGTTCCTGCAAATACTCTTTTATTTTCTCAAATGCTTTCTGAAAATTCTCATTCCAAACGACCACCTAATATTTCTTTAATAACTTAAATAATGGCTCACAAATGGTTGTGAGGTGAGATATGAACCGAGCAATATATTTCAATCTACCTAAGAAACCACGAACTTGTTTCTCGGTCTTTGGTGCTGGCATTTCTTAAATTGCCTTGATCTTTGTAGGATCAACCTCGATTCCTTTTTCACTCATAATGAACCCCAATAACTTTCCAGACCGAACTCCAAAAGTACACTTATTCGGATTCAACCTCAACTTGAATTTCCTAAGCCTCTCGAACAGCTTCAACAGATTGACCAGATGCTCCTCCTCCGTTTGGGACTTCACAATCATATCATCAACATATACTTCAACCTCATGATGAATCATATCATGAAAGAGAGTCACCATAGCCCGCTGATAGGCTACCCCTGCATTTTTCAAACCAAAAGGCATCACCTTGTAACAAAATGCCCCTCACGACGTGATAAACGTCGTTTTCTCCATATCCTCCGGTGCCATCTTAATCTGATTATAACCGGAAAAACCATCCATGAAGGAAAACACTGAGTATTGTGCGGTGTTATCAACAAGCACGTCAATATGAGGGAGAGGGAAATCATCTTTTGGGCTCGCTCTATTCAGGTCCCTATAGTCAACACACATCCTGACTTTGCCATCTTTCTTAGGCACATGCACGATGTTGGCGACCCACGGAGGGTAGTTTGTCACGGCAAGAAATCCGGCGTCCAATTGCTTTTGGACTTCTTCCTTGATCTTCACTGCCATATCAGGCCTGGTTCTTCTCAATTTCTATTTAACAGGAGGACACTCTTCTCGAAGAGGCAGGCGATGAACTACAATATCCGTGTCGAGTCCAGGCATATCTTCATATGACCAAGCAAAGACATCCTTATAATCTTGGAGTAACTCAACCAGTCTTTGATTGACATTATCTTGTAGTGTGGCCCCTATTTTGACTTCCTTCTTATCCTCTTCAGTTCCTAGGTTGATGACTTCAACTTCCTCCTGATGAGGCAGGATGACCTTCTCCTCTTGTCTCAACAATCTAGCAAGCTCTTCGGGTAGGTCTTCGTCTTCATCGATCTCTTCTTCTGCTTGAAATGTGTAACCTGCAATGATGTTGACTTGAATACAAACTCTTGATTAGGCTTAGAACCCTTGGAAAATTCCTCTTGTTATACGCACATCTCTTGATCCCCTGTAAAATACAATATGCTAGAACAATGAAATGAAACATAAACCAAGTAAAGAAAAGGTTGGGCAAATTTTGGGGTACAACAGTGACAACCAGAAATTCCTGTCAATTAACAAATTGACTCAAGTAATTCCAGTAACTACTGGACTTCCTGGGGATGCTAGTAACGACTAGACTTTGAGGATGTTATGACAACCAAAATAGTGATACCAATAACGATTGGGTTTCAAACAATGTCAGTGACCACTGGACCTAACTGGGGGGAAATTGGTGGCAACCTAACTCAGGGTACCAATAACAATGGATTTTCGAACAATGCCAGTAACCACTAGACTTCAATGGGGAATCGGTGACAACCGAGCTATATACCAATGACAATTGGATTTTAAGAAATGCCAATAACCACTGGACTTCAGCTGGGGAAGTTGGTAACAACTGAATCCTCATACCAATAACAATTGGTTTTCAAACAATGCCAGTAACCACTAGACTTACAACGATTGGTAACAGCCAAATCAAGGTACCAATAATAATTGGATTTAAACGATGCCAGTAACCACTGGACTTTCAAAGATTGGTAACGACCAAATCAAAGGTACCAATGACAATTGGATTTTAAACGATGCTAGTAGCCACTGGACTTTCAAAGATTAGTGACGACCAAATCGAGGTACCAATAACAATTGGATTTAAACAATGCCAGTAACCACTAAACTTAGAATGATTGGTGACAATTAAATCAAAGGATACCAATAACAATTGGATTTAGGTAATGCCAGCAACCACTGGACTTTCAAAGATTGGTGACGACCAAATCGAGGAACCAATAACAATTGGATTTTGAAACAGTTCCAGTAATTACCAGACTTCAGTTGGGGAGAAGTTGGTAACAACCGATCTTCATACCAATAAAAATTGGTTTTAAGCAATTCCAGTAACTACCGGACTTTGGAATGTTTCAGGGGGGTGACTTGAACCCAAAGACAAACATCAGTAACAGCTAAGCATCTTGGTAATCATCAGGTTTTATTAGATATCGCTAGTCACAACTGGCCCCTGGGATAAAACATCTATCACCAAACATTACTGGAAAAGTTGGGGTAACAACCACAAAGCGAGCCCGTGGCAAACAGGATGGAACAAAAAGGGTGGTGATGACCAAAGGATCTCGATGGCAGAGGCCAGACAAACAGTAACCAAAGCAATGAAACCAAATGAGTATGTTAATGATATGATGCGAATACAAATGCAAACCGACCCACGAGGGAGAAGGAAGAAACAAAGCAAGAAACGTAAGGAGGAATCCCATCACACTGAGTCCTGATGTCACAATCTTGGACGAAGCTCTTTCCGGGGAGAGAAACGACTCTCTAGAAGTAAACGCTGCTCTTGCAAACTTGTGGAAGAGGAATCTCATCTTAGTAGCAGGGGCCGCTGTTGGGTGCTATTTTGGTCATGGACGGCGACAAGCCTCTTACTACTCAGAGAGTAGTGTAATACCGTCATGTTACCTCCAGAGTTTTTGACTTTGTTAAATTAGTTTTCTTAAACCAAAATTTTAAATTTTCAACACACTTTGTTTTTTCAAAAGATCATTATTAACGAATAAGTGAAATTTTCATAACAAAATAACAATGATTGGTCCGAAATTTGATTTCATTAATAGACGAGAACTCTACGAAGGGTAAAGTCTCGGGAACAATTACAATTTTGAAAGATGGCAAACAAAAAGGGTTACAAAATCCAATAATTATCTGATCCTACTAACTAGCTGTCCATATACTTCGCTGCTTCTGACGAGAATGATAAACAATGATTTTATTTAACACTTTTAACGAGACTTTGCCCCTGCATTTGCCAGTATTATTATTTCGGACATTCGACCTGCTGAAGTGTTTTTCGTTTGAGTAACCTTTCTAGGTTTCCCTACTCAGGCGTAATACTTCCTTACTGCGTCTGAATTGATGAGGTACTTGAGATGTTCGCCATCCATTGTTTCAAGAATCAGAGATCCTTCGGAGAAAACGATCTTTATGACGAAAGGGACATCATAATTAGGCATCCATTTTCCACGCATATCCTTTTGTGTTGGTAGGATTTTTCTGAACACAAGCTCTCCTTCCTTATATTCCTTGAGACGAAATTTCTTGTCGAACGCCCTTATCATCCTTTGCTGGTAAATCTGGCTATGACAGATGTCAGTCATCCTTTTTTCGTCAATGAGATTTGTTGCGGTGAGAATCGTGATACCAAGCTATTGATTAGCTTGAATCTTTAATTCTTAAATTCACAACCGGACTTTAATTTATCCAAAAAGGAAAGGTTTAAAGAAAGAAAAACCTATAAAAAATGCAAAGCAAAAAGCAAAACTTAAAGCTAAGCAAGGAGAAATCTAAAGGTTCGGGGGTTGGTTATGCCTAGGGTAGGTATTTCACATCCTAAACATCTGTAGTACTCTACAGGAACCTCTTGTTAATATTTTTGTTTGCTAAAGTTTGCTTGCTAAAGGAAATGTGCTAAGGGTAAAGATATAAGGTATAAAGTATGTACAAAGTTTGGTAAAGTATGCTCGCGAAGACATCACATCTCGTGCCTACGTATCCTAACGGGAATGGAATCAGAGCAACCGTAGTTCCCCTGGTGGGGTGAGGAACTCTTGACTATGGTCAAGGTTCCAAGGGGATGTAAGCATTCATAGGGAAGTACTTACATGGAGTGCGACGACTCTTGAATCTATGTTGAGATTGTTATGATAAAGGATTGTCCACGGCGGGACGCTAAACACGAGTACGGCGACTCAGATCCTAAGGTTAGGATAAAGGGGAGAGAATGTCCACGGAGGGACGCTAAAAGTGAGAACGGCGACTCAAATCCTAAGGTTAGGATAAAAGGTAAAGAATGTCCACGGCGGGACGCTTAACAAAATGAGTACGGCGACTCAGATCCTAAGGTTAGGATAAAGGGGTCAAGGTAAAGGATATCATATGTAAACATAATGTCACAACAATGTAAACAGAAGGCTTAAAACCTCAAGGGGATAATCAATAGTTTTTAAAGGTAAACTGTTTAAAAGCGTACAAACAAAGTTGAAATTCAAACTTAAATGCACAAGGGAGACAACAAGTCAAGTTCATGTCATCTTTAAATTAAACTCAAAGAGGAATAAAATCAAAGTTCGAAAATGAAAGATATGAGGGTGAAAACCCTAAAATGATTTACGATCTTCCCATAATGAAAAGTGTTTCTAAAATAAAAATTTTAGAATTCTTTGATCATCATATGAAAATACACATTAAAACAAGAATTTAGCAAAAAGAATCAACTAAAAAGGATTAAAAATGAAGAAGTTATGTAAAATTGAAAATTGAATAAAATTAAATAAAATAAGTAAACCAAGTGCTAAAAAAATATAGGAATGCCCACACCCAGGATTGAACCCACGTCTGGTGGTTTCTAGGTTCAAAACATGACCATTCCAACCATCATGTGCATGTGAAACTGAATGGAAAAAAGAAGATACAATATTAAAAACTTAAAAAATCACAAAATTTAAAAATTAAAAAAAAAAAAAAAAAGAGGTGGCCTCGCTGAGGCTCGAACAGAGGACAAAGCGCATGATAGGGTACTTAAAGGCAAGGTGACAACCACTGGGATGGCGATACATCCGTGTATTATGCCACCCCAATTAAATATGTACTTAACAAAGCAAAAATTCTGGGTAACTCCTTCAAGGCAACTCAAGTGGAAATTCCAAAACGATTTGAATCCAAACTTCCTCAAGACATAACCAATTTTCAGGAAATAAAAGTCAAACATTATTGGATTTTCACAAGTAAGAGGATGGTGTCAACCATTTTTCAAAATAAAACTCAAAATGGAAAATACGATGGCACACGCAAGATGCATTAAGACAACTATGGCAAAAAACGTGAACATCCAAAATAGGTCAAAACATCATCAAATTTAACAAACTCAAAGTCTAACTTGTGTGATTTTTGACAAGGAAAAGGATGGTGCATTTAGTTTTCTCAAATTGTGCCCCTAACTAAAAAAATGGTAGCAACTGCAAAAATGAAGTGTGAGATGCATTTGGAGATCCATGGATTAAAACAGGTGGATTTAAAAGCAAGTAAGGGTCTGCACAAGTTTGAAATGTAGTATGGGATGAGTTCCAACAGCAAGTCTGATCAAAAAAAGATAGAATGAGAAAATGGCCCATGAGTTGCAAGTTGATGAAATTGGTGTTTTTGAGATGATCTTTGCAAATCAACAATGTTAATAGCTTCATGACAGCAGACACTTATCAATCCAAACTGCAACATGTTAAGGACTCAAACACAAATAAATTGCAACAAACAGATTGAGCTTGATGGTATCAAACCTCAAGGCAAGAAACTGCCAGCACCAATGTACCAAAGCCTACACTAACAAATTTGACAGCCACATGAATCTAAACATTACAAACCAAAATAAGTGAACTAAAACAACTTGCCAACAGCTTGACTTACATGGATCAAAAGGAATTCTAAAAAGAACTCTAGGTGGTCAAGCATCTCACTCAGTTTTAGACAGCAGACCCAAATAGACATCAAAAAAGAAGAAGAACAACCTCTATGAAAAGTAAATAAATGCAGGCAAACAAACTCACTTATGAACCTTTAACAATACACAAAGTCATTACAAACTAACAATGAGTTAAATGGATCAACAATTAACAAACTCTAAAGCAAGGCATGACAGACCTTGTAAATATCAAGTGGCAGCCATAAACCTTCAAGGGGCAATCATCAATTAGTGGCAAAGTACAAGGTGTAGGTGGATCAGACTTAAATCAGCAAAGTCTATAAACATGGTTATCAGTTTAAAAGCAAAGCAAAGCTCTAAATTAAACCTAATAACAGCAATAAACCAATTTCAGCATGAGGCACCAAATTCTGGCAGCTAACAAACTTAGCTTTCAAGAACAGTTGTAGAGGGATTCAAAATATCATGACTTCACAAAGATGAATTCTTGACAGCAAGATTAAACCAAGACTTAAACATCATTAAACAAACAAAGTGCCTTGTTTACCAATAGCAAAAGGAGAAAAACTGTCATGATTAGAAAGTTGGCCTATGGCAATAGTTGTTCATAGACAGTCTTGAAAGTACTACTATGAAATTCATCATGATTATGCTAGCACCATTCATCAATTATGTACCTCAATTGTCTAACAGACTTACAAGTTAAAAGGGGTTCACTCAAGACAAAAGGCTAATGGCCCTCTCCTATCAGAGCATACTGGAAGATCTCCTACTGATCTTATCAACCTAAACTCAAAACACCCTAGCAGCAGCCTCAACAGGTCATTTATCATCAGCTCAACACAAACCACATCCAGATTCAGACTAAACAGTCAGACAAACAAGCTGCCTTCCAAAGATCTAAATAGCACACAACAACCTTAAATCCTCAAGACATTCCTCACTCTAATGTCAAACCTATGCACCTACCAAAAGCTAGACTGATCCAGAAACATGAACCAAGCCAGGCCTCCAAAAGAGAGGTGCTAAACACACCAAGATTTAGAATGCACCTCAATCAGAGAATCTAATGATGCTATCCCACTAAACTACACACTAATGTTTAACAGTACTAAAAGACCCTCACCAAATACAACCAAACTTCCCTAAACAATCAAACCAAGAAAACCTACTCTCAATAAATCAACAGTCCATACAAGACCTCATTAACACAAATTTGGCTTCAACTTACTCAAACTGCTTTCCATGAAAAACACAACCCGGCAACAACTAAATCAAATTGACAAACTTAGTATAAAACAGTCATGGATATAAACTACATATGTTGGACAGATCCATTCATGAACAAAGTTTAAACTTCTCAAATGACAAAACACCAAACAAAACAATGTTCAAGATTAAATAACTAACTTAGACCTCTCTAAGAGACAAAACTGCTGCAAACTGGTTTTGGCAGCAACTGAACATACATGGTAAAGTTTCTTTGACAGCACCTAAACCAATCTAAACACTTGATCAATTAAAAGTCAAAACCCTGGCCTGAGTTAGACAACTCAACAGTGACAGTACCTCTAAAACAACACCAACATCAGTTAGTATATTGCATCAAGGACAGGATCAACCAATATCATAAGAACTGAGGTTTCCAAACATGGTAAACAACCTCAAAACATATTTTCAAATATGTATAAACACACACACAAATTAGATTCACACATGATCTACACATTACTTCAAACATGCCCAAATTAGTGCTCATCAAACATAGTTATGATAGTCCATAAGCAAGGTAATGATCACTTACCTCTTGTAGACTTCCAAGCCAGCTTGTGCAGTATGGAAAACCTTGAAGACTCCCCAAATATGCTCCAACCAATGCCTTGGTGAAAATGCAGTCTTTCTTGCACTTGAAGTAAACAAGTGAATCTTGGACCTAAACTTGAAACAAGTGATGATGATGGTATTTTAGGTTATGGACAGTTGGTACATCATAAACCTAAGGTGTTTAGAGGTTTACAATGATCAAAACAGGTCTGAGTAGAGATTTGGCAGATTTTGTATGTGAAGTCAAACTTTGCTTGGTTGAAAGTTGAATTTTGGGAAAATGAGGGTTTTGAATAGTTTAAGAGTTTGAACACCTCTCACACATCATTTGTGGATTGTGTGGATGGTTTGGGATGAGTGTGAGTGGGTGAAAATGGTTTTGGAAGGCTTTGTGCTCAAGGCATATTTTTTAGCTATTTTTGGAATGGTTTTCTTCACTTGTAAGAAAATGCAAGGTAGGATGAGAGCAAAGGTTTTCTCTTGGGTTTTAGAGTGCTCTAGTGTGTGAAGTAACATAGAGGGAGCCTCTATTTATAGGAAAAATGAAGGGTGAGGACAAATTTGTATTTTGGCTTTTGGAGGGAGATTTTGGAAGAAATCTATCCAAGATTGTATGGCAGTTAAGCACATCATTCCCTTGGCTCAATGCAGGAAAAACTTAAGTGAACTGAGGGACATGAAGTGATTGGAGAGAGCATAGAGGGTAGGGAAGCAGCTGCTGCAGATTTCATGGAAAGTTTCTCTTTCCTCTTTGATTTCTTTGAATATAATATTGCAACCTTCCTTGCAACTTGTCATACCTTTCAAATCCTTCACTTCTTCTGCATTTTCATTCATCATACTCTCTAAATATCAGATGCAAACATGATACAAGGGATGAGAATAGCTCAAGTGATCAAAAGGTGAGTTTGTGAAAAAGTGAAAATGTTGGACTCAAGTGTTGAAACCTCATCTTGTTGGATCCATAACTCTCAACTCATAAGGGCTATGTAGGAGTTCTAGTACATTTTGAAAAGCCCTCATGTAGCTATACAACTTTCATGTTTTCATGATCTTCATATTCCAAATGGAACTAGGTCAAAAATCCACTCAAAGTTGCTAAAAAACATGCCTAAAAAGGCCAATAACTTAGAATTTTTCTAAGTTATTTTTCCCTCTTGTAATGAATTTAGCCATAACTCCAAATCTATGCATTTTATGCTCATGGACCACTGTGGGATTTTTGTAGGACTTGTCAAGATCTTTCCAATGAGCTTTGAACCAACTCAGTTGGATGTGTGGTTAGGGAGTTATGGTCTTGCCCCTTTCAAAACCCTAATTTCCTGATTTTTCGATTACTCCTCAATCCTTGATACAATGGTCATGAAACTTCATGGACAGGTGTAATATATTGCTAGGAACATTTTTGATTCATACTCTAAGGTCAAATTCCTTATGAGTGAAGAGTTGACTTTTCGGTCAACCGAACGATCGATCAATGACTACCGAGTCGACTGTTGATGTTCCGGGTCTTTTGAGGCCTTGAAACTTCTTGAGTAGACTTTACTAAGCCATATGAACTTTATGGACCATGATCCTACCATTGGAGCACCATTTAAATCAAAATTCAAACTACAGTTGACTTTTCCTAATCGAAAACCCTAATCGGGTATCCTGAACTGCACTGTTCTTGATCCTTGGGTGATAACCTCAAATTGGATTCATACTTGATCCAATGGAGTATATTTGATGATGTGGAGACTTATTTAATGGGAAATCAATTTAATATGTTGACTGATTAACCATCGAAACCTCGATTCTCGGCTGTATGGAACCCTAATTCACCTGTATCTTAACAAAGACAAACTTGAAACAAGTTAAGGTTAGATAATCAAATGAATATGATCCTAGAATGATGATGAAGATATAAGGGGTCAAAATTTGGGGTGCAACAAGATTCAACGAATCGAACCTCTCTTTTATCCACTCGGACTCCTCGAGCTTGGCTTCCATTAAGATTTTCAATGAAGGTATCTAGACCTCGATGGGTAGTATGGCGTCCATCCTGTAGACCAAGGAAAAAGGGGTTGCCCCTGTCAATGTGTGCACTGATGTTCTGTACCCATGTAAATAAAATGGTAACATCTCATGCCAATCCTTATAGGTTACAACCATCTTCTGTACTATTTTCTTGATATTCTTGTTTGCAGCTTCGACAACGCCATTCATTTTCGGTTTGTACGGAGAAGAATTGTGATGCTTGATTTTGAAGTCATCACAAAGTTATTTCATCATCTTGTTATTTAGATTCGACCCATTATCGGTGATGATTTGGTCGGGAATGTCGTATCGATAAATAATCTCTTGTTTGATGAAGCGTGTGACCACTTGCTTGGTTACGTTCGCATACGATGCTGCTTCTACCCACTTGGTGAAGTAATCAATTGCAACGAGGATGAATCAATGGATGTTGGAAGCTTTTGGCTCTATGGCCTCAATCATGTCTATGCCCCACATCGCGAATGGCCATGGTGATGTTATCACGTTGAGAGGATGCGGAGGAACATGCACTTTGTCGGCGTAGGCTTGACATTTGTGGCATTTTCGAGCAAAGAGGATACAGTCCGTCTCTAAAGTCAACCAAAAATATTCAGCCCTCAAAATCTTTTTCGCCATGGCGTGGCCATTGGCATGGGTACCGAACATCCCTTCGTGCACTTCATTCATTAGCAGGTCTGCTTCTCTTTCGTCAACATATTTTAGTAGAACCATGTCGTGGTTTCTCTTGTACAGGATGTCGTTACTGACGAAGAACTTGGATGATAATCTTCGTATGGCTCTCTTGTCAATTCTGGATGCGTCAGCTGGGTATTTCTGGTTTTGAAGAAAGTTCTTGATGTCATGAAACCATGGTTTCTTATCAGACTCTTCCTCTACCCTCATGACATATGCTGACATAGTTCTTCTTTCGATGCGGATTAGGGGTGCCTTGTTAACAAACTAGACCTTCCACATCGATGCTAGCATGGCTAAAGTATTTGCAATGTGATTTTCTGCTCTCGGTACATGCTTGAAATTAATTTCATCAAAATATTCAATCATCTCTAGAATATGATCTTTGTAGGGGATCAACTTTTCATCTCGGGTTTCCCATTCATCTTTGAGTTTATAGATTACTAGAGTAGAGTCTCCAATTAATTCCAATATTTTGATACGAATATCAATAGCAGCTTCTAATCCTACGATGCAGGCTTTATACTCGGCTATGTTGTTAGTTCAGGAGAAGCAATGTCGGGCGGTGACGGCAGTGTACCCTCCCGTTGGATTTTTAAGACAACTCCAATACCATGTCCATTCTTGTTAGACGCTCTATCAAACATCATTTCTCAACGGGATCCTGGTTTGAGACCTTCTTCAGGACCGGACTCTGACTCCGTATGTTGAATGTACATTACATCTTCATCAGGGAAATCAAACTTGAGTGGTTGATAATCATCCACCGGATGCTCGGTAAGGTGTTCTGACAAGACACTGCCTTTGACGGACTTTTGAGCAACGTATTGGATATCATACTCTGACGAGAGCATGTGCCACTTGGCCAACCTTCCAGTTTGAGTTGGCTTTTTGAAGATGTACTTTATCGGGTCCATCTTGGAAATTAGCATAGTGGTATGGCAAATCATATAGTGTCTCAGATGCTTGGCTGCCCAGGCTAAGGCACATCAGGCCTTCTCTTGAGGGGAGTGACGACTCTCGCAATCTATGAACTTTTTGCTCAGATAGTAGATTATATGCTCTTTCTTTCCTGACTCGTCAGTTTGACCTAGGACACAACCCATTGAATCCTCCAGTACTATCATGTACATGGATAACGACTTTCCTGGCACCGGAGGAATTAACACTAGAGGCTATTGTAGATACTTCTTGATCTTCTCAAATGCGGCTTGGTAGTTCTCATTCCATGTCACTGTTTGATCTTTTCGTAACAACTTAAAGATCGGTGTGCAGGTAGGTGTTAGATTAGAAACGAACCTGGAGATGTAGTTTAGCCGTCCAAGGAAGCCTCTAACCTGTTTTTCTATTTGAGGAGCGGGCATTTCTTGAATTGCTCTAACTTTATCAGGATCTACTTCAATTCCTCGTTGACTAACAATAAAACCGAGTAGTTTACCAGAACGAACCCCAAATGTGCACTTAGCCGGATTCAACCTTAGCTGGTACTTTCGAAGTCTTTTGAATAACTTCAGAAAATGATCCAAGTGGTCTTCTTTACTTCAAGACTTTGCAATCATGTTGTCTACATACACTTCAATCTCCTGATGCATCATATCATGGAAGAGTGCGACCATAGCTCGTTGATACGTTGCTCCTGCGTTCTTCAAACCAAAAGGCATGACCTTATAACAATAGGTGCCACAGGGTGTAATGAAAGTTGTTTTCTCCATGTCCGCCAGATCCATCTTTATTTGATTGTAGCTGGAAAATCCGTCCATGAATGAAAATATTGCGAAACTGGTTGTGTTGCCCACCAGAGTATCAATATATGGAAGAGGGAAATCGTCTTTTGGACTAGCTTTGTTTAGATCCTTATAATCCACACACATTCTGACTTTTCCATCTTTCTCTGGGACTTACACAATATTGGTCACCCATTTTGGATATTTTGATATTGCTAGAAAGCCTGCATCCATTTGCTTTTTGACTTCGTCTCGGATTTTGAGAGCCATGTCTAGTCTAGATCTTCGAAGCTTCTGCTTGACCGGAGGACACTCAGTTTTCAAGGGGAGCTTGTGAATAACAATGTCAGTGTCTAACCCTGGCATATCTTGATAAGACCAAGCAAATATATCAACATAATCTTTGAGGAGTGTTATCAATATGCTTTTGACCCCTGCCCCTAACGATGCTCTGATCTTGACTTCTCTCTTTTCTTCTTTAGAGCCCAAGATGACGACGTCGATTTGTTCCTTGTATGGCTGAAGATAGGAATCTTTGTACTCAGTTATCCTTCTCAATTCTTCGAGGATCTCTGAATCTTCATCGCTCTCTTCTTTGGCTTGAAAGACAAATGGACCACTACCAGAAGGAACCGAATGATCAATGGATTCTGTGGGTGGTGGAGGTGTTTTGCATGGTTTTACAGGTTTGAGAATGATTAGACACACACACAAAGACATACAAATGAAGGTTGTTTTTATGTTTTCAAACAAGAATTGTCATTTTACCTTTTAACAAAAAGAGTGAAAAGATAAGCAGAAAACAAAATTAGAGTTTTAAAAAAAAAACACTTTTTAATTCATATATCTTTTCAAATTGCAAAGTGGCCCATACAAAATGATTCACTGGCTTTGGGAAAGACCAGGAATTTTAAAGGAAAACAAAGCTAACAAGCAAATGAATTACTCTAAAGGTAAAACGATAGGGATTTCCACATTCTCCTAGTTGCGCAAAGCTGCTCCGCCTCGGATCACCAGGCTGTCAAGGTTGCTTGCTTCTTCTTCAGCTATGATGGCGTTTACTTGCATTTTGTCGCTTGTGAATATCTCTTTCAAGGATTTCTTCTTCGTGGAACTCTCTTCCAATGCATTTTCTAGAGTTGGTTTGTAACCCATCCCTTGTCGGTCATTCTTCGCTCGAGCGTTGACTTCTATGACCTCCCCTCATCCTAGAGGGAGTCCTGTCTTCATCGCAACCTTGATGCTTTGGACATAAGCAAAGGATAGACCACGGGCTATTGTTGACTCGTCAACCAATACAGCGTGGGCAATTTCCAGGGCTTGGAAAGCAGTTTCAAGCGCGTCTTCATCAGCTTCTATTTATCTAAAGGAGGATATGTTACTCACCATCAGGTCCTCTTCTCCATGAATTATGACCAATTGGTCACTGATGACGAATTTCATCTTCTGGTGTAGAGTGGAGCTGACAGCACCTGTTGTATGTATCCATGGTCTTCCCAACAAACAACTGTAAGTTGGATTGATATCCACCACTTGAAAAGTGATTTCGAAGATTTGAGGGCCTATCATGATTGGCAAATCAATTTCCCCTATCACAGTTCTTCTTGAGCCGTCAAAAGCTTTCACCACCAGGGAGGTAGGCCTCATTTCAGCTCCTCGGTAGGCCAGTTTAGCTAGAGCCCTCTTAGGCATCACATTGAGCTTGGATCCCGTGTCAACGAGTACTCTGGCTAGTGTATCCTCTTTACATTTGATAGATACATGCAAGGCACAGTTGTGCTTGCGCTTTTCAGATGTCAGATCGCTATCGTCGAAGCTCAAGGTGTTACATGTTGTGATATTGGCAACGACCGAGCCAAACTGTCCCACTGTAAGCTGGAAAAGACTCCCATGCATCCTACTATCTCACTTGGCAAGGAAGAGGTAAGTAAGAAAGTAGACCAGAAGCTCTACAGAGGTATGATTGGTTCTCTTCTTTATCTTACTGCTTCTAGACCTGACATATTGTTCAGTGTTTGTCTGTGTGCTAGATTCCAATCAGATCCTAGAGAATCACACTTGACAGTTGTCAAGAGGATTCTAAGGTATCTAAAAGGTACTTCTAATGTGGGTTTGTGCTACAAAAAATCTGATGATTTCAAATTAGTTGGATTCTGTGATGCTGACTACGCTGGAGACAGAGTGGAAAGAAAAAGTACTTCTGGAAGTTGTCAATTTCTAGGAAGAAATCTAATCTCCTGGTACAGCAAGAAGCAACCCACAATTGCACTTTCAACCACAGAAGCAGAATACATTGCTGTTGCTGGATGTAGCACGCAGATGCTCTAGATGAAAAGTCAACTAGAAGATTATCAAATTTTTGAAAGTAACATTTCTATCTTTTGTGATAATACTTCTGCTATATGTTTGTCCAAGAATCCCATTTTACATTCTAAGGCAAAACATATAGAAATTAAGCATCATTTCATCAGAGACTATGTTCAGAAGGGAATCATAAATTTAGCCTTTGTTGATACAGATCATCAATGGGCAGATATTTTTACAAAACCCCTTGTTGAAGATAGATTCAAATTTATTCTAAAAAATATTGGTATGGATTTTTGTCCATAATGATATTTGTCAGAAGCAAATTTTTACAGATGCAAAAATACCTAATGCTCTGAAGTATTTCTTCTGATTGCTTATTTACTCTGCTTATTATTTTCTGTGAAACTCTGAACTAACAATCTTTAGAAGATCTGAACGTTGGCTAACGTTTCATTTCTTAAGAGAATTCAGAACACATGCAAGCAAACACGTGTCACACCAAATCGGAAGAGGTGGCGTGTACATAACTGAAGAGACGTTTGAGGTGAAGTTTGAATAGTGAAAATCTTGATTTTCCCCCCAAATTGTCAGAAGAAATTAATGTTTGAAATGATTATTATTCTTTTCATTTATTGCTTGTTAAAACGTGCAAATTCTGACTGTTGATATGCCTAAGTGTTTTAGTATAAATACATGACTTGTATTCACTTTCACACTTTTCACACTCTCCGAAAATTATATGCGTTTTCATCTTCTCTTTGCTCTGCATAAAAACCCTAAACCTAAGCGTTTGACAAAGCATTCTTCAATGGCAACTTCATCATCAACAGCTACTCAATTCCAATCTTCAATGGCTGCAGTAACTTCTGCAAACATGGGTGTTACTCCTTATTCTCCTCCCAAAAGAACCCTTTTAACTCCTGTTGAGAAATTGGAGGTTTTATGTGAATCCATGGTTGAATTTGACTCACTTGCAGACAATGGATTTGAATTTCGTTCTATCATTGGAGCTCAAGGATGGGTTAAGTACTTTGACAGACTTTTTGGACCAGTTTACCCCCTCCTTGTAAAAGAATTCTAGATCCATGCCTCAGTTTACCCCAAGTTCATCTTATCCTCTGTACTGGGAAAAGAAATCATTATCACAGAGGATCTGATCAGAAAATTAATTGGATATGAAGAAAGAGATGGTGTTTCCCACTTGCCAGCTGGGCGTGTGGACATGGATGAGGTGTATGAAGAAGTGATGACTGTTGGTCAAGCTTCTAACAAATTCAAGGATCTGAAGCCTGACTACAAGATCTGGGCCAAGATCTTCATGGGATGCATCCATCATAGGAAGTCAACTAATTCTCCAGACTATGTCAATAATGAACAGCTCTATTTCATGTATTCCCTCAGTCAGAGCACCAAGGTAGATCTTCCATACATTCTTTTTATGCATCTGTGGAACCATATAAATGCATCTAGAGAGTATGTGAAAGAGAAAGGACAGAAGATCAGAACATGGATCCCCTTTGGAAGGTTGATCTCAGATCTTCTAACTGAGAATGGTTTGGTCTCTGCTCTGTAGGCTGCTGGAGTTACAGAGGAATTAGAATTTATAATGGGAAAGCCTCTGAATGCTAAAAGTCTTCAGAGACTTAAAATAGTTGATGAACTCACAACAGCTCCCAAGAAGCTGAATGTGTCTGAACTCAGTCAGAAGAGGGTTCCTGTAGATGACTTTCCACTGTTCTTTGCTGAAGAGCCAAGACACATTATAGTGATGTACATTTATGAATGCAAGAAGGAAGGAAAGCCTGTTCCTGCAAATGTGATTCAGCTAACAAGACAACCATTACCTAATGCAGAAGAAGAAGAAGAAGAAGAAGCACAACTACAGAGGAAAAGGACTCAGGCAGTAGTAGACTCTGCACCTGCTCAGAAGAAGGTCAAGATTGTTGAGAAGCCAAAGAAGCTCTTGAAGAGAAAAGAATCTGAAGACGCTACTTCTGTACCAGCCAAGAGGATCAAAATAAAAGGTACTAAATCTTCTGTATCTTCTGTAAATATTGTTATAAATGATTCCAATATTAAGTCTGTTCCAAAACCACCCTCAACACAAATTACTTCTATTACTGCTCCTAGTTCAAAATCACCACAAAAACAAACTTCTATTCCAACAACAACAACAACAACAAAAATCACTCAAACACCAACAGTTTCTGTACCAAAATCTTCTCAACCAAAAATCCATATCAAACAGTTTGTTCCACAAACACAATCCTCACAGAAACAACCATCAGAATAACAACCTACAGAATAATAACCACAACAATCTATACAACAAAAATCATCTGAACAACCAGAAAAACAACAAGAATCTCAACCAGAAAAAGCCTCTGAAAATCCACCATCAAAATCATCTGAACCTATTGCACCTGTTACTTCTGAACCTACAAAAGTAACTTCTGCTCCCATTTCATCAGAACCAATCACCATTCCATCTGATTCACCCATCTCAGAACAACCATCAAAACCATCTGAAATTCCTTCAGAACAAACCAACACTTCTGAACCTCACATCCCTGAGACAGAAGTTCTTGATGTCACACCCTTAAAAACGGTGATTCAAGTATCTTCTACTTCCTGCACTCCAACCACCTCCTCAAACTCCTCAGAATCAGACCTCCACCCAGATTTTCTAATCTCTCCATCTTAAAAATACTCTGAGGTAAACCAACCTGAACCTCCTATACCTTCAAAAGCTCCCATTCCAGATCCTATTCCCACATCAGCACCATCATCTGAGATATTGATTCCTTCTTCAAACCCAAGATCTTCTATATCTTGTGCCCAAGTTTCTTCTCTATTTCATAATTTGGCCTATGGTTTCAAACTAAAAGACTTTTATGACAAAGTTGAACCTTCTGATCCCATCAACCCTCTGAAACCAAAACTCACCATGACCCTTCCATCTGTAATTCTTGATTACATAAAATCTATGTCAGATGTAGGATCTTTAGCAACCATATCCTGTTCTGCAAAAACTGATAAAGCTGTTGCTTCAGCTCTGCCAATTGCATCTGATAACAATGTTGCATCTGATGAACCACCCAAATTTGCCTTCCATCCCTACTCAAATGAACCTTTTGATGTAGTTACCCTTCACACCAGAGCAAAACCTCATTTGCTAAATGCTCTAATCAGATCAAAAGAAAAAGCTCCTGAGATACCCTTCATTCCATATTATCCTCCTCCTCTGATCTCTATTCAGAAATCTCTTTTTCCACCAACTCCCCAACCTAAACCTGTAACTCTGGAAACTTTGTTACGTCCAAAGCTCAGACTTAATGTTGATCATTTATTTCAAACTTTTTTGCAAGAAATACAGATGTATTTAGGTACTATTCAGAAGAAATGCTCAGCAACAATGGATGCCAAAGAATATGACATCATCTGGGATGGATTCATCAACAGATTCAACTCTGTGGCCTCAAATCTGAAGAACATCTATTCTGATGATGCGAAGCTCAGATTTGCTGAGGCTGCAAGGACTCTATTCTGGACTGTCAAGAAATCTGAACCTCTGCTCCTTACAGATGCTCCTCCATCATCAACAGAATCTACTGACATTGCATCTGAGGAAAATCTGTTGGCTATGACTCTGGTAGACCCTCCTTCTAATTCCAATGCTCCAGAATCTACAGAACCAATGGAAATTGACTCTGTTCAAGCTCCAGAACCTAATCATCCTTCTTCATATGAGTTAAAGAAAGAACATCCAGATTTTGAAGATAAGATTGCTGCTCTGGAAGCTGGCCAGTCAGAGATCAAGTCATGGATGGCAAAGCAGGATAAGAAATCTGAGGATATGACAGAATGGATGTCAAAGCAAGATGAAAAGAATGAAACTATGGCTAAGTGGATGTCCAAGCAAGAGTAATCATCCTCTGAGATTACAGATCTATTGAAGATGCTTTTGTCCAAACACTCTTAGATTTTTTTTCATTCTACTGTTTTTGCATCTGTTGTTTGCATATGTACTTTATTGCTATATCTTCTGATGTTTGCCTATGTACTCTTGATCTGATCTTATGAATGAATCAAAGTTTTCTCCATTGAATTATCTGATTTACTGTTTCCTTTTATTTGTCCTTTTAAAGTTTTTACTTTTTGCTTATGACAAAAAAGGGGGAGAAAATATAGATCTGAACTGTTTGAGATAACTTCATCAGAATGAAACTTCATACATATCTATTCTTTCTAACATTTAATCTGACTATTTCAGAACATTTGATAAGTACATTCTATAAAAGAAACTCTGAGTCTCTCAGATCATTTGACTATTATCAAACTCTGAATCTTAAATCCACAAGACATTCTGACCTTCAAATGTTATAAGAACAAACAAGATCTAACTCTGAAGGTTACTCAAAGACAAAAGGGAAGTTTCTATTCCTTATTTGTATTTAACTCAAGGGGAGATTCATCATCTCAGGGGGAGTTATAATTCTAATATATTCAGTTAAACAAAATTTCTGATGCTTTTTGTCATCATCAAAAAGGGGGAGATTGTTAGAACACAGATTGGTTCTTAATAATATCTCTTTGTTTTGATGATAACTATTAGGAAATTTTTTATTTAAGAATTATATACTCTAAAATTTGCTTGAGAGTTTTACTGCAAATTGTAATGAAATTAACACTCCATAAGCAAATCTGAATGGTATACAAGAAAGTAACTGACTCTGAAGCGCCAGATGCACTCATTAGAAGATTCTGATTGCTGCCTACAGAAGATTCTGAGCGTAGCCTCCAGAAGCATCTGAAGCAAGAAGCTCCAGAAGATTCTAAAGCAGAAGCTCCAGAAGAATCTGAAGCAAGCAGAAGCATCTGAAGCTAAGAAGAATAATGTATGAAGAGCTTTTCAAAGCATAGTTTCTACAGAAGATTCTGAAAGTACTAAAGCTGCCAGTACTGAAGTTCTGTTTCAAATATGCTCTGATATTTAACACGCTGAAAGCACACATGCTGCAGAAGACTCTGATACAGCAAAGTTCTGAACATAATTATAAGACTCTGACCCAATCAGATTCTGATGAACTTGCTGAAAACTAAAGAAGAAATATTCAAAGAATTATATTCGTTGGAGTAAATCAAACGTCTCTTTCCTCATTTGTGCTAGACACAAGAACACAGACAAAAAGGATTTTTCTGTGCTTTCTTCTTCTAGGAAAGGTCACTTGATATAAAGACAAAAAGGCTCAGACCTTTTTGGGACACTCTTTTCAACGCTCAGCTCTCCCTTGGATCAGCTGCCTATAAAAGGAAGACTCCACCAAATTCTTCAATTAGACATTTTGCTGAAAAGAAATTATAACATTCAAGCTCTCATACTTTCATATTCATTCTTAGAATTATTTGTACTTAATCTTAAGAGAAATATCACTGTTGTGATAAAAGCTTTTTAGAAGCATTCATACTCTTGTATTAGATTTACATTGATTGTAAAGGATTTCCTTAAGAGGATTCAGTTGGAATCAGTAGCTCTTGAGAAGACTAAGAACAGTTGTTCTTAGGTGTTACTATTGTAATCTGTTTGATTAAATAGTGGATTAAGTCCTTGTTGAGAAAGGAAAATCACTCTAGGAAGGGTGGACTGGAGTAGTTGAGTTCAACGAACCAGGATAAAAATAATTGTGTTTTTATTCTAAGTTTTTAATCTTCCATACTTATTCAACCCCCCCCCCCTTCTAAGTATTTTCTCACCTTCAGTTTTCGGCCATCTTCCTTTAAGCTTTGGCTCGAGTGTTGTATTTGTGAGAACTCAGCGTGACTTCTTTCCTCCCTTTGGCAAATAAAAACAACAGATGAGTTGCGAAACCCATGCAAGACTATGCAGAATGATATGCAAATGCAAATGCAAATGCAAGACTAACCTTTCAAGGAAAAACAACAATTTTGTTTACAAACAAAGTTAGAACCACATGTAACAACATACTTTAAAAGCAGGTTTTCATTGATAAGTTGAGATCCATTACAATAGATGGCTCTTGCTAACAAGCAAGACCTTTCTTACAACAAAAGCAAATACAACATAAGATTACAATCTTAAAGAAAGCAGGAAATGGTGAAGTATCGATCGTTCTAACTAGACGATCTTTCTCCTTCTTAAGGCCTGGGCTAAAGTTGATTTTGACGAATTATCTCCCACGGTTCATCATTTCATACTTCGCCTTGACTAAAGCGTATCTCAGCTCCTACCTAGGTATAAGAACCTCGGGCTCCATAGTGATCTCATAGGTATGAGTGTAGAACATAGTTAATGTTATTTCTTTTGACCAAAGTAGATAGGATCTTATGGTTTAAAATCTCCCATTCCCTTCTGGGGTTTCTCCTTGTAGAAGAGGATGACGCCAAGAAAAACTAGCTTGAGTTTCAAGTTCTTCGTTGCTACCTTTTTAAAAAAAATAGGTTTTTAGCATATCCTGCTCTGGCTCTGGCCCTGTTGAGTATCCATGCTGGCGGCGAGCAAGGATTGGATTATCGTTGATTACTCTTCTAGTACCAATGAGGGGTACGTTCGGGAAGTCTCCACAACTCAGGATCATAATGACACTGCTGATCTTAGTATCATACCAGTTGATATTGTAGTGCTTGAGAGTTATTAATTTCTCAACCCATGCTTCTTTGTAGGGGAGGTTCCAAAGGACCTGAGTTCTGGGCAAGTGCGAAATAAACCACTTGCTGAGCAAAGCCGTACAACATGTGAACTGCCCAAGATCGTATACTTTCCGACGATGGATGATGATATATGTATCTGCCAACAGAGTGCTCACAGGATTCTTGATGAGGAAGAGTCAGATGGCCTCCTCACTGATGAATTCGTCACAGCACGGGAAAATATACAAACCATAGATCAAGAATGATAGGATTGCCTCAAATATACCCAAGTTTCTATTATCGTAATGAAATTCAGCCATCTCCATGAATGGTCTCGCTTTCATTCCACATAAACCACTTCTAGTTACTAATTCAGCGGGCAACTCAGTTGGCCTGATGTGCAGTGCCTTAGCAAGGTATTTTCTTCTTGGTTTTCCATAATAAGTTTTGAAGGTAAAAGGATTCCTCAAGTAAGCAGAGTATTCTTCTATTGTTGGGAGCAACTGGAAATCTGGGAAGATAAAGCAGTAATATACTGGATCATAAAACTCGATGAGTGCTTGCAGCATGTCCTTGTTGATTCGAGTGTTGAGTAGCGGCAGAAGATCTATGTACTTTGCAATAAAAGCAGCGGGATTCCTGACAAGGCCTACTAGGATCCTGAGGTTACCCAATCTTAGGTTTGGAAACGGAAACCTGCTTCGTAGTTCCATATCAATATCTGCAAAAATAAAAATTTTGAATTTCCTTGAATGGTTAGTAAAATGCAGAGATGAAAAATACAAATGCAACTGGTTTTACAAAACTCAAAAGATCAATCGTGCTAGACTCTCATTTATTCATTATTGGAAAAAGTTACAACTTTTGAGACCCAATACAAGAAGCCTAATTTACATCAAGAAATTAGGTTCCACAACCAAAACTAAGAACTTCAGACGTGAGGCCTCTTCAATTTCTTCAGAATTGCATTCTCCATCACCAACTTATCCACTATTCCTTTCCAGGCTCCAGAGGTCGGAGGGATATTTGAGTATTCATGAATGCTTTGAGTGGGCTTGATACTGGAGAAAAATAAATTCTCCTTTGTTGCTTCCCCATCAATCACTCGTCGTTCGAGCCAATCTATCAATTCATCTTTTTCTTGCACTTCTCTGATGAGCCTTGTTGTTTCGGAGGAAAGCTCATGATACTTTCCTTCCCAAGTGTCCCTCTCAAGTTGAGCTCTTGTAAGTAGCTCTTGGTATTCCTCCATCTTCTTAACAGGAATGGTGGAGGATGACGATGTAATAACAACCTGCATGTTCTTCTCTGGGAGATATGACATTTTCAAATCCTTTGCTCTAGACTGAACCCATTGAGTAAATGGTTCAAAGGCTATACAGTTTCTTTTTCCTAGGTCAGCTTTTGTCTTCTTCTGGATATCCTCCCAAGCATCAACTGTGTTATTTCTTATATTTTCCGCTGTTTTGGTGTTTGTCGCGGTGAAATTTGGATACCAAACTATTGATTAGTTTGAATCGTTAATTCAATTTGCAACCGAACTTTGATTTGTCCAAAGGAAGGGATAAAGATCGAAATTCCCACAATGCAGTGCAAATGCAAGGTTTAGAAAGTTATAGGTTCGGGGGTTGGTTAAACTTAGGGAAGGTACTAGCATCCTAAGTTTCTGTAGTACTCTACAGGAACCTCTTGTTTTATGTTTGTTTATTGCTAAGTGTTTATCTGCTTAAAGGATTAGAGACCCTAGTGGTTTATATCTAAGTATACTCGATAAGATGTCGCATCTTATGCCTACATATCCTTACGGGAGTGGAATCAGAGTATGTTGTAGTTCACCCTAAAGGGTTAGAGGAGCTCTTTGACTGTGGTCAAAGTTCCTACGGGTTTAGGGTAGTTGTTTTGATTGGGTTTAGGAGAAGAGACGAGTCTTCATGTTAAGGGAGAGATAACCACCACAAATATAAAGAAAAGGGTTGTAGGAAATGGTCTTTGCATCGTCTTAAGAAAAGGTCTTACATACTCGGATGATCGCCAAGTGTGCCTTTATCGCTCTTAAGGCAAAGTCCCTACATGTTTGATTGTATTGTTGTGGAGGTGGAGATTATATCTCACTTAAGATGATTAACATCTATTCTCTATTGTGTTTGTAAAAGTTGTATTGTGTTGTTTGTGTTTGTCTAAGTTGTAAAGATAAAGACAAGGTCCTTCCTATGGGGTAGGATCTATCCTATGAAGATCGACTTGAATGGAATCAAGGATCATGGGGAGTATGATGCAAATGATGTGCAACTACACACAACGTTGAATTATGTGTAGGTTTTTCCTTTGGACGGAATGCGATGTATGAATAGATAAATATGATAATGTGAATGCAATAGAATAAATTGCATAAGAGTAAATTGCAGAAAGATAAACCATACACGAACGCATGAAAGCGCTGAGTGAGTGTGTGTGCATTGTGAATAAGATAAAGCAGATAAAGATAAGTAGAAAATACGCATGAAAGCGCTAAGTGTAAGTGCATGTGTCGTGAAGTGTGAATGTGCACGATTGATTGTATGTTTACGCGGTTGGTTGATTTTAATTGTTCGATTTGATCTTAAGGGGATTGAGTTGATTTGATTTTTTTTAAAAAAACAAAAAAAATAATAATAAAATTGCATTAATTTTATTTAAGAAAAGGTTAATTAATTTGGTGAGATTAATTTTAGTACAGGTTAATTTAATCATACTAGTTTTATATAAGAGATTTTAATAAGTGGTTTTATCTTATTATCTTATCTCAAAAGAACTTAAATATGAAATGATTTGTTCTTCAAAAAAGTTAAGGTTATTATTAAAAGTTAATTACATTGATTATGAAATAAAAGGTTGTTTTTATTATTTATCATATTTTTTAAAAAACTTAAATAGGTTTAAATAATTACAGATAAATTGACACTCAGATGTAAATTATTTATAAAAAGTCTTCTTTAGTGAATAACCATGTTATAAATTAAGGTATTATTAAGTTGATTTAAAAAAAAAAGTTAATTTAAAATTAATTAACAAAATGAGTTAATTAAAATGAAGTATAAAATTTTTATTAAGAAATGAGTGAATTAAAAAAGGTTATCAAAGGGTTACTAATTATCTTAATTTTAAAATCTGACTATATTAAAAACAAAAACAATTAGTTAATTAACGTTAAAAAAAGATTAAGGTTGATTAGGGTTATGTGTGTGTAAGTGGGTTAGTGTGTGATACGTGTACAACATTTTAACAAAATTACAGAAGAAAAAGCAAAACGAGATGAAATAAAGGGAAAACCCCAAATTCCTCCTCCGTCGACGGCATCCCCCCCGTCTCTCCTTCCAGTCTCTCTCTCCAGTTTCGACTCAAAATCTCCTGGTTCTTGTACCTGAAATGAAGAATGGAAGCATTAATTGTTCATAATTTTAAATATGAGTAGAGGTTTTACCGAAATCTGGCGAATCGATGAGGATTGGTGCGATGAAGTGGCAATGGCTTGTGCGATTTCCGGCGTCGGTGAGGTTCGTAGTGACCGAAGGTGGTATCACCGCTTGAGATAAGTTCTTTTTTCTTCGATTCTTCCGCTCTGAGAATTAGGGTTTTTCTCTCTTTTTTCCGTCTTATATATGCCTCACCACTAGGTTACCTGATTGAATTTGATTAAATCCGCTTGAATGCTTGATTTGGGATTTCCAATTTGGGACCATTCATATTTGAAAACTTTCCTCTTTTTAACCGATTGTAGTAATGATCCAATTAAATGACATTCCAATCTTGTGATTTGCTTTAATTCGGAAATTGGATTCGATTTGGTTCTGAATAGCATATCCTATCTTCAGAGAATATCCTCTAACCGTTACTTTCTGATGTGGCAGGTACAGGTGGAGAAGGTCTTGGGCTTCATCATTGCTTGCCTGATGATATGGTAACTCACTTTCTGCAATTGTTTTCTTGTCGACATTGTGGATTCGAAAAGAGGTACCGGTATAGCTTACTTTTGCAATATCTATGAATTGGCTCATGTCTTTGAAACAAACTTATTTGGACCTTGAATTTTCCCCTGTTCTGATGGAGTTGGTGTTGTTTTGACAGCTCTGGTAACTCCAATCCACGGATGATGCTTTGTGATAATACCGGGGCACAAATGTGAAGTTGTAAAGTCTGAGAGCTGCAAGCCTTCCTCTGTAGAGCTTGTGGATTGAGCTTTTCTCAGAATGATTGCCTACGTCTTGCGAGGTATAATTCTCAATTCTTCTAAAGCTGAAATGATCTGTTGAATATTGCCTGGGACCTTCTGAGTGCTTCTCAATGTTGCAGGTGGTTTTTTATGGTTTACGTTGCCGACGTCTCCCTTTCGCTTCCAGTGAGCGGTCAAGACGTTTGTGAATCTGTTACGTTGCTGTCGACTCTGGGTGTATAACAAAGATGTGGTGTCATATTTTCCATCGGTAATTAGATCAACTCTGTCCTGTCCTTAAGATCTTGCCAAAAACAATTCACATACGTGGGACTTCATGTTGCAGCTAATCTTGTTTTACCGTAATTGATCTTCTTGGTATTTCCTGAACTCTAAGTTTCGAATCTAAACCGTGATATTTAACACGCAATCAAATTGGTCTTGAATATTGCTTTTGGTACTGCAGGATTCAACGGTTATTCAAGAACATCTATATGCCCAGGAATCGACCTGCTGGTGGCCGCGGAGCAGACTGAGGCGAGGCTTATGCGTAAAGAGAGGATAAACCGCGAGAAAGCGAGAGATACCGCCATGCACAAGGGCCAATATCGTTAAGTGAAGCCTGGATATACAAATCTGAACTATCCCCCTTAATTGTAAATTCATAATCCTGACCCTGTACCTCACGTTATCTCAAGACTCTAATTGTCCAACTTAAGAAAATGAAGTTTTGTATCAATTTAAATTATTGAAGTATGTTCCCACAAACAAATAATTTCTTTATCCTTTTCATCATTTGAACCGCATTAAAACCTTCACGTGACCTCTTCGAACGTTAAAATGGACCCAACCAAATGTGAAGTTCCGTGAGCCTGATGATGTAGGAATAAAAGGTAGTGATGGTAAAAAAATTTGCGTTACACCATTGTAAACAAATTGGAAGCGGACTCCGTCAATGAGATTTGCCTTAGCTTCCATAAAACTCTCGTGATGGTATCTTCGAAATTCGAAATGGTAAATTTAGCATTCTTGGATGTTTGCAATAAACGGACCAATGCACCTCGAGCTTTGAGTTAATGATCATCTTTAAAATCCTTGAACCTCCTTGAATAATAATCACCACCAATTTTTTTGCATTCGTAATCGAATCAGTCTATAAACTCATACCACGAGCGATAATCTTGAATCAACCGATGATCCTGAACAACACCTCCTCCATTCGCACAGCAAAATAAACAAGACGGTTAAGATAGTTAGTAATATGGATGATTGATCACGAGAGTGAATGTTATTTCCACTCAATATTACCGCGCCTGCACAAACTGGTTAGTCACATAAGTATTAAATAAAGTCGAGTATCAATAGAAAATGCGCAAAAAGGAGGTGGCATCTTATGGTCAAAAACTAGGGTGCAACAGATGCCCCTATTTAAGTTACTCCTATTCGGAGATATGGAGATTGAAATCTCTGTCTCGACGAGATAGGAGGGACTTAAATACAAACATTGCACGAATTTTTGGGCCATAAGAAGCCACCGAATGCAAATGATATGCAATGATATGAGAATGCAAGATAGATGATCCTGTGGAGAAATGGCGCCACAGGGAAAACCAGACATGACATGCGAGAAACGAAAGAGTAACAGACTCAACAAAGTGGGACTCCACTGAGACTGGAAACAACCACCAATGGGGAATCTCCAAGGATATGGCGATTTAGACAATAGGTGAGAAACTTATTACCATAGTGTAGTGGTTGGTACTAATCCAAATGAGTCTAGTTGATGATTCATCTTTATTTGTATTTTTCTTTTCTTTTTTTTGTTCTTCTGTATATCTTTTCTTTTGGAACTCAACTTGAAATAATAAAATGTATGACTTCCCCGAACATCATGATAAGGATACCATGAGCTGGTCTCGGTCTCTGTCTGAAATGTCAGAACTTTGTAGATGTAGATGTAATCACTGTAGATGTAAATGTCGTTGTAGATGTTGTAGTGGTAGAGCTTCCCCGAGCATCATGATATGGGAGTCATGAGCTGGTCTCGGTCTCTGATGTCGAACTTCCCCTTGCATCATGGTATGGGAACCATGAGCTGGTCTCGGTTCCTGATGTTGAACTTCCCCTTGCATCATGGTATGGGAACCATGAGCTGGTCTCGGTTCCTGATGTTGAACTTCCCCTTGCATCATGGTATGGGAACCATGAGCTGGTCTCGGTTCCTGATGTTGAACTTCCCCTTGCATCATGGTATGGGAACCATGAGCTGGTCTCGGTTCATGATGTCGAACTTCCCCTTGCACCATGGTATGGGAACCATGAGCTGGTCTCGGTTCCTACCCAAAATGATGGAAACTCGTGAGAGCGTCTTCAAAGAGGGGTTGTAAATTTGTAGATTGTAGATGTAATCACTGTAGATGTAAATGTCGTTGTAGATGTTGTAGTGGTAGAGCTTCCCCGAGCATCATGATATGGGAGTCATGAGCTGGTCTCGGTCTCTAATGTCGAACTTCCCCTTGCATCATGGTATGGGAACCATGAGCTGGTCTCGGTTCCTGATGTTGAACTTCCCCTTGCATCATGGTATGGGAACCATGAGCTGGTCTCGGTTCATGATGTCGAACTTCCCCTTGCACCATGGTATGGGAACCATGAGCTGGTCTCGGTTCCTACCCAAAATGATGGAAACTCGTGAGAGCATCTTCACAAAGAGGGGTTGTAAATTTGTAGATTGTAACTGTAGTTGTAAATTGTAATGTTGATGTAGATGTTCGGCTGTGAGCCATAGTGTCATTGTAGATTGTAGGTTGTAAATTGTAGAACTGTAGAATTGTTGATGTAAATGTTGTCGATGTAATCTGTAATTGTAGAATTTTGTAGATGTGATCTTGTACTTGTGATTGTAAATTGTAGATGCAGTTTGTATTGTATTGGCAATTTGTAGAATGTGCACCGGGGATCTTCAGAGGAGCTGTAAGCCGGTTGATTTATGGAATGTCCTCTTGTAAGGAGATATGTCATTGATAGTACTCATAATGAACTCTCTGGGGAAGATCATTTTTGAGGAGTATCTTTGTTGTAATTGTAAAATATGAATTTGCTGTAGCAGAAGTCCTCAAATGGGGAAGTATCTGTAATGTCCCTTGTTTTGTCTTGATAATCTTGAAATAATCCACTGGGGAAGGACAGATTGTCTTGAGGAAATTGTTGTTTGTCGTTTTGAGAATAGATCTGCCCAAAACGAGTTGCTCAAATAAAGAGATCTTCTGTCACTTAGCTGTAAGTTGTCGAGTGGATCTTGTATTGTTGTTGAAGAAACGTCACGTCTTCAATGGTGATCCTCACAATGTCAAAGCACAAAGTAAATGCACCTTTGATTCGTGCTCAAAAGCTGGAGATGTTCATAGTGTGATTGCCAAAGACCGAAGTTCAATTCAGGAAATAGCCGAAGCGAAACTGTCAAGCAAGACTCGACCATAGAGGTATAAACTCCAATGGGAATGTACTGAAATAACTGCCTTCTACGAGGATCGAACTTCGTGGGGAAATAGAAATATTGAGTTTTTCTGTTTAGGGCTGACAATTCTATTTGGAAGGAGTAAGACACGCCCAAATACCCAAGGGTAAACGCAATCAAAGAGATAGAGTGAAGCGAACAAAGGATGCATAAAATGCAAATGAGTATGCTATCTACTTATATGATATGAGTATGCTTATGCTGATAAGACAGACGAAAGCAATGACCGAATACGGGATAAACGTCCCAAAACAAACGTCCGACCAATCTTCAAAGATAGAAGTATCACTGAGGATAGATGGAGAACCAAATGTATGGTCCCAATACTGCTTCAAAACTTCAAGATTTCTCTTGAGAAAAAGTGATCAATCCATTTGGGGATGTAACATCTTGATAAGTTTGGCATGTTGTATGAAATTGTAGACGGAGGTACCCAAACCGAAGTTTCATAGGGGATAAAATAAATATCCTGGGTCTTCGTAGTTGTTGAACATGTTTGGGGTTGAGCTTCCTGAGGATGAGGTATACATCTTTTGCTCTAATCTTCAAATGCCCCAAGTCACATGGTTTAAAACAACATCTAGAGAGGATTTTACAGAAAACATGTGGTTCCAATGCCCCACTGTTTTCAAACTCTCTAGAGATTCGCCGAATCTCAACGTAACTGCCCCTGATTGGCGGTAAGTGAGTCCTTGAATTTCTTCTAGTTGAACCCAAGACTTGCGCGGATGGAATTTTCTTGGGAAGAATGACTTGCCCCAAGTCAGAAAAGTCTTCAAATATCATCATCAATGTCTGTATGTGGTCTTTCTAAGATGTCAAGCGTATTTAGCACATTTGAAATATCCATTTTGAAATGGTTAATGCAACACGCGTTTGTCTTGAAGTTTTGAAAAGGGGTATCGCAATAATTTGTGATCGAAACCACTAGTTAGGATACAAATTGAATCATTATTTATAAAGCCGATTTAAATTTGAGCATAGCTCAAGGAGTCAGGAAACAATATCTCATCGAGTATGCTTTCGAATTAGACCTTACCTCAATTAGGACTTTGAGGGTCGTATATGGGTTTAATTTATGACTTGTAGAATGGAGGTAGAAAGGGTTAGTATATTTGTGCCCACCCAATTTTTGAAAGATGTTCATCATTTTTTATATTACCCTGCCCCAGGTTAAGAAAATGATGTTTCGGTTTGGGAGAAAGAGAACGGATCCTCAATCAAGGTTTAAAAGAAAGGGTTGACTATGTTGGCTTTCAGGAGGTTTAAAATAATGCCTTACATCATCAGTAGGGTTTTTATTCGAAGCATACAACAAGAGATCATGTGTTTTACTTCATCATCCTCCTTCCAATTCTCTGTCAGAGCGAGAGATCGGGTAAAAGTCGGCATTATAAATAATTTTGAAAACTATTTGAGTGAAAATGAATGGATTTCTTCAAGACAAACAGTTATTGTATTACTTATTCAAAACAGAAAGTTCTTACATGCCAAATATGCTTTTAACCAAAGAAATAAACACACAAACAAACGAAAGAAATAGAAAGTTCTTCTGGAGTTTTCGCTTATATCAGCGTAGTGGTATTCCATTCATGATCGGTCTTTCTCCTTTGAAGGTTAGCACTTCATTATCGATCATTTCTTGAACTTTTCCTTGAAAAACTTTGCAATCTTCGATCGAATGCCCCAACACTCCATCATGGAATTCACAGCTGGTGTTTGGGTTGAACCACGGTGGGTGAGAGTTCATGGTTCTAGTCTTTCTAGGTGTCATTACCGAGTTTCGAATGAAATAAAACCATAATTGACGGTAGGTCAATGGGATAAGATCAAACCAATGGGTTTCTTCTTTCAGAGTGTTCAGAGGTACTTTCTGATTCGGAAACTGTCTTTGATCATGTCGATGCTGATCTGGAAATGTCATCTTTCGCTTAGGAGGTAATTGCTGCTCGCGCTGAGCGGGCATTGCATACTCATGTTGAGGACGGGATACTGAAGCTGTGGATTCTCTGGGAGATCCTTTATCACCTGTATTGTCTGGAGTTATACCCAAACTGTAATTGTATTACTTTACAAAAGCAACAGCTAAGTCTTCCCAAGACTGGATGTGATTCACTTGTAGCTTCATATACCATGTTAACGGTGCTCCACCCAAACTTTCTTGAAAGAAGTGAATCATTAGTTTGTTGTTCCCAAGATAGGCGGTCATCTTCTGGCAAAACATCATCAAATGATACCTTGGACAAAATGTACCTTTGTACACTTCGAAGGCGGGCATCTGGAATCTTGGGGGGACAACTAGGTTTGGAACTAGGCGCAGGTCACGAGCACGAAAATCAGGCGCACGGTTCCTCTTCATCATTTTCCATCGTTCCTTGAAGTCACGAAACTCATTCTCGAATGCTATAAGCCCAGGGTCGTCCACTTCTTTCTCAGCATGAATATTCCGCAAGTCAGCAAACGGGTTTTCTTGCATAGGTAGTGGTGCAGGAACAAAGTTGTCGGAGGGACGGCGAAGTGTCGGCTTAGACTTTACTCTGAAGCTAGTCATGCGACCCATGTCTTTGTTCTCCTCACTATCCTTTAATGATACTTCCGGCTTGGTCAGATGGTCGAGACGGCGACTGACAGCAAAGGATGGAAAACCAAAATGAGCCACAACAAAGGAAGGACACATGCACAAATGTAAAATGCCATGCTAAATGCAGAATGCTAATGCGAAAATGCAGATGTAGGAGGATACTTCAAGAAACCCAAAGTGTTTTTTAGTGTTATAATGTAGAATAATCGAAAAACTTTTTATTCTTGAGAAACACTGTAAAGCAAAGTACTCTTTTAAGAGTTTATTACAACGAAAGCAAAAGAAAACTTAGAACTCTACTCCACAGTCTTCTCTTTTGTGCAGAGTTCCTCAGTTAGCTGATCAATGCGCTCCTGCAGCGCCGCTTTCTCGATGATGAGTCGTTCCACACACTCCTTCCAAGCCATGGTAGTTGAGGGGAGATCATCACTAGTGACTGCACTTGAAGAGGCATGAGGAGAAAATAAATCTCCTTGTGCCTTTCTCTTTCTGGCAACTTCTAATTCCGGTGTCTTCTGAAGTCTTTCCTTCTCTACCTTGAGGGTGAGGAACTTATTCTTCCAGGCAGTCCTCAATTTCCGGGCTTCATCTAAAGCAATCCTTACTTGTTCTATTTCGTCCACATCGAACCAGTCGGGGTCATGAGGAGATAATACCATAGGTTCATGGAAAGGAAAAGGCATCTTGAGATCGAGAGCCCTTTCTCGCACCCAATGCAGATAATCTTCAGAAACAGCACAGTTGGGGTATCCTGAAGCAGCTGTTCCTTCCATATCAATATATTTCCATGCATAAATGATGACAGTCCTGAGATCTAGATCCTCTTCTCCTTTGAAATAGATCTCTTCCAACGAAACTAGGTCAGGTATTTGGATCATAGGGTGTCCAAACTGTCTACGGGCCAAGGCAGGATTGTAACTTATACATCCTTCTCTTCCAATAAGCGGTACATTGGGGAATCCTCCGATGCTAGGAATCATAGGCACGCCTCCATAGGCGGGATCATACCAAACGATGTCCGAATGGGTGAGGGCCATAAGTATCTCGGACCATCGAGGTGTTGCTGCTTCATCCCAAAGGGATGGATGCCAAGTCAAACGAGCGATGAACCATGAGTACAGCAAGGCGGTACAACATGCAATGTGTCCTCCTCCTTCGGCATTCTTCGAGTGAATCGAAAAGTACGTATCAGCAAGCAAGGTGGGTACTGGATTCTTGAGTATGAACAGCTTGATTGCATCCATATCAACAAAATTGTCAATTTTAGGGAACCAGAAAGTCCCATAAACCAACAAAGCAAAATTGGCTTCCAATATGAGAGCCTCCTTTCTTTCAGCGTGGTAACGGACTTTTTCGATCAAAAAGTCGGCGGGGAACCCAAGGACTCCTTCCTTGGTGATCAGGTGTGCTTGAACATCTTCAAGGCTAAGATGAGTAGCATTTGCAATTTCTTGGTGACTAGGTGTGTCTTCCCTTCCGGTGAATAGAGGTCGAACAGTCACAGGCATCCTCAAGAGTTCTGAGTACTCTTCCAAGGTCGGCATCAATTGGTAGTCTGGAAAAGTGAAGCAGTGATACATCGGGTCATAAAATTGAACCAATGTTTCCAACAACCCTTCTTTCATCCTTAGCTCAAGGAAGCGGAAAACTCCTCCATATTCTGTTGCGAAGGCAAAGCGATCCTCGACGAGTTCGGATAGTTCTCTCAAGCTTTCGAGGTTGGGACTCTGAAAAGTGTACTTCAGGGTTTCTCTTCTGAAATCCATGATTACAACACCTACAGAACGAATTTGAGTTTCTTGAAGTGAACAAGGGAAAAGAATGCAATGCAAGATGATTAGGACTTCATGGGATTCCTCTTATTTATGGGTATTGCGGTAAAAGGAATCGTTTTATTAAATTTGAAACGGACTACATAAATATTCTTTTAAAGAGTCCCAAATAAAAGCTAGTAAAGACACTAAAGAAGCTTTGAATGCTGCTGCTTGAGCTGCTCTTCTAGTTGCGCCTTCTCACGGATAAGGTTGTCCATAATTATTTTCCAGATAGTGCATTGTGGGTCGGAGAAAAATAAATCCTCCATGACTTTCCTCTTCTTGCAGGGGAGTAACTCTCCATCCTTCAATTGTAGCTGTTTCTGAAGTTCATCCTTCTCCTTTTGAAGTTCAGCATTCTGCTTTTGACACTCATCATTTTCTGCCACTGCTGCATGGTACTTGTTCTTCCAAGATTCCAGCTCATGTTGAGACTTCCTTAAAGACACCTCTAACTCCTCGGCTTTGGACATAAAGACATAAGTGGGCTCCCTCCTTGGAGCTATGGGATCTTGACGGGAATAGGGCATCTTTAGCTTGGTTGCCCTTTTTCTGACCCACTGGAGGTAAGGTTCTAAAGACACACAGTTAGGCTTCCCTAGACTTCTCTTCCCTTTCTTGTGTACACTACGCCATGCATGTAGAATCTTTCCTCGGAGTTCCATATCATCTTTGAAGAATATACCCTCTACTTGAACACTCTTGGGAGGTTCCTTCAACGGGTATCCCAACTGTCGGCGAGCTAAAATAGGATTGTAGCTGATTCCTCTATCAAAGCTGAGCAATGGTACATTAGCGAAGTCACCGCAGCTATCAATGATTAATACTCCATCATACACTCGGTTGTACCAATCAATGTCGGAATGGGTCAAAGCCATAACCCTTGGAGACCAATGCTCTTTGCCAATGTTTGTAAAAGAGCTAGACTTCGGCAAGTGTGAAATAAACCACTTTTAAAGTAAAGGTACACAGCAAGTAATCATCCCTCCACCATGGAGGTTTCGGAGATGTATAGAGTGATATGCATTTCCCAACAGAGTTGGCACTGGGTTGTTCTTCATAAAGATCTTGAATGCTTTGAGATCAATGAAACCTTCAAAACTTGGGAATAGAAACAGCCCATAAACAAGAAAAGCAAAAATTGCTTCGAACGGAGCCTTATTAGAATAATCAGCATAGAATGAAGCCTTCTCGATTAGGAAACCTGTCTTTAAACCAAGAATTCCATCCTTAGTAACTAGGTTGGCTTTAACGTCAGATACCTTCAAACGGAGGGCTTTAGCAATATCTTTCTCATCGGGGTCCTTTTCCAAGAAGGGAAAAGGAGATTCCTCAAGGACAGGTAGACCAACCAAGAAAGAATACTCTTCCAATGTAGGTAGTAACTGAAAATCTGGGAAGGTGAAACAATGGTAGAGAGGATCGTAGAATTGTAGCAAAGTGGCAAGAAGTCCTTCATTCACTGAGCAACCCAACAAAGATATCAGCTTCCCATACTTGTTCTTGAATTCTTCTTGATCTTTGATGAAACCCCACAACTTCTTTAGGTCGTCCAATTTGGGACTCTTAAAAGTATATTTCACAGTATGTCTTTTGTTTGAAGCCATAGTGACCTACAATGTTCATAAACGAAGGTAAATCCCATGAAGTCCAATGCGGAATGATGCTATATGAATGCAGCAAACACAAGTATTCACATAAGGAAAAGGGGCGCCCTAGGTTTGCAACGAGCATGGAGCAAAGGTGTACCCTTCCCAAAGGTTTAAGGACTAAAGGTTGTTTGTACCTGCAGAACAAGGTTCTAATGGGACTCAGAATCATTAGCCCATCTATCGGATATTATCAATTTTCCCAATTACTCGAGGATTAATAATATTCTCAAGAGAACTTCTTTTGAGTGTAGCTTCGCGTAGCACTATTTCGGAAGTACTTCCTCATAGTCTCGCACTACGTCCTAGTAAATGCCAAAGTTGGGTTAAGGTAACTACGGTCCTCAATATCATAAGCTCCAAAGTCGAAAATAATGAGTGTCTTCACGATTACTCGTTCAACAGTACTATTTCGAAAGGGCCTCAACTGAGCGGGATTCTCGATTCAACTTAGTAGGGATTCCACTCCCTATAAGCCTCATCGAATATATCCCATCCTATCTTAATTTCTCTCAAATTTCGGGTGTAGAACTTTATCTCACCACTCAAGGACAATCCCAAAAAGAAACAATTTAAACAATTATACAAGTAAACAGTTAGGCAAACATGAGCAAATATAAACAAACATAAAGACAAGTTAGGGAAACCCACTGAGGAGTCCCCAGTGAAGTCGCCATTTCTGTCGCGGTGAAATTTGGATACCAAACTATTGATTAGTTTGAATCGTTAATTCAATTTGCAACCGAACTTTGATTTGTCCAAAGGAAGGGATAAAGATCGAAATTCCCACAATGCAGTGCAAATGCAAGGTTTAGAAAGTTATAGGTTCGGGGGTTGGTTAAACTTAGGGAAGGTACTAGCATCCTAAGTTTCTGTAGTACTCTACAGGAACCTCTTGTTTTATGTTTGTTTATTGCTAAGTGTTTATCTGCTTAAAGGATTAGAGACCCTAGTGGTTTATATCTAAGTATACTCGATAAGATGTCGCATCTTATGCCTACATATCCTTACGGGAGTGGAATCAGAGTATGTTGTAGTTCACCCTAAAGGGTTAGAGGAGCTCTTTGATTGTGGTCAAAGTTCCTACGGGTTTAGGGTAGTTGTTTTGATTGGGTTTAGGAGAAGAGACGAGTCTTCATGTTAAGGGAGAGATAACCACCACAAATATAAAGAAAAGGGTTGTAGGAAATGGTCTTTGCATCGTCTTAAGAAAAGGTCTTACATACTCGGATGATCGCCAAGTGTGCCTTTATCGCTCTTAAGGCAAAGTCCCTACATGTTTGATTGTATTGTTGTGGAGGTGGAGATTATATCTCACTTAAGATGATTAACATCTATTCTCTATTGTGTTTGTAAAAGTTGTATTATGTTGTTTGTGTTTGTCTAAGTTGTAAAGATAAAGACAAGGTCCTTCCTATGGGGTAGGATCTATCCTATGAAGATCGACTTGAATGGAATCAAGGATCATGGGGAGTATGATGCAAATGATGTGCAACTACACACAACGTTGAATTATGTGTAGGTTTTTCCTTTGGACGGAATGCGATGTATGAATAGATAAATATGATAATGTGAATGCAATAGAATAAATTGCATAAGAGTAAATTGCAGAAAGATAAACCATACACGAACGCATGAAAGCGCTGAGTGAGTGTGTGTGCATTGTGAATAAGATAAAGCAGATAAAGATAAGTAAAAAATACGCATGAAAGCGCTAAGTGTAAGTGCATGTGTCGTGAAGTGTGAATGTGCACGATTGATTGTATGTTTACGCGGTTGGTTGATTTTAATTGTTCGATTTGATCTTAAGGGGATTGAGTTGATTTGATTTTTTTTAAAAAAATAATAATAAAATTGCATTAATTTTATTTAAGAAAAGGTTAATTAATTTGGTGAGATTAATTTTAGTACAGGTTAATTTAATCATACTAGTTTTATATAAGAGATTTTAATAAGTGGTTTTATCTTATTATCTTATCTCAAAAGAACTTAAATATGAAATGATTTGTTCTTCAAAAAAGTTAAGGTTATTATTAAAAGTTAATTACATTGATTATGAAATAAAAGGTTGTTTTTATTATTTATCATATTTTTTAAAAAACTTAAATAGGTTTAAATAATTACAGATAAATTGACACTCAGATGTAAATTATTTATAAAAAGTCTTCTTTAGTGAATAACCATGTTATAAATTAAGGTATTATTAAGTTGATTTAAAAAAAAAAAGTTAATTTAAAATTAATTAACAAAATGAGTTAATTAAAATGAAGTATAAAATTTTTATTAAGAAATGAGTGAATTAAAAAAGGTTATCAAAGGGTTACTAATTATCTTAATTTTAAAATCTGACTATATTAAAAACAAAAACAATTAGTTAATTAACGTTAAAAAAAGATTAAGGTTGATTAGGGTTATGTGTGTGTAAGTGGGTTAGTGTGTGATACGTGTACAACATTTTAACAAAATTACAGAAGAAAAAGCAAAACGAGATGAAATAAAGGGAAAACCCCAAATTCCTCCTCCGTCGACGGCATCCCCCCCGTCTCTCCTTCCAGTCTCTCTCTCCAGTTTCGACTCAAAATCTCCTGGTTCTTGTACCTGAAATGAAGAATGGAAGCATTAATTGTTCATAATTTTAAATATGAGTAGAGGTTTTACCGAAATCTGGCGAATCGATGAGGATTGGTGCGATGAAGTGGCAATGGCTTGTGCGATTTCCGGCGTCGGTGAGGTTCGTAGTGACCGAAGGTGGTATCACCGCTTGAGATAAGTTCTTTTTTCTTCGATTCTTCCGCTCTGAGAATTAGGGTTTTTCTCTCTTTTTTCCGTCTTATATATGCCTCACCACTAGGTTACCTGATTGAATTTGATTAAATCCGCTTGAATGCTTGATTTGGGATTTCCAATTTGGGACCATTCATATTTGAAAACTTTCCTCTTTTTAACCGATTGTAGTAATGATCCAATTAAATGACATTCCAATCTTGTGATTTGCTTTAATTCGGAAATTGGATTCGATTTGGTTCTGAATAGCATATCCTATCTTCAGAGAATATCCTCTAACCGTTACTTTCTGATGTGGCAGGTACAGGTGGAGAAGGTCTTGGGCTTCATCATTGCTTGCCTGATGATATGGTAACTCACTTTCTGCAATTGGTTTCTTGTCGACATTGTGGATTCGAAAAGAGGTACCGGTATAGCTTACTTTTGCAATATCTATGAATTGGCTCATGTCTTTGAAACAAACTTATTTGGACCTTGAATTTTCCCCTGTTCTGATGGAGTTGGTGTTGTTTTGACAGCTCTGGTAACTCCAATCCACGGATGATGCTTTGTGATAATACCGGGGCACAAATGTGAAGTTGTAAAGTCTGAGAGCTGCAAGCCTTCCTCTGTAGAGCTTGTGGATTGAGCTTTTCTCAGAATGATTGCCTACGTCTTGCGAGGTATAATTCTCAATTCTTCTAAAGCTGAAATGATCTGTTGAATATTGCCTGGGACCTTCTGAGTGCTTCTCAATGTTGCAGGTGGTTTTTTTATGGTTTACGTTTCCGACGTCTCCCTTTCGCTTCCAGTGAGCGGTCAAGACGTTTGTGAATCTGTTACATTGCTGCCGACTCTGGGTGTATAACAAAGATGTGGTGTCATATTTTCCATCGGTAATTAGATCAACTCTGTCCTGTCCTTAAGATCTTGCCAAAAACAATTCACATACGTGGGACTTCATGTTGCAGCTAATCTTGTTTTACCGTAATTGATCTTCTTGGTATTTCCTGAACTCTAAGTTTCGAATCTAAACCGTGATATTTAACACGCAATCAAATTGGTCTTGAATATTGCTTTTGGTACTGCAGGATTCAACGGTTATTCAAGAACATCTATATGCCCAGGAATCGACCTGCTGGTGGCCGCGGAGCAGACTGAGGCGAGGCTTATGCGTAAAGAGAGGATAAACCGCGAGAAAGCGAGAGATACCGCCATGCACAAGGGCCAATATCGTTAAGTGAAGCCTGGATATACAAATCTGAACTATCCCCCTTAATTGTAAATTCATAATTCTGACCCTGTACCTCACGTTATCTCAAGACTCTAATTGTCCAACTTAAGAAAATGAAGTTTTGTATCAATTTAAATTATTGAAGTATGTTCCCACAAACAAATAATTTCTTTATCCTTTTCATCATTTGAACCGCATTAAAACCTTCACGTGACCTCTTCGAACGTTAAAATGGACCCAACCAAATGTGAAGTTCTGTGAGCCTGATGATGTAGGAATAAAAGGTAGTGATGGTAAAAAAAATTGCGTTACACCATTGTAAACAAATTGGAAGCGGACTCCGTCAATGAGATTTGCCTTAGCTTCCATAAAACTCTCGTGATGGTATCTTCGAAATTCGAAATGGTAAATTTAGCATTCTTGGATGTTTGCAATAAACGGACCAATGCACCTCGAGCTTTGAGTTAATGATCATCTTTAAAATCCTTGAACCTCCTTGAATAATAATCACCACCAATTTTTTTGCATTCGTAATCGAATCAGTCTATAAACTCATACCACGAGCGATAATCTTGAATCAACCGATGATCCTGAACAACACCTCCTCCATTCGCACAGCAAAATAAACAAGACGGTTAAGATAGTTAGTAATATGGATGATTGATCACGAGAGTGGATGTTATTTCCCCTCAATATTACCGCGCCTGCACAAACTGGTTAGTCACATAAGTATTAAATAAAGTCGAGTATCAATAGAAAATGCGCAAAAAGGAGGTGGCATCTTATGGTCAAAAACTAGGGTGCAACAGTGTTGAGATAAAAGAAATCGGATAAGAGCATATTGTTGGGTTTATCCTTCATTGGAAAACCAAACTGTCGTCTAGCCAAGGCTGGATTATAGTTGATTCTTCCTCTTACTCCGACGAGTGGTATATTTGGGAAGCTTCTGCAATAATCAAAATAAACTCCTCGGTCGTAGCCGGGATTATACCAATGAATGTCAGCTTGTGTCAAGGATATTATCCTTTGAGACCATCTCCGCCCATTGGGATTTTCCTTGAAATGTCGGTTTTTGGCAAATGGTTGACGAACCATTTGTACGACAAAGGTGCACAAAAAAGAATAGCTCCTTTTCCTTGAAGTGTCCGATGATGAATTGAGTGATACACATCTCCTAACAAGGTAGGCACAAGGTTGCCACTTAAAAATATGGTAATGGAAGAGAAATTGACAAATTCCTCAATTTCGAGAAACAATACTAGTCCATAGATCAACAGAGCTAATACTGCTTCAAATGCGTCCATGCTCCCTTCCTTGGCAAGGTAGGAAGCTTTCTTGACTAAGAAGTATGAATGGAAACCTTCTACTCCAATTTTGGTGGCATATTGAGCTTTTATTTCAGATACCTCAAGGTGAAGAGAATCTGTTATTTCTTTTGGTGAAGGTAAGCTTTCCAATCCACTGTATGGTTTTTGATCCTTCACGGGGATTCCTACATAGTAGGCATACTCTTCTAAAGTTGGCATCAACTGATAGTCGGGAAAATTAAAACAATAATACAATGGATCATGGAACTGAACCAAAGTGTTGAGAATTCCTTCTTCCATCCCTGTCCTAACTAGGCTCAAAATCTTTCCATATATTTTTCCAAATTCATCTGATACCATGGTTCATAGATTTCTTAACTCGGATGTATCAGGCTCCTTGAAATTATATCTCTTAGTTTTCCTTGTTCCAATATCCATGATAATCTAGGGTTTTGCACAAAGAGATCAACTGAGCTTTACAAACCAGTTACAACATGATATGCCATGATGAGATGATGCACGCACAACACAAAGGAAAAATATTCACAAATACAATGCATATGCACACACAAGGCTCCCTAAGCTCAAGGTCAAAGCATAAAGTCAAAAGGTCTATCGATCCCCAAGGATTTGTACTATGAATTAATTTGTACCTGTCAAACGGGTTCTATCAAAGTTCTCAGAGTCATAGTAAATCCTTCGGATATTATCAACTAATGCAACTACTTATGTGAGTCGAAAATATTCTCAAGATAAACTCGTCTGAGTGTAGCATCGCGTGACAACTGTCGAGGGACTACTTCCTAACAGTTTCCACACTACGTCCTAAAAAGGCCAAGTGAGGTAAAAGTGTTACTAAAGGTCCTCAACTTCACAGACTCTCAGGTTGAAATAATTAATGAATATACGACTACTTGTGCACCACTAACCATCTCAAGGAGGTCTCCACTGAGCGTGATTAGATCATATGTCAGACTTATGGGGACTACTCCCAATAGCCCAACTATTGATCCTATCACAATCCTATCTCATGTGTCACTCAAATCCGGGTTAAGATTTATCTCACCACTTAAAGCACCCAATGTCCATAACACAAACAGATATATTGACAAATATACATGTAAGCAAATATTCACAAATATAGCATGCAATCATACAAAATAGGCTTAACCCTCAAGTTTAAGTAAATCCCCAGTGAAGTCGTCATTTCTGTTGCAGTGAGAATCGTGACACCAAGCTATTGATTAACTTGAATCTTAATTCTTAAAATTCACAACTGGATTTTGATTTATCCAAAGGAAAGGTTAAAGAAAGAAAAACCTTATGCACAATATAACAACAATGCTAAAGATTCGGGGATCGGGGGTTGGTTATGCCTAGGGTAGGTATTTCACATCCTAAACATATGCAGTACTCTACATGAACCTTTTGTTTGTTTGCATGATATGCTTGCTGTTAGAAAGTATTTGCGGTAGTGTTTTATCGTATCCACAGGGATTGAAGAGAATAGAGATACTTTCCGTTCAATGGTTTAGTGACTTAAGAGTAAGGGGTTTTTTTAAGTGGTTTCAATGTTTGTAACAAAAGTTTGCAATAAATAAAGCGGAATAAAAGTCGGTCTTTTAAGATTGATAAAAGCATGTCAAGATTAGGGTTCTCTAGTCCATTCTAAATGTATCTAACCAATCAAATATGTGAACAAAGTTCTAACCAACATAACCGCGTATCCTCGCAAAAACGTTCATCTCTAAATCATTTTTGTGAATGTTATTGTTTCGACCGTTAAATGATTTCTCTAAATAACATATCAATACAATAAGCATTAAGAACGATACAAAGCGGATATCAACTTTCAAACCTATCTCTAGCATTTGTATAGTTGATAGATGAAGATATTAGGTCAAGAATTGGAAAGTTTATCTCTAATACAAACCAAACCATAAATGTACAAAAAGTAGCAAATAACTTCATCTATATTGATTAACAACTTGTTCATATACAAGAGATTAAGAAGAATACATAAAATCTGAACTAACTACTTTTAACCTTGACAAGAGAGGGATTTAGCTACTCATTTCCATGATAGCTTGAACAACAAGTTTTGGGAGAAGGTTGATCAACATCCGAGTCTAATAATCGAGATTGGATGGGAATCCACCTTCTTTTTGGAAATTATTGTCAAGAGATGATGAGAAATGAAGGAATGGGTTTTTAGGTCAGAACAATCACCTCTAATGCAAAAACAAAAAAAAAGATATTTTTACAAAAAGTAGCTCATGCTACTTATAGAAGTCTTGTTGAGTTGTCATGCTCGCTAGGCGAGTAAAGTGGTTCGCCTAGCGAACCCCAAAAATGTGCCACCAGAAGTGTCTGTGTCTTGAGGACTCTCCATAGAACATTTTGCACATGTCCGCTAGGCGAGTAATCCTTCGCTAGGCGAAGCCTTCGCTGTGAACCTCGCCTAGCGAATTTATAGTCCTTTTGCCTCTGCCCAAAGTCTGGAGGTGTTCGCTACCTGCTCGCTGGTGCTTTGCCTAGCAAGCTATTCACTACATCCCTTGCCTAGCTAGTTTATGCTCTTTTTTCCTCTGTCCAAAGTCTGGGAGTGCTCGTTGGCATCTTGCTGCTTCTTCGCCTAGCGAGTGCTTCGCTGCTTCCCTCGCCTAACGAGTTTAGGGCCCTTTCCATTCTGTCGTGAACAGTGTCAAGATTTATGGCCTTCGCTACATAGTTCGCCTAGCGAACTTTGTGAAGTTTTGGAGGGAGCTTCGCTGGCAGTTTGCCTAGCGAACTTGCTGTTGTTTGCTTTATTTTTTGGTTTCTTTTCCATCTTTCTTGTTTCTTAATTTCCTACTCTTTCATGCCTAATTCCTGCACAATAACACACAAATTAAAGGTATCAAGATCCTTTCTCATAATGTTGCAAAACAACCATAGCAAGAGCAATTTTGAAAACTTTCTCGACGAAAAAGAGTGAAAGATTCCCATATTCGATAGCTCAAATAAGCAAAATTGGCCATTTAACAACTCTCCCCAACTAGATTCTTGCTTGCCCTCAAGCAAAGTATGCCTCTTGATGAACAGGAGGATTTGCTTTAAGAAAAAGATTTCTCCGAAATTGGATTAAATGGCTCAAACACAAGAGAATCAACCAGACACAAGTTCCCAATGGTTAGAATAACACAATACACAAGAACTAAAGCCACAACAATGTTATCTTGAATTAATCACCCTATCTCTCCTCTTCGACTAGGGATGGAAGAAATTACGCGTTTGCAACCGCGGGGACAATTTCACTCTCCAACAAACAATGCTAAAATTGATTCAATTCATACAATATCTAACAATTATAAGTGAAAATGCGGAAGCTAGGAGATCACTAAGGTTTTTTCCGGTTGTAGCTTGGTCAGGTTTACAAACAAGGGACATATCTAAGGCCATTGAAATGAAATTGTCGATGCAAAAGAGACATTCACTGTACAAGTTATTTACACACCCCAATTTCATTCCACTTGTTTCTCATTTGAAACCTTCACAACTCATTTTTGTCTATCACTATTTTTCTTCCAAGCAAGCATTCTCGTTCTCTCTCTTTTTTTTTTCTTTTACACATCATATTCACAAAACAAATGTTTCTCTTTAAATAAATAAATAAATAAATATATATATATATATATATATATATATATATATATATATATATATATATATATATATATATATATATATATATATATATATATATATATATATATATATATATATATATATATTTCAATGCTTGCTCGGTTTTTCAAAAGTTGTGGCAACCTACCGAATTTCATTTTCGTTCTCCTCAACTTATCTTTTACTCAACCCTCAAGTGAATGCTCTTGACTTTTTACGGCAAAAAGAACAATTTACAAAAAATTCCAAGGTTTCAAGAAAAAAAGATTTTGAAATCTAGCATTATTTCAAGCTGAGATTCAACTGTTTAAGCTCAAGGGGGTTCACGAATACTCTCTACTCACGGGTAAGTTGTATTTGGAACTGGTTGTGCTCGAAAGAAAACAAGCGCCTTGATCATTTCTAATTGCTTCCACAAATTTACAATAATAAAAGACAAAGCATGAATCAAATGAATCAACACAGTTTATTAGAATCCAACATTTAGTGTACAATGGAGGTTTCCTCACAATTTGTGGTTCTAAGTCCTAGGTGAATCATTCATTCAACAATGTTGCAAAAAGAGCAATATTCAATTACGACAAGAGTAAAGTTCTTAATGCATTCTAAAATTCTAACAGAAGGTAACCATGTACCTTAGCATTATTCGCTTGTTTATTTTTATCATTGTCATCCAAACTCGGAAACACCTTCATTAGATACTTATTTTTGGAGAGCAACCAATCTAGAGGGTTTGACAACTCAACAACCAGAAAAATATTAAAAAAGAAACTTAAATAATTTAAACATAAAAATTAAAAATTACTCCAAATAAAATGTGCGTGGGGAAAAACATCCCAAAATAGTACATAACCAAAATAACAAAATATCTGAGAATACAAAATAATAAACCATACAGTAAAAAAAAAAAACTAGTCCTCATCATCAGACTCAGTCCCCTCTACATTACCAGATTCAGAACCAAAGTTATCCTCATCAGCATCATCATCAGCATCATCAGCCACATCAGTGCCACCAGAACCAGAAGCACCAGAAACACCCGCCCCCTCTCGGAAAACAGGCATGTCCGTAGGCCAGCTCGCGTTTTGCAGAAACTGCTCACGCGTCATTATACTTCGCTCTACATAAAGGTTGTGGCACTGCAACTGGAGTACCTGCATGGAATCATGAATGTCAATCATGGCGCGCTGAGTAGCCGTCATCCAATCCTAATTATAATTGTAGACAGCCTGCTGAAATAGATCGAATCCCTGAGAAAAAGCACCACCAGGACCATCAGTAGTCCCGGTATCACCAGCAGCTGCACTTGCACGGAAGTTCTTCGGCCTGCAGTACTTGTCCACATAACGATCATCGATCGCGGATGGAATCGTCACTTGCCTGCGAGAGGGTAACTTCACCCTCGACTAAACACACAAGGCCATGATAAGACATGGGAAAGCAAGGGGACAATTAACTCGTGCCCTCGCTTTCAGCCTACTTTCAACCACAGACTTCAGTTCATCGGCAATGATTCTCGCCACGTCGATCTGCACATTTGTCAAGATACAGTGTGCCACTGGGATCGGCACAGTAGAAGTGTGTGACTTTGGCTTGATGTTGGTCAAGATTAGCAGCAAGATCAACTGAGCTAGGGGTATCATATCCTCCCAGTGGTACCTCATTGGAACCCCAGATGGGTTCAGCTTCACATTCTTTCCATCCAACAACAGGGCCTCAAAAATAGCATCGGTATTCCTATTGAGCCTCAAATCTCTATGATAAGCATCAACCTCATCAGCTCCCAAATTTAGCGGTCCTCCGAGCACCCTGTTTATAGCATCACGATCAAATACAACCTGACGTCCTGACACCTTTGTAGTCCAGGTGAAAGGTTCGTCATCGTCCGGAAGTGTGTTTGCATAGAACTCACACACGATCTCGATATTGTAGCTATCTGGTGGAGTGATCAATATACCCTATTTCTTGTTGTTAATCAATCCCGCAAATGTTTTATACTCGCCTTGTGGATTGATCAGGAACCTCTTCTCAGGAAAAAAAATCTTTTTTCCAAAGCCACATAGCGCGCGGCTTGTTTGGGACCAACGAATCTCTCGGTGTCATATTGAATTGGTGGAGGACGGGAAGTGCTTCCGACCTTTCTTTTTTTTGCAACCCCAGACCTGGATACCATCTGCGCAAATCACAGAAGAGAAACAACAAACATCCGCAAACAGATTAGTAATCAGCATAAAAAAACAATTATGTCATGTTCGCTGAGAGATTCGCTTAGCGAAGAACCAGCGAATACTCGCTACAGGTTCGCATAGCAAAGTTCCAGTGAACGTTCGCCCCATATTCGCCTAGCGAAGGCTGTGAGTTTTGATTTTTCTCCACTGTTATCCAACCAAAATCAGACATTCCAAATGCTTACCACCACCAATCAAGAAAAAACAATATTTGGCATGTTAAGAATCATTCTAGACACACATGCAACCCTAATTTCTTTCAAATCCCTAATTTCCCAACTACAACCCAAATGATCCAAATTTCTGAAAATTAAAGCATTAAAAACAAAAAGAAATGGAAACAGAGCCAAACCTGATTGTAGAGGGTGATTGAGTTTGAGATACAAAGGGTAAGGCTTTCACAGAGAGATATGTCAAAAATTTGTGTGATGTGAGAGTGTAATGTTGGATATGTGAGAGTGAAAATCGTGACCCTAAGTTCATACTAAAACAAAACAAACTAAAACAGTTTTTAGGCCCAAAAAGGTGGCCCGCTGAATTAAAAGAATTAATCTGTTTCGCTCTGTTCGCCTAGCGAAGAGCTAGCGAACCTGCTCGTTTCTGTCTTCGCCTAGCGAACATCTCAGATTTTGGTTTTTAAAAACAACACTTCACAGCACAATTCAGCAAGGGTCCACCATGTTAGGTACCAAATCCACATAACACAAAAGCTATAAATACTTACAATGTTGGGTTGCCTTCCAACAAGCGCTTTGTTTAATGTCGTTGGAGATTGACGGTCAGACGCGATCACTGATTGCCGAAATGCATGAAGGTAGTGTTCCGCTCGAAATCACCACCAAAGTATACTTTCAACCGTTGGACATTTACCGTCCATGTCTCTTTGGTCTTGATATTTTCAATGATAATAGCCCCGTAACTTAAAATCTCACGAATCCGAAACGGACCCAACCACTTGGATTTCAATTTTCTGGGGAATAATCTCAACCTTGAATTGAACAGTAACACCATCTGCTCCACTTCAAATGTCTTGGGCATAAGCTTTTTATCATGGTACATCTTCATGCGGTCCTTGTAAATTTCGTTTGAATCATACGCTTGAAGGCGGATTTCGTCAAACTCATGAAGTTGGCATTTCCTTTTTTCACCACTCAAGTGTTGATTAAAATTCAGCAACTTCGAAGCCCAAAAGGCCTTGTGTTCCAACTCCACTGGAAGATGACAATTTTTCCCATAAACCATTTTGAAAGGCGTGAGACAAATCGAAGCTTTGAAAGCGGTTCGACAGGCCCATAATGCATCATCCAGCTTGCTTGCCCAATCTTTTCGTGAGGTAGACACGGTTTTTTCCAAAAAAAAATTAATCTCTCGGTTCGATACCTCAGCTTGTCCGTTAGCTTGCGGATGGTATGGAGTTGTAACTTTTTGTCGCACACCATACTGCTCTAAAGCTTTGGCTAACTGAGTGTTACAAAAGTGCGAACCACCGTCACTTATTAACACTCTCGGAGTACCAAACGAGAAAAAATGTTTTTCTTTAAAAATTTTATTACGGTTTTCCCGTCTTCCTTAGGGCTAGCTATAGCTTCCACCCATTTAGAGACGTAGTCCACCACAACAAGGATGTATTCATTTCCAAAAGACGGTGGAAATGGACCAACAAAATCAATGCCCCAACAATCAAAATTTTTTACTTCTATCATATTTTGCAGTGGCATTTCATTTCGTTGCGTTATTCCACCACTTCTCTGACACTTGTCACAACTTTTCGTGTGCGCGTACGCATCTTTGAACAAGGACGGCCAATAAAATCCCGATTGAAGGACTTTAGCAGTTGTTCTCGTATTATTAAAATGACCTCCATTCGGAGAGTTGTGACAATGCCACAGAATATCTTTGGCTTCCTCCTCAGACACACATCATCGCAAGATGTTATCGACGCCAAGTTTAAAAAGATGTGGTTCATCCCAAACAAAATACTTGGCGTCAAAAAAAAAATTCTTTTGGTGACTAGTTAGACCTTCGGGTATCAATCTGGTGGCTTTGTGGTTAGCCATATCGGCGAACCAAGGTCTAAGCGTTACCATATACAAGTTTTCATCAAGGAACTCCTCCCTCACCTCTTTCTTATATTTTGTGACTTCAGCATTCACAAGTCAGGACAACTGATCTGCTACCAAATTCTCGGATCCCTTTTTATCACGAATTTCAAGATCAAATTCTTGCATTAAAAGAATCCAATGAATTAATCGTTGTTTGGAATCCGGTTTGGTCAGCAGATACTTGATCGCCGCATGGTCGGTGTATATCACAACTTTTGATCCGATCAAATAAGACCGAAACTTTTCTAATGCATACACTATAGCAAGCAATTCTTTTTTCGTTGTTGCATAATTGATTTGAGCTTCGTTAAGAACCTTGCTTGCATAATGTATCGCATGGAAAATTTTGGTTTTTCTTTGGCCTAAAACTGCATCAACCGCATAATCGCTCGCATACACATAATTCAAAATCATTTTTCCAATTCGGTGCAACAATTATGGGTGCAGTTATTAGGCTTTGTTTCAAAGAATCAAAAGTTGTCATGCAAGAATCATCAAAAAGAAAAGACTTATCTTTGTTGAGCAAGTTGCTCAATGGATTTACTAAGTTGCTCAATGGCTTTACTATCTTCGCGAAGTCCTTGATAAATCTTCGATAAAATCCCGCATGACCCAGAAAACTTCTAATTCCTTTCACATTCAGAGGCGGCGGTAGCTTTTCAATCAATTCCACTTTAGCTTTATCAACTTCAAGTCCCTTTGAAGAAACCTTGTGACCGAGCATAATGCCTTCTGTGACCATGAAGTTACACTTCTCCCAAGTAAGCACTAAATTGGTATCCACACACCTCTCCAAGACAACATCAATATTTTTTTAACAAAGGTCAAATGACGGCCCAAAACTGAGAAATCATCCATAAACACCTCGATCGTCTTCTCAATCAAGTCCGAGAATATCGCTTGCATACACCACTGAAAAGTCGCTGGTGCATTACACAAATTAAACGGCATCCTCCGATAAGCAAAGATTCCGAAAGGACAAGTGAAAGCTGTTTTTTCGTGATCTTCTGGGTTGACAATGATTTGGTTATACCCGGAATATCCATCCAAAAAGCAATAATACTCTTGACCTGAGAGCCTCTTGAGCATTTGATCCATGAACAGAAGAGGAAAATGATCTTTTCTTGTAGCTTGATTTAGCCTACGGTAATCAATGCACATTCTCCATCCTGTTACGGTCTTTGTTGGAATCAACTCATTCTTTTCATTGCGGACAACTGTCGTTCCACCCTTCTTCGGCACCACTTGAACTGGACTCACCCATGGACTATTAGAAATAGGATAAATCATGTCGGCATCCAACATCTTCACAACCTCTTTCCTCACTACTTCTTTCATAGTAGGATTCAATCTTCTTTGCGGTTGAGCTACCAGCTTGAAATCTTCCTCCATAAAGATACGTTGCATACAATAGGAAGGACTTATACCTTTTAAGTTGGAAAGAGTCCAAACCATTGCCTCTTGATTTTTCTTCAACACCAAAATTAATTTCCTTTCTTCATCCATGGTTAACTCCGAACTTATGATCACCGACTTGTTCTTTTCTTTATCAAGGAAAACATACTTTAGATGAGATGGTAACAACTTCAACTCCAGCTTGCCTTCCTCTTTGTTCTCTTTTTTTAAATCTTCCACCTTTTCTTTTGAAGGTGGGATTTCCTCTAACTCTTCGAGTTCACGCAGATATTTTTTGATTTCTCGTTCTTCTTCTTCATTGATCTTTGAAAGAACATTGGTTAGAACTTGTTGTAACAGTGTGGACACTTGTAATAACTCTTTGAATTCTTCAATTGCCACTTTCGTTGCATCAATCCTAAAACAATCGGTTTTATCTTTAGAAAGCTTCATGGCTTCAAAAAGATTGAAGCAAATCTCCTCATAAAGAACTCTTACTTTCATGAGACCATCATCCATATCAATTGCCATACGTGCGGTCTTCATAAAAGGTCGGCCAAGAATCAATGGAGAGTCATCATCTTCTTCCATATCAATTACTATAAAGTCAATTGGGAACAAAAATTTATCAACCTTTACCAACACATCTTCGGCTACACCATGAGGGTGAGTGGTAGATTTGTTGGCAAGTTGCAACGTCATTTGAGTCGATTTCAACTCCATGTAACCCAACCGCTTCACAATAGATAAGGGTATCAAATTTATGCTAGAGCCCAAATCAATCAACCCCTTGCCCACATAAGTATTTCCAATTGTAATAGGTAAAGTGACTCGTCCCGGATCACTTTTTTTCCTCGGGAGAGTTCGTTGAATAATTACACTATAACTAGCATCCACCATGATTGTCTCTTGATTCGTGTACCACTTTTTCTTCGTGAGAATGTCCTTCATAAATTTAGCATACTTCGACATTTTCTCCAATGCTTCGGAAAATGGAATATTAATTTGCAATTGTTTGAATATGTCCATAAACCGAGCATAATGTCTAACATTGTCTTTTTTTGTCGGAGCATGTGGATAAGGCAAATTTTGAATAGGAATATAGCTCATTTTCTCTTTTCCTTTCCTACACCTCTTTACTCTTTCATCTCTCTTACTTTTCTCTCCTTCCTCATTTTTTTTCACTTTCTCATTTTCAACTAATTCTCCCTCAACATTCTTTTCTACTTCATCACCAACATTTTCAATTTCTTTTTCAACTACAACTTCCTCCGCCACTACTTCCTCACCTACGCCCATGTCAATTTCTCTTCCGCTCCTTGTAAGAATCGCCTTGCAATGCTCCTTCGGATTTGGAGTAGCGGTAGCCGTGAAGGGCCCTTTTTGTTGGTCGGCCAATTGTTTTGATAATTGGCCAACTTGTGTTTCAAAATTCTTGATAGCCGCATCGGTGTTCTTTTGGTTGGACATTGACATTTGCATGAATTGGGTAAGAGTTTCCTCCATCTTTGATGGTGCATTTTGAGTTTGAGGAGGTTGAGTGTAGTTTTGATATTGTTGACGATTCGAAGTTCTGGCTTCCTGCGGCCTCCAAGGTTGTTGGTACCCTTGATTAGGTCTTTGATAACCTTGGTTTTGTTGTTGATAAGGTGGTCTTTGTTGATATCCTTGATTTTGGTTTCTGGCATAATTTACTCCTTCCAAGACGGGAGGGCAATATCCGGTAGGATGGTTACCTTTGCATAACTCACAAATTGCCACTTGAAATTGAGTAGGAACTTCTTGCATCTCTTTGATTTGTTGTGGAAGCTTTGACATTTGTTGAGTCAAGAGCTCCACTTGTTGCGTAAGAAGTTTGTTTTGGGCAAGAATAGCGCCATTTGTACCTAACTCGAGCACGCCTGGTTTTCTTTGAGCTACCCCACGGTTATGATTCCCTTGATCATCATTAAGTGTCATCTTCTCAATAATTGCAATTGCATCATCGGCGTTTTTAGACATCAAAGAACCTCCCTCCGTAGCATCCAATAAGGTCTTGTGGACCGAAAGGAGACCATTGTGGAAAATATGAACTTGAGTGAGTTCATCAAAACCGCGTCCTTTGCATTTTATTAACATAGACATGAATCTCTCCCAAGCTTCGTTGAGTGATTCACTTGCTCCTTGCGAAAACACAGCTATCGCAGTTTTAGCTTCCATGAAACAGTTATGTGGAAAGAACCATTCAAGAAACTTCTCTTCTAAAACATTCCAATTCGTCATGATTGTTATAGGTTGATCAAGATAACATTCATTCGCTTTCCCAATGAAGGAATGAGGAAATAGTCTCCTGAACAATGACTCTTCGTCAGCTTTGGTTGCTCCCATTGCGCCCGTTGTAACAGCCCAATTTTCAATAATTAATTATTTATATTAATTAATTGATTTATTTGGATGATTTTAATTATTGGAATTGTTGGTAGATATTTGAGAGGAGAAATATGATGGAAGGAAATAGAATGGAAAGGCATATAAGGAAAAGTGGAAGGAAAAGGAAAGAATAGAAACATAAGAGAAAGAGAAGAGAAAGAAAGAGGAAGAGGAGAAAAGAGAAGGAAAAGCTTGGAAAGCTCAAGAACAACTTCTAGATTTGATTTAATCAAGTTAAGGGTGTGAAATATCATTATCTTGTCAATGTGTATGATTATGTATGGATTGTATGGATTTTTTGAATGTTTTCTCCATTTTCCATTCTATGGCAAAATGAGTTTAATCGGTAGAATCGATGTTTTAACGGTTAAAATCCAGAATAAATGGTGTAGATTAGTCGAGAAATGTTAGGCTAAGACTACTGGAATTCGTTGGAATTGAATCGAGTGATTTGGGAGCTTCTGATGAATTTTGGACAGTTGGGGTTTTGAACATCGCAGACGTTCGCTAGCACCTTCGCTAGGCGAGCAGGTCGCGAGTGTTTGCTGTAGCGAGCTAGTCGCAAATGGTCCCAGACTTGGACAAAATGTAATTGACCCTCTTCGCTGGTAGAGAGCGAGGTAGAGAGGGGTTCGCTAGGCGAATCCCCAACGAGTAGGTAGCGAAGCCTTACAGTAGCTTCTGTTTGCCTTCGCGAGCTTGTTCACTAGGCGAACAGGTAGCGACTGTTCGCTAGGAACTCGCTAGGCGAGCGAGCCAGTGAGCGTGACAGCATTCTCATTTCCTTGTAATTCCATCCAATGTTGATTGTTGGTTCGATTGTGTTCAATCTTGATCTGAAATGAGTAATTGTGTATTGTTATATATGTGTTGTGGGTAGCCGTATGGCGTGAATCCTAGATTGTGCAATATTGTGAAATGTGACCTTTTGGCATATAGAATGCATGAGAACATATTGTGAATATGTGTGCATTGCTTGAAAATGTGGTAGTGGTATTGAATTGTGAATGCATATTAATTGTATGCGATTGTATGTGAAGAATGCATGAGAACATCTTGTGAATATGTGTGGATTGCTTGATAAATGTGATAGTGTTGAAAGTATGAATACTTTGATATGATGTGTGAGTGTGCAATCATGTTATAATTCTTGTGTGATGAATTATTTCACTATGCATGGGATTAAGATGCGAGAACGGTCTTAAGTGCATATGATTGTTGATTGCATACGCATCATTTAGTCAAGAGGCAATGCTTGCTAGTTTCGTGGAGACTAGTGACTTGTCCCAAACCTAGAAGGGTGGGTTTGAAAGCTTAGAGGACGGGCTTTTGTTGTTATCGGTCTAGGGGACGGACCCGGTTTAAATATAAAAACCAAAAAATGATAACAAGTGTTGGTACCACATGGCATGAGTTGCATTGAGTCACATGGCATAGAGATAAATGTTGTGTGAATGTATGCATATGTGTATGATATGTGAATTGATGAGGATTATGGATGTGTGCATGAAAATTATGCTTGGTGATCATTCCACATTTGTTTATATATACATATATTGTGATGTATTTGATGGTGATAATGAATTATGGTGAGAAATGCGGAATATGTGCATTCTATGCTTGTGTATATATATATAATTATATGCATTGGTTATTATGATAATATTTCTCACCCTTCTGCTGTTTTATAATGCTCTATGAGGCATTGTAGATTAGGTTGCTGGAGGTCTTTTGTGAAGTATAGCTTCATTCTTTTGGTCGGTTAAGCTCTGATATGTAGCACAGGGTAGTTAGGATTGTATAGCGTTCTTTTGTGATACACTTGTATATGTATCTGCTGACAAATATTTGTGTAAACATGAATGATGTGGTGAGTCAAACTGGATGAAATGTATTTATATGATTACATGCTTAAATTGATTCAATGCTTAGATTTCCGCTGTTAAGTCTAAATATTGAGATGTGGGTGTAAGGACTAAGTTCCTCTGTTGAAAGCTACCCCATTGTTGCATGTCTTTTATAGAGCAGGTGTTGTATGTTTCAATTTTGTATGTGATTTTACATGCCTCTTTTATGCCATGTCTTAATAATACTCTGATGAAATTTTATTACGTGTTTAAGTGATTTATTGTTTATTTGGGGGTATAGAAGGGGGTGTTACATTAGTGGTATCAGAGCAGGTCGGCCAGTTAGCCAAGTTGTTAATGTGTTTAATCCCTGTATATATCTGCTTGTGTGTATGACACTATCAACATTGTTGGTTCTTATGAGTTATATTGTTGGGATTCAGAACGATGGTCGCCGGTAGGAATGATGAAGCGATTGCTAAGGCTTTGACGAGGTTGGCTGGAGAGATTGGGCAGAATCCTCAAGCCAATGTGAATGATGGAAATAACGCTGATGATGAGTTTCGTGCTTTGGGAAGGTTTCAAAGGAACAATCTGCCAATATTTAAGGGAACCTATGAACCTGACAAAGCACAAGTATGGCTGAAAGTGGTTGAGAAGATCTTTCGAGTTATGAACTGTTCAGATGCGCAGAGGATGCAGTTTGGCACTCATATGCTTGAAGAGGAAGCTAAGGACTAGTGGGGTAATACTCACCAAAGGTTTGAAGAAGATGAGATTGTGGTTACTTGGGATGTTTTTATAGAGGCATTTCTGGAGAAGTATTTTCCAGAAGATGTGCGTGGAAAGAAGGAAATTGAATTCCTTGAGCTGAAGCAGGGTAACTCAACCATGGCCGAGTATGCCGCAAGGTTTGAGGAATTGATTAAGTTTTGTCCTCATTATAACACTACTAATGCTGAGAGATCTAAGTGTCTCAAGTTTGTGAATGGTTTGAGACCTGAAATCAAGCAATTTGTTGGTTATCAAGAAATTTGGTGATTTTCTGAGTTGGTGAACAAGAGTAGAATTTATGATGAAGACAATAGAGCTCGGTCTAGTCATTATAAGAGTTTAAATGACAAGAAAGGAAAAGGTCAATTTATAGGGAAGTCGTATGTGACTCCTGCTGATAAGGGGAAACAGAAAGCTGGTTATGGCAAGAAGCCGAGTGGGGGAGGAGTTTCCACTCTGGTGAGATGTTATAGATGCGGTGAAGAAGGACACCATGCTCCTGAGTGCAAAAGTGTGGAGCAGAAATGTTTCAAGTGTGGCAAGCCCGGCCACAAAGCTCCAGAGTGCAGAAGTGGTGCAAATGTGACTTGCTACAACTGTGGTGAGCAAGGGCACATTAGTACCAAGTGTGACAAGCCAAAGAAGACTCAAGGGAATGGGAAAGTGTTTACTCTATCAGGATCGGAGACTGCTAGTGAAGATCGATTGATCTGAGGTACGTTGTAACGCCCCGATTCTGAATTCCCATTAATTGTTGAGTCTTTTAATTTATTTAATTGATGTTTGTTTTAAATTGAGAAATTATATATTACTATGTGGTGTTTGCTTATTTTATCTATTTTTACCGATTCGGAGAGTTTTCGGGGAATTAGAGTAAAAAGGGCATTTTAGACATTTAGCAATTTAGTGTGAGAATTGATTGGTAAGTGTTGGAAAGAATTTGAGAGGAAAGAAATAGAGATAGAAATAAAATAAGAGAGGAAAAGAAAGAAAGATAGTAACATAAGAAGAAAAACAAGAGAAAGAAAAGAGGAGAAGAGAAAGAGAAGAGAAAGTGGAGAGGAAAACCTAGAATCATCAAGGGATCATCACCAAAGCTTGCAATCGATCGGTAAGGGTGTGAAACTCTATCATCTCATTAATGTATATGATTGTATGTGTATGTGTTTGGATTTTGTAGAGTTTCTACTCTTTTTCCCACTTAGGTTAGAAGTTGTTTTTGTGAGTAGAATGAGGTTTTAATCGGTTAGAACTCGGATTAGACGATGTAGTTTAGTCGGGTGATGGTAGGGTTGTGCCACTGAGACTGGGTTGGATTTAATCGGTTGGTTGTGTGGAGTTTGGGATTTGGAACAGCCATGGAGGTTCTGTCTTCGCAGGCTCGCCAGGCGAATGGCAGCGAAGCTTCGCCAGGCGAAGCCCAGCGAGCTGCAGCGAAGCAAGTCAGAAGCAACACCCTGTCTTCGCTGGCATGTTCGCCAGGCGAGGTTAGTTGGCGACGGTTCTCCAGGCGAGTGTGTAGCGAGCCTCAGCGAGTAATTCCAGAATTACTCCCAGTGGACTTCGCTGGGAAGTTCGCCAGGCGAAGGCCAGCGAGCATTCGCTGCGTGGCTTCGCCAGGCGAAGGTTGGCGAACCTGACAGTGTTATTTGTTTTGCTGTTTATTCATAGCATGATTTTTTGGCCGATTCAATTATGATTAATGCCTATATGAATGATTGATGTGTGAACTGTTTCGACATGTCGTGCTGTGGGTGGCCGAAAGGCGTGAATCCTAGATTGTAGAGCCAATGGTGAATCTTGAACGTTTGATAATCTTGTGTATTTGCTTGAATTGAATAGAAACGCATTGATAGGCTGATATGTGTGTAAACCATGTCTGAAATGGTGCATAATGTGAATGAATGATAGATATCTGCGATGTATGTGATAAATAATGAGTATGTTTGAGAACATAGTATGCATTCTGTGTTGATCGATCCCTCGGAGGATTAGCATTGTGTAGCATCTTAGTATGCATTTTTGTGTTGAATGATCCCTCGGAGGATTTGCAGAACCTCGTATGATACGATGGTTACATTAGATTCCTTGGAGAATCGGTTGCATTGTGTGATTCCTCGGAGAATCGGTCATAACATGTAATCCCTTGGAGGATTGACTAGAGTATTTGATTCCGTGGAGAATCTGCAGAGTATTTGATTCCGTGGAGAATCTGCTGAATATTCGATTCCGTGGAGAATCTGATGAATATTTGATTCCGTGGAGAATCTGCTGAATACTTGATTCCGTGGAGAATCTGCTGAATACTCGATTCCTTAGAGAATCTGTTGAAATGAGTCGGTACCGCATTGGCATCGGCATAGAGTCGTGTGTCGGTCTCTATGAGTTGCATGAGTCATCTGTCTATGATGCATTAGTTGTATGAATGTAACTGTGTATGTTATATATGATTGTTTGGAGGAACATATAGTGAATGTTCATGAGCATGTGTAGAGGCATGATTAATTGTATATGCTTAATGTGGTGAGAACATAATTTGAGTATAACTTGTACAAATATGAGTATATGTATATATACAATTTTATGCATTAACTGTTATGATATTGTTTCTCACCCTTCTGCTGTTTTATAATGCTCTATGAGGCATTGCAGAGTAGGAAGCTGGAGGTTCTTTTTGTGAAGCGATGTCTTCATTCTTTTTGGTCAATGGCTCTGATATGTAACATCTGGGTAGTTAGGAAGCCTTTGACTCTTTTGGAGTTACATTTGTTTTGATTCCTTGTGATACATCTGTGTATGTATCCGCTGTGGATATGGTTGTAAAGCATGAATTGATTGAATGGTTGTATATACTTTTATGTATGTGATCGATTCAATATTTGGATGTTTCCGCTTTTATTCTAAATATTGAGATGTGGGTTACCCATTGTTGCATATCTATTTTGAGCAGGTATCGTATGTGTTTAATTTCATGATAATGTGATGCGCCTCTTATATACCATGTTTTAATTAAACTCTGATGAAATAAATTTTTTTTAAGTGCCTAATTGATTAAATGTATTAATTTGGGGGTATAGAAAGAGGGTGTTACATTAAGTGGTATCAGAGCCAGTGTTGAGTCAGTCGTGTCTGTCTTGTTGTTGTGTTGGTTGAACGGTTGTTTAACCTTGTTATTATTTTTGGGAATCCTCAGAATATGGCAGGTCGTAATGACAATGCTATGGCAGCGGCGTTAGAGGCTATGGCCAGAGCTGTGCAGGGTGCACCTAACGTGAATGCGAATGATGAGTTCAGGAAGAACCAACCACCGGTGTTCAAAGGGAGATTTGATCCGGATGGTGCTCAGATATGGTTAAAGGAAATTGAGAGGATCTTTAGGGTGATGGATTGTGCTGAAGGGAACAAGGTGAGACTAGGGACTCACATGCTGAGAGAAGAGGCTGATGACTGGTGGGTCAGCGTGAGGCAAGTTCTTGAGGTCGACGATGAGGAGATTACGTGGGATTTATTTCGTACTGAGTTTCTAAGGAAGTATTATCCCGTAAGTGTTAAAGGGAAGAGAGAAATGGAATTTCTGGAGTTGAAACAAGGTAATATGTCGGTGGTGGACTACACCGCTAAGTTTACTGAGTTAGTGAAGTTTCACCCTCACTATGATGCGGTTACGGCGGAATTTTCTAAATGTATCAAGTATGAGAATGGCTTGCGTCCTGAGATAAAGCAAGCGGTGGGTTATCAAAGAATACGAAGATTTTCGGATTTGACCGAGTGTTGTAGGATTTATGAAGAAGACAGTAGAGCTCGTTCTACTCATTATAAGGGTTTGAGCGAGAGGAGAGAGAAGCAGCAAGTACGAAGCGGACCTTATGTGACGCCTGCTGATAAGGGCAAACATAAGGGAAACTTTGATAGGAGACCCGGAGGAGGTTCCGGTGCGATCAAATGTTTTAAGTGTGGCGTAATGGGCCACAAGTCTTATGATTGTGGAAAGTTCAAGGCGAAGTGTTCCAACTGTGGGCTCCTTGGACATGATGCAGCAGAGTGTAGAAAGAATGCTGTGAAGTGTTTTAATTGTGGCGAGGTGGGTCACATTAGCCCGAATTGTACCAAACCGAAGCAAGCTCCGGCGGGCGGAAAAGTATTCGCATTAGCAGGTTCAGACGCTACTAATGCGGCGGATCGTTTGATTAAAGGTACATGCTTTATTAATGATATGCCTTTAGTTGCTATTATTGATACTGGAGCGACTCACTCGTTCATTTCTCTTGCGTGTGCTAAGCGGTTGGATTTGTGTATGGTTTCTTTGAGTAGTGGTATGGTTATTAGGACTCCCGCTTCGGGGTCGGTAACTACTTCTTTGGTGTGTGCAAGTTGTCCTTTGACCATGTATGGTAAGGACTTCGTTATGGATTTAGTGTGTTTGTCGTTGGAAGGTTTGGACGTAATCTTGGGTATGAACTGGTTGCAATTTAATAGAGTTCATCTGGATTGCTATCACAAGTTAGTAAGGTTTCCTTCTTTGGAAGATGGTGAAAACGAGAGTTTTCTTTCCACTAAAGAGTTGAAGAAACTTTTAGCGAACGAAGCTCAGTTGTTTGGTTTGTTTGCATCGTTGTCGGTGGAGAGCAAAGTTGAGCTCGACGTGCTTCCTGTGGTTTGTGAATTTCCTGAAGTGTTTCCGGAAGATGTTGCGGATGTGCCGCCAAAGAGAGAGGTTGAATTTTCTATTGATCTAGTTCCGGGTACTATACCGATTTCGATGGCCCCGTATCGTATATCGGCATCGGAGTTGGTGGAATTGAAGAAGCAGTTGAATGATTTGTTGGATAAGAGATTTGTAAGACCGAGCGTTTCTCCTTGGGGTGCGCGGGTATTGTTAGTAAAGAAGAAGGATGGTAGTATGCGATTGTGTATTGATTATCGGCAATTGAATAAGGTGACAATTAAGAACAAGTATCCGCTTCCAAGAATCGATGATTTGATGGATCAATTGGTTGGAGCCCGTGTTTTTAGTAAGATTGATTTGAGATCCGGTTATCACCAGATTCGGGTTAAGGAAGAAGATATTTCGAAGACGGCTTTTAGAACACGATATGGTCACTATGAGTATACGGTGATGCCATTCGGAGTTTCTAATGCGCCGGGTGTTTTCATGGAATATATGAACCGTATCTTCCACGAGCAGTTGGATCATTTTGTGGTAGTGTTTATCGATGACATTTTGATTTATTCTAAGTCTCGAGAGGAACACGAAGAACATTTAAGGATTGTGTTGCGGATTTTGAAAGAGAAGAAGTTGTACGCAAAATTGTCTAAGTGTGAGTTTTGGTTGTCGGAGGTGAGTTTTCTTGGACATATTATTTCCGGCAATGGTATTAGTGTGGATCCATCCAAGATCGATGCGGTAATGCAATGGGAGACTCCAAGATCAGTTACGGAAATTCGAAGCTTTTTGGGCTTGGCCGGTTACTACCGGAGGTTTATCAAAGGATTTTCAAAGTTAGCACTTCCGTTAACACAGTTGACTTGTAAAGGAAAGGCTTTTATTTGGGATGTTAATTGTGAAGAGAGTTTCATGGAATTAAAGAGAAGGTTAACGACAGCGCCAGTTTTGATTTTGCCGAATCCTACGGAACCTTTTGTGGTTTATTGCGATGCTTCTTTGTCAGGATTGGGTGGTGTATTGATGCAAGATGGGAAGGTCTTGGCGTATGCTTCTAGACAGTTGAGAGTTCATGAAAAGAATTATCCTACTCATGATTTGGAGTTAGCGGCCATAGTGTTCGTTTTGAAAATTTGGAGGCACTATCTTTATGGTGCAAGATTTGAAGTTTTTAGCGATCACAAGAGTTTGAAGTATTTGTTTGATCAAAAAGAATTGAATATGAGGCAAAGGAGATGGCTAGAACTTTTGAAGGACTATGATTTTGGTTTAAATTATCATCCAGGTAAGGCGAATGTGGTAGCCAATGCCTTAAGTCGGAAGTCGTTGCACGTGTCTACTTTGATGGTTAGAGAGTGGGAACTCTTGGAGAACTTTAGAGATTTGAGTTTGGTTTGTGAGTTAACACCGAGTAGTGTGAAGCTGGGTATGTTGCATGTCACGAATGATTTCCTTGCTACGGTGTGTGAAAAGCAAAAGTTGGATTTGAAATTTGTGGATTTGATGACGAATGGAAATGAAGATTTCAAAGTTGATGAATTAGGAGTTTTGAGGTTTCGAGGTCGTATTTGTATTCCCGATGATGCAGATTTGAAAAAGATGATATTGGAAGAGGGACATCGGAGTAACTTGAGTATTCATCTGGGAGAGAATAAGATGTATCAGGATTTGAAGAAGATCTTTTGGTGGTCTGGATTGAAAAGCGATGTTGCTCGTTTTGTGTACTCGTGTTTGACTTGCCAGAAGTCTAAGGTGGAGCATCAGAAGCCTAGTGGATTGATGCAACCGTTGGATATTCCAGAATGGAAATGGGATAGTATATCGATGGATTTTGTTACGGGATTGCCGAATACGCAAAGAGGATGTAATGCTATTTGGGTGATTGTTGATAGGCTTACTAAATCGGCTCACTTTATTCCGATTGATATCACTTATTCTTTGGAAAGGTTGGCCGAGATTTATGTTGGCACTATTGTGAAGCTTCATGGAGTTCCTAAGAGTATTGTGTCGGATAGAGATCCTAGATTTACTTCAAGATTTTGGGAGAGTTTGCAAGGTGCCTTGGGTTCTAAGTTGAGATTGAGTTCGGCATATCATCCGCAAACGGATGGTCAAACCGAGAGGACGATTCAATCGTTAGAAGATTTGTTGCGTGCTTGTGTGCTTGAACAAGGTGGTGCGTGGGACGGTTATTTAGCGTTGATTGAGTTCACCTATAATAACAGTTTCCATTTGAGTATTGGTATGGCGCCATTTGAGGCTTTATATGGTCGGAGATGTCGAACACCTCTGTGTTGGCATGAGATAGGTGAAAAGTCGGTAGTTGGTCCGGAAATGGTACAGCAAACGACGGAAAAGGTGAAATTTATTCGGGAAAAGATGAGAGCTTCTCAGAGTAGACAGAAAAGTTATCATGATAAAAGGAGAAAGGATCTCGAGTTTCAAGAGGGTGACCATGTGTTTTTGAGAGTTACACCGGTTACGGGTGTGGGTTGTGCTTTGAAGTCGAGAAAGTTGACTTCTCGTTTTATTGGTCCGTATCAGATTGTCGCACGAGTTGGTGCTGTGGCTTATCGTGTGGCGTTACCTCCGAACCTTTCGAATTTGCATGATGTATTCCATGTCTCGCAACTTCGGAAGTATGTTCCGGATCCGTCACATGTTATCCCAATGGATGAAGTTGAAGTAAGAGATAACCTTACAGTTGAAGTTTTACCGGTTAGTATTTTGGACCGTGAAGTTAAGAAACTAAGAGGCAAGGATATTGCGCTTGTGAAAGTGTCCTGGGGAGGTGCCACGGAAGGCAACATGACTTGGGAGTTGGAGAGCAAGATGCGAGAGTCGCATCCGGAGTTGTTTGAATCAGGTAATATTTTCGAGGACGAAAATTTCTAAAGTGGGGGAGAGTTGTAACGCCCCGATTCTGAATTCCCATTAATTGTTGAGTCTTTTAATTTATTTAATTGATGTTTGTTTTAAATTGAGAAATTATATATTACTATGTGGTGTTTGCTTATTTTATCTATTTTTACCGATTCGGAGAGTTTTCGGGGAATTAGAGTAAAAAGGGCATTTTAGACATTTAGCAATTTAGTGTGAGAATTGATTGGTAAGTGTTGGAAAGAATTTGAGAGGAAAGAAATAGAGATAGAAATAGAATAAGAGAGGAAAAGAAAGAAAGATAGTAACATAAGAAGAAAAACAAGAGAAAGAAAAGAGGAGAAGAGAAAGAGAAGAGAAAGTGGAGAGGAAAACCTAGAATCATCAAGGGATCATCACCAAAGCTTGCAATCGATCGGTAAGGGTGTGAAACTCTATCATCTCTTTAATGTATATGATTGTATGTGTATGTGTTTGGATTTTGTAGAGTTTCTACTCTTTTTCCCACTTAGGTTAGAAGTTGGTTTTGTGAGTAGAATGAGGTTTTAATCGGTTAGAACTCGGATTAGACGATGTAGTTTAGTCGGGTGATGGTAGGGTTGTGCCACTGAGACTGGGTTGGATTTAATCGGTTGGTTGTGTGGAGTTTGGGCTTTGGAACAGCCATGGAGGTTCTGTCTTCGCAGGCTCGCCAGGCGAATGGCAGCGAAGCTTCGCCAGGCGAAGCCCAGCGAGCTGCAGCGAAGCAAGTCAGAAGCAACACCCTGTCTTCGCTGGCATGTTCGCCAGGCGAGGTTAGTTGGCGACGGTTCTCCAGGCGAGTGTGTAGCGAGCCTCAGCGAGTAATTCCAGAATTACTCCCAGTGGACTTCGCTGGGAAGTTCGCCAGGCGAAGGCCAGCGAGCATTCGCTGCGTGGCTTCGCCAGGCGAAGGTTGGCGAACCTGACAGTGTTATTTGTTTTGTTGTTTATTCATAGCATGATTTTTTGGCCGATTCAATTATGATTAATGCCTATATGAATGATTGATGTGTGAACTGTTTCGACATGTCGTGCTGTGGGTGGCCGAAAGGCGTGAATCCTAGATTGTAGAGCCAATGGTGAATCTTGAACGTTTGATAATCTTGTGTATTTGCTTGAATTGAATAGAAACGCATTGATAGGCTGATATGTGTGTAAACCATGTCTGAAATGGTGCATAATGTGAATGAATGATAGATATCTGCGATGTATGTGATAAATAATGAGTATGTTTGAGAACATAGTATGCATTCTGTGTTGATCGATCCCTCGGAGGATTAGCATTGTGTAGCATCTTAGTATGCATTTTTGTGTTGAATGATCCCTCGGAGGATTTGCAGAACCTCGTATGATACGATGGTTACATTAGATTCCTTGGAGAATCGGTTGCATTGTGTGATTCCTCGGAGAATCGGTCATAACATGTAATCCCTTGGAGGATTGACTAGAGTATTTGATTCCGTGGAGAATCTGCAGAGTATTTGATTCCGTGGAGAATCTGCTGAATATTCGATTCCGTGGAGAATCTGATGAATATTTGATTCCGTGGAGAATCTGCTGAATACTTGATTCCGTGGAGAATCTGCTGAATACTCGATTCCTTAGAGAATCTGTTGAAATGAGTCGGTACCGCATTGGCATCTGCATAGAGTCGTGTGTCGGTCTCTATGAGTTGCATGAGTCATCTGTCTATGATGCATTAGTTGTATGAATGTAACTGTGTATGTTATATATGATTGTTTGGAGGAACATATAGTGAATGTTCATGAGCATGTGTAGAGGCATGATTAATTGTATATGCTTAATGTGGTGAGAACATAATTTGAGTATAACTTGTACAAATATGAGTATATGTATATATACAATTTTATGCATTAACTGTTATGATATTGTTTCTCACCCTTCTGCTGTTTTATAATGCTCTATGAGGCATTGCAGAGTAGGAAGCTGGAGGTTCTTTTTGTGAAGCGATGTCTTCATTCTTTTTGGTCAATGGCTCTGATATGTAACATCTGGGTAGTTAGGAAGCCTTTGACTCTTTTGGAGTTACATTTGTTTTGATTCCTTGTGATACATCTGTGTATGTATCCGCTGTGGATATGGTTGTAAAGCATGAATTGATTGAATGGTTGTATATACTTTTATGTATGTGATCGATTCAATATTTGGATGTTTCCGCTTTTATTCTAAATATTGAGATGTGGGTTACCCATTGTTGCATATCTATTTTGAGCAGGTATCGTATGTGTTTAATTTCATGATAATGTGATGCGCCTCTTATATACCATGTTTTAATTAAACTCTGATGAAATAAATTTTTTTTAAGTGCCTAATTGATTAAATGTATTAATTTGGGGGTATAGAAAGGGGGTGTTACATACGTGCTTCATTAATGGTATACCTTTGATCGCTATAATTGATACTAGAGCTACACATTATTTTATTTCTTTGGATTCTGTTAAGAGATTAAATCTTGAGTTGTCTGTTATGAATGGTAGTATGGTTATTGATACTCCTGCTATTGGTTCGGTAACTACCCTGTATGTGTGTTTGAATTGTCTGTTGAGTATTTTTGGTAAAGACTTTGGGGTTGATTTAGTGTGTCTTCACATAGATCAACTTGATGTTATTCTTGGGATGAATTAGTTGGAATTCAATCGTGTCTATATTAACTGTTTTGACAAAACGGTTATTTTTCCTGAACCTGATGATGAAGGGGACTTGTTTATGACTGCTAAGCAAGTGAAGGAATCGGTGCAAGATGGTGCGAAGGTATTTATGTTGATGGAAACTTTGAACATTGGTGAAAATGGAGCAATTGATGATTTACCAATTGTCCGTGACTTTTCGGAAGTTTTTCCTAATGAGATAAAAGATTTATCGCTAGAACGAGAAATGGAGTTTGTGATCGACTTAATTCCTGGAACTAGTCTGATATTGATGGCTCCATATCGTATGTCCGCTTCGGAACTGAAAGAGTTGAAGAGTCAACTTGAAGATCTACTTGAGAAGAGATTTATTCGTCCGAGTGTGTCACCATGGGGTGCACCAGTGTTGTTGGTTAAGAAGAAAGAAGGTTCTATGAGACTCTGTGTGGACTACTGACAATTGAACAAGGTGACTATCAATAATAAGTATCCACTTCCGAGGATTGATGATTTGATGGATCAGTTGGTTGGTGCGAGTGTGTTCAGTAAGATAGATTTGAGATCTGGGTATCATCAGATTCGTGTGAAGGTTGAGGATATTCAGAAGACTGCTTTTAGAATGAGGTATGGACATTATGAGTATTCTGTGATGCCATTTGGTGTGACTAATGCACCGGGGGTATTCATGGAATACATGAACAAGATTTTCCATCCTTATTTGGACAAGTTTGTGGTGGTGTTCATTGATGATATTTTGATTTATTCGAAGAGTGAAGAAGAACATGTCGAGCATCTGAGGATTGTGCTATCTATGTTGAAAGAGAAGCAGTTATATGCTAAGCTTTCTAAGTGTGAATTTAAGTTGAAGGAAGTGATTTTCCTTGGTCATGTGATTTCGAGTAGAGGTATTGCAGTTGACTCGTCGAAGGTTGAAGCGGTATCGCAGTGGGAGACTCCGAAATCAGTTTTTGAGATTAGAAGTTTTCTTGGTTTGGCGAGATATTATCAGAATTTCATTGAAGGATTTGCCAAGTTATCATTGTTGTTGACGCAATTGACTAGGAAACGTCAATCTTTTGTTTGGGATGCAAAGTGTGAAGGAAGTTTTCAAGAGCTTAAGAGAAGATCTCTTGTTTTGATTTTGCCGAATCCGGCAGAACCGTTTGTTGTGTATTGTGATGCTTCTTTGATGGGTTTAGGAGGTGTGTTGATGCAAGATAAACAAGTTGTAGCTTATGCTTCGAGGCAACTCAAAGTGCATGAGAAGAATTATCTTACACATGACCTAGAGTTGGCCGCCGTTGTATTTGTGCTGAAGCTTTGGAGGCATTATTTGTTTGGTTCGAGATTTAAGGTATTTAGTGATCATAAGAGTTTGAAGTATCTCTTTAATCATAAAGAATTGAATGCAAGGCAGAGGAGATGGTTAGAATTTCGGAAGGATTATGATTTTGGTTTGAATTACCATCTGGGTAAAGCCAATGTGGTAGCTGATGCATTGAGTAGGAAATTGTTGCATATGTCGATAATGATGGTGAAAGAGTTGGAATTGATTGAGCAATTTCGTGATTTGAGTTTGGTGTGTGAGAAGACTTCTTACAGATTTAAGCTTGGTATGTTAAAGCTTACTAGTGGTATTCTGGACGAAATTCGAGAAGGACAGAAATCTGATTTGAGTTTAGTTGATCGGTTGACTTTGGTCAATCAAGGTCAAAGTGGTGATTTTCGGATTGATGAAAATGGTATCATGAGGTGTCGTGATAGAGTTTGTGTTCCTGATGTTATTGAGCTAAGGAAGAGTATTCTTGACGAAGGACATCGTAGTGGATTGAGTATTCATCCGGGTGCTACTAAGATGTATCAAGATTTGAGGAAAGTATTTTGGTGGCCTCGTATGAAGAAGGATATTGTCGAGTTTGTGTATTCTTGTTTGACTTGTCAGAAGTCAAAGATTGAGCATCATAAACTGTCGAGCTTGATGCAACCGTTGTCTATTCCTGAGTGGAAATGGGATAGCATATCTATGGATTTTGTGTCTGGTTTACCGAGGACGCCGAGTAATTTCGAAGCTATATGGGTTATTATGGATAGATTGGCCAAATCTGCTTACTTTATTCCTATGCGAATGGATTACCCGTTGGAGAAATTGGCAAAGTTGTACATTGAAAGGATTGTCAGTTTGTATGGTATTCCGTCTAGCATTGTGTCAGATAGAGATCTGAGGTTTACTTTAAGGTTTTTGGAGAGTTTGCAGAGTGCTTTGGGTACGAAGTTGCGTTTGAGTTCAGCTTATCATCCACAGACCGATGGTCAGACTGAGAGAATGATTCAATCACTTGAGGATCTTTTGAGAGCTTGTGTGTTGGAGAAGGGAGGAGCTTGGGATAACTACTTACCTTTGATTGAATTAACTTACAACAACAATTTTCATTTGAGTAATGGTATAGCACCGTTTGAAGCATTGTACGGTAGACGGTGTAGGACGCCATTGTGTTAGTATGAGTCGGGAGAGAGTTCTGTGGTTGGATCTGAGATAGTCCAGCAGACTACCGATAAGATTAATATGATTTGAGAGAAGATGAAGATTTCTCAGAGTCATCAAAAGAGTTATCATAACAAGAGGAGGAAAACACTTGAATTTCAGGAGGGAGATCATGTGTTTCTTCGAGTCACTCTGATGACTGGTGTTGGTAGGGCATTGAAGTCGCGTAAGTTGACACCGCGCTTCATTGGTCCTTATCAGATTTTGCAGAAGATAGGAGAGGTAGCCTATTGTGTTGCTTTACCACCGTCGCTTGCTAATCTCCATGACGTGTTCCATGTATCTCAGTTGAGGAAATACATTGCGGATCCTTCTCATGTAGTCCAAGTAGATGATGTGCAGGTGAGAGATAACCTGACTGTGGAGACATCACCTATGCGGATAGAGGATTGGGAGTTAAAGCAACTTCGAGGCAAAGAGATTGCTTTGGTGAAGGTAGCTTGGGGAGGACCGGCTGGTGGAAATGTGACTTGGGAACTTGAAGGTCAGATGAGAGAGTCTTATCTAGAGTTTTTTGAAACAGGTAACATTTTCGAGGACGAAAATTCCTAAAGTGGGGGAGGGTTGTAACAGTCCAATTTTCAATAATTAACTATTTATATTAATTAATTGATTTATTTGGATGATTTTAATTATTGGAATTGGTGGTAGATATTTGAGAGGAGAAATATGATGGAAGGAAATAGATTGGAAAGGCATATAAGGAAAAGTGGAAGGAAAAGGAAAGAATAGAAACATAAGAGAAAGAGAAGAGAAAGAAAGAGGAAGAGGAGAAAAGAGAAGGAAAAGCTTGAAAAGCTCAAGAACAACTTCTAGCTTCAATTTAATCAAGGTAAGGGTGTGAAATATCATTATCTTGTCAATGTGTATGATTATGTATGGATTGTATGGATTGTTTGAATGTTTTCTCCATTTTCCATTCTATGGCAGAATGAGTTTAATTGGTAGAATCGATGTTTTAACGGTTAAAATCCGGAATAAATGGTGTAGATTAGTCGAGAAATGTTAGGCTAAGACTACTGGAATTCATTGGAATTGAATCGAGTGATTTAGGAGCTTCTGACGAATTTTGGACAGTTGGGGTTTTGAACATGGCAGACGTTTGCTAGCACCTTCGCTAGGCGAGCAGGTCGCGAGTGTTCGCTGTAGCGAGCTAGTCGCGAATGGTCCCAGACTTGGACAAAATGTAATTGACCCTCTTCGCTAGTAGCGAGTGAGGTAGCGAAGCCTTACGGTAACTTCCGTTTGCCTTCACGAGCTTGTTCCCTAGGCGAACAGGTAGCGAGTGTTTGTTAGGAACTCGCTAGGCGAGCGAGCCAGGGAGCGTGACAGCATTCTCATTTCCTTGTGATTCCATCCAATGTTGATTGTTGGTTCGATTGTGTTCAATCTTGATCTGAAATGAGTAATTGTGTGTTGTTATATATGTGTTGTGGGTAGCCGTATGGCGTGAATCCTAGATTGTGCAATATTGTGAAATGTGACCTTTTGGCATATAGAATGCATGAGAACATATTGTGAATATGTGTGTGTCGCTACCGCGAAAATAAGGTACCGGCAAAAAAGAAGAGTCGCCACCTTTCTTTATTTATCCCTCAGAACAGGAAAGGAAACGATCGGAAAAACTTGACAAAAAGGTATAAGACAAGGTCATCGCAACCGTTGTCTGGGTTCGGGAGTCGGTTACGCAAGGGGAAGGTATTAGCACCCCTCACGTCCGTCGTACTCGACGGGATCCACACTTGTTGTGTTTATATGACGGGTTGGTTTATCTATCTACCTATCAAGGCGGGTCTAAAAAGAAAAGAAAAATGACTCGGCAAAGCGTCGCACTTTATGCCTACGTATTCTCATTAGAGAATGAGAAATCAGAGTCAACGTAGTTCGACTAACTACGGGTTATGGGGGAAGGTGGCTCGCCAATACGTCAGTATTGTGCCTACGTACTCTCAACAGGTATGGGAGATCAGAGCTTACGTAGTTCGGGATAACACGGATTACAGGAATTCAGATTCATCTGTTTTATCGAGTAGGGTTAAACAGCAGTTCCAGCAGTTAGGGGCAAAGCCTGTTTGCAGTGGCGCTGAAGTTTAACGACACTCTTTTCTTCAGAAAAGCTTTCCTTTGAATTATGGGCCCACGGGGCAAAAATGTTTGAAGTTTGTTTTCTGTCTTTTACGGAAGAACTGTTTTTTATGGTTGTTTGCAACTAGTGTCATACTAGAGACTATGACTTGAGAGTGAATGCGTTGCATGTCACCCAAAGGGTGCCATACTAAACATCCAAGTTGTTGAAAAGAAACTCTCCAACAACCCTTTCTCAAGTAGCTTAAGGCTCGTAACGTACGACGTCAGTTAACCTTTATTACTGTAGTTTAATTTGTTTTGAGATGAGAAGAGAGAACAGGTTCAACTAGAGGGAGACTATCAAGTCCTAATTATTGTCATGCCAAGGATTCATCCTATGGTTGAAGTTTGAAACAGGGAACTCCTAGAAGTTATCATGCATAGGTTTCAACCTAAAGTTCTAATCATCACTTCCTTATCAAAGGAAGCGAGGTTCCTAGGGGATCATGCTAATGATAAACAGCAACAGATAAAGCATCAGCTTAAACAGTAAACAGTAAACGACTGTAAAATGCATGCAATGCAAGTGAGGGAGGAAATGTGTGTGGGGCAGCAGCCTCCACAAGCTCATCTCAACCTCAAGCCAGATATGAATAACTGCAATCATACAGAAGAAATGACATGCCATCAAGCAACATAGACTGCAATCATACAGAGGAAATGAAATAAAATGCCATCAGGAAAACACAAACCACATGGGCAAGGGAGCTGGGCTCTACCGAATACCCGCAAGCAAAGCCATACAGTAAAAATACAAGCAGAGGGAGCAACTCAACCTCTAGTGCAATCATGCTCCTAGCTTAAAGTCAGTCTAGATATGAACTTATTCTAATGCATCAAGCAAATCACACAAGGCACATCAGCACATAAAAGAAAACAGACAAGAAAGAAAGCAGATCAACAACTCCCTCCTTCAATTTCAAGCTTCAGCTCTTCTGACAGCAATCCAGTCTTCAGACTTCAACCACCCTTCAAGGCTATCATCTTCATGACAAGTATGAACTTGCTTCTCCAAGGTTTCAATCCATCAAACATAAGTATCAACTTGTTCTCTCTTCTCCAAGCTTCAGCTTTTCAATCAATTCCACCTTCAGGCTTCAACCTTAATATCAAGTATCAACTTGGTTCCTTCAGGCTCTCAATGCCTAAATGCAAGTGTCAACTTATCCTTTATTCCTCAAGCCTCAGCTCTTCACCCAATCTCGATTGAATCCTCTTCACAAGCATCAACTTGGTCTTCAAGCTTCAGCTCTCTTCTCCTCACCAGCATCAGCTAGCTCCTCTTCATCTACAAGCTTCAGCTCCTCAGAGTAGTCTTCAAACACAAAGAAGTATCAACTCCAATCTTCAATATTCTTCAAGCAAGGAACTCCATCCTCTAACAAGGGAGAAAGATGCATCCATCAAGAGCACAGTTTGGATGATTGGTAGCAGAGTGAAGACCAAAGGTCACCACTGAGCATCCTGTCATCAGAGAAAGGGACCCTCAAAGGTTCTACCAATTTGCAAAGAGCCACACATCCTACCAAAGGAGGGATGAGGCCTTTACAAGGGACCTTACATCATAGGGAAGAATGGAATTGATCAACATATTCCATGTTTATGAAGGAAGAGAACTATCTAGAAGCTCTGCCTACAAAACCCTAATCTTAACCTAACCAAAACTACACCACAAGAAGGGAAGATCTTCAAATCCAAACCTCTTCAAGCAATCCAATGCATCTTCAACTTGCCTTCATCATCATCCAAGAACAAGTAAAGCAAAACCCTAATCTAAGGGAACTAAAGATGCTAATCTAGTTGAGTTAGTTCTTTAGAATCATCTAAAACTAGCACCTAAACTAAAATCAATCAAAAATAGTAAATTATCTTATAAATTTCTACAAAAGTTCCTAAGGGATCCTAATTCAATTAAGAATGCCTCTTACAAAAAACAGGGACTAAATCATCTATTAAGTCCTAAAATTAAGTCCTAAATCCAAAGGTATCAATCATAAACCATAAAAAGGGAGCTTCTAAAGGTTTCAACCTAAACTACCACCTATGTTCATCACAAAAATGTGAGAAAATTCTATGGGGAGCATGCGTATCTATGCTAAAAAATCGCAAAAAATCAGGATCAAAATCATCACCACATGATCACACAAAATTCCACAAAATCAAGTATTAAACATAACTATTTTAATATCAATTAAAATATGAAAATTCCCATAAAATCAGAAAATGCATGAAATAAAAATATTTTTTATCTAAAAAAATACTAGATTCAATCATGAATATAATGCAAAAAGAATAGGGTTAATTGGATCATTTTTCAATTTTATATGATTTAATCAAGGACCATGAATAAAATGAAGAAATTAAAGAAAATCAAAAGAAAAAGATAAATGCACGGTGCAGATAGTAAACACAATCAGTTCAATTCATGGATTGGGCCCAACAAGGGGGTGCTGATATCAAATGCAATCCAAGCCTAACGCTCCAGTTCTCAATTCACAAAATCAGAAACATTACACGCCAAGGTTCGAACTCAACCCTCTTTGGTCCACACAGCGAAGCCTCTCAGGTCACTAAACGAAACGGTGCGTTTAAGGGGAGGGACGCGTGACTCAACGTGAGCCCTGGGATCCACAGACCAAGTCAATTTCTCCATGCGAACGAATGGTGAGGATTATGTCTTCCTCATTTCAAACCTGCAACTCATGCGCGCAAGCCCAAATCGCCGGTGGCTTTTCCGGCCACCCCTGTGCAACCCTAGATCCTTCTACACTCAACCATTGGTCACGATGTCTACATGAATCTTGACCAGAATTTCCTCAGGAGTCTAACCATGCCACTAGTTTATGCTGAAAACGCATGGTTCATAAAAACAAGATCTCAACCGAAAATGGAAGGAACCCTAACTTGTCTCTAACCATCAAATTAACTAACCAGAATTCATCTACATGCTAAGGGGAACTTAACCACATGCTTCTAATGGATTAAAAGTGCATAATCAAAGAGATATTTCAAGAACTTAGAACCAACCTTGAAGCTCGGATTGCAGTGGTTATGCGCCTCAATTCTCTCCCAAACTATGCAGAATCCTTCAAGGAGTAACGGTGGACAATTCTTGATGCTCAGTTCTTGCTGCAACCTCTTGATTCTCCAAAACGCATTTCCAATTTTCAAGCTTTTTCTTCACTTCACATCAATGGATTCTCAACAGAATTCTGCTCCAGAAACTTCCAAATTCGTGGTGTTCAGATGGATATCAAGCCCAAACTAGGCCCAATTATGGATTTTGGATATTCACTTTTCCTTCCAAATTTCAACATGGATATGTGCCTTCAAGCCTTACTCATGCTCTAAACTTAGTCCAAACCATTCACTTAATCATTAAGGAGTGTGATGTAATGGTTTTCTTCCTTTGGTTTTAACATATGGAGTGTATATGATATGTTTCTTAATTGTGAAGTAACCATCCAAATGACCATGCTATGGACCTCAAATCCAAAATGTGGCAATGCCAATCTTTCTAAAACATTAATTCCATTCAAAATGACCACAAATTTGACTTGGAAACATGTTAATCTCATTTATTTTGAATTTCCTCATTTTAATTCATTAAAATGGCTTTCATGTGAAGTTTCTTCAACCAACGCTTGATATAATCCATATCAATGGACACTTGATGTTTAGAAAAGCTGAAAACATCATTTTGAACAACTTTCATGTTGAACAAAAATCCATTTGGAGCTTGGAAATAGGAGTTATGGCCTTATGCTTGAAATGACCTGTAATCTCCAAATGACCAAAATGCCCTTGACTTGTCAAAGCTATAAGTTGAGTTATACCCATCCAATCATGGACTTCTAGTACTCTCTAGAAAGCTAAGATAATAAGGAACAAAATTCATGTTAACCAAAAGTTCATAGGAATCATCCTTCTTGGGCAAAAGTTTGATGCAAGTTGGGTAACTTTCAAGCCCCCAAATTCACATACCTCAGATGACCTGTAACTTGTCAAAGTCATAACTTGAGTTCTACAAATCCTATCAAGGACTTCTAGCACTCAAATTAAAGCTACGATCATGCTCTACAACATTCATGTTGGGGGCAAGATGAAATGACAATCACATCTTGAGCTAAATTGCCTTGAAGATAGGGGTCAAACTAGGGGATTTTACACTGTCAAGCCTTAGAAACCCTAGCTTGAAACCTCTCAAACTCTTCAATCATGATGAGTTAACCTTGGAATCATCCTTATAACATCTCAATGTATTAATCCATGATAACATGGCTGTTGAATTAGGTCTCAACCTTCTCCAAGTCATCAGTTGACTTAGGGTTGACCCAGTCAAACCCTAGCTGCACCACTCATGGTTGAGCCTTCTTACTCTTGCACAATGACTGGTCTAGGCCTCAAAGTGATCTTCCACACTTCTCATGAGCTCTCTCAAGACCTCAATTCTAACTTCATGGCTTCAGAATCATCTGAGGGCTTCCCACAACTCTCAAGTTAGGAGACACACACACTAGGTTTCAACCACTCTCTCTGAGGATCTTTTGACTTCTCTGACAAGGATATCAACCCTTGAACACTTGAATAAGCTTCTGAGCTAGCTTCAAACTCTTGTATAGCCCTTGATTGGTAATCATACCTCTTGATCTCCTGCATACATGTCAATGAAATGCAAATGATAATGCTAATGTGAATGAAATGAAACACAAGCTAAGTAAAGAAATGTTGGTCAAATTTTGGGGTGCAACAGCTGCCCCTATTCAAACGGCTTGAACCTGACTAGGTGAGAAGCGAACGGCTCTCAACCAATCAAGGTGCGAGACAGTTGAATACCGACAAACCCGGAAATTTGCCAACTGCACAAGTACACGGTACTCTGATGGAAACAAATCTTCGAAAATTGAAATATTAGCTGCCCGGCAACTAGCTGGGGAATTGGTCACACGGTAATCGGTGATACATGGTCGATCATGCCATCAGGCATCAAGATGCCCCGGGACTCATCAGGTTAACAATCACGTTGATCATGCCATCGGGCACTCAAAGAAATCTTTGGGCGTCAGCCGAACTTCATCGGTAAGTCGGGAATAGAATTCTCAATCAATCATGAACCAATTGGGATATCCAAACTTCTGCCATCAGGCACCCTGCGTTAGCTGGGAGAACCTCTTTGTTAATATGGTTGGACTTCAATCATCAAGTCTTCAAGGGAAGTTTCAACTTCGCTGTTCAGAAACCTGCTGGGGATGACGCACCTCTGCTGGGGGTTCTGGAGAACTATCAGGTAACTCTGCTTCGGGGCCTCAGAAATCATTCTGGATGAGTCAACTCTGCTGAGGACTTCAAGAATCATCTTGGACAAATAACTCCGCCGGGGACTTCAAGAATCATCTTGAACCCATAACTCTGCTGGAGATTTCAGTAATCATCCTGAGCAATCACTCTGCCGGGGACTTCAAGAATCAACTTGGACAAATAACTCCGCCGGGGACTTCAAGAATCATCTTGAACCCATAACTCTGCTGGATATTTCAGGAATCATCCTGAGCAATCACTCTGCCGGGGACTTCAAGAATCAACTTGAGCAACCCTCTCTGGCGACTTCACAGGGGATTTTAAGAATCATCTTAAACGAGCGCCTTCGCTGGAGAATTCAAGAATCATCTTGGGCAGACGACTTTTGCTGGGGGATTCAAGAATCATCTTGAGCAAGCGACTCTACAGAGGAACACCTGCAAAACAAGAACGGTAACGACCTAGCTCATGTTTAGTATGCATATGCTTTGACAATGGCACAATGCTCCACACGGTGGAAATGCTACGCGTTCTTTGGGTAAATGCTATGCAATCATGCAAAATGCTGCGACCCCATCAACAAAATAAATGCTGAAGGGAGAATCCTCCTGTCAAGGAGAAAGGACCACTCTGGTGGAGGAAGGACTCATCCTGCCAAGGAGAAAAAGTCACACCAATCTCAATTGGATTCCGCTTGGGGAAATGATCTTCAGTCGACTGTTGCAGGGGGACGAAGCTCTACGAGAACCTGGGCCTGCTGAGGAAAGCGATGTCAATCGCAGAAATAAACTGCACGACATTCGCAGCCAAACCTTCCTGGAGATAACGACTCCGGTGGGGACATACAGCATCATCTATTCAACACTCTACTGGGGAAAATCAATCATGGTCCTAACTTCTTTCCAAGGATTCGGCTCTCTTGGGGAACTGCAAACTCGACTGAGGAAGAAGGAATCATCTTGCTTACTGGGGAGAGTACGACTCTATGGGGAATTTCAATTCTGCCGGAGACTTCAGTCTGGAACTATCAATTGCTACACACTTCAGTATATGACTTAGCTGGGGAGATGACGTTCCTTCAGGATACATCTGAATGGGGAGAGAATCTTCTTTGCCTGGGGAGACATATCAATGCCTTACGATCTCACGTTCAGCCTCTGTGGGGAGAGGCTGCTGAACTTTGTTGGAGAAGAAGGAATCATCCTGCCTGGGGACGCATACGGCGCACTGCCTGGAATATGTTATACCTGCAACAACACAAACAAACAGACAAGATACCCTTCTCAAAAGGGACCTATCAAGGTTATCATCTTGTGACAATGTCCGAGTAATTCATTGTTTCAACAATCAGTGGCCTAGGCCAGTAAGTTTATGCATGCGCATTTTATCAAAAACATTGACGTTCTTTTTCGCAAACAAAACAGATAAATGCTAAACAGACAAACAGAATTGATGAATAGTATACATTTTATTTATAACGAACCCCTGAATGGGTAAAAATGTTTTACAACAGATGCAAGCTCCTGGAATGAGGAAGCTGCGCAAATATAAAAACATAAATATACATCAGTATATACACAAATGTCTGCAATGTGGCGTAGACGAACACCATGAGTTGATCCCTCTATGACCCACTCGACTTTGATACTTCTCCGACGCTTCAGCTTCAGAAGAGATTGATTCAGATAAACGGCCCTCAGGTCTTCCAAACCACTAAACAATGAAAGTCCATACGCGGAACGCAGTCATTTGCTTTTTCAAATCCCTAACTTTTGCCTGAATCGCCCTTTCGGGTTTTTGATTCACCGGGATACCCTTTTTTGCCAAGGTCGCCCTTTCAGGTTTTCGACTTTACGGGTGTACATTCTTTTCTTTTATATCCCTAATTTTTGCCCGAACCTTTTTCCTTCTTTATGGTTCGCCGGGATGCCCCTTTTTGCCTGGATCTTCTTTTTCTTTCCAACGGGTCATTTTAAGCAAAGTATTTTTTAACTGCGTCCGCGTTCACCGGGGATGCAAAATCTTCGCCATCCATCGTGGATAACAACAAGGCTCCTCCCGAGAAGACCTTGCTGACGACGTACGGACCTTCGTAATTAGGAGTCTACTTGCCCCGGTGATCGGAGTGTGGAGGAAGAATCTTCTTCAGGACGAGATCACCCGTCTGAAAGCTTCTAGGACGCACCTTCTTATCATAAGCTTTCTTCATTCGGCTTTGGTATAGACGACCATGCGCAATCATGCTAACCTCTTCTCGTCCATCAGGCTGAGTTGGTTTAGTCGGTTCTTAATCCATTTTGCCTCATCGAGTTTCACATCAACCAAAACTCGTAAGGAAGGAATCTCCACTTCCAACGGTAGGACAGCTTCCATACCGTACACTAAGGAGAAAGGAGTTGCCCCGGTTGACGTACGTACCATCGTACGATAACCGTGCAGTGCAAATGGCAGCATCTCGTGCCAATCCTTGTAGGTCACAACCATCTTCTGTACAATCTTCTTGATGTTCTTATTGGCCGCTTCAACGGCATCATTCATCTTCGGCCGGTAAGGAGATGAGTTGTGATGTTCAATCTTGAAACTCTGGCACAGCTCCTTCATCATCTTGTTATTCAGGTTCGAACCATTATCAATAATGATTCGCTCGGGAATTCCGTAACGACAGATGATGTCCCTCTTTATGAATTTAGCCACCACCTGCTTGGTCACATTAGCATATGAGGCTGCCTCCACCCACTTGGTGAAGTAGTCGATAGCTACTAGAATGAAGCGATGACCGTTAGATGCAGTGGGCTCGATCTTGCCTATCATATCGATGCCCCACATGGAGAACGGCCACGGGGAGGACATGACATTTAACGGGCACAGCGGCACATGAATTTTATCAGCATAAATCTGGCATTTATAACATTTCTTCGCGAATTTAAAGCAATCTGATTCCATCGTCAGCCAGTAGTATCCTGCTCTCAGGATCTTTCTTGTCATAGCACGCCCGCCGGCGTGCGTACCAAATGTGCCTTCATGGACTTCTTCCATGAGCATACTCGCTTCTTTCTCATCTACACATCTGAGTAGCACGAGATCGTGGTTTCTTTTATACAACACTCCATCAGGATTGAGATAAAAATTTCCAGACAGCCTCCTCAGAGTCTTCTTATCCTGGGTCGACGCTCCCGCAGGATATTCCTTAGTCGTAAGGAAAGTCTGAATATCATGGAACCATGGCCTGCCATCGGAGGCTTCCTTGATTGCAAAGACGAATGCAGGTCTATCAAGACGAGAAAGGACAATTCTTGGAGCTTCATTCCAAAAATTGACTTTATACATCGAAGCCAACGTGGCTAAGGCACCAGCCATTTGATTTTCGGCCCTGGGCACATGATGGAGTTCCACCCGATCAAAGAACGGAAGTAGCCTTCGGGCATAGTTCATGTACGGCACCAAATTCGATTGACGAGTCTCCCACTCCCCTTTAATATGGTTAATCATAAGTGCCGAGTCACCATATACATCTATGTTCTTGATTCTCAAATCAATCGCTTCTTCTAGCCCCATGATGCATGCCTCGTACTCCGCTTCGTTATTGGTGACAGGAAACGTCAGTCTCGCAGTAAACGGGATGTGGGATCCATGGGGAGTCGTGATGATCGCCCCAATTCCACTTCCATAAGAGTTAACCGCCCCGTCAAATATCAATTTCCACTGGGATTTCCTATCTGGACCCTCGTCGGGCAACGGTTCATCGCAATCCTTCGTTTTGAGAAACATGATATCCTCATCAGGGAATTCAAATTTCATAGGTTGATAATCCTCGATCGGCTGTTCGGCAAGGTATTCAGACAATACGCTTCCCTTGATGGCCTTCTGGGAAACATACTGAATATCATATTCCGTCAACACCATTTGCCATCTGGCAATCCTGCCCGAAAGCGCTTGTTTCTCGAAGACGTACTTGATCGGATCCATCTTCGAAATTAGCATGGTGGTGTGATTGAGCATGTACTGTCGTAAACGTTTGGCAGCCCAGGCTAGCGCACAACACGTCTTCTCCAGCATCGAGTAACGAGATTCACAATCTGTGAACTTTTTACTCAAATAGTAAATGGCATGCTCCTTTCTGCCCGTCTCGTCGTCCTGACCGAGAACACACCCCATACTATTCTCAAGAACTGTCAAGTACATGATTAAAGGTCGTCCGGCCACTGGGGGTATCAAGATCGGAGGTTCCTGCAGATACTGTTTTATCTTATCAAATGCCTTCTGGCAATCCTCGTTCCAGATAATTGCCTGATCTTTCTTTAGCAGCTTGAACATCGGTTCACACGTGGCCGTGAGCTGAGAGATAAACCTTGCAATGTAGTTTATTCTGCCCAGGAAACCACGAACTTCTTTTTCTGTTTTTGGCGCTGGCATTTCTTGTATTGCTCTTATCTTTGCAGGATCAACCTCGATGCCTCTTTCGCTCACGATAAACCTCAGTAGTTTTCCAGACCGTACTCCGAAAGTAAACTTGTTAGGATTCATCCTCAACCTAAACTTCCTAAGCCTCTTAAAAAGCTTCAGCAAATAGACCAGATGTCCCTCCTCCGTTTGGGACTTCGCAATCATGTCATCAACATAGACTTCAATCTCATGATGAATCATATCATGAAACAAAGTGACCATTGCTCGTTGGTAAGTGGCCCCTGCGTTCTTCATATCGAAAGGCATTACCTTGTAGCAGAAGGTTCCCCAGGGTGTAATAAACGTAGTTTTCTCCATGTCCTCCGGCGCCATCTTGATCTGATTGTAACCGGAGAAGCCATCCATGAATGAAAACACGGAGAACTGAGCTGTATTGTCGACCAACACATCGATATGAGGCAGCAGGAAATCATCTTTAGGGCTCGCCCTATTCAAATCCCGATAATTTACGCACATTCGTACCTTATCGTCCTTCTTCGGTACAGGCACTATGTTGGCGACCCACGGAGGGTAAGTAGTGACCGCTAAGGAGCCAGCATCAAGTTGCTTCTGCACTTCTTCTTTGATCTTAACGGCCATATCTGATCGTGTCCTCCTAAGCTTCTGCTTAACGGGAGGACAATCTTCTCGCAGCGGCAAGTGGTGGACCACGATGTCAGTATCAAGTCCGGGCATATCTTCGTATGACCAAGAAAAGACGTCATTGTACTCTCTTAGCATCTCGACCAATCTCTGCTTGACATCACTCTGCAATGCAGCCCCTATCCTGACGTTCCTGACAAGTTCTTCAGAACCCAAATTCACAATCTCGATATCTTCCTCGTGAGGCAGAATAACTTTCTCTTCTTGTTTCAACAAGCGGGCCAACTCTTCGGGAAGGTCTTCATCTTCATCAATCTCCTCTTCGGCTTGATAGATCGGGCAATCGAAGTCGAAGTGAGTCGTAGAAGGTCCAGAGTCGATGTCATCTGTTATGTGGATCCTGCAATAACAAGGGTTAAGCTTAAAACAAGGATATGCAGGTTAGCACAAACCCCATTGCCATTTTATTGTTTTTCAAAACAAATATAAAACAGGAATAACAGAGATCACAATATTCGAATACGAAGAAAAACGCCTTTTGATTTATTGATAAAATGCATGTACATAATCAAACAAGGCCCTGACAATAAAACCACTATGCCCCGGGTAGGACATAGGGTTGTACAATGATTGGAAAAAGTAAATCATTACTCTTTACTTGTCATTTGGATGATATCCTTGACGGACCAATTGTTGAGGCTCTCGCCTGGCTTGCTTGGCTGGATCCAAGAGTCTAAGTCACAATCGCTATCTCCGCTGTCTTCTGACACCGCGTTGACGCTTTCAAATATCACGCCGCCACTAGTAAACTGGATCGGTCCTTTACCTCGCGACACATTGCTAGAAGAGGAGGCTTCAGCCGCAGGAGAATATCCCAACCCAAACATGTCTTGCTTGTTAGGTATCTCCAAAATTCGCCCCCAGCCTGGGGTAGATCCAGCTTGGACTACGGTCCGGGCTTCCTTGAAGGAAGAGAGAGTCATCTCTGGCTTCTCAGTGATCACAGGAGCTACGTTCTTGACTTTAACAATTTCGAACGCTTGGCATAGGGTTTCGTGGATTTCCCCATCCATCTCAACATACTTGAAGGACGACAAATGGCTCACCATTATGTCTTCCTCGCCACATATGGTCACTATGCTACCTCCGACAGCATACTTGAGTTTCTGGTGCAACGTGGAGGTCACGGCACCCGCGGAATGGATCCATGGCCGGCCCAAGAGACAGCTGTAGGCAGGCATGATGTCCATAATGTAAAAGACCGCATCGAATGTTTCCGGCCCGACTTGGATTGGCAACGTCACCTCCCCGAAAACGTGTCGTTTGGTTCCATCGAACGCTTTCACAACCAGATCACTGGGTGTGCAAATCAATCCGCGAGTATCTAACTTCATCAATGCTTTCTTCGGAAGAACATTGAGTGACGACCCCGTGTCTACCAGCACATGCAACATAATCGTTCCCCTACACTCTATCGAGATGTGCAGGGCACTGTTGTGGTTCCTTCCCTTCAGCGTCAGCTCTAGGTCAGTGAACCCTAACCCATTTCCAGCATTCACGTGGGCTACGACCCCTTCCAACTGGTTTACCGATATTTCCTGCGGTATATACGCGGCGTTCAACATCTTCAGCAGCACGTTGCAGTGTGCCTCAGAACACAGCAACAGATTCAGGATGGAAATCTTCGAGGTTGTCTGATGGAGATGATCCACGATCTTGTAGTCACTCTTTTTAATCAATCTCATAAATTCCTCGGCGTCTTTAACAAGTAAGTCTTTTTCTACCCCACGCGGGATCTCTTCGACAACTTTACTCTTCCCTTTATCAGTTGCATCCGCTCTGTCCGCCTTGTCCGCCATGACCTCAGGTGGTGCAAACACTCTTCCGCTGCGAGTAATTCCGCTAACGCCCGCTAGGTTCTCCATAGACGACCCAAACGGTTCTAGTTCCAACTTTTGTCCGTTGCAGTAGACCTCTGCCCCATAATGCCATGGGACGACATTAGTGCTTTCGAACGGTATCAGCCCAGCTTTGGTGATGGTAATCATGGGCGGCCTGGGTGCAGAAATAGTTATCGTTTGACGAGGGATGGTGATGGTGGCAACCTCATCATCTTGCTTCAGCATTACCTCTCCAGATCCGCTTTCGGCCCTTCGGCTAAACTGCAGGATTCCTTCGGTCATCAGACTTTGAATCCCCTCTCTCAGCTGTTCACATCCATCAGGACTTGTCGCACAGCCCATACACAGCTCTCCACAACCTAGAAAGAAGCCTCTTTTCATCAGCTTAGCTTTAACGAAGCTAAGTGGTGTTTTCAGATCTCTGACGTCAGTCAACATATCCAAACTCTCGTCTTCAATAATGGCGTTTACCCCACCTCCCCTATGATTCGGCATAGGGTTCTTCGTGACGTTTGGCACATTATCTGAGAAGTTGATGATCTTGGAGTCCACCATGTCCTGCACCTTGTGTTTGAAGGCTTTGCAATTCTCTATCGTGTGGCCTGGTGCCCCTGAGTGAAACTCACAAGTTGCATTCGCGTCATAACCTGGCGGAGGTGCCCCTGCTAAGGGAGCTAGGGTCCTCTTCTGGATCAACTGTAGCTGGAGCAGAGTCTGTAACAGCTGGGCGTAAGACATGGGCGGCGTCTCGAGGTGACGGCTCGACAGAGGTGCCCTATTCTGATACTTTTTGTACCCTTGTTGATTCGACTGCTGCTGCTGCTGCTGCTGGACAGCGGGGATAGTTATACTGGCCACCTGTTGGTGAGGGCCTTTACCCTTCCTTCGAGCGTTGGTCACGGCGCTCGTTTCTCCTTCCCGTCTTTTGCCACCATAAGGTTTCTTGCCTCCTCCGGCTGAGGATGAATCACCTTGAATTTTCCCCAGTTTGATCCCATTTTCAATGTGCTCACCCATGATAATGAGATCTGAGAAGGTTCCAGACATACTGCTGACCAATTTCTCATAGTAAACCCCTGGGAGGGTGGCTACGAACATTTCCACAAGCTCACGTTCAACCATCGGTGGCTGGACCCTGGTTGCCAATTCACGCCACCGCTGGGCGTATTCCTTGAACCCTTCGTTGTTCCTTTGCAACAGATTCTGCAATTGGACTCGGTTCGGTGCCAAGTCACTGTTGTATTGGTAGTGGTGCACAAATGCTTCAGCAAGTTCCTTCCACGTGCGCACACTGGTAGGTTCCAGACTCATGTACCATTCGAGGGAGGGCCCGGACAGACTGTCCTGAAAGAAGTGCCTCAGCAACTTCTCGTCCTCAGAATGAGCGGACATTTTTCTGTAATATGATCTCAAATGGACGCGAGGGCAGGTGGTGCCCTTGTATTTTTCAAAGTCAGGTACCTTGAACTTGGGAGGCACCTTGAAATCAGCGATCAGTCCCAACTTGGACATATCAACACCCAGGGTGTTCTGGTTCTCGATATACCTCATCTTATCCTCGAGGGCCTTGAACCTTAGACGTGCTTCAACAGTCAGCTCACCTTCGGCACCTCTCTGAGAGAACACATCGTCTTGACGATCTTCTAACCACGGCTGAGGCCCAAACAGATTTCCAACACCCGCATTGTCGTTGCCCGATCCAACATTGACGTTAGCTTCAAGACTCCCATTACCGACGCCCATCGTATTACCATTGAGCCCCATGTTAGCTATCACATTGCCGTTGGCACTGCCATTCCCCCCGGTCACGGGGACGCCATTCTGAGGAGTTTCAACCGGTGGAGGGGTTGGCACAGTCCCACCATGGAGTATGCCATTGCTATCAACCCTTGAAATCAGAGGCTGAACCAAGGTTCTGAGCTGATCCTGGCCATTGGCGACCGCTTGCATGAGCTCCATGAAGCGATCCATTCTTTCGCGGAGTTCTTGAACGTCAGTTTGCATTTGCTCCATGATTCTGGTTTGATTTGCTCTGGTCGGATAGCGGTGGATTGGTCTCTGATCAATCCTGGAACAACCTGAAACAACCTGTAAACAAAAAGGGTCAGGAAAACCGACAAAGTGCTCGTTATGCAAATGCTTCATGCAAATGCAAACGTGTGTCTGTGCGTTAGGGAGATTTCCCCCGATCCTAGTGCCTGAGTGCCAGTGCTGATAATAAGAAGTTCGAGTCCCGTCATGGAAATAACATCTCATATATATGAAGAAAGCCCATCAAGGCGGTACACAACGTCAGTGAGTACAAGATGAATCGATAGCATGACCTCAACCAACAAGTCTGGTGATGGTCAGCATACAACAATGATCAAACAAAAGGGACACAAATAGTCAAGCACGGCCACGGGCGTGAAACTCTTCTAACAACCCCTTCGTTTCTGGATGACCAGGCCGAGTGAGCAACCCTTCGACGAGTAACTCTCTCTGCATAATGGTGTATTGAAGACCTTCAACCGAATCTTCCCATGCTCCTTTGCCGAAACAATCTTCTAACTTCCGCTTCTTGGATTCAAACATCAGTTTGCGCTCCTTCAGGTTAGCAAGAGCTTTGTTGAGCTGGCCTTCAGCGGCATATCTGCGAGTGGTTTCTTCGTCAAACCTCTTCTCACTAGCCTTCACTTGGGCTTTCAACTTGGAGATCTGTTGCATCAGCTTATCCTCCCGCTCTTTCCTGTTGGCTAGGGTGGCCTTCCAATGTTGGTTAAACTTGGATATCCTCCGATACGCTTCGTCCAAGTGCTGCTTCTTCGTGGCCAGCACATCGTTGACAGCTTTGAAGTCTCGACCCATGCGCTCGCGCTCAGCTATCTGCTTAGTCAAATTTGTCCCTAACTGGTTCACCATTTATTTCTGCCTCTTGCAGGAATGAATGGCTTCGCTTCTCTCGCTTCTGAGTTGAGCCAATTCTTTCTCCAGTTCTTCATTTTCCCTCTTCAATTCATCTCTCTCGGCTAACACTCGATTATGCTGCTGAATAGGCACAGTGGTAGGCTCTTCGATCACCGGAGGGCTTTCTGGCTTGGCAGGTGGGAACGGCATCCCTATAGCGTCTGCTCTGGTTCTAATCCACGTCACATGCAGAGCGTAGGCTTGGCTATTGCTTTTCCCCAGCAATGGCTTTCCCTGCTTACTGATACCATTCCAAGCGCGCTGAAGCTTGGATAACATATCCCCCTCTAGAAGACCAGTGAGGTACAGAGATTCCTGTACCTCTTCATCCTTCGGCGGAGCTCTCAAAGCATAAGCAAACTGTCGGACCAGCAGAGATGGATTATAGTTTATATAGCCCTTCCTGCCTATCAAAGGCACATTCGGAAACCCGCTGCAGCTGAAGATGATCTCAGTGCCCAACCTATCTCTGTCAAACCAGGAAATATCCTCTGCAGATAGACTCATCAAACGCTCGGACCACTCAGCTGTGGCTGCAAACGAAACAAAGGGACCCCTCTTGGGTAGATGACTATCAAGCCATTTATAAAGCAAGGGCACACAGCACGAGTCATTCTTACCCCTCCTGTTCTCGTTTTTGTAGTGGATGGAATGGTAAACGTCTCCTATCAAGGTAGCGACTGGATTCCCTGAAGCAAAGATGTGGAAGGTGTCGAAGTCCACAAATTCGGGCATATTAGGGAACAGAATGATGCCATATATGCACAGAGCGAGGATGGCGTTGAACACGACCCAACATCCGTCTTTGGCGCACTGCTGAGCCTTTCCCACTAAGAACTGCAAGGAGAAACCGGGAACCTTGTTCCAACTAGACAAAACCAACTCGGAGGCATCTAGATGAAGTGAAGGAGCTAGACTAGCCAGATTAGGCTCAGCATCCATATGAATAAAGGGCATCTGACTCTTGATAGGCACACCTAACAAATCAACATACTCCTCTAGTGTGGGTGCGAGAACGAAGTCCTGGAAAGTAAAGCATCTCAACGGAGGATCGTAGAACTGCAGGAAGGTGTGCAACCCATTCAACTCAAATGCAGAAGGTTTACGAACCAAACTGAGCAATTTGCCGTAAGATTTTCTGAACTCATCTCTCACAGAATCATCTGCTAAAGCAATCAAACCAGTCAGCTGAACAACATCAGGGGCAGGGAGCTTGTAAGCCACGGTCTTCCTCATAGAACCCATAATAACACAATAGAAGGCAAGAAATCCTGAATCGGGGGGGACGGTACCTGCAACACAGACACACGTTAATGAAATGCAAATGGGTATGCAAAGCAATGTAAAATGCAATCATGCAGCAGGAGATCAAGGCAACTGTGCTGTGGAGATTCTGTATCAACAAAACCATGATGCTGCTCTGTCAAGAACAACCACTATATTTGATAATAAGAAAACCCCGGTATCGGACCACAAATCTGCTCTGTCAAGAACAAACACACATCTGATAACAAGGACCTCTGATACGAGACCACAAATCTGCTCTGTCAAGAACAAACATCTGATACAGGACCTCTGATACAGGACCAAAACTCTGCTCTGTCAAGAACAAACGCACATCTGATAATAAGGACCTCTGATACAGGACCAAAACTCTGCTCTGTCAAGAACAAACGCACATCTGATAATAAGGACCTCTGATACAGGACCAAAACTCTGCTCTGTCAAGAACAATATACACCTGCAGATGAGATCCTCTGATCTCAACAAAACTGATTCACTATCAAGAAAACCATGTAGTCTGAAGGTTAAGGTCTCCTGCAACAAACCCAACCCTGCTCACAGGTATGGACCTAAAATGACTCAAGTTCGGCATCCTATGCGGTCATCAGCGTCACAGACATTCAAGAGGGGTGATACGATACCCAGAAGGTGTGGCATCACCAGCTCATGAAGCGGCCTCACTCGGCTGAATCCCAAATGATCGGTCCCCCGAGTCGACAATCCTCCAAACCAACAACCCCCTCAACCCAAAGGGTTGAAAAAGAAGTCAACCGGGAGAACCTCGTCTGAGCGTGGATTTCATGAGACACTAGTGCCTGCCAAGCAAGCACGCGCCCACTAATTTCCACAACTAATGCTATGTTCACTCAAGCCTGGGTCTGGCTTCTCACTCATCAGAATGCCCCGCCCACAACAGCATAGATAATCATATCATACTGAAAATAAAGTGCGGGAAATAAAGTGCGATAAATAAACACAACCCAACAAGTAATCATACAAGCGCTAGGATTGACTCTCGCGGGGGATGGTGGATCCCCAAACTGACTTGCATAAGGGGCGTTGGATCCCCAGGAAACTATCAAGTCCCCAGCAGAGTCGCCAGCTGTCGCTACCGCGAAAATAAGGTGCCGGCAAAATAGAAGAGTCGCCACCTTTCGTTATTTATCCCTCAGAACGGGAAAGGAAACGATCGGAAAAACCTGACGAAAATGTATAAGACAAGTTCATCGCAACCGTTGTCTGGGTTCGGGAGTCGGTTACGCAAGGGGAAGGTATTAGCACTCCTCACGTCCGTCGTACTCGACGGGATCCACGCTTGTTGTGTTTATATGACGGGTTGGTTTATCTATCTACCTATCAAGGCTGGTCTAAAAAGAAAAGAAAAATGACTCGGCAAAGCGTCGCACTTTATGCCTACGTATTCTCATCAGAGAATGAGAAATCAGAGTCAACGTAGTTCGACTAACTACGGGTTATGGGGGAAGGTGGCTCGCTAATACGTCAGTATTGTGCCTACGTACTCTCAACAGGTATGAGAGATCAGAGCTTACGTAGTTCAGGATAACACGGATTACAGGAATTCAGATTCATCTGTTTTATCGAGTAGGGTTAAACAGCAGTTCTAGCAGTTAGGGGCAAAGCCTGTTTGCAGTGGCGCTGAAGTTTAACGACACTCTTTTCTTCAGAAAAGCTTTCCTTTGAATTATGGGCCCACGGGGCAAAAAGGTTTGAAGTTTGTTTTCTGTCTTTTACGGAAGAACTGTTTTTATGGTTGTTTTTAACTAGTGTCATACTAGAGACTATGACTTGAGAGTGAATACGTCGCATGTCACCCAAAGGGTGCCATACTAAACATCCAAGTTGTTGAAAAGAAACTCTCCAACAACCCTTTCTCAAGTAGCTTAAGGCTCGTAACGTACGACGTCAGTTAACCTTTATTGCTATAGTTTAATTTGTTTTGAGATGAGAAGAGAGAACAGGTTCAACTAGAGGGAGACTATCAAGTCCTAACTGTTGTCATGCCAAGGATTCATCCTATGGTTGAAGTTTGAAACAGGGAACTCCTAGAAGTTATCATGCATAGGTTTCAAACTAAAGTTCTAATCATCACTTCCTTATCAAAGGAAGCGAGGTTTCTAGGGGATCATGCCAATGATAAACAGCAACAGATAAAGCATCAGCTTAAACAGTAAAGAGTAAACGACTGTAAAATGCATGCAATGCAAGTGAGGGAGGAAATGTGTGTGGGGCAGCAGCCTCCACAAGCTCATCTCAACCTCAAGCCAGATATGAATAACTGCAATCATACAGAAGAAATGACATGCCATCAAGCAACATAGACTGCAATCATACAGAGGAAATGAAATAGAATGCCATCAGGCAAACACAAACCACATGGGCAAGGGAGTTGGGCTCTCCCGAATACCCGCAAGCAAAGCCATACAGTAAAAATACAAGCAGAGGGAGCAACTCAACCTCTAGTGCAATCATGCTCCTAGCTTAAAGTCAGTCTAGATATGAACTTATTCTAATGCATCAAGCAAATCACACAAGGCACATCAGCACATAAAAGAAAATAGACAAGAAAGAAAGCAGATCAACAACTCCCTCCTTCAATTTCAAGCTTCAGCTCTTCTGACAGCAATCCAGTCTTCAGACTTCAACCACCCTTCAAGGCTATCATCTTCATGATAAGTATCAACTTGCTTCTCCAAGGTTTAAATCCATCAAACATAAGTATCAACTTGTTCTCTCTTCTCCAAGCTTCAGCTCTTAAGTCAATTCCACCTTCAGGCTTCAACCTTAATATCAAGTATCAACTTGGTTCCTTCAGGCTCTCAATGCCTTAATGAAAATGTCAACTTATCCTTTATTCCTCAAGCCTCAGCTCTTCACCCAATCTCGATTGAATCCTCTTCACAAGCATCAACTTGGTCTTCAAGCTTCAGCTCTCTTCTCCTCACCAGCATCAGCTAGCTCCTCTTCATCTACAAGCTTCAGCTCCTCAGAGTAGTCTTCAAACACAAAGAAGTATCAACTCCAATCTTCAATATTCTTCAAGCAAGGAACTCCATCATCTAACAAGGGAGAAAGATGCATCCATCAAGAGCAAAGTTTGGATGATTGGTAGCAGAGTGAAGACCAAAGGTCACCACTGAGCATCCTGTCATCAGAGAAAGGGACCTTCAAAGGTTCTACCAATTTGCAAAGAGCCACACATCCTACCAAAGGAGGGATGAGTCCTTTACAAGGGACCTTACATCATAGGGAAGAATGGAATTGATCAACATATTCCATGTTTATGAAGGAAGAGAACTATCTAGAAGCTCTGCCTACAAAACCCTAATCTTAACCTAACCAAAACTACACCACAAGAAGGGAAGATCTTCAAATCCAAACCTCTTCAAGCAATCCAATGCATCTTCAACTTGCCTTCATCATCATCCAAGAACAATCAAAGCAAAACCCTAATCTAAGGGAACTAAAGATGCTAATCTAGTTGAGTTAGTGCTTTAGAATCATCTAAAACTAGCACCTAAACTAAAATCAATCAAAAATAGTAAACTATCTTATAAATTTCTACAAAAATTCCTAAGGTATCCTAATTCAATTAAGAATGCCTCATACAAAAACCAGGGACTAAATCATCTATTAAGTCCTAAAATTAAGTCCTAAATCCAAAGGTATCAATCATAAACCCTAAAAAGGGAGCTTCTAAAGGTTTCAACCTAAACTACCACCTATGTTCATCACAAAAATGTGAGAAAATTCTATGGGGATCATGCGTATCTATTCTAACAACTCACAAAATATCAGGATCAAAATCATCACCACATGATCACACAAAATTCCACAAAATCAAGTATTAAACATAACTATTTTAATATCAATTAAAATATGAAAATTCCCATAAAATCAGAAAATGCATGAAATAAAAATATTTTTTATATAAAAAATACTAGATTCAATCATGAATATAATGCAAAAAGAATGGGGTTAATTGGATCATTTTTCAATTTTATATGATTTAATCAAGGACCATGAATAAAATGAAGAAATTAAAGAAAATCAAAAGAAAAAGATAAATGCACGGTGCAGATAGTAAACACAATCAGTTCAATTCATGGATTGGGCCCAACAAGGGGGTGCTGATATCAAATGCAATCCAAGCCCAACGCTCCAGTTCTCAATTCACAAAATCAGAAACATTACACGCCAAGGTTCGAACTCAACCCTCTTTGGTCCACACAGCGAAGCCTCTCAGGTCACTAAACGAAATGGTGCGTTTAAGGGGAGGGACGTGTGGCTCAACGTGAGCCCTGGGATCCACAGACCAAGTCAATTTCTCCACGCGAACGAATGGTGAGGATTATGTCTTCCTCGTTTCAAACATGCAACTCACGCGCGCAAGCCCAAATCGCCGGTGGCTTTTCCGGCCACCCCTGTGCAACCCTAGATCCTTCTACACTCAACCATTGGTCACGATGTCTACATGAATCTTGACCAGAATTTCCTCAGGAGTCTAACCATGCCACTAGTTTATGCTGAAAACGCATGGTTCGTAAAAACAAGATCTCAACCGAAAATGGAAGGAACCCTAACTTGTCTCTAACCATCAAATTAACTAACCAGAATTCATCTACATGCTAAGGGGAACTTAACCACATGCTTCTAATGGATTAAAAGTGCATAATCAAAGAGATATTTCAAGAACTTAGAACCAACCTTGAAGCTCGGATTGCAGTGGTTATGCGCCTCAATTCTCTCCCAAACTATGCAGAATCCTTCAAGGAGTAATGGTAGACAATTCTTGATGCTCAGTTCTTGCTGCAACCTCTTGATTCTCCAAAACGCATTTCCAATTTTCAAGCTTTTTCTTCACTTCACATCAATGGATTCTCAACAGAATTCTGCTCCAGAAACTTCCAAATTCGTTCTAATTCATATTTATAGTGTGTTCAGATGGATATCAAGCCCAAACTAGGCCCAATTATGGATTTTGGATATTCACTTTTCCTTCCAAATTTCAACATGGATATGTGCCTTCAAGCCTTACTCATGCTCTAAACTTAGTCCAAACCATTCACTTAATCATTAAGGAGTGTGATGTAATGGTTTTCTTCCTTTGGTTTTAACATATGGAGTGTATATGATATGTTTCTTAATTGTGAAGTAACCATCCAAATGACCATGCTATGGACCTCAAATCCAAAATGTGGCAATGCCAATCTTTCTAAAACATTAATTCCATTCAAAATGACCACAAATTTGACTTGGAAACATGTTAATCTCATTTATTTTGAATTTCCTCATTTTAATTCATTAAAATGGCTTTCATGTGAAGTTTCTTCAACCAACGCTTGATATAATCCATATCAATGGACACTTGATGTTTAGACAAGCTGAAAAAATCATTTTGAACAACTTTCATGTTGAACAAAAATCCATTTGGAGCTTGGAAATAGGAGTTATGGCCTTATGCTTGAAATGACCTGTAATCTCCAAATGACCAAAATGCCCTTGACTTGTCAAAGCCATAAGTTGAGTTATACCCATCCAATCATGGACTTCTAGTACTCTCTAGAAAGCTAAGAGAATAAGGAACAACATTCATGTTGACCAAAAGTTCATAGGAATCATCCTTCTTGGGCAAACGTTTGATGCAAGTTGGGTAACTTTCAAGCCCCCAAATTCACATACCTCAGATGACCTGTAACTTGTCAAAGTCATAACTTGAGTTCTACAAATCCTATCAAGGACTTCTAGCACTCAAATTAAAGCTAAGATCATGCTCTACAACATTCATGTTAGGGGCAAGATGAGATGACAATCACATCTTGAGCTAAATTGCCTTGAAGATAGGGGTCAAACTAGGGGATTTTACACTGTCAAGCCTTAGAAACCCTAGCTTGAAACCTCTCAAACTCTTCAATCATGATGAGTTAACCTTGGAATCATCCTTATAACATCTCAATGTATCAATCCATGATCACATGGCTGTTGAATTAGGTCTCAACCTTCTCCAAATCATCAGTTGACTTAGGGTTGACCCAGTCAAACCCTAGCTGCACCACTCATGGCTGAGCCTTCTTACTCTTGCACAATGACTGGTCTAGGCCTCAAAGTGATCTTCCACACTTCTCATGAGCTCTCTCAATACCTCAAGTCTAACTTCATGGCTTCATAATCATCTGAGGACTTCCCACAACTCTCAAGTTAGGAGACACACACACTAGGTTTCAACCACTCTCTCTGTGGATCTTTTGACTTCTCTGACAAGGATATCAACCCTTGAACACTTGAATAAGCTTCTGAGCTAGCTTCAAACTCTTGTATAGCCCTTGATTGGTAATCATACCTCTTGATCTCCTGCATACATATCAATGAAATGCAAATGATAATGCTAATGTGAATGAAATGAAACACAAGCTAAGTAAAGAAATGTTGGTCAAATTTTAGGGTGCAACAGTGTGCATTGCTTGAAAATATGGTAGTTGTATTGAATTGTGAATGCATATTAATTGTATGCGATTGTATGTAAAGAATGCATGAGAACATATTGTGAATATGTGTGCATTGCTTGATAAATCTGATGGTGTTGAAAGTATGAATACTTTGATATGATGTGTGAGTGTGCAATCATGTTATAATTCTTGTGTGATGAATTATTTGACTATGCATGGGATTAAGATGCGAGAATGTTCTTAAGTGCATATGATTGTTGATTGCATACGCATCATTTAGTCAAGAGGCAATGCTTGCTAGTTTCGTGGAGACTAGTGACTTGTCCCAAACCTAGAAGGGTGGGTTTGAAAGCTTAGAGGACGGGATTTTGTTGTTATCGGTCTAGGGGACGGACCCGGTTTAAATGTAAAAACCGAAAAATGATAACAAGTGTTGGTACCACATGGCATGAGTTGCATTGAGTCACATGGCATAGAGATAAATGTTGTGTGAATGTATGCATATGTGTATGATATGTGAATTGATGAGGATTATGGATGTGTGCATGAAAATTATGCTTGGTGATCATTCCACATTTGTTTATATATACATATATTGTGATGTATTTGATGGTGATAATGAATTGTGGTGAGAAATGAGGAATATGTGCATTCTATGCTTGTGTATATATATAATTATATGCATTGGTTATTATGATAATATTTCTCACCCTTTTGTTGTTTTATAATGCTCTATGAGGCATTGCAGATTAGGTTGCTGGAGGTCTTTTGTGAAGTATAGCTTCATTTTTTTGGTCGGTTAAGCTCTGATATGTAGCACCGGGTAGTTAGGATTGTATAGCGTTCTTTTGTGATACATTTGTATATGTATCTGCTGACAAATGTTTGTGTAAACATGAATGATATGGTGAGTCAAACTGGATGAAATGTATTTATATGATTACATGTTTAAATTGATTCAATGCTTAGATTTCCGCTGTTAAGTCTAAATATTGAGATGTGGGTGTAAGGACTAAGTTCCTCTGTTGAAAGCTACCCCACTGTTGCATGTCTTTTATAGAGCAGGTGTTGTATGTTTCAATTTTGTATGTGATTTTACATGCCTCTTTTATGCCATGTTTTAATAATACTCTGATGAAATTTTATTATGTGCTTAAGTGGTTTATTGTTTATTTGGGGGTATTGAAGGGGGTGTTACATTAGTGGTATCAGAGCAGGTCGGCCAGTTAGCCAAGTTGTTAATGTGTTTAATCCCTGTATATATCTGCTTGTGTGTGTGACACTATCGATATTGTTGGTTCTTATTAGTTTTGTTGTTGGGATTCAGAACGATGGTTGCCGGTAGGAATGATGAAGCGATCGCTGAGGCTTTGACGAGGTTGGATGGAGCGATTGGGCAGAATCCTCAAGCCAATGTGAATGATGGAAATAACGCTGATGATGAGTTTTGTGCTTTGGGAAGGTTTCAAAGGAACAATCTACCATTATTTAAGGGAACCCATGAACCTGACAAAGCACAAGTATGGCTGAAAGTGATTGAGAAGATCTTTCGAGTTATGAACTGTTCAGATACGCAGAGGGTGCAGTTTGGCACTCATATGCTTGAAGAGGAAGCTGAGGACTGGTGGGGTAATACTCGCCAAAGGTTTGAAGAAGATGGGATTGTGGTTACTTGGGATATTTTTAGAGAGGCATTTCTGGAGAAGTATTTTCCAGAAGATGTGCGAGGAAAGAAGGAAATTGAATTCCTTGAGCTGAAGTAGGGTAACTCAACTATGGCCGAGTATGCCGTAAGGTTTGAGGAATTAATTAAGTTTTGTCCTTATTATAACACTACTAATGCTGAGAGATCCAAGTGTCTCAAGTTTGTGAATGGTTTGAGGCCTGAAATCAAGCAAGTTGTTGGTTATCAGGAAATTAGGTGATTTTCTGAGTTGGTGAACAAGAGTAGAATTTATGATGAAGACAGTAGAGCTCAGTCTAGTCATTATAAGAGTTTAAATGACAAGAAAGGAAAAGGTCAATTTAGAGGGAAGTCGTATGTGACTCCTGCTGATAACGGGAAACAGAAAGCTGGTTATGCCAAGAAGCCGAGTGGGGGAGGAGTTTCCACTCTGGTGAGATGTTATAGATGCGGTGAAGAAGAACACCATGCTCCTGAGTGCAAAAGTGTGGAGCATAAATGTTTCAAGTGTGGCAAGCCAGGCCACAAAGCTCCAGAGTGCAGAAGCGGTGCAAATGTGACTTGCTACAACTGTGGTGAGCAAGGGCACATTAGTACCAAGTGTGACAAGCCAAATAAGACTCAAGGGAATGGGAAAGTGTTTACTCTATCAGGATCGGAGACTGCTAGTGAAGATCGATTGATCTGAGATACGTGCTTCATTAATGGTATACCTTTGATCGCTATAATTGATACTAGAGCTACACATCTTTTATTTCTTTGGATTGTGTTAAGAGATTAAATCTTGAGTTGTCTGTTATGAATGGTAGTATGGTTATTGATACTCCTGCTATGGGTTCGGTAACTACCCCGTATGTGTGTTTGAATTGTCCGTTGAGTATTTTTGGTAAAGACTTTGGGGTTGATTTAGTGTGTCTTCATTTAGATCAACTTGATGTTATTCTTGGGATGAATTAGTTGGAATTCAATCGTGTTTATTGTCGCTACTGCGAAAATCGGTGCCGACCATGACAGAAGAGTCGCTACCATGCGTTATTTATCCCAAAAGAGGGAAAGGAAACGCTCAGAGAAAACCTAACGCAAAGAGGGAAAGGAATGGTCATCGCAACCAAATCCTGGATTCGGGAGTCGGTTACGCAAGGGGAAGGTATTAGCACCCCTCACGTCCGTCGTACTCGACGGGATCCACGCTTGTTTTCTTTAAGGGTGTGTTTATCTATCTACTCTAAAGGTCTGGTCTAAAAAGAAAAGAAAATGACTCGGCAAAGTATCGCACTTTATGCCTACGTATTCCCGTCTGGAACGAGAAATCAGAGTCAACGTAGTTCGCCTAACTACGGGTTATGGGGGAAGGTTGCTCGCCAATATATTGCATCTTGTGCCTACGTACTTTCATACGACATGAAAGATCAAAGCTACGTTCGGGCTACGGAAGACACAAGTTTGTCTGACAGTTTTTTATCTCCTTATGAAAGGGTTTTCCAGATTAAGGGTCCAAGAGGACAAAAACAGAGTTTGAATGTTTGTTTGAATTTTTTTACGAAAGAACTGTTTTTTAGGATGTTCGCAATCTTCGTCGCACTAAAGACTATGACCTAGGAGTGAACGCTTCGTATGTCACCCAAAGGGTACCACACTAAACCTCCAGATTACTGGAGAGAGACCCTCCACCAACCTTTTCCCAGATAGCTTAAGGCTCGTAACGTACGACTTCAATTAACCTTATTACTGTAAAAAAAATTTAATTGTTTTGAGATGAGAAGAGAAAGACACCCTAAAACTATGGTTGAAAGGGAATCTACCTACAGTTATCATGCATGGTTTAAAAACCTAATGTCTGTCATAATTCCCTCTTGCACAGAGGAAATCAGAGATCCTAGGGGAAAACAACAAAAGAAAGCAAGCGGTAAATAGTAAACAGTAAAATGCATGCTATGCAACAGTACAAGCAAGGCAAGGGAGTCCTGCTCAACCTCAGACCTAAGAAAATAACAGGCAAGTGGAGGAAAGCTCCACCTCAAACCTAAAGGTAGGCAACACAAGCAAACAGACAACACAGCAAAAGAAAAGCAGAGGAAGCAGCCCAAGCAGCAGCAACAATCTTCTACAGACAGCAACTTCAACCTTCAACAGCAGCTCTTGTCAGCAAAGTTGAATTGACAGAAAAGAATCTTCATCTTCAAGTCAGCTTCTATCTTCAAGCTTCTTCAATTATTCATCTTCAAACTCTAGCAAGCTCCACAAGAAGAGAAATCATCATTGAGATCAAGTTACAATGCTTAGGAAACCTGATGAAGACCAAAGGAATTCATCAGGAACCAACATGGAAAGAAAGTGCATCCTCAAAAGTTCTACTCATTAAGGCATGCCACTCATCCCTACAAAGGAGATATGGGTTTCCTTAAGAGGACTTTGCATCATAGGATGAGGATAGAAGCAAACAATGCATTCTATTTTTGATGAAAAGAAGAGAACTAGTTCTAATGGCTCTTCCTAAAACCTTAATCCTATAAGCTTCTAAAAAGCTCCTAAAATAGAAACAAAGCTCCAAATTAAGCTCCACAAGCCAATCCATAGCAGCTACAAGATGTCCAGCACCTCCTCCAAAAAGGAAACCAAGCTCTTCAAGCTCCCAAGCCACCAACAAGATCACACAAAGCAAGGCACCAAAGCAAGGCACCAAAGAAGGAACACCAAAAGTAACACCTACTTGCAAATTCTATCTAAAATAGAAAACTAAATTGTAAAAATCTAAGAAATTTCCTAAGGGAACATGCATGTTTTAACATTCTAGGGTTCAAATATCAAAGCCTAAATCAACTTCTAGGTCTACTAAATAAATCCTAAGTTGAATTGTGTCAAGATAAACCATAAGTTGGGAAGGCTCTAAACATCTCACCTAAAACAGAACCTACAATTGTTTAAAAAATCTAATAAAAATCCTAAGGTAGAATGCACATCTAACCTACAACATACTAAAAAATCAAATTCAGAAACCAAACCAAAAGATCAAACCAAAATCAAAAAAACAGATAGGCAAATATGCAAAATAAAAGAAATAACATAAAAGATAAAAATGCAAATTAAATTGAAAATTGCATGAAAATGCAATTTAATGATCCCAGAAAATCACAAATTGAAAGAGGAGCATGGACATGTTTTTAAAATATTTTTCTGATCAAAGATGAAATTATTATGATTTTTGGAATCAATATGCATTTAAAATAATACAAAAATGGAATAAAAGAAATTAAAAACCAGGAAAATGTCATGAGCGTTGGATGAATTGACAAAGTATGCAGATCTAAGGTCAGAGAGCATGTCCACGCAGGCATCCCAGTCACAAGCTGACGGGGTTTAATGAAACGATGCGTTTTGCATTTGGAGCCAAATCCTCAGTTCAAATCGTGACCATCAGATGATCCTACTAAGTCTTCTCAACAAACTAATCCAACGGCAATGCGTTATCGTCCTCGTTCAAGTCCTCAGATGGAGGGAAGCCAGGTGTGGTGGCCGGAGAAGACCTCCGGTTGTCTTCTCCGGCGAGATGGTGGTCTCAGGTAGCCAAATAACATCAAACCTTATGTCAAAATGCTCAGAATCTCACAAGGATCTCAGATATCCTATCCAAATTATCTAACTCTCATCAGGTTTTAAAACACGATCCAAGGTTCAGAGATCACATCCAAATTGATCATCACCAAATTCAAATCTAAAACCATAAAAATGATCCTCATGCTTCATACATTAACCTGATCTATCCAATTCCACTTAATTCCTTATGACCAGATCAAATCGTGCTCAAACAGAAATCACAAGTCACCTAAGTTTGTCTCTAATTGCTTCAATTCTTAACCAGAAACGATCTACACTTCAACTAGATCCTAACCACATGTTCACTATGATCTACATCTTGCTATAATTGTGAGAAATTTGAAGATTACATACCTGGTGTAGATCTATGAACAGAGGTAGCTAGAGCTTGATTCAGCCTTCAAAAGTTTCCAGAATCACTCAAGGATGCAAGAGGAAGATGAAGAAACCTTCAATTTGATCTGAATTGGCTTGGAACTCAAAACCCGATCTGCACTTGCTTGCTTGCAAATTCACTTTCTCTCTCTGCTTCTACCATGAAATGAGCACCAAAATGATTCTGAAATCATCCAACCACTTAAATAGAACATGCCTATGGCTTTTGAAGTCCAGTTCAAGCCCAAACCAGCAATTCCCAACTTCTGTTTTTCCTTCAACTTTTGCATATAACAGTCGTGATTTTTACAGTGTAACTTGCTCTAGAAGCTTTTAATCAATTGCACAATGCCTTGTGAATGCAATGGGACCAAAAGGACTGCTTGAAATGCCTTGGTATGTGATTTGGTTATGTTACTTGCTTGTGAAGAAACAACATTGTAACTCATGAAAATCTGCTTCAACTCAAAAATCTACTAATGTCATTGTGTTTGAAATGATATTTCCATTCAAAATGAGTATTTACTTGACATGTTTTGGTCACTTAACCATTAATTTGAATTTTTCAACTTTGAATCCTTTTAAAATCTTCCTTTTTAAGCCATTTCAAACCAAATCTTGACATGAGCTAAATCAATTCACCATGAGTTCTTGGTTAGCCTAAAAGCCACACTTTGAACAAGTTCCATGTTGAACAAAACTCCATTTGACAAGTGCAAGTTGGAGATTTTGACCTATGATTGAAATTGGCCTATAATCTCACTTTCCCAAAATACCCCTAACTTGTAAACCTCATAACTTGAGTTCTACAAATCAGATGGAAGACTTCTAATACAATTTGGAAAGCTAAGATCATAAGGAACAACTTTCATGTTGGCCAAAAGTTTAGGTGAAACCTCCTTCTAGGTCAAAAATAGCTTTGAAGTAAGATGATTTTCACAGACAAATTTCAGAGGCATCTGAGGACCTGTAACTTGTCTGGACCATAACTTAAGTTCTACAAATCTCCTTGAGGACTTCTAGTACTAAACTTAAAGGTATTGAAATTCTATACAAGTTCCATGTTGGCCAAAGATCCATTTAAAACTTGTATCTTGACTTATGTGGTCTTGAAGTTAGGCACTAAACAGGGGATTTTATACTGAAACCCTAATTTAGCAACTTCCCACACTCTTGACTCTTCTTGACTTGATCTTGGCACAACACCACAAATGTCTCAACTTATCATTTCATGAACTCCATGACCTAAAAGTAGGCTTTGATACTCTTCAATTGCACAGTTGACCTAGGATTGACCCAGCTGAAACCCTAATTGCTTGCACTTCAACTGTGGCTCTTGCATTTGACACAATGACTTGATTGAGCTCTCCCATGGCCCTCTAGGCATTCTATGATATCCATACATATCCTCTTCTCATATTCAACACTTCACATCCCTCTGATGGTATTCAATTGATCCTCACGTTAGGAGAAAATCCACATGCAAGCATCTAAACCCCTAGGTACTCAAATCACCTCCTGATGACCTTAATAACTTCTCAAGCTTGAATAAAACCTCTAGCTAGGCTCCTCTTGATAAGAATCACACTTGATCCCCTTCTATATGAATGATATCATGATATGCATATGATATAACTATGCAAATGTTAATGCAATGAAACATAAGCCAAATAAGAAAAGAGGTTGGGCAAATTTTGGGGTGCAACAGCTATATTAATTGTTTTGACAAAACAGTTATTTTTCCTGAACCTGATGATGAAGGGGACTTGTTTATGACTGCTAAGCAAGTGAAGGAATCGGTGCAAGATGGTGCGAAGGTATTTATGTTGATGGAAACTTTGAACATTGGTGAAAATGGAGCAATTGATGATTTACCAATTGTCCGTGACTTTCCGGAAGTTTTTCCTAATGAGATAAAAGATTTACCGCCGGAACGAGAAATGGAGTTTGTAATCGACTTAATTCCTGGAACTAGTCTGATATCGATGGCTCCATATCGTATGTCTGCTTCGGAACTGAAAGAGTTGAAGAGTCAACTTGAAGATCTACTTGAGAAGAGATTTATTCGTCCGAGTGTGTCACCGTGGGGTGCACCAGTGTTGTTGGTTAAGAAGAAAGAAGGTTCTATGAGACTCTGTGTGGACTACAGACAATTGAACAAGTTGACTATCAAGAATAAGTATCCACTTCCGAGGATTGATGATTTGATGGATCAGTTGGTTGGTGCGAGTGTGTTCAGTAAGATAGATTTGAGATATGGGTATCATCAGATTCGTGTGAAGGCTGAGGATATTTAGAAGACTGCTTTTAGAACGAGGTATGGACATTATGAGTATTCTGTGATGCCATTTGGTGTGACTAATGCACCGGGGGTATTCATGGAATACATGAACAAGATTTTCCATCCTTATTTGGACAAGTTTGTGGTGGTGTTCATTGATGATATTTTGATTTATTCGAAGAGTGAAGAAGAACATGTCGAGCATTTGAGGATTGTGCTATCTGTGTTGAAAGAGAAGCAGTTATATGCTAAGCTTTCTAAGTGTGAATTTAAGTTGAAGGAAGTGAGTTTCCTTGGTCATGTGATTTTGAGTAGAGGTATTGCAGTTGATTCGTCGAAGGTTGAAGCGGTATCGCAATGGGAGACTCCGAAATCAGTTTTTGAGATTAGAAGTTTTCTTGGTTTGGCGAGATATTATCGGAAATTCATTGAAGGATTTGTCAAGTTATCATTGTTGTTGACGCAATTGACTAGGAAAAGTCGATCTTTTGTTTGGGATGCAAAGTGTGAAGGAAGTTTTCAAGAGCTTAAGAGAAGATCTCTTGTTTTGATTTTGCCGAATCCGGAAGAACCGTTTGTTGTGTATTGTGATGCTTCTTTGATGGGTTTAGGAGGTGTGTTGATGCAAGATAAACAAGTTGTAGCTTATGCTTCGAGGCAACTCAAAGTGCATGAGAATAATTATCCGACACATGACCTAGAGTTGGTCGTCGTTGTATTTGTGTTGAAGCTTTGGAGGCATTATTTGTTTGGTTCGAGATTTGAGGTATTTAGTGATCATAAGAGTTTGAAGTATCTCTTTAATCAAAAAGAATTGAATGCAAGGCAGAGGAGATGGTTAGAATTTCGGAAGGATTATGAACATTTAATCTGACTATTTCAGAACATTTGATAAGTACACTCTATAAAAGAAACTCTGAGTCTCTCAGATCATTTGTCTATTATCAAACTCTGAATCTTAAATCTGCAAGACATTCTGACCTTCAAATGTTATAAGAACAAACAAGATCTAACTCTGAAGATTACTCAAGACAAAAGTGAAGTTTCTATTCCTTATTTGTATTTAACTCAGGGGGAGATTCATCATCTCAGGGGGAGTTATAATTCTAATATGTTCAGTAAAACAAAATTTCTGATACTTTTTGTCATCATCAAAAAGGGGGAGATTGTTAGAACACAGATTGGTTCTTAATAATATCTCTTTGTTTTGATGATAATTGTTAGGAAATTTTGTATTTAAGAATTATATACTCTAAAATTTGTTTGAGAGTTTTACTGCAGATTGAAATGGAATTATCTCTCTAGAAGCAAATCTGAATTGTATACAAGAAGTTATCGTGACTCTGAAGCGCCAGATGCATTCATTAGAAGATTCTGATTGCTGATTACAGAAGATCCTGAGCGTAGTCTCCAGAAGGATCTGAAGCAAGAAGCTCCAGAAGATTCTGAAGCAGAAGCTCCACAAGAATCTGAAGCAAGTCAGAAGCATCTGAAGCTAAGAAGAATATTGTATGAAGAGTTTCTCAAAGCATAGTCTCTACAGAAGTTTCTGAAAGTACTAAAGCTGCCAAGTACTGAAGTTTTGTGTCAAATATGCTCTGATGATCAACACGCTGAAAGCACACATGCTGTAGAAGACTCTGATACAACAAAGTTCTGAACATCATTAGAAGACTCTGACTCAATCAGAATCTGATGAACTTGCTGAAAACTGAAGAAGAAATATTCAAAGATTATATCCGTTGGAGTAAATCAACGTCTCTTTCCTCATTTGTGCTAGACACAAGAACACAGACAAAAAGGATTTTTCTGTGCTTTCTACTTCTAGGAAAGGTCACTTGATGTAAAGACAAAAAGGCTCAGACCTTTTTGGGACTCTCTTCTCAACGTTCAGCTTCCTTGGATCAGCTGCCTATAAAAGGAAGACTTCACCAAATTCTTCAGTTAGACATTTTGCTGAAAAGAAATCATAACATTCAAAGCTCTCATTCTTTCATATTCTTCTTAGAATTATTTGTACTTAAACTTAAGAGAAATATCACTGTTGTGATTAAAGCTTTTTAGAAGCATTCATACTCTTGTATTTGATTTACATTGATTGTAAAGGTTTTCCTTAAGAGGATTCAGTTGGAATCAGTAGCTCTTGAGAAGACTAAGAACAGTTGTTCTTAGGTGTTACTATTGTAATATGTTTGATTAAATAGTGGATTAAGTCCTTGTTGAGAAAGGCAAATCACTCTAGGAAGGGTGGACTAGAGTAGTTGAGTTCAACGAACCAGGATAAAAATAATTGTGTTTTTATATCTAAGTTTTAATCTTTCATACTTATTCAACCCCCCTTCTAAGTATTATCTCACCTTCAGTTGGCATTAGAGCTTCGGTTCTGTGTGTGCTACCACTTAACAGTGACAGTAAAGATCCAGAGAGAAATACTTTGATATATATTTATTTGTTACAATGGCTAATAATACAATATCCAACATTAACAATAAATATGAAGAAAGGGACAGGATCAGCACCAAACCCTCTATGTTTGATGGGGAGAAATTTGATTACTGGAAAGACAGAATTGAGAGTTTTTTCCTAGGATATGATGCTGATCTATGGGATCTAGTCATAGATGGATATGTCCATCCCACAGATGGGAATGGCAAGAAGATAGACAGAAAATCTATGACAGATGCTCAGAAGAAAGATTTTAGAAATCATCACAAAGCCAGGACTATATTATTGAATGCAATTTCCCATACTGAGTATGAAAAAATTACAAACAGGGAAACTGCTTTTGATATGTTTGAATCCCTAAAAATGACTCATGGGGGAAATTCTCAAGTCAAGGAGACAAAAGCTCTGGCTCTGATCCAGAAGTATGAGGCCTTCAAGATGGAAGACTCTGAATCTGTTGAAGCCATGTTCTCCAGATTTCAGATCCTCACAGCTGGGTTGAAGGTTCTGGACAAGGGATACTCTACATCAGATCATGTAAAGAAAATCATCAGAAGTCTGCCTACCAGATGGAGACCAATGGTGACTGCCTTGAAGATGGCTAAAGATCTGAACAAGATCTCTCTAGAAGAACTCATCAGCTCACTGAGGAGCCGTGAAATTGAGCTTGAGGAAAATGAACCTCAGAAGAAAGAAAAAGGTAAATTTGTTGCCTTAAAATCTAACAAATCTGCTAAAGCTTTGCAGGTTATTGAAGAAAGCTCTGAAGAATCTTCTTCTGAAGAAGAAGATGAATTATCCATGCTGTCCAGAAGGATCAACAGACTCTGGAAGCACAAGGGAAAGAAGTTCAACAACTTCAGAAGATCTGATAATAGAAAGGAATCTTCTGGGCACAGAAGATCTGGCAAGAAAGAAGTTGTGTGCTATGAGTGCAAAGAACCTGGGCATTACAAGAATGATTTCCCCAAACTTCAGAAAGAAAAACCCAAGAAGAAGTTTAACAAAAAGAAGAAGGTTCTGATGGCAACATGGGATGACTCAGATGAATCTGAATCATCTTCTGAAGCAGAAGAAGAATGTGCTAATGTTGCACTAATGGCCAGCACAGAGGATCAAGAGGAAGGAACCTCAGGATATGAATCAGATTCTGAATCTGATGATGACGCTGAAGAGGTAATGGCTAAACTTACCAAAGAAGAACTTATAAAAGTTTTAACAGAAGTTCTTAAAAGTTATAACAATGTCAAACTCAAATACAAGAAGCTGAAAAGCAATCTTGAATCTGAGATTGATCTTCTGAAGACAGAACTTGTTGAGCAAAAAGAAATTAATCTGAAAATCAAAAATGACTTTGAAATAACTCAACAAGAATCTGAATCTGAGACTAAGTCATGTGAAAACATTTTAGAAAAATATGACTCTAGCTTTCAGAGATTTCTTACTAAGAGCATAGACAGAAGCAAGATGGCTTCTATGATCTATGGTGTTAGTGGTAACAACAGAAGAGGTATTGGATATGAATCTTCATCTGGAAGTAATCCAAAATCTGTTGACAAAATTTTCATCAAGAAGACACCTCTGTATTCTCAATTTAAGTTTGGTCACTTAAATGACATTAAACACACAAGCTCTGAGAAGAATACTTATGTGTTTAAACCCAAGGCAAGTCAGAATAAACATTATGTTGAAAAACAGAAGTTTAGACAAACCTACAAACCAACTAACCCCAAAGGACCCAAGAAGATCTGGGTACCTAAAAACAAAATAATTCCTGTTGCAGATGTTCTTAGCAGCAAGGTCAGAACGCCAATCATGGTACCTGGACTCTGGATGCTCACGACACATGACAGGAGACAAGTCTATGTTCCAAAGCCTAGAACTTAGATCTGGAGGTGATGTGAAGTTTGGAGGGAACCAGAAGGGCAAAATCATTGGATCTGACACTATTGGAAATGGTAAACTTCCCTCTATTACTAATGTTTTACTTGTTGAAGGGTTAAAGCATAACTTATTGTCCATAAGTCAATTAAGTGACAATGGTTATGATATTACCTTTAATCAAAAATGTTGTAAAGCTATTAGTCAAAAGGATGGCTCTATCCTATTTAGTGGTAAGAGGAAAAACAACATTTATAAAATAAATCTTTCAGAACTTAAAGTTCAAAATGTTAAATGCCTCTTGTCTGTTAATGAAGAGCAATGGGTCTGGCACAGAAGATTGGGCCATATTAATATGAGACGTATATCTCAGATTAATAAACTTAATCTTGTCAGAGGACTCCCTAATCTGAAGTTCACTTCAGATGCTCTTTGTGAAGCATGCCAGAAAGGGAAGTTTTCAAAAACATCTTTTAAATCAAAAAATGTTGTTTCTACTTCTAAACCATTAGAACTACTTCATATTGATCTGTTTGGACCAGTGAAAACTGCATCCATCAGAGGCAAGAAGTATGGATTAGTCATTGTTGATGACTTTAGTAGATGGACATGGGTAAAGTTCTTAAAACACAAGGATAAGTCGCATTCTGTGTTCTTTGACTTCTGCAAGCAAGTCCAGAATGAAAAGGATTTCAAAATTATAAAAGTCAGAAGTGATCATGGTGGTGAATTTGAAAATAAATATTTTGAAAAATATTTTTCTGAAAATGGCATTGCTCATGATTTTTCCTGTCCTAGAACTCCACAACAAAATGGGGTTGTAGAGAGGAAAAACAGAACTTTGCAAGAAATGGCCAGAACCATGATCAATGAGACAAATCTGGCAAAACACTTTTGGGCAGAAGCAATCAACACAGCCTGTTACATTCAGAACAGAGTGTCTGTAAGACCTCTTCTGAAGAAGACTCCTTATGAACTGTGGAAGAACAAAAAGCCCAACATTTCATATTTTCATCCTTTTGGATGTATTTGCTATATGTTGAACACTAAGGAAAATCTGAGCAAGTTTGATTCCAAAGCACAGAAGTGTTTCATGCTTGGATATTCTGAACACTCTAAAGGCTACAGAGTATACAACACTGAGACACAGATTGTGGAAGAATCCATTCACGTCAGATTTGATGATAAGCTTGGCTCTGAAAAGTCAAAGCAGTTTGATAACTCTGCAGATAGGGAAGTAGTCTTCATTGAATCTGAAGTTCCAGAAGCAGACAAAATTCAAGTGAAGGAACCAGAAGCAACTCCAGATGCTACTCCTTTAACTTCTCAGATGAATAATCTAAACATTTCTGAAGAGTCAACTATTAGAGGATCATCATCCAGAATTAAAGCCTCTCATCCAGAGGATGTCATTATTGGGAAGAAAGATGATCCCGTCAGAACAAGATCCTTTCTAAGATCATCTGAAGCATCACTATTTGGACTAGTTTCAGAAATTGAACCATCTTCTGTAGATGAAGCTCTGCAAGACAATGATTGGATTATTGCCATGCAAGAAGAGCTAAATCAATTCAGCAGAAATGATGTATGGGATCTAGTTCAGAGACCTCAAGGATTCAATATAATTGGTACAAAATGGGTCTTCAGAAATAAGCTAAATGAGAAAGGAGAAGTTGAGGGGAATAAGGCAAGGCTGGTTGCTCAAGGGTACAGTCAGCAAGAAGGTATTGATTACACTGAGATATATGCTCCAGTGGCAAGGTTAGAATCTATACACCTTCTTATTTCATTTGCTGCACAAAATAACATCACTCTGTATCAGATGGATGTTAAAAGTGCCTTTCTTAATGGTATTATAGAAGAAGAGGTTTATGTCCACCAACCTCCTGGTTTTGAAAATGAAAAATTTCCAGATCATGTTTTCAAATTAAAGAAATCTCTATATGGTTTAAAACAAGCTCCCAGAGCTTGGTATGAGAGATTGAGCAATTTTCTTCTGGAGAAGAATTTCCTCAGAGGCAAAGGGATATAACACTCTTTTGTAAAACAATTAAGAAAGATCTTCTAATTTGCCAAATTTATGTAGATGATATTATTTTTGGATCAACAAATATTATGCTTGGAAAGGAGTTTGCTACATGTATGCAGGCAGAATTTGAAATGAGCATGATGGGAGAACTCAGATTCTTTCTAGGAATCCAAGTTAATCAAACTCCAGAGTGCACCTACATACATCAGACAAAGTATGTTAAAGAACTTCTGAAGAAATTCAACATGTCTGATAGTAAGCTGGCAAAGACTCCAATGCATCCTACTAGCTCTCTTGGCAAGGAAGAGGTAAGTAAGAAAGTAGACCAGAAGCTCTACAGAGGTATGATTGGCTCTCTTCTTTATCTTACTGCTTCTAGACCTGACATATTGTTCAGTGTTTTCCTGTGTGCTAAATTCCAATCAGATCCTAGAGAATCACACTTGACAGTTGTCAAGAGGATTCTAAGGTATCTGAAAGGTACTTCTAATGTGGGTTTGTGTTACATAAAATCTGATGATTTCAAATTAATTGGATTCTGTGATGCTGACTACGCTGGAGACAGAGTGGAAAGAAAAAGTACTTCTGGAAGTTGTCAATTTCTAGGAAGAAATCTAATCTTCTGGTACAGCAAGAAGCAACCCACAATTGCACTTTCTACCACAGAGGCTGAATATATTGCTGCTGCTGGATGTAGCACACAGATGCTCTGGATGAAGAGTCAACTAGAAGATTATCAAATTTTTGAAAGTAACATTTCTATCTTTTGTGATAATACTTATGCTATATTTTTGTCCAAGAATCCCATTTTACATTCTAAGGCAAAACATATAAAAATTAAGCATCCTTTCATCAGAGACTATGTTCAGAAGAGAATCATAAATTTAGCCTTTGTTGATTTAGATCATCAATGGGCAGATATTTTTACAAAACCCCTTGTTGAAGATAGATTCAAATTTATTCTGAAAAATATTGGTATGGATTTTTTTCCAGCATGATATTTGTCAGAAGCAAATTTTTACAGATGAAAAATGCTTAATGCTCTGAAGTATTTCTTCTGATTGCTTATTCTATTCTGATCATTATTTCTTTTGTGAAACTCTGAACTAACAATCTTTAGAAGATCTGAACGTTGGCTAACGTTTCATTTCTTAAGAGAATTCAGAACACATGCAAGCAAACACGTGTCACACCAAATCTGAAGAGGTGGCGTGTACATAACTGAAGAGACGTTTGAGGTGAAGTTTGAATAGTGAAAATCTTGATTTTCCCCCCAAATTGTCAGAAGCAATTAATGTTTGTAATGATTATTATTCTTTTCATTTATTGCTTGTTAAAACGTGCATATTTCTGACTGTTGATTTGCCTAAGTGTTTTAGTATAAATACATGACTTGTATTCACTTTCACACTTTTCACACTCTCAGAAAAATTTATATGCGTTTTCATCTTCTATTTGCTCTGCATAAAAACCCTAAACCTAAGCGTTTGACAAAGCATTCTTCAATGGCAACTTCATCATCAACAGCTGCTCAATTCCAATCTTCTATGGCTGCAGTAACTTTAGAAAACATGGGTGTTGCTCCCTATTCTCCTCCCAAAAGAACTCTTCTAACCCCTGTTGATAAATTGGAAGTTCTATGTGAATCCATGGTTGAGTTTGACTCTCTTGCAGAAAATGGGTTTGAGTTTCGTTCCATCATTGGAGCTCAAGGATGGGTTAAGTATTGTGATAGGCTCTTTGGACCAGTTTACCCCCTCCTTGTGAAAGAATTCTGGATCCATGCATCAGTTTACCCCAAGTTCATCTTATCTTCTGTGCTGGGAAAAGAAATCATTATCACAGAAGATATGATAAGAAAGTTAATAGGTTATGAAGAAACAGATGGTGTTTCCCACTTGCCAGCTGGGCGTGTGGACATGGATGAGGTTTATGAAGAAGTAATGATTGCTGGTCAAGCTTCTAACAAATTCAAAGATCTGAAGCCTGACTACAAGATCTGGGCCATGATCTTCATGGGATGCATCCACCACAGGAAGTCAACCAATTCTCCAGACTATGTCAATAATGAACAGCTCTATTTCATGTATTGCCTTAGTCAGAGCACCAAGGTAGATCTTCCATACATTCTTTTTATGCATCTGTGGAATCATATCAATGCATCTAGAGAATATGTGAAAGAGAAAGGACAGAAGATCAGAACTTGGATCCCCTTTGGAAGATTGATCTCAGATCTTCTTACTGAGAATGGTTTGGTCACTGCTCTGTACGCTGCTGGAGTTATAGAGGAATTAGAATTTATAATGGGAAAGCCTCTGAATGCTAAAAGTCTTCAGAGACTCAAAATTGTTGATGAACTCACAACAGCTCCCAAGAAGCTGAGTATGTCTGAATTGAATAAGAGAGTTCCTGTAGATGACTTTCCTTTATTCTTTGCTGAAGAGCCCAGACATATAGTGGTTATGTATATTGATGAATGCAAGAAGGAAGGAAAACTTGTTCCTGCTAATGTGATTCAGCTAGCAAGACAACCTCTACCCAATGCAGAAGAAGAAGAAGAAGCACAACTCCAGAGGAAAAGGACTCAACTAGTTGTTGACTCTGCACCTGCTCAGAAGAAGGTCAAGATTGCTGAGAAGCCCAAGAAGCTCTTGAAGAGAAAAGAATCTGAAGAAGCTGCTTCTGTACCTGCCAAGAGGATCAAAATAAAAGGTACTAAATCTTCTGTATCTTCTGCAAATATTGTTATAGATGATTCTAATATTAAGTCTGTACCAAAACCACCTTCAACACAAACCACTTCTGTTATTGCTCCCAGTTCCATATCACCACAAAAACAAACACCTGTTCCAACTCAAACAACAACAACACAAACAATTCCAACACCAACAGTTTCTGTTCCAAAACCTTCTCAACCCAAAATCCTTATCAAACAATTTGTTCCACGAACACAACCATCAGAACAACAACCATCAGATCAACAACAATCATCTGAACAACCAAAGAAACAACAAGAATCTCAACCAGAAAAAGCCTCTGAAAATCCACTATCAAATAATCCTCCATCTGAACCCATTGCACCTGTTACTTCTGAACCTACAAAAGTAACTTCTGCTCCCATTTCATCAGAACCAATCAGCATTCCATCTAATTCACCCATCTCAGAATAACCATCCAAACCATCTGAAATTCCTTCAGAACAAACCAACACTTCTGAACCTCACATCCCTGAGACAGAATTTCTTGATGTCACACCATTAAAAACGGTGTTTCAAGTATCTTCTACCTCTTGTACACCAACCACATCCTCTAACTCCTCAGAATCAGAAATCCACCCAGATTTTCTAATCTCTCCATCTGAAAAATACTCTGAGGCAAACCAACCTGAACCTTCTATACCTTCAAAAGATTCCATTCCAGATCCTATTCCCACACCTACACCTAAACCATCATCTGAGATCTTAATTCCCAATCCAAACCCAAGATCTTCTATATCTTGTGCCCAAGTATCATCTTTATTTCATAATCTGTCTTATGGTTTCAAACTAAAAGACTTTTATGACAGAGTTGAACCTTCTGATCCCATCAACCCTCTGAAACCAAAACTAACAATGACCCTTCCATCTGTGATTCTTGATTACATGAAATCTATGTCAGATGTAGAACCTTTAGCAACCATATCATGCTCTGCAAAATCTGATAAAGCTGTTGCTTCAGCTCTGCCAATTACATCTGATAACACCATTGAATCTGATGAACCACCAAAATCTGCTTTCAAACCCTACTCAAATGCACCTTTTGATGTAGTTACCCCTCACAGAAGAGCAAAATCCCATTTGCTAAATGCTTTACTCAGATCAAAAGAAAAAGTTCCTGAGATACCCTTCATTCCATACTATCCTCCTCCTCTGATGTCCATCCAACAATCACTTTTTCCACTAACTCCACAACCTAAACCTGTAACTCTGGAAACTTTGTTACGACCAAAGCCCAGACTTAATGTTGATCATTTATTTCAAACATTTTTGCAAGAAATACGGATGTATTTAGGTACTGTTCAGAAGAAATGCTCAGCAACAATGGATGCCAAAGAATCTGACATCATCTGAAATGGATTCATAAACAGATTCAACTTTGTAGCTTCAAATTTGAAGAACGTCTGTTCTGATGATGCAAAGCTCAGATTTACTGAGGCTGCAAGGACTCTATTCTGGACTGTCAACAAATCTGAACCTCTGCTTCTTTTAGATGCTCCTCCACCATCAACAGAATCTAATGAAAATGCATCTGAAGACAATCTGTTGGCTATGACTCTGGTAGACCCTCCTTCTGATTCCGATGCTCCAGAATCTATAAACCAAATGGAAATTGACTATGTTCAGGCTACAGAACCTCATCATACTTCTTCATCTGAGATAAAGAAAGAACATCCAGATTTTGAAGATAAGATTGTTGCTCTGGAAGCTGGACAGTCAGAGATAAAATCCTGGATGGCTAAGCAGGATAAGAAGTCTGAGGATATGACAAAATGGATGTCAAAGCAAGATGAAAAGAATGAAACTATGGCTAAGTGGATGTCCAAGCAAGAGCAATCATCCTCTGAGATTACAGATCTATTGAAGATGCTTCTGTCCAAACACTCTTAAATTTTTTTTTCATTCTAATGTTTTTGCATCTGTTGTTTGCATCTATACTTTAATTGCCATATCTTCTGATGTTTGCCTATGTACTCTTGATCTGATCTTTTGGAATGAATCAAAGTTTTTCTCCATTGAATTATCTTATTTACTGGTTCCTTTTATTTGTCGTTTTAAAGTTTTTACTTTTTGCTTATGACAAAAAAGGGGGAGAAAATATAGATCTGAACTGTTTAATATAACTTCACCAGAATGAAACTTCAGACATATCTATTCTATCTAACATTTAATCTGACTATTTCAGAACATTTGATAAGTACACTCTATAAAAGAAACTCTGAGTCTCTCAGATCATTTGTCTATTATCAAACTCTGAATCTTAAATCTACAAGACATTCTGACCTTCAAATGTTATAAGAACAAACAAGATCTAACTCTGAAGATTAATCAAGACAAAAGGGAAGTTTCTATTCCTTATTTGTATTTAACTCAGGGGGAGATTCATCATCTCAGGGGGAGTTATAATTCTAATATGTTCAGTAAAACAAAATTTCTGATACTTTTTGTCATCATCAAAAAGGGGGAGATTGTTAGAACACAGATTGGTTCTTAATAATATCTCTTTGTTTTGATGATAATTGTTAGGAAATGTTGTATTTAAGAATTATATACTCTAAAATTTGTTTGAGAGTTTTACTGCAGATTGAAATAAAATTATCTCTCTAGAAGCAAATCTGAATTGTATACAAGAAGTTATCGTGACTCTGAAGCGCCAGATGCATTCATTAGAAGATTCTGATTGCTGATTACAGAAGATCCTGAGCGTAGTCTCCAGAAGGATCTGAAGCAAGAAGCTCCAGAAGATTCTGAAGCAGAAGCTCCACAAGAATCTGAAGCAAGTCAGAAGCATCTGAAGCTAAGAAGAATATTGTATGAAGAGTTTCTCAAAGCATAGTCTCTACAGAAGTTTCTGAAAGTACTAAAGCTGCCAAGTACTGAAGTTATGTGTAAAATATGCTCTGATGATCAACACGCTGAAAGCACACAGGCTGCAGAAGACTCTGATACAGCAAAGTTCTGAACATCATTAGAAGACTCTGACTCAATCAGAATCTGATGAACTTGCTGAAAACTGAAGAAGAAATATTCAAAGATTATATCCGTTGGAGTAAATCAACGTCTCTTTCCTTATTTGTGATAGACACAAGAACACAGACAAAAAGGATTTTTCTGTGCTTTCTACTTCTAGGAAAGGTCACTTGATTTAAAGATAAAAAGGCTCGGACCTTTTTGGGACTCTCTTCTCAACGTTCAGCTTCCTTGGATCAGCTGCCTATAAAAGGAAGACTTCACCAAATTCTTCAGTTAGACATTTTGCTGAAAAGAAATCATAACATTCAAAGCTCTCATTCTTTCATATTCTTCTTAGAATTATTTGTACTTAAACTTAAGAGAAATATCACTGTTGTGATTAAAGCTTTTTAGAAGCATTCATACTCTTGTATTTGATTTACATTGATTGTAAAGGTTTTCCTTAAGAGGATTCAGTTGGAACTAGTAGCTCTTGAGAAGACTAAGAACAGTTGTTCTTAGGTGTTACTATTGTAATCTGTTTGATTAAATAGTGGATTAAGTCCTTGTTGAGAAAGGCAAATCACTCTAGGAAGGGTGGACTGGAGTAGTTGAGTTCAACGAACCAGGATAAAAATAATTGTGTTTTTATATCTAAGTTTTAATCTTTCATACTTATTCAACCCCCCTTCTAAGTATTATCTCACCTTCATATTCTTGTTTGACTTGTCAGAAGTCAAAGATTGAGAATCAGAAATCGTCGAGCTTGATGCAACCATTGTCTATTCCTTAGTGGAAATAGGATAGCATATCTATGGATTTTATGTCTGGTTTACCGAGGACGCCGAGTAATTTCGAAGCTATATGGGTTGTTGTGGATAGATTGACCAAATCTGCTCACTTTATTTCTATGCGAATGGATTACCCGTTGGAGAAATTGGCAAAGTTGTACATTGAAAGGATTGTCAGTTTGCATGGTATTCCGTCTAGCATTGTGTCAGATAGAGATCCGAGGTTTACTTTTAGGTTTTGGGAGAGTTTGCAGAGTGCTTTGGGTACGAAGTTGCGTTTGAGTTCAGCTTATCATCCACAGACCGATGGTCAGACTGAGAGAATGATTCAATAACTTAAGGATCTTTTGAGAGCTTGTGTGTTGGAGAAGGGAGGAGCTTGGGATAACTACTTACCTTTGATTGAATTTACTTACAACAACAGTTTTCATTCGAGTAATGGTATGGCACCGTTTAAAGCATTGTACGGTAGACGGTGTAGGACGCCATTGTGTTGGTATGAGTCGGGAGAGAGTTTTGTGGTTTGATATAAGATAGTCCAGCAGACTACCGATAAGATTAAGATGATTTGAGACAAGATGAAGATTTCTCAGAGTCGTCAAAAGAGTTATCATGACAAGAGGAGGAAAACACTTGAATTTCAGGAGGGAGATCATGTGTTTCTTCGAGTCACTCCGATGACTGGTGTTGGTAGGGCATTGAAATCGCGTAAGTTGACACCACGCTTCTTTGGTCCTTATCAGATTTTGTAGAAGATAAGAGAGGTAGCCTATCGCGTTGCTTTACCACCGTCGCTTGCTAATCTCCATGACGTGTTCCATGTATCTCAGTTGAGGAAATACATTGCGGATCCTTCTCATGTAGTCCAAGTAGATGATGTGCAGGTGAGACATAACCTGACTGTGGAGACATCACCTATGCGGATAGAGGATTGGGAGTTGAAGCAAATTCGAGGCAAAGAGATTGCTTTGGTGAAGGTAGCTTGGGAAGGACCGGCTGGTGGAAATGTGACTTGGGAACTTGAGGGTCAGATGAGAGAGTCTTATCTAGAGTTGTTTGAAACAGGTAACATTTTCGAGGACGAAAATTCCTAAAGTGGGGGAGGGTTGTAACAGCCCAATTTTCAATAATTAATTATTTATATTAATTAATTGATTTATTTGGATGATTTTAATTATTGGAATTGATGGTAGATATTTGAGAGGAGAAATATGATGGAAGGAAATAGAATGGAAAGGCATATAAGGAAAAGTGGAAGGAAAAGGAAAGAATAGAAACATAAGAGAAAGAGAAGAGAAAGAAAGAGGAAGAGGAGAAAAGAGAAGGAAAAGCTTGAAAAGCTCAAGAACAACTTTTAGCTTCGATTTAATCAAGGTAAGGGTGTGAAATATCATTATCTTGTCAATTTGTATGATTATGTATGGATTGTATGGATTGTTTGAATGTTTTCTTCATTTTCCATTCTATGGCAGAATGAGTTTAATCGGTAGAATTGATGTTTTAACGGTTAAAATCTAGAATAAATGGTGTAGATTAGTCGAGAAATGTTAGGCTAAGACTACTGGAATTCGTTGGAATTGAATCGAGTGATTTGGGAGCTTCTGATGAATTTTGGACAGTTGGGGTTTTGAACATCGCAGACGTTCGCTAGCACCTTCGCTAGGCGAGCAGGTCGCGAGTGTTCGTTGTAGCGATCTAGTCACGAATGGTCCCAGACTTAGACAAAATGTAATTGATCCTCTTCGCTAGTAGTGAGTGAGGTAGCGAAGCCTTACAGTAGCTTCTGTTTGCCTTCGCGAGCTTGTTCGCTAGGCGAACAGGTAGCAAGTGTTCGCTAGGAACTCGCTAGGCGAGCGAGCCAGCGAGTGTGACAGCATTCTCATTTCCTTGTGATTCCATCCAATGTTGATTGTTGGTTCGATTGTGTTCAATCTTAATCTGAAATGAGTAATTGTATGTTGTTATATATGTGATGTGGGTAGCCGTATGGCGTGAATCCTAGATTGTGCAATATTGTGAAATGTGACCTTTTGGCATATAGAATGCATGAGAACATATTGTGAACATGTGTGCATTGCTTGAAAATGTGGTAGTGGTATTGAATTGTGAATGCATATTAATTGTATGCGATTGTATGTGAAGAATGCATGAGAACATATTGTGAATATGTGTGCATTGCTTGATAAATGTGATGGTGTTGAAAGTATGAATACTTTGATATGATGTGTGAGTGTGCAATCATGTTATAATTCTTGTGTGATGAATTATTTGACTATGCATGGGATTAAGATGTGAGAACGGTCTTAAGTGCATATGATTGTTGATTGCATATGCATCATTTAGTCAAGAGGCAATGCTTGCTAGTTTCGTGGAGACTAGTAACTTATCCCAAACCTAGAAGGGTGGGTTTGAAAGCTTAGAGGACGATCTTTTGTTGTTATCGGTCTAGGGGATGGACCCGGTTTAAATGTAAAAACCGAAAAATGATAACAAGTGTTGGTACCACATGGCATGAGTTGAATTGACTCACATGGCATAGAGATAAATGTTGTGTGAATGTATGCATATGTGTATGATATGTGAATTGATGAGGATTATGGATGTGTGCATGAAAATTATGCTTGGTGATCATTCCACATTTGTTTATATATACATATATTGTGATGTATTTGATGGTGATAATGAATTATGGTGAGAAATGCGGAATATGTGCATTCTATGCTTGTGTGTATATATAATTATATGCATTGATTATTATGATAATATTTCTCACCCTTTTGCTGTTTTATAATGCTCTATGAGGCATTGCAGATTAGGTTGCTAGAGGTCTTTTGTGAAGTATAGCTTCATTCTTTTGGTCGGTTAAGCTCTGATATGTAGCACCGTGTAGTTAGGATTGTATAGCGTTATTTTGTGATACATTTGTATATGTATCTGCTAACAAATGTTTGTGTAAACATGAATGATGTGGTGAATCAAACTAGATGAAATGTATTTATATGATTACATGTTTAAATTGATTCAATGCTTAGATTTTCGCTGTTAAGTCTAAATATTGAGATGTGGGTGTAAGGATTAAGTTCCTCTGTTGAAATCTACCCCACTGTTGCATGTCTTTTATAGAGCAGGTGTTGTATGTTTCAATTTTGTATGTGATGTTACATGCCTCTTTTATGCCATGTTTTAATAATACTATGATGAAACTTTATTACATGCTTAAGTGATTTATTGTTTTTTTGGGGGTATAGAAGGGGGTGTTACACCCGTAATCTCATAGAATTTATAAGATGTGTGAACAGATCCTCATGGTCTAATCCTGTGAAAGGATTTTGATAGACAAGTGCTAGGATTCCCGTTTTCATCTCGGCTTGTCTTCCATTTTGAAGATTACGTGTGAACTGAGCTGTGTGTCTTGGACTGTTCGTACAAGGAGTAGAAACTGGAGGTGGAGGTGGAGGTGCTGCCATAATTGGTGAATTAGGTGGAGTGGATGAAGAAGATTCTCCGAGCTCTTTTCTTGCAATAGCTTGTTGTCGTCTTTGCCTTGTGCGACTATTGGTACGCTGAGCGGTTCTCTCAATCTCAGGATCAAAAAGAAGGTTTTCCGGCCGAACCTGTCTACGCATAAACGAATTCTGCACACGAACTAAACAAATTAAAAAGCAAAAAGAATTACAAAGATAAGAGATTCACAATACAAAAATCTTAATATCACTAAACTATTGCAATGCTTGCAATATTCAGCAAACAATCTCCGGCAACGGTGCCATTTTGTTAGAAAGTATTTGCGGTAGTGTTTTATCGTATCCACAGGGATTGAAGAGAATAGAGATGCTTGTCTTTCAATGGTTTAGTGACTTAAGAGTAAGGGTTTTTTTTAAGTGGTTTAAATGTTTGTAACAAAAGTTTGCAATAAATAAAGCAGAATAAAAGTCGGTCTTTTAAGATTGATAAAAGCATGTCAAGATTAGGGTTCGCTAGTCCATTCTAAACTTATCCAACCAATCAAATATGTGAACGAAGTTCTAACCAACATAACCGCGTATCCTCGCAAAAATGTTCATCTCTAAATCATTTTCGTGAATGTTATTGTTTCGACCGTTAAATGATCTCTCTAAATAACAGATCAAAACAATAAGCATTAAGAACGATACAAAGCGGATATCAACTTTCAAACCTATCTCTAGCATTTGTATAGTTGATAGATGAAGATATTAGGTCAAGACTTGGAAAGTTTATCTCTAATACAAACCAAACCATAAATGTACAAAAAGTAGCAAATAACTTCATCTATATTTATTAACAACTTGTTCACATACAAGAGATTAAGAAGAATACATAAAATCTAAACTAACTACTTCTAACCTTGACAAGAGATGGATTTAGCTACTCATTTCCATGATAACTTGAACAAAAAGTTTCGGGAGAAGGTTGATCAACATCCGATTCGAATAATCGAGATTGGATGGGAATCCATCTTCTTTTTAGAAATTATTGTCAAGAGATGATGAGAAATGAAGGAATGGATTTTTAGGTCAGAAAAATCACCTCTAATGCAAAAACAAGAAAAAAAAAATATATTTTTACAAAAAGAAGCCCATGCTACTTATAGAAGTCTTGTTGAGTTGTCATGCTTGCTAGGCAGTAAAGTGGTTCGCCTAGAGAACCCCAAAATGTGCCACCAGAAGTGCCTGTGTCTTGAGGACTCTCCATAGAACAGTTTGCACATGTTCGCTAGGCGAGTAATCCTTCGCTAGGCGAAGCCTTCGCTGTGAACCTCGCCTAGAAAATTTATAGTCCTTTCGCCTCTGCCCAAAGTCTGGAGGTGTTCGCTACCTGCTCGCTGGTGCTTCGCCTAGCGAGCTATTCGCTACATCCCTTGCCTAGCGAGTTTATGCTCCTTTTGCCTCTGCCCAAAGTCTGGGAGTGCTCGCTGGCATCTCGCTGCTTCCCTCGCCTAGCAAGTTTAGGGCCCTTTCCATTCTATCGTGAACAGTGTCAAGATTTCTGGCCTTCGCTACATAGTTCGCCTAGCGAACTTTGTGAAGTTTTGGAGGGAGCTTCGCTGGTAGTTCGCCTAACGAACTTGCTGTTGTTTGCTTGCTTTCTTGGTTTCTTTGTCATCTTTCGTGTGTCTAAATTTCCTACTCTTTCATGCCTAATTCCTGCACAATAACACACAAATTAAAGGTACCAAGATCCTTTCTCATAATGTTGCAAACCAACCAAAGCAAGAGCAATTTTGAAAACTTTCTCGACGAAAAGGAGTGAAAGATGCCCATATTCGATAGCTCAAATAAGCAAAATTGGGCATCTAACACTTGCTAAATGTTTGTTATGGCTTTGGACTGGGTATAAGGTTAAGGTGTTGGTAAAGACCTAAGAATAGTTTCTAAATTTGCTCGCAAAGATATCACATCCACTGCCTACAGCAACCGTAGTTCGCCTCACTGAGGATAGATGAACACTTGATTATGATCAAGGTTCAAATGGGAACAAACATAACAATACTTGTATAGAGTTTAACAAAACTCTCTATTTCTAAGTTGAACACTCAAAGGATAATGACTTTTACAAAAGCCAAGAGGGAATTAAGTAATCATGACAACGATTCTTACATAGAGTTAACAAAAATCTATCTTAAAGCTCTAGTTTAGGAGTACTTCTAACAAGGGATATGTCTTCTAGACTTAAAGCAAAGTCTAATGGAGATAGGTTTTAACTTAACTAAGTTATGGTTCAAAGGTGACTTAACAAATTCATAGGGAGGGTAATGAGATATCTATGACCCAAGGGTCAATAGAGAGACTTTCCTTTGGAATGGGAAAAGATGAGGCAACTGGATGAGAACTAACAAGTTCCATCACTTGGGGAATAACTTAACAAAGTAAAAAAAGAAAACATAAGCATTCATTCAAACATGAAGAAAATATGAAAGAGCATGGTGACAACCAAGAAGAGATATGCAAGCATGTAACAACATCAAGCAAAGATAACAATCAAAGTAAATGGTTACAGCCATAATACACAAAGATATTACAATATCTAGAAGGAACATGATAGAGGTTCTTACAAGACCAACATGAGGCAACATCAAATTAAGCATCTTAACAAATATGAAAAGTAAATGAGGTAACAACCATAAATAACAACATGTAATTCAAACAAGTTTTAATGCAAGCAAGTTCTAACATATCGGGGTTCTAACAAGACCTCTAAACAAGTAGAGAATACATAGATAACACACTCAAGAAGTTACAACATCAAGAGGTAGTATGGTTTACAAACAAAGTTTAAAGTGTTGTTTTCAAATAGATGCATTCACAAATGTAAGGATTGATCATATTAAGACTTTGAACCAAGAAAATTTTAATCCTTCAAGCACATTAACAAATATATATGGATCAAACACAACCAATCTTACAAGATAAATCAAATGGTAGTTGAGAAAAGTTTCAAAAGAAACAAGGTGAAAACCCTAAAAGAAACATGATTTCCAAGTGAATTAAAGTATATCTAGGATATGCATCCTTGAATTCTTTATTCACTATTTGAAAATATAGATGATAAAGAAAATTTTTCAAAACGAATGGTGCAAAAATGTTGAAAAATGAGTAAGTTATGATATTTTTAAATTTGTGAAGAAAACATGGAAAATAGTGATAAAAAATAAGGAAATGCCTCCAACAAGTGTTGAACCCACAACCTATGGTCCACAGGCTCAAAACCTTACCAGACCAACCAAGTCACGCGTGTGATTGAACAAGGAGAAAGACTAAACATATGTTAAAACATGAGATAATCATAAAATAGAAAAAGAGTTGTCCTTAGCTAGGATCGAACTAAGGAAAACATAGACAAGAGATACATGAGCGTGCAGGTTACAACCACTGGGTGGTGATACATCCAGTGTATCAAGCCACCCCAAAAATAGATAAACCCTAAAGCTTGTAATTTCTGGGCCAGGCCAAGGCAAACCAAGCAAGCAAAACATGTCAAAACGTGATCAAACCAAACTTAGTCAAAACAACATGGATTTTAGAAAACTTTATGTCTAAATTGATCAGAATTAAATGAGGAATTTAATTATGCTTTCGGTTTTCTTAACAAATGGAGACAATTTAAAATTCGAAGATAAATGCAGGTTGAGTGTTTGAAAAGCATTTTCATTGCTAGAACTCAAATCAAGCATGTTTAAACCAAATGAACAGCCTGCACACACTCTAAATATCACATACAAGAAGTGTAAGAACACAGATTGTTTCTTAGTAATATCTTTATGTTTTGATGATAACTCTTATGAAATTTTGTATTAAAGAATTATATACTCTAAAATTTGTTCATGAATACTTGCTGCAGATAATTAAAGTATATATACATCCAAGAGCAAATTAATCTGAACATAGAACTATGGAAGGCTCTGAAGAGTCAGAATCATCTTATAGAAGAATCTGAGCACTGTCTGCAGAAGAATTTGAAGCAGAAGCTACAGAAGAATCTGAAGCAGAAGCTACAGAAGAATCTGAAGCAGAAGCTACAGAAGGATCTGAAGCAGAAGATTCTAATAAGATCTAAAGACTCTGAAGCATTGAAGAACTTTGTATGAGAGTTAAGAAGAACAGTTTTTCAGAAGACTATGAGAGTATTACATGCTGCATGTATTAAGGATCTGATTCATAAAACTCTGCTCTAAGAGAACTACACGCTAAAGCACACTTGCTGCCTTACTCTGATTCAGCAAAATCTGATGGGTATCCAAGACTCTGATCATGCAAAATTTGATGATCAACTTTGCTGAAAAGAAATACTTGTTGAAGAAGAATTCAAAGTAATATCTTTTGATTTAGCTCAACGACTCTTTCCTCTTTCATGCTTGACACTAGAACACAGACCAAAAGCATTTCTCTGTGCATTCTACTTCCAGGAAAAGTCATGTGATGTAAAGACAAAAAGGTTTAGGCCTTTTTAGTACACAACCTCCAATGTCAAGACTTTGTGGACTACTGTGCATATAAAAGCAAGTCTTCATCATCTTCTTCAAAGTGATCAACTACCAACGAATCTCAAAAAAGAAACTCTTACAAGCTCTCATAAAATATTCTTATTGCTGAGTTTATTCTTTTGTTCTCAACATTAAGTGAAATATCACTATTGTGATAAAGCTTATTAGAAGCATTCATACACTTGTATTAATCTTACATTTTATTATAATAGTTCCTTAAGAAGATCCAGTTGGGATCAGAAGTTCTTGAGAAGACTTTGAACAGTTGTTCTTAATGCTTACTATTGTAATCAGTTGATTAAATAGTGGATTAAGTCCTTGTTTGAGAAAGGCAAATCACTCTAGGTAGGGTGGACTGGAGTAGTTGAGTTCAACGAACCAGGATAAAAATACTTGTGTTTTTACTACTAAGTTTTTATCTTCATACTTACTCAACCCCCCCCCCCCCCCTTCTAAGTATTTTCTCACCTTCATTTGGCCTCAGAGCTCCGGTTCTGTGTGTGCTACCACTTCACAGTGACAGAAAAGATCCAGTAAGAAAAACTTTGATACTTATATTTGGTTGTTCATAATGGCTGATGTTTCAACATCTAACAAGTATGAAGAAAGAGACAGAATCAGTACCAAACCCCATATGTTTGATGGGGAGAAATTTGATTATTGGAAAGACAGGATTGGAAGTTTTTTCCTTGGTTATGATGTTGATTTATGGGGTTTGGTCATAGATGGATACATCCCATTGATGGGAATGGCAAGAAAGTAGATAGAAAATCTATGACAGAAGCCCAAAAGAAGGAATTTAGAAATCACCACAAGGCTAGAACAATATTGTTAAATGCAATATCTCACACTGAGTATGAAAAGATCACAAATAGAGAAACTGCATTTGACATGTTTGAGTCCTTGAAAATGACTCATGAGGGAAAATCTCAAGTCAAGGAAACAAAGGCTCTGGCTCTAATTCAGAAGTATGAAGCCTTCAAGATGGAAGAAGCTGAATCTGTTGAAGCCATGTTCTCCAGATTTCAAATACTTACAGCTGGACTAAAGGTTCTGGATAAAGGTTACTCTACTGTTGATCACGTGAAGAAGATCATCAGAAGCTTACCTAACAGATGGAGACCTATGGTGACTGTGCTGAAAATGGCTAAAGATCTGAACCAGATTTCCTTGGAAGAACTAATCAGCTCATTAAGGAGCCATGAAATTGAACTTGAGGAAGATGAGCCTCAGAAGAAAGGTAAGTCAATTGCCTTAAAATCTAATAAATCTGCTAAAGCGTTGCAGGTAATAGAGGAAAGCTCTGAAGAATCCTCATCTGAAGATGAAGATGAATTATCCATGTTGTTCAGAAGAATAAACAAACTCTGGAAGCATAAAGGAAAGAAGTTTAAAAACTTCAGGAAGCCTGACCAAAGAAAGGAATCTTCTGGACACAGAAGATCTGACAAAAAGGAGGTTGTCTGCTACGAATGTAAAGAACCTGGGCATTACAAAAATGATTGTCCAAAGCTTCTGAAAGAAAAGCCTAAAATAAAATTTGATAAGAAGAAGAAGGTTCTAATGGCAACTTGGGATGATTCAGATACATCTGAATCTGAATCTGAGGCAGAAGAAGAATATGCCAACGTAGCATTGATGGCAGGCATAGAAGATCAGGAGGAAGGAATTTCAAACTCTGAATCTGACTCTGAATCTGACTCTGACGCTGAAGAGGTAATGGCTAAATTCACTAAAGATGAACTTATCAAAGTGTTATCAGAGGTTCTGAAGAGCTATAACAATATTAAGCTCAAATACAAGGAGCGTCAAAGCAATCTTGTATCTGAGAATAATATTCTCAAATCAGAAGTGGCTGAGCTAAATGAAAAGAACTTAAAAATGAAAAATGATTTTGAATTAGCTCAACAAGACTCTGATTCTGAAACTGAGTCTGAATGCAAAAATATTTTGGAAAAATATGACTACAGTTTTCAGAAGTTTCTTGATAAAAGCATAGACAGAAGTAAAATGGCTTCTATGATCTATGGAGTTAGCAAGAATAACAGAAAAGGAACTGGATATAAATCTTCATCTGATTTAAATCCAAAATCTGTTGATAAAATTATCATCAAGAAGACTCCTTTATATTCAAATTTTAAATTTGGTCACTTGAATGATATTGAACACACTCGTTCTGAAAAGAACATTCATGTGTTTAAATCTAAGGCTAGTCAGAATAAACCTTATGTTGAAAAACAGAAGTTTAGACGAACCTTCAGAACAACTAACCCAAAAGGACCCAAGAAGATCTGGGTACCTAAGAGTAAAATAATTCCTGTTGCAGATGTTCTTAGCAGCAAGATCAGGACGCCAGTCATGGTACTTGGACTCTGGATGCTCGCGACATATGACGGGAGAAAGGTCTATGTTCCAAAGTCTGGAGCTTAGATATGGAGGTGACGTGAAATTTGGAGGGAATCAGAAGGGCAAGATCATTGGATCTGGCACTATTGGAAATGGTAATCTTCCCTCTATCACTAATGTTTTACTTGTAGAAGAACTGAAGCATAATCTATTGTCCATAAGTCAATTAAGTGACAATGGTTATGACATAGTCTTTAATCAAAAATGTTGTAAAGCTATTAGTCAAAAGGATGGCTCAATCCTATTTAGTGGAAAGAGGAAAAACAACATTTATAAAATAAATCTTTCAGAACTTAAGGTTCAGAATGTTAAATGCCTATTGTCTGTTAATGAGGAGCAATGGGTCTGGCACAGAAGATTAGGGCATATTAATATGAGATGTATATCTCAGATTAATAAACTTAATCTTGTCAGAGGACTTCCTAAGTTGAAGTTTACCTCAGATGCTCTTTGTGAAACATGTCAAAAAGGGAAGTTTTCAAAATCATCTTTTAAATCAAAAAATGTTGTTTCTACTTCCAGACCATTAGAATTATTTCATATTGATCTGTTTGGACCAGTGAAAACTGCATCCATCAGAGGCAAGAAGTATGGATTAGTCATTGTGGATGACTATAGTAGATGGGCATGGGTAAAGTTCTTAAAACACAAGGATGAGTCACATTCTGTGCTCTTTGACTTCTACAAACAAGTCCAGAATGAAAAAGACTTCAAAATTATAAAAGTCAGAAGTGATCATGGTGGTGAATTTGAAAACAAATACTTTGAAAAATATTTTAATGAAAATGGCATTGCTCATGATTTTCCTGTCCTAGAACACCACAACAAAATGGAGTTGTAGAGAGGAAAAATAGAACTCTGCAAGAAATGGCCAGAACCATGATCAATGAGACTAATCTGGCAAAGCACTTTTGGGCAGAAGCAATCAACACAACATGTTACATTTAGAACAGAGTGTCTGTAAGACCTCTTCTGGAAAAGACTCCCTATGAATTGTGGAGGAACAGAAAGCCTAACATTGCTTATTTTCATCCTTTTGGATGCATTTGCTATATGTTGAATACTAAAGAAAATCTGAACAAGTTTGATTCTAAAGCACAGAAGTGTTTCATGCTTGGGTATTCTGAACGCTCTAAAGGCTACAGAGTATACAATACTGAAACACAGATTGTGGAAGAATCTATTCATGTTAGATTTGATGATAAGCTTGGCATTAAAAGGCCAAAGCAGTTTGAAAGTTCTGCAGATCGAGAAGTAGTCTTCACAGACTCTGAAGGCTCAGAGGCAGACAAAGCTCAAGTGAAGGAACCAGAAGCAACGCCAGATGCAATTCCTTTGACTTCTCAGATGAACAACTTAAACATTTCTAAAGAATCAACTGTTAGAGGATCATCTTCCAGAATCAAAGCTTCTCATCTAGAGAATGTGATCATTGGAAAGAAGGATGACCCTATCAGAACAAGATCCTTCCTCAGATCCTCTGAAGCATCATTATTTGGATTGGTGTCAGTAATTGAACCAACCACTGTGGATGAAGCTCTGCAAGACAATGGCTGGATTATTGCCATGCAAGAAGAGTTAAATCAGTTCACTAGAAATAATGTGTGGGACTTAGTTCCAAGACCAAAAGGATTCAACATAATTGGAACTAAGTGGGTCTTCAGAAATAAGCTTAATGATAAAGGAGAAGTTGAAAGAAATAAAGCAAGGCTTGTTTCTCAAGGGTATAGTCAACAAGAAGGTATTGATTACACTGAAACTTAGGCTCCAATGGCAAGGTTAGAATCTGTACGCCTTCTTATTTCATTTGCTGCATAATATAACATCACTCTATATCAGATGGATGTTAAAAGTGCCTTTCTAAATGGTATTATAGAAGAAGAAGTTTATGTTCATCAACCTCCTGGTTTTGAGAGTGAAAATTTTCCAGAACATGTTTTCAAACTAAAGAAATCTCTGTATGGTTTAAAACAAGATCCCAGAGCTTGGTATGAGAGGTTAAGCAATTTTCTTCTGGAGAAAAATTTCATCAGAGGCAAGGTGGACACAACACTCTTTTGTAAAACATTTAAGAAAGATCTTCTAATATGTCAAATATATGTGGATGATATTATATTTGGATCTACCAATACTATGCTGGGAAAGGAGTTTGCTCAATGTATACAGGCAGAATTTGAAATGAGCATGATGGGAGAATTGAAATTCTTTCTGGGAACTCAAGTCAACCAAACTCCAGAGTGCACTTACATTCATCAGACCAAATATGTTAAAGAACTTCTGAAGAAATTTAACATGACTGATAGTAAGATGGCAAAGACTCCCATGCATCCAACTAGTACACTAGGCAAGGAAGAGGTAAGTAAGAAAGTAGATCAGAAACTCTACAGAGGTATGATAGGATCTCTTCTCTACTTAACTGCTTCTAGACCTGACATTCTGTTCAGTGTATGTTTATGTGCAAGATTCCAATCAGATCCTAGAGAATCTCGCTTAACTGTTGTTAAGAGGATTCTAAGGTATCTGAAAGGTACTACTAACGTGGGTCTGTGTTACAGAAGATCTGATAAATATACATTAGTTGGATTCTGTGGTGCTGACTATGCTGGAGACATAGTAGAACGTAAAAGTACTTCTAGAAGCTGTCAGTTCCTTGGAAGTCATTTGATCTCATGGTACAACAAGAAGCAACCCACAATTGCACTTTCTACAACAGAGGCATAATACATTGTTGCTGCTAGATGTAGCACGCAGATGCTCTGGATGAAGAGTCAATTAGAGGACTATCAGATCTTTGAGAGTAATGTATCTATCTTCTATGATAATACTTCTGCTATATGTTTGTCTAAAAATCCAATTTTACACTCTAAGGCAAAACATATAGAAATTAAACATCATTTCATCAGATACTATGTTCAGAAGGGTATTATAAACCTAGCTTTTGTTGATACAAATCATCAATGGGCTGATATTTTTACAAAACCCCTTGCTGAAGATAGGTTCAAGTTTATTCTGAAAAATATTGGTATGGATTTTTGTCTAGAGTAATATTTATCAGAGGCAAACTTCTCAGATGCAAAATGTTTAATGCTCAGAAGTATTTCATTTGTTAATTTATTCATTTTCTTAAATTATTTTACTTGTGTAAATCTGAACTAACAATGCTTAGAGGATCTGAATATTGTCTAACGTTTCATTTCTCAAAAGATTTCAGAGGCACAAGCAATCAAACACGTGTAGCTCAGAATTGAAACGGTAGAGTGCACTTTACTGAATTAACGTTTGAAGTACTGCTTTGAAAATCTGAATTTTCTTGATTTTCCCCCCATCTGTCAGAATCATAATTGCTATGCAATGATGTTTTTACTTTTTCATTAAATGCTATGTGAAGCGTGCCTATGTGATTGTTTGTGTATCTGATTTTATCTATAAATATCACAAATCACACCATTTCACACTTTTCACCTCACGAACCTTTTATGCATTCCTGTCGTCTCTTTGCTCTCCATCTAAACCCTAAACCTAAAGCCTCTCATCTCAAGACAGTCTGTGCTGAAGATGCTAAGGCAAAGTTTGTTGAGTTGGTAAGACAAACTCTGATGAGCATTTCCAAACCACCAGTGCTGCTTCTGGAAGCTGCTCCTGCTGAAGACTCTCCATCTGAAGATGTTGCATCTGATATGGACATTGATGTATTTGCACCTGAAGTAAAGGCTGGCAACTCAGAACTTGTAAAAGAGGTTAAGGAAATCAAATCCTGGATGATCAAACAAGAACAAACCACTGAAGAGATTAAAACTTGGATGATCAAACAAGAACAAACCACTAAAGAGATTAAGACTTGGATGGCCAAGCAAGAAGAGTCTACTTCAAAGATCACAGATCTTCTGACCCTGATTGCATCTCGTCAACCCTAGTTTCTTTTCATGTTTTTGCAATGCTGTTTTGAATCTGTTTTCTCTTGTTTGTTTGTTATCATCTGTTATGTGAACCATCTGAATGAATGAAACTGTTTGCTGTGTTTTTCTTCTATTATCTTTTCTGTCTTTACACATCTTTTTGATTATGACAAAAAGGGGGAGAAAAAGAATCTGATTGTTCAATCCATAAGCAAATACTAAAACAAATTCAGACATATTATTAACTATCTGTGAATTTAAGTCTTTCAGATTCTATTGTTTCATTTGACAAAATAAATTCATTGAAGTTATCCTGAGAATTACCCAACCAGACTTTGATTCTTGAAGCAAATTGTACTCTGAGTCTAAACGCAAAACCAGACTTTGTGTTTGAAAGAAGTCATCAGACTCTGATTAACCAGACTCTGCGTTTGAAAGAAGTCATCAGACTCTGATTCTGAAATACACTCAAGCAAAAAGGGAAGTATTCTTTTCCTTAGAGTATTCATTTCAGGGGGAGATTCTTAATCTCAGGGGGAGTTTTAATTAATATTTTTTATTATTGAACAAAATTTCTCATGTTTTGTCATCATCAAAAAGGGGGAGATTGTAAGAACACAAATTGTTTCTTAGTAATATCTCTATGTTTTGATGATAACTCTTATGAAATTTTGTATTAAAGAATTATATACTCTAAAATTTGTTCATGAATACTTGCTGCAGATAATTAAAGTATATATACATCCAAGAGCAAATTAATCTGAACATAGAACTATGGAAGGCTCTGAAGAGTCAGAGTCATCTTATAGAAGAATCTGAGTGCTGTCTGCAGAAGAATCTGAAGCAGAAGCTACAGAAGAATCTGAAGCAGAAGCTACAGAAGGATCTGAAGCAGAAGATTCTAATAAGATCTAAAGACTCTGAAGCATTGAAGAACTTTGTATGAGAGTTAAGAAGCACAGTTTTTCAGAAGACTATGAGAGTACTACACGCTGCATGTACTGAGGATCTGATTCATAAAACTCTGCTCTGAGAGAACTACACGCTAAAGCACATTTGTTGCCTTACTCTGATTCAGCAAAATCTGATGGGTATCCAAGACTCTGATCATGCAAAATCTGATGATCAACTTTGCTGAAAAGAAATACTTGTTGAAGAAGAATTCAAAGTAATATCTTTTGATTTAGCTCAACGACTCTTTCCTCTTTCATGCTTGACACTAGAACACAGACCAAAAGCATTTCTCTGTGCATTCTACTTCCAGGAAAAGTCATGTGATGTAAAGACAAAAAGGTTTAGGCCTTTTCAGTACACAGCCTCCAATGTCAAGACTTTGTGGACTACTGTGCATATAAAAGCAAGTCTTCATCATCTTCTTCAAAGTGATCAACTACCAACGAATCTCAAAAAAGAAACTCTTACAAACTCTCATAAAATATTCTTATTGCTGAGTTTATTCTTTTGTTCTTAACATTAAGTGAAATATCACTGTTGTGATAAAGCTTATTAGAAGCATTCATACACTTGTATTAATCTTACATTTTATTGTAATAGTTCCTTAAGAAGATCCAGTTAGGATCAGAAGTTCTTGAGAAGACTTTGAACAATTGTTCTTAGTGCTTACTATTGTAATCAGTTGATTAAATAGTGGATTAAGTCCTTGTTTGAGAAAGGCAAATCACTCTAGGTAGGGTGGACTGGAGTAGTTGAGTTCAACGAACCAGGATAAAAATACTTGTGTTTTTACTACTAAGTTTTTATCTTCATACTTATTCAACCCCCCCTTCTAAGTATTTTCTCACCTTCAAGAAGTTCAAACAGAAATGAGGCTCAAACTTATGATAGAAGAGAATCTTACTATTGAGTTGCAAATGTGCTATGAATTGTAATGGCAAACTTCTAAACCAGTTGTGACAACACCAAATAGGCAAACAATCATGATTCAATAATACACATAGCAAGAAAATGAATTCCAAGTATTAATACATTATGAGCCCAAACAAAATGGACCTAAAATTCTAACTGACCTATGGTTTATGAAATTTGCAAGGCAGCTGGGATGAAAAGCCTCACACAGTTTGGACATCAGTAGAAACAACACTCAATCATGTTCTAAAAATGGCACAAACACACACATAAAGTCTCATCTTAAATCAAAGATGGTCCACACAGAAGCTAAACCAAAATTGCACACTTGAGATGCTAAAACAACCTAAATGTTTTAAAACAACAGTCAATACTCATTATGCTTCTCAAAGGTGTCAATGCCTATGACTGAATCTAGGCACAAGTATTGAACTCAAACTTAACAGTACTAGCATATGGTTCTACTATGGAAGAACTATAGCACACATCCATCAATCAAACCTTAGAACAGTTACACGTTCATGAGTAAGAACATAAGTTAAACTCAAACATGACTTTAAAAGTTCTAGGCAATTGATAACGCGAAATTATATCGTTTATTTGACTTGACTTACATGAATTTATTTGCGATTATTAATAATTTATCTTGATTTATGTTCTATTATACGGTTAATTTACTATATTTTACAGATTGTGGAGAATTTGGATTAAAGAAAGAAAATAAGAAGAAACGGAAGGAAAAGAAAGAAGAAAGAAATAGAGAAGAAAAACATAAAAGCAAATTTCGTAGGTGTGACGGTCGTCACAGACTCCACCATGACTGTCACGAGCATCACTTAAGTGTGATGGTCGTCACAAGCTCATCACGATTGTCCTGACCCCAAGTTCAGTTCGTTCAAAATAGAAGTGGCCACGAGCACCCTCAAATTAATCGCTTCCTACACTTTCTCCTTTTCTCCTACACTTTCTCCACTAATTGCCCACTACAGGAAGTTACTCTCACTTCCTCCATAACTCATGCATGATCTCTGGAAGTTAAGAAATGAAATATCTCATATAAATAGGCCTTAGATTCACAGCTTTGGGGGGTGGATTCTACGTCCCAAAGGGCTGCCAAAATTCTGTGGAAGTCATTTTTCCATTTTTATTGTTTCTTTTATTTCCTTTCCTGTTTCTCTTTTGTTTAGAGCATTGTATATCCTTCTGCACTTTTATTTCGCCATAGTAGAATCCTGCCGACATTGTGGAGGACTACTCGAGAATTTAAGTATCAGCATTACTTTCAGGTTCTTATGAATACTTATTTTATTTCTGTCAGTATGCATGCTATACTATTTTACTGTTATTGTTTATTTACGTTTGCATTAATTATCATGTCTAGCTAAACCAATATTATCGGTATGTAATCAAATTAGTAGGACGAGATTCGATAATACCCAGTGCGCCTTACCTTTTTACAAACAATTTTCTGGCCGTAGTTTTTAATCAAATTTTCTAAATAAACCTTTGTCACGACAGTGAGAATCTATTTACAACGGTTTTGCCATGAGAGTAGGAAACTTATTAAGGTTTGAGCCGGCATGTGAAAGCATGGGGTTTAAACCAGATAGTAAAAACTAGGCATTGATTTTAAACACAGCGAAAGCGCTTTAAAAGAAATCAGAATTTATTTATTTTCAAAAAGTAATTAAAACCCCGAATGGGACTGCGAGAGCGTACATTCCGCCTTAAGATTATGACCCGAGTCAACAACCAGCATGAGGCAAAGGTCTTTAAACAAGTATTTTCTCCTGAAAAGTGTTTGCAAAAACTAAAAAGCACCGGCAACCTGTCGAATCCCTGATAATTAAGGCATTATATACCGATATCCCTTACCGCTTTTCCTTAAACCAATAACCTTTATTTCCTTTAAATTTAATTTCATTCGCATCTAACTTTCCTAATTCCATTAGCCTTATCTTTACGCTGTAACAATAGATAACGGTAGGTTGACATTTGTCTTTGTGGGTTCGACAAATCTTTTATATTACTTCGATATTTCCGTGCACTTGCGGACGCATCAGCAATCCTAATTAATGAATATCAAGTATGATCATGGTAAAGAAATGAGTATAGTTAGAGGTTAGTTACCTCTTGCAGACCTCCAATATAAACAAGCTGCCTAGTTGAGAATGCCTTGAACAGATGCTCCACACCCTTGATGCAAATTCCAAACAGCTTTCTTCAAGTTGATTTCATTCAAGACAAGGTTACTTCCACTTGAAGAAATAATGGACACTTGGTGATAAATTCAACAAATGATATTGTAGTTGGTTTATAATGTCTTAGACAGTTAACAAAACTTATATCCAAGATGTCTAAGGTGTCAAGTGATCTAGAACTGACCTAGGCAGTGAGTATTGCTAGTTTATGCAGAAAAGTCAATGTTCATGGTGTGAGGAGTTTCCTTTTTGAGTTAGGGTGTTTTTGGATGGCTTAATGGTTGGAACACCTTCCAAACATTGTTTGTAGGTTGTGTGGAAAGTTTGTGAAGTTTTTAAAAGGATGGAAATGATTTCGGTGTGAAATATGTTCAAGGCAGATTTTGAGGTTTCTTGGACGACTTACTTCAATTACAAGAAAGGGCAAGGCAAGGTTGGGTGGTGGTGTTTCTTCTGGTTTTGAGGATTGTTCTTGTGCTTTTGATACATAGAGAGAGTCTCTATTTATAGAGGAAAGAAAAGGCTTGGACAGACTTGGCATATGGCTTGCAAGTTGTCTTTTTGGAGGGAGAATCTTAGCAAAATTAGCTTGTGATGTCTTCTGCAGATCTTTGCTTACTTCCAATGCTTTCTAGCCTCAAAAACAGTTGTGCTTGAGCTGTTAGGAAGTGGCCATAGGGATGGCAAAGGCAAATCATTCATGCTGCAGCAGAAAAGCAATCCCTCTCCTCTTGTACTTTTGTACTTTCTTGCACTTAAATAATGATCTTGAACAAATCCTTGGCCTTGCTCATAGATTCCTCTAATTTTACTCATCATGCACTCTTAGACATCAAATTAGATGTTAAACCATGGTTGAAAATCAATTGGATAGTTGGCAAGTTAGTTTATGTTGAGTTTGACATTGTGCATTTTAAGTGTTTGGACCCCAACTTGCCTCCTTCAAAACTCCTAGATCCCAAATGCTATGGAGGATTTCTTGTAATTTTTGGAAAGCCCTCATCATGCTCTACAAATTTCATGTTTTGGGAATTTTCAAATTCCAAGTGGAACTAGGTCAAAAACATCCTTGAAGTTGGCTGAAAACATGACTTGAAAAGTGCTAAAAATGTGAAAATTCACTAAGTGTTTTCCCCCTCTTGCACTTATTTTGTTCATAAATCAAAATATATTAATTTTATGCACATGAATCTCTGTGGCACTTTTTTAGGACTTGTCAAAACCTTTCCAACAAGTTTTGAACCACTTCATTTGGATGTGTGGTTAGGAAGTTATGGTCTTGCCCATTTCAAAACCCTAATTTCCCGACTTTTCGCTTACTTCTCATTCCTTGATCCAATGCTCACAAAAATTCAAGATTATATGTGATATATCATTAGGAACATAATTTCCTTCAATTTTGGGTCAAAACACAATTGGTCAATGAGTTGACTTTTCAGTCAGACGAACCGATCGATCGAAAAACTCTGCACCGACTGTTGGTGTTCTGGGTTCCCTGAGGTCTTGAAACTTCTGAAGGTGAGATAATACTTATAAGGGGGGTTGAATAAGTATGAAATATTAAAGCTTAGAATTAAAACACAAGTATTTTTATCCTGGTTCGTTGAACTTAACTACTCCAGTCCACCCTTCCTTAAGTGATTTGCCTTTCTCAAACAAGGACTTAATCAACTATTTAATCAAACAGATTACAATAATAACACCTAAGAACAACTGTTCTTAGTCTTCTCAAGAGCTACTGATTCCAACTGAATCCTCTTAAGGAAATCATTTACAATCAATGTAAATCTAATACAAGAGTAAGAATGCTTCTAAAAAGCTTTAATCACAACAGTGATATTTCTCTTAAGTTTAAGTACAATGAAATTAATTCTAAGAATGAATATGAAAGTATGAGAGCTTGAATGTTTTAATTTCTTTTCAGCAAAACGTCTAACTGAAGAATTTGGTGGAGACTTGCTTTTATAGGCAGATGATCCAAGTTGAGCTGCACGTTGAGAAGAGTGTCCCAAAAAGGTCTGAGCCTTTTTGTCTTCACATCAAGTGACCTTTCCTAGAAGAAGAAAGCACAAAAAAATCCTTTTTGTCTGTGTTCTTGTGTCTAGCATAAATGAGGAAAGAGACGTTTGATTTACTCCAACAAATATAATCTTTGAATATTTCTTCTTCAGTTTTCAGCAAGTTCATCAGAGTCTAATTGAGTCAGAGTCTTCTGATGATGATCAGAGCTTGCTGGATCAGAGTCTTCTGCAGCAGGTGTGCTTTCAGCGTGTTAAATATCAGAGCATATTTGGAACAGAACTTCAGTACTGGCAGCTTTAGTACTTTCAGAAACTTCTGTAGAATCTATGCTTTGAAAAACTCTTCATACAAAATTCTTCTTTGCTTCAGATGCTTCTAACTTGCTTCAAATTCTTCTGGAGCTACTTCTTCAGATCCTTCTGGAGCTTCTGCTTCAGATTCTTCTGGAGCTTCTTCTTCAGATTCTTCTGGAGCTTCTGCTTCAGAATCTTTTGGAGGCTACGCTCAGAATCTTCTGTTGGCAGCAATCAGAATCTTCTAATGAGTGCATCTGGCGCTTCAGAGTCTAGTTAATTTCTTGCATTCAATTTTGATTTGCTTCTGGAGTATTAATTTCTTTACTATCTGCAGTATAAACTCTCAAGCAAATTTTAGAGTATATAATTCTTAAATACAAAATTTCCTAATAGTTATCATCAAAACATAGAGATATTATTAAGAACCAATCTGTGTTCTAACAATCTCCCCCTTTTTGATGATGACAAAAACATCAGAAATTTTGTTTAATTGAAAATATTGAAATTATAACTCCCCCTGAGATGTTGAATCTCCCCCTGAGTTAAATACAGATAAGGAATATAAACTTCCCTTTTGTCTTGAGTAATCTTCAGAGTTAGATCTTGTTTGTTCTTTTAACATTTGAAAGTCAGAATGTCTTGCAGAATTAATATTCAGAGTTTGATAATAGTCATAATGATCTGAGAGACTCAGAGTTTCTTTTACTGAATGTACTTATCAAATGTTCTGAAATAGTCAGATTAAATTTTAGATAGAATAAATATGTCTGAAGTTTCATTCTGGTGAAGTTATATTAAACAGTTCAGATCTATATTTTCTCCCCCTTTTTTGTCATAAGCAAAAAGTAAAAACTTTAAAAAGACAAATAAAAGGAAACAGTAAATGAGATAATTCAATGGAGAAAACTTTGATTCATTCAATAAGATCAGATCAAGAGTACATGCATCAGAAGATATAAAAAATACATAGCAAACATCAGATGCAAAAACAGCAGAATGAAAAATGAAAATCTAAGAGTGTTTGGACAAAAGCATCTTCAATAGATCTTTAATCTCAGAGGAGGACTGCTCTTGCTTGGACATCTACTTCGCCATTGTTTCATTCTTTTGATCCTGCTTAGACATCCATTCTGTCATGTCCTCAGACTTCTTATCCTGTTTTGCCATCCAGGACTTGATCTCAGATTGACCAGCTTCTAGAGCAGCAATCTTATCTTCAAAATCTGGATGTTCTTTCTTTAACTCAGATGAAGAAGTATGATCAGGTTCTGGAGCTTGAACATAGTCAATTTCCATGGGTTCTGTAGAGTCTGGAGCATGAGAGCTAGAAGGAGGGTCTACCAGAGTCATGGCCAATGGATTTTCTTCAAATGCAACTTCAGTAGTGTCTTCTGATGAGGGAGGAGCATCTGTAAGGAGCAGAGGTTCAGATTTCTTGACTGTCCAGAATAGAGTTCTTGCAGCTTCAGCAAATCTGAGCTTCGCATCATCAGAACAAATGTTCTTCAGATTTGAGGCCACAGAGTTGAATCTGTTGATGAATCCATTCCAGATGATATCAGATTCTTTGGCATCCATTGTTGCTGAGCATTTCTTCTGTACAGTACCTAAATACAACTGTATTTCTTGCAAAAATGATTGAAATAAAGGATTAACATTAAGTCTGGGCTTAGGATGTAACAGAGTTTCCAGAGTTATTGGTTTTGGTTGGGGAGTTGGTGGAAAAAGAGATTTCTGAATAGAGATCAGAGGAGGAGGATAATATGGAATGAAGGGAATTTCAGGAGCTTTTTCTTTTGATTTGTTTAAGGCATTTAACAGATGAGGTTTTGCTTTGGGGTGAAGGGTAACTACATCAAAAGGTTCATTTGAGTAGGTTTGGAAGGCAGATTTGGGGGGTTCATTAGAAGCAACATTGTTATCAGATGAAATTGGTATAGCTGAAGCAACAGCTTTATCAGTTTTAGCAGAACAGGATATAGTTGCTAATGAATCTACATCTGACTTGGATTTTATATAGTCAAGAATCACAGATGGAAGGGTCATTGTGAGTTTGGGTTTCAGAGGGTTGATGGGGTCAGATGGTTCAACTCTGTCATAAAAATCTTTGAGTTTGAAACCATATGCCAAATTGTGAAATAGTGATGAGACTTGGGCACAAGAAATAGATGTTCTTGGGTTGGAACTTGGAATCAGTATTTCAGATGATGGTGCAGGTGTGGGAATAGGATCTGGAATGGGAGCTTTAGAAGGTATAATGGGTTCTGGTTGGTTTACCTCAGAGTCTCTGTGAGATGGAGAGACTAGAAAGTCTGGGTGGATGTCTGATTCTGAGGAGTTTGAAGAGGTGGTTGGTGTGCAGGAAGTAGAAGATACTTGAAACACAGTTTTTAAGGGTGTGACATCAAGAACTTTTGTTTCAGGAATGTGGGGTTCATATGTGTTTGTTGGTTCTGAAGGAATTTCAGAGGGTTTTGAGGGTTGTTTTGAGATGGGTGTATCAGATGGGATTGTGATTGGTTCTGATGAAGTTGGAACAGAAGTTACTTTTGTAGGTTCAGATGCAGTGGGTTCAGATGATTTTGATGGTGGATTATTTGAAGGTGGTTGATTTTCAGAGGCTTTTTCTGATGGAGGTTCTTGTGGTTTTTCAGGTTGTTTTTCTTGTGGGTGCTGTTGTTGTTCAGATGGTTTTTGTTTAAGTGGTTCAGAGGATTTTTGTTATACAGAAGGTTGTGGTTGTTGTTTTGTAGGTTGTTGTTCTGATGGTTGTTTCTGTGAAGATTGTTTTTATGGAACAAACTGTTTGATTTGGATTTTTGGTTGAGATGATTGTGGTACAGAGACTTTTGGTGTTGGAATTGTTTTTGTTGTTGTTGGTGTTGGAACAGAAGTTTGTTTTTGTGGTGATTTAGAACAAGGAGCAGTAACAGAAGTAGTTTGTGTAGAGGGTGGTTTAGGAACAAACTTAATATTAGAATCATTTAAAACAACATTACTTGTAGAAGATACAGAAGATTTAGTACCTTTTATCTTGATTCTTTTGGTTGGTACAGAAGAAGTGTCTCCAGAATCTTTCCTCTTCAAGAGCTTCTGTGGCTTCTCAGCAATCTTGACCTTCTTCTGAACAGGTGCAGCTTCTGCTGCTGGCTGAGTCCTCTTTCTTTGGAGTTGTGTTTCTTCTTCTTCTTCTTCTGCATCAGGTAGAGGTTGTCTTGCTAGCTAAATAATGTTTGCAGGAACAGGCTTTCCTTCCTTCTTACACTCATCAATGTACATCACAACAATGTGCCTTGGTTCTTCAGCAAAGAATAATGGAAAATCATCTACAGGAATCCTCTTCTTACTTAGTTCAGACACATTCAGCTTCTTGGGAGCTGTTGTGAGTTCATCCACTATTTTAAGTCTCTGAAGACTTTTGCCATTCAGAGGCTTTCCCATTATGAATTCCAATTCCTCTGTAACTCCAGCAGCGTACAGAGTAGTGACCAAACCATTCTCAGTAAGAAGATCTGAAATCAACCTTCCAAAAGGGATCCAGGTTTGGATCTTCTGTCCTTTTTCTTTCACATACTCTCTAGAGGCATTTATATGGTTCCACAGATGCATAAAGAGAATATATGGAAGATCTACCTTGGTGCTCTGACTGAGGCAATACATGAAATAGAGCTGTTCATTATTGACATAGTCTGGAGAGTTTGTTGACTTCCTATGATGGATGCATCCCATGAAGATCTTAGCCCAGATCTTGTAGTCAGGCTTCAGATCCTTGAATTTGTTAGAAGCTTGACCAACAGTCATCACTTCTTCATACACTTCATCCATATCCACACGCCCAGCTGGCAAGTGGGAAACACCATCTGTTTCTTCATATCCAATTAGCTTTCTGATCAGATCTTCTGTTATAATGATTTCTTTTCCCAATACAGAAGATAGGATGAACTTAGGGTAAACTGATGCATGGATCCAGAACTCTTTCACAAGGAGGGGGTAAACTGGTCCAAAGAGTCTATCAAAGTACTTTACCCATCCTTGAGCACCAATGATAGAACGAAATTCAAAGCCATTTTCTGCAAGTGAATCAAATTCTACCATGGATTCACACAAAACCTCCAACTTTTCAACAGGGGTCAATAGAGTTCTTTTAGGAGGAGAGTAAGGAGCAACACCCATGTTTGCAGAAGTAATTGCAGCCATTGAAGATTGGAATTAAGCAGCTGTTGATGATGAAGTTGCCATTGAAGATTGCTTTGTCACACGCTTAGGTTTAGGGTTTTTATGCAGAGAGAAGAGAAGATAAAAATGCATAAAATTTTCTGAGATTGTGAAAAGTGTGAAAGTGAAGATAGGTCAAGTATTTATACTAAAACAATTAGGCATACCATAAGTCAGAATTTTTTGCACGTTTGAACAAGCATTAAATGAAAAGAATAATAATCATTTCAAACATTTATTGCTTCTGACAAATTGGGGGGAAAATCAAGATTTTCACTATTAAAACTTCATCTCAAACGTCTCTTCAGTAATGTACACGCCACCTTTGCAGATTTGGTGTGACACGTGTTTGCTTGCATGTGTTCTGAATTCTCTTGAGAAATGAAACATTAACCAACGTTCAGATCCTCTAAGGATTGTTAGTTCAGAGTTTCACAAAAAAAATATTAAGCAGATTAAGTAAGCAAACAGAAGAAATACTTCAGAGAATTAGGCATCTTTGCATCTGTAAAAATTGCTTCTGACAAATATCATTCTGGACAAAAATCCATACCAATATTTTTCAGAATAAATTTAAATCTATCTTCAACAAGGGGTTTTGTAAAAATATCTGCCCATTGATGATCTGTATCAACAAAGGCCAAATTTATTATTCCCTTCTGAACATAGTCTCTGATGAAATGATGCTTAATTTTTATATGTTTTGCCTTAGAGTGTAAAATAGGGTTTTTAGACAAACATATAGCAGAAGTATTATCACAAAAGATAGAAATGTTATTTTCAAAAATTTGATAATCTTCTAGTTGACTTTTCATCCAGAGCATCTGCGTACTACATCCAGCAGCAGCAATATATTCTGCCTCTATGGTTGAAAGTGCAATTGTGGATTGCTTCTTGTTGTACCAAGAGATTAGATTTCTTCCTAGAAATTGACAACTTCCAGAAGTACTTTTTCTTTCCACTCTGTCTCCAGCGTAGTCAGCATCACAGAATCCAACTAATTTGAAATCATCAGATTTTCTGTAACACAAACCCATATTAGAAGTACCTTTCAGATACCTTAGAATCCTCTTGACAGCTGTCAAGTGTGATTCTCTAGGATCTGATTGGAATCTAGCACACAGGCAAACACTGAACAATATGTCAGGTCTAGAAGCAGTTAGATAAAGAAGAGAACCAATCATACCTCTGTAGAGCTTCTGGTCTACTTTCTTACTTACCTCTTCCTTGCCAAGTGAGCTAGTAGGATGCATGGGAGTCTTTGCCAGCTTACTATCAGCCATGTTAAATTTCTTTAAAAGTTCTTTAACATATTTGGTTTGATGTATGTAAGTGCACTCTGGAGTTTGATTGACTTGGATTCCTAGAAAGAATCTGATTTCTCCCATCATGCTCATTTCAAATTCTGCTTGCATACATGTAGCAAACTCCTTTCCAAGCATAATATTTGTTGATCCAAAAATAATATCATCCACATAAATTTGACAAATTAGAAGATCTTTCTTAATTGATTTACAAAAGAGTGTTGTATCCACTTTGCCTCTGATGAAATTTTTCTCTAGAAGAAAATTGCTCAATCTCTCATACCAAGCTCTGGGAGCTTGTTTTAATCCATATAGAGATTTCTTTAGTTTGAAAACATGATCTGGAAATTTTTCATTTTCAAAACCAGGAGGTTGGTGGACATAAACTTCCTCTTCTATAATACCATTAAGAAAGGCACTTTTAACATCCATCTGATACAGAGTGATGTTATTTTGTGCAGCAAATGAAATAAGAAGGCGTATAGATTCTAACCTTGCCACTGGAGCATAAGTTTCAGTGTAATCAATACCTTCTTGTTGACTGTACCCTTGAGCAACTAGCCTTGCCTTATTTCTTTCAACTTCTCCTTTCTCATTTAGCTTATTTCTGAAGACCCATTTTGTACCAATTATATTGAATCCTTGTGGTCTTTGAACTAGATCTCATACATCATTTCTGGAGAATTGATTTAGCTCTTCTTGCATGGCAATAATCCAATCATTGTCTTGCAGAGCTTCATCTACAGAAGATGGTTCAATTTCTGACACCAGTCCAAATAGTGATGCTTCAGATGATCTTAGAAAGGATCTTGTTCTGATGGGATCATCTTTCTTTCCAATAATGACATTTTCTGGATGAGAAGCTTTAATTCTGGATGATGATTCTCTAATAGTTGATTCTTCAGAAATGTTTAGATTGTTCATCTGAGAAGTTAAAGGAATAGCATCTGGCGTTGCTTCTGGTTCCTTTACTTGAATTTTGTCTGCTTCTGGGACATCAGAGTCAATGAAGACTACTTCTCTATCTGCAGAGTTTTCAAGCTGATTTGGCTTTTCAGAGCCAAGCTTATCATTAAATCTGACATGAATAGATTCTTCCACAATCTGTGTCTCAGTGTTGTATACTCTGTAGCCTTTAGAGCGTTCAGAATATCCAAGCATGAAACACTTCTGTGCTTTGGAATCAAACTTGTTCAGATTTTCCTTAGTATTTAACATATAGCAAATACATCCAAAAGGAGGAAAATATGAAATGTTGGGCTTTCTGTTCTTCCACAGTTCATATGGAGTCTTTTTCAGTAGAGGTCTTACAGACACTCTGTTCTGAATGTAACAAGTTGTGTTGATTGCTTCTGCCCAAAAGTGTTTTGCCAGAGTTGTCTCATTGATCATGGTTCTGGCCATTTCTTGCAGAGTTCTGTTTTTCCTCTCTACAACCCTATTTTGTTGTGGAGTTCTAGGACAGGAAAAATCATGAGCAATGCCATTTTCAGAAAAATATTTTTCAAAATATTTATTTTCAAATTCACCACCATGATCACTTATGACTTTTATAATTTTGAAATCCTTTTCATTCTAAACTTGCTTGGAGAAGTCAAAGAACATAGAATGTGACTCATCCTTGTGTTTTAAGAACTTTACCCATGTCCATCTACTATAGTCATCAACAATGACTAATCCATACTTCTTGCCTCTGATGGATGCAGTTTTCACTGGTCCAAACAGATCAATATGAAGTAATTCTAGTGGTTTGGAAGTAGAAACAACATTTTTTGATTTAAAAGATGATTTTGAAAACTTCCCTTTTTGGCATGCTTCACAAAGAGCATCTGAAGTGAACTTCAGATTGGGGAGTCCTCTGACAAGATTAAGTTTATTAATCTGAGATATACGTCTCATATTAATATGACCCAATCTTCTGTGCCAGACCCATTGCTCTTCATTAACAGACAAGAGGCATTTAACATTTTGAACTTTAAGTTCTGAAAGATTTATTTTATAAATGTTGTTTTTCCTCTTACCACTAAATAGGATAGAGCCATCCTTTTGACTAATAGCTTTACAACATTTTTGATTAAAGGTAATATCATAACCATTGTCACTTAATTGACTTATGGACAATAAGTTATGCTTTAACCCTTCAACAAGTAAAACATTAGTAATAGAGGGAAGTTTACCATTTCCAATGGTGCCAGATCCAATGATCTTGCCCTTCTGGTTCCCTCCAAACTTCACATCACCTCCAGATCTAAGTTCCAGGCTTTGGAACATAGACTTTTCTCCTGTCATGTGTCGTGAGCATCCAGAGTCCAGGTACCATGATTGGTGTCCTGACCTTGCTGCTAAGAACATCTGCAACAGGAATTATTTTATTTTTAGGTACCCAGATCTTCTTGGGTCCTTTGGGGTTAGTTGGTTTGTAGGTTTGTATAAACTTCTGTTTTTCAACATAATGTTTATTCTGACTTGCCTTGGGTTTAAACACATAAGTATTCTTCTCAGAGCTTGTGTGTTTAATGTCATTTAAGTGACCAAATTTAAATTGAGAATACAGAGGTGTCTTCTTGATGAAAAGTTTGTCAACAGATTTTGGATTACTTCCAGATGAAAATTCATATCCAATACCTCTTCTGTTGTTCCCACTAACACCATAGATCATAGAAGCCATCTTGCTTCTGTCTATGCTCTTAGTAAGGAATCTCTGAAAGCTAGAGTCATATTTTTCTAAAATATTTTCACATGACTTAGTCTCAGATTCAGATTCTTGTTGAGTTATTTCAAAGTCATTTTTGATTTTCAGATTAATTTCTTTTTGCTCAACAAGTTCTGTCTTTAGAAAATCAATCTAAGATTCAAGATTGCTTTTCAGCTTCTTGTATTTGAGTTTGATATTGTTATAACTTTTAAGAACTTCTGATAAAACTTTTATAAGTTCTTCTTTAGTAAGTTTAGCCATTACCTCTTCAACGTCATCATCAAATTCAGAATCTGATTCATATCCTGAGGTTCCTTCCTCCTGATCTTCTGTGCTGGCCATCAGTGCAACATTAGCACATTCTTCTTCTGATCCAGAAGATGATTCAGATTCATCTGAGTTATCCCATGTTGCCATCAGAACCTTCTTCTTTTTGTTAAACTTCTTCTTGGGTTTTTCTTTTTTGAAGTTTGGGGCAATCATTCTTGTAATGCCCAGGTTCTTTGCACTCATAGCATACAACTTCTTTCTTGCCAGATCTTCTGTGCCCAGAAGATTCCTTTCTATGATCAGATCTTCTGAAGTTGTTGAACTTCTTTCCCTTGTGCTTCCAGAGTTTGTTGATCCTTCTGGACAACATGGATAATTCATCTTCTTCTTCAGAAGAAGATTCTTCAGAGCTTTCTTCAATAACCTGCAAAGTTTTAGCAGATTTATTAGATTTTAAAGCAACAGATTTACCTTTTTCTTTCTTCTGAGGTTCATCTTCCTCAAGCTCAATTTCATGGCTCCTTAGTGAGCTGATGAGTTCTTCTAAAGAGATCTTGTTCAGATCTTTAGCCATCTTCAAGGCAGTCACCATTGGTCTCCATCTGGTAGGTAGACTTCTGATTATTTTCTTTATATGATCTGATGTGGAGTATCCCTTGTCCAGAACCTTTAGCCCAGCTGTGAGGATCTGAAATCTGGAGAACATAGCTTCAACAGATTCAGAGTCTTCCATCTTGAAGGCCTCATACTCTGGATCAGAGCCAGAGCTTTTGTTTCCTTGACTTAAGAGTTTCCCTCATGAGTCATCTTTAAGGATTCAAACATATCAAAAGCAGTTTCCCTGTTTGTAATTTTTTCATACTCAGTATGAGAAATTGCATTCAATAATATTGTTCTGGCCTTGTGATGATTTCTAAAATCTTTCTTCTGAGCATCTGTCATAGATTTTCTATCTATCTTCTTGCCATTCCCATCTGTGGGATGAACATATCCATCTATGACTAGATCCCATAAATCAGCATCATATCCAAGGAAAAAACTCTCAATTCTGTCTTTCCAGTAATCAAATTTCTCCCCATCAAACATAGGGGGTTTGGTGTTGATTCTGTCCCTTTCTTCATATTTATTGTTAATGTTGGATATTGTATTATCAGCCATAGTAACAACTAAATATATATCAAAGTATTTCTCTCTGGATCTTTACTGACACTGTTAAGTGGTAGCACACACAGAACCGGAGCTCTGATGCCAACTGAAGGTGAGATAATACTTAGAAGGGGGGTTGAATAAGTATGAAAGATTAAAACTTAAAATTAAAACACAAGTATTTTTATCCTGATTCGTTGAACTCAGCTACTCCAGTCCACCCTTCCTTGAGTGATTTGCCTTTCTCAAACAAGGACTTAATCCACTATTTAATCAAACAGATTATAATAGTAACACCTAAGAACAATTGTTCTTAGTCTTCTCAAGAGCTACTGATTCCAACTGAATCCTCTTAAGGAAATCCTTTACAATCAATGTAAATCTAATACAAGAGTAAGAATGCTTCTAAAAAGCTTTAATCACAACAGTGATATTTCTCTTAAGTTTAAGTACAATGAAATTAATTCTAAGAATGAATATGAAAGTATGAGAGCTTGAATGTTTTAATTTCTTTTCAGCAAAACGTCTAAATGAAGAATTTGGTGGAGACTTGCTTTTATAGGCAGCTGATCCAAGGTGAGCTGCACGTTGAGAAGAGTGTCCCAAAAAGGTCTGAGCCTTTTTGTCTTCACATCAAGTGACCTTTCCTAGAAGAAGAAAGCACAGAAAAATCCTTTTTGTCTGTGTTCTTGTGTCTAGCATAAATGAGGAAAGAGACGTTTGATTTACTCCAACGGATATAATCTTTGAATATTTCTTCTTCAGTTTTCAGCAAGTTCATCAGAGTCTAATTGAGTCAGAGTCTTCTGATGATGATCAGAGCTTACTGGATCAGAGTCTTCTGCAGCAGGTGTGCTTTCAGCGTGTTAAATATCAGAGCATATTTGGAACAGAACTTCAGTACTGGCAGCTTTAGTACTTTCAGAAACTTCTGTAGAATCTATGCTTTGAAAAACTCTTCATACAAAATTCTTCTTTGCTTCAGATGCTTCTAACTTGCTTCAGATTCTTCTGGAGCTACTTCTTCAGATTCTTCTGGAGCTTCTGCTTCAGATTCTTCTGGAGCTTCTGCTTCAGAATCTTCTGGAGGCTACACTCAGAATCTTCTGTTGGCAGCAATCAGAATCTTCTAATGAGTGCATTTGGCGCTTCCGAGTCTAGTTAATTTCTTGCATTCAATTTTGATTTGCTTCTGGAGTATTAATTTCTTTACTATCTGCAGTAAAAACTCTCAAGCAAATTTTAGAGTATATAATTCTTAAATACAAAATTTCCTAATAGTTATCATCAAAACATAGAGATATTATTAAGAACCAATCTGTGTTCTAACAACTTCTTGGGTAGACTTCACTAAGTCATAGAATATTCATGGACCATGATTTCATCATTGGAGTACCATTTAAATCAAAAGTCAAACCACAATTGACTTTTCTTGATCAGAAACCTTAATCGGGGGTCCTAGACTGCACTGCTCTTGATTTGTGGGTGACAACCTCAAATTAAAATCATACTTGATCTAATGTAGTATTATTGATGATGTGGGTATTTGCTTCATGGAGGATCAATCCAATACATTGACCGATCAAACTATCAAAACCCCGATTTCGGGTTGTATTAAACCCTAATTCATCTGCATCTTGACAAAGACAAACTTGAAATAGGTTAAGGTTAGATAAGCAAATGATGATGCTCCTAGAATGATTATGAATATCTAAGGATCAAAATTTGGGGTATAACACACACTCCCTTTGATAGCTTTTTGTGAGACGTATTGGATGTCATAATCTGTCAGTACCATCTGCCAACGGGCCACTCGTCTTGTAAGAGCAGGCTTTTCAAAGATGTACTTGACCGAATCCATCTTTGATATCAGAAATGTTGTGTGAGTCAACATGTATTTCCTTAAGAGTTTTGCATCCCATGCAAGTGCACAACATGTTTTTTTCCAACATTGAGTATCCCGTTTCACAGTCAGTGAACTTTTTGCTTAAGTAGTCGATAGCGCGCTCCTTTCTACCTATTTCATCATGTTTCCCCAACACATATCCCATGGATCCTTCCAAAATGGTCAAGTACATAATGAGAGGTTTTCTTGGCACATGAGGCATCAAGATCGGTGGCTCTTGCAGATATCCTTTTATTTTTTCAAATGCTTTCTGACAATTGTCATTCCACACGATTGCTTGATCTAGGCGAAGCAACTTCAATATTGGCTCACATGTGGCTGTTAGGTGAGATATGAATCTGGCAATGTAGTTTAATCTCCCTAAGAAACCACGAACCTCCTTCTCTATTCTTGGAGCTGGCATATCTTGGATAACTTTTACTTTGTCAGGATTGACTTCAATTCCTTTTTGGCTCACGATAAAACCTAGCAATTTACCAGATCTTACCCCAAAGGTACATTTATTTGGATTGAGCCCTAGCCTGAATTTTCTCAACCTTGTAAACAACTTTTCCAAGTGGGTGAGATGTTCCTCTTCAGTTTGGTATTTTTGCAATCATATTGTCGACGTATACTTCAATCTCTTTATGAACCATATCATGAAAGAGAGTCACCATTGCTCGTTGATATGTTGAACCAATATTCTTTAGACCAAATGGCATAACCTTATAGCATAAGGTTCCCTAAGAGGTAATGAAGGTAGTCTTTTCCATGTCCTCTGGAGCCATTTTAATCTGGTTGTATCCTGAGAAATCATCCATGAAGGAGAACATAGAGAATTGAGTCGTATTATCCACTAACACATCAATATGCGGCAGCAAAAAGTCATCTTTTGGACTGACTCTATTTAGATCTCTGTAGTTGACACACATTCGCACCTTACTATCTTTTTTAGGCACAGGTACAATGTTGCCAACCCATTGAGGGTAGTTTGATACTACCAAAAAATCGGCATCGAGTTGCTCTTGTACTTCCTCATTAATCTTAATGTCCATGTCGGGTCGAGTTCGTCTCATCTTTTGCTTTACAGGCAGACAATCTTCCTTGAGTGGCAACTTATGTACTACGATGTCAGAATCCAATCCAGACATGTCTTGGTATGACCAAGCAAACACATCTGTGTACACGCGTAGAAGCTCGATCAATCTTCTCTTCACATCTTCTTTTAGGGAAGCGCCTACCTTAACTTCTTTCTTATCCTCTTCAGTCCCGAGATTGAAAACCTTCACTGATTCTTGATGCGGTTGAATGATATTCAATTATTGCTTTAACAATTTAGCTAACTCTTCCAGGAGCTCACAATCTTCCTCATCATCATGGTAGATTGGGTTATCAAAGTCATATAGAACCATGGCAGTATTGTTATCAATGGAATCCAAGGTGGATCTGCATGATTGATGATTTTATGCTTTATTTTGAGAAGATGAAAAAGAAAAGTAAATGCAAGAAAACATTGCCATTTATTTATGCAAAAATAAAAAAGAAAGATAGGGAACACAATTGAATGTAAAAGGTTCATTTCATTCATGATAAATATTAATTGAAAACATGGGGGCCCTACAAAATAATCCTTATGCCTTGGGCATAGCATAAGATTCGAAAGCAAAATAAGGAAAATTACTCTTCGACAAAGGTGACTTCCGATATCTCCACGATAGTCCAATTGTTGAGTTGTTGATTCGATGCTCTTGGGTACACCATGCTGACTTTATTCAATGCATCATCTTTAGCTTCCAAAAAGGTTACCTGACCATCTACAAGATGCCCACCACTGGTGAAGGAAAGCCGAGAAATGAGCTCTTTGCCCTTGTCAAAGGTAGTTTTGTGTTGAGTTGTATGATTGCCTGTGTATCCCAAACCAGCTCTATTCTTATTGATATGTAACTCCAACATTCTACCCAACCTTCTGGGTGACCGACTTCAATAACAGTATTCACGTCCTTCCAAGTAACCATAGGGGACCCATACCTTTATGATTTCTTCTCCTCTTTCTTGGCAGGGATCATTTCCACATTTATCACATCAAATGCTTGAAAATGGGTCTCATGAACTTCCCATCCCACTTCAATATAATGAAATGAGGGCAGATGACTTACTAGTATATCCTATTCTCCCTCAATGACAACAAGCTGATTGTTAACCATGAACTTTAGTCTTTGATGAAGAGTGGGGGTTACGGTGCCAACTGCATGAATCCAGGGACGACCTAGCAGACAACTGTAGGTTGGATAGATATCCATCACATATAATGTGATAATGAAAGTATGATGCCCTATTTTTATAGGGAGGTCAACCTCCTCTATCACAGTCCTTCTTGCCCCATCAAAAGCTTTCACTATCAACGAACTGGGTTTCATCATCAATCCCTTGATGGTTAGCTTAGCCAAAGAATTCTTTGGTAAAAGATTCAATGATGATCTAGTATCTACCAACACTCTCGACAAAACAACATCAACACATTCGATGGAAATGTGCAAAGCTTTGTTATGATTTTTCCCCTTAGGGGGCAATTCTCCATCATTGAAGCTTAGAATATGGGCAGAGGCAATATTTGACACAAATCCTTCGAACTGCACAACATATATTTCTTGAGGGAAGTGAATAACTTTTAAAAACTTTATCAGTGACTCCTGATGGGCAGGGGAGCACATTAGTAGTGATAACATGGAAATCTTGGAAGGTGTTTGGTTGAGCTGGTCAACCATCTTATAGTCACTTTTTCGAATGATTCGTAAAAATTCTTCAACATCTGTACCAGATTTTCCTTTTTGAGTAGAGGTTTTCCCTTGCTCAATTGTTGTCTGCTTCTCATTTGTCTTATATGTAGCTCCAAGGTTACTGTTTGGTGGTGGTATAGGTGCAAAGATCCTCCCACTTCTAGTTATTCCACCTGCTCGAACAATGTTCTCTATGGAACTCTTAGCTTTCACAACATCTTCTTCCACCTTTTGCCCATTGATGTAAACAATTGAATCATAATTCCAAGGGACAGTCTTGGTGCTCTCAAAGGGGAAATGAGCAGTCGTAGATATTACTAACGGAGCGAGTGAAGACGGGGATAATGGAATCTCCACTTGATCATACGGTATTTGCAATGGTACGTGATTCTGATTACAGGGAATCTGGACAGGACACCAATTGTAGTCACAGGGGATTTCCAAAGGCACACAAGGCTGATCATATGGAATTGTTAGTGGTACAACATCATACGGGATTTGCAGTGGAATCTGGACAGGATACCAATCTTCATCACATGGAATTGCCAGAGGCACACGATGCTGATCATATGGGATTTTCAGTGGTACACAATCTTGACCATACAAATTGCTCAATGGTTCCTCATCATAAGGAATTTCAATCGAATCAAAGGGAATTTCCAGAGTTTCCACTTCTTCAGTATTCAATATTTGTTCTACCAATATAATGCCTTGGTCTAACAATCTCTGGATGCCTAACTTCAATTCATGATAGCTTTAGGGATCCTTCAAACAATGTTGACACTTTGCGGTACATCCTAGGGAAATATCCTTCATTAGCAAGTAACAATTGCAAAGGGAGCCTTCATCTTGTCAACTTTCAACACCAACTTCTTCCCTTTAAACTCTTCAATCATATTTGTAGTATGATTTGGCATTGGATTATTAGTAACATTGGGAGTATTTTTGGTGAAATTGATGGCTTTCGAGTCAATAAGATCTTGTACCACTTACTTCAAAGCTTTGCAATTTTTGATGTTATGTCTGGGAGCTCCAGAATGAAACTCACAACAGGCATTTGCATCATAGCCGGGAGGTAGAACAGCTGGGGGAGCCTTCATCTCTCTCAACTGTACTAATGAACCTTTAAGCAAAAATGGAAGCAACCTAGCATAAGTTTTTAGAATAGGATCTAACTTTTTCTCAGGTCTCCTCTGCCTTGGCTGGCTCTGATAATAGTTTTGACGTTGAGGCGTTTGTTGTTGGAAATGGACTTGAACAACTAGTTAGCTTGCAGGTATGGAGAGAGGCTGATTTGGAGTAACAGCAGCCACATGATGATAAAAGCCTTGGTATGTTCTAGCTTTCCCTTTATCCATCAAGGCAACATTTGTTTCCCCTTCTCTTTTCCTTGTGAAACCTTGGTAGGTCTTCTTAGGTCCACCAAAAACCCCATCAACATTCTGAATCTTTCTGATCTTTATCATATTCTCGATCCTTTCACTAGCCATAACTAAATCCGAGAATACAGATGATGTGCATCTAGCCAAGCATTCAAGGAAAGGTCCATGAAGAGTTCCATGAACATGTCTGTCAACTTTCTTTCAAAGAGAGGAGGTCGGACTCTAGTAGCTAGGTCCTTCCATCGTTGTGCATAGTCCTTGAATGCCTCATAGATTTTAGGGTCAGGCCTTGGAGTTATGTGTGATTAGGCGCCATGTCCAAGTTGTATTGGTAGTGCTTAAAAAATGCCTCAACTAACTCCTTCCATGTCTTTATATACGTGCCTTCCAACTGTATGTACCATTCAAGGAATGCCCACTAAGGCTGTCTTGAAAGAAATGCATCAACAGTTTTGTAACTTCTAAAAGCTTTACTAGTAAGAGAGTACCCAAGAAATATACCTTCATCAGATTTCTCGTCAAACATACCAAGGTTGTCTTTGTCGTTGTTTAGTACAAAGCACTTACATCCAAAAATATGAAAGAATGAAATATTTGGTTTTCTCCCTTTGAAGAGCTCATAGGGAGTTTTCTTGAGAATATGCCTAATATTAACACGGTTACTTACAAAGCATGTCATACTCAACGCATCTGCCCAAAAGTACTTTGAAAGATTTGAGTCACTTAGCATTGTGCTTGCAAGTTCCACCAATGTTCTATTCTTCCTTTCTACGACACCATTTTGTTGTGGAGTCCTTGGTGCGGAGAAGTTGTGTGAACTTCCATGTTCTTCACAAAATTCTTCAAATGAGGTGTTTTGGAATTCTCCGCCGTTGTTGCTTCTAATGGAGGCAATTGTAAGAGACTTCTCATTTTGTATTTGTTTTGCATACTTCTTGAATGCTTTGAATGCTTCACTTTTCTGCATTAAGAAGAAAGTCCAAGTGTATCTAGAAAAAACATCTACAATTACTAATGCATAAACATTACCTTCGAAGCTTTTTGTTCTTGATGGACCAAAGAGATCCATGTGCAACAATTGTAGTGGCCTAGTTGTGGACACCAAATTATTGGATGTGAAAGTTGATTTAGTTTGCTTTCCTTTTTGACAAACGTCACATAACCTATCTTTGATGAATTTGATCTTCAGCAATCCAATAACTAAGTCATGTTTGATCAATTTATTCAAGTGCTCCATATGAATGTGAGCAAACATCTTATGCCATAACCATGATTCATTGTTGTTTGTCAAGAGACACCTAACATTCAAAGACAAGTTATCTAAGGAAATTAAGAAAATGTTATTAACTCTTTTACCTTTTAGAATAACTTAATGAGTAACTTCGTTTTCAATCAAGCATTCATTTTTAGTAAAGTTGATTTTGAAACCTCGGTCACACAATTGGCTAATGCTAAGGAGACTATGCTTTAGACCTTCCACATATAGGACATCTTCTATAGTTGTTGACGACAGTGAACTAATGATGCCTATGCCTAGGATTCTTCCTTTGTTGTTGTCACCATAAGTAACAAATCCTTTGGCCTTAAGCGTTAGATGTGAAAATTTGCTCATATCACCCGTCATGTGCCTCGAACATCCACTATCAAGATACCATTGATTTGAAGAGGTCTTCAAGCATACCTACAAAAAAGAGTTAAGTTTTATTAGGTACCCAAGTTGCCTTAGATCCTTCAAAGTTAGTTCCTTTCTTTACTCATACATAATGGCCTTGAGTAACACCAAAATTTCTAACATAACATGCATTTGGAGTATGACCTTTTATACCATAATAGAAACATGTAGACTTAAAGTTGCTTTTATATCTAGGGGATAATATTTCTTCTTATTGTTTCTTTTCTTTTTGTCATATTGATGAATCTTTTTATGATTGTCACCTTTTTCCATAGGAATTTGTTCTTTAGCTTTGACAAAGATGGTCTTGTTAGAAGTTTGTTTAGAAAATTTTGAGTAACCAAGACCACTTTTATCATTTGAGTATCTTTGATTACTAAGAACACATTCCAATCCAATTTGTCATTTTTCATATCTTTCTAGGACCCTTTTTAATTGGACTATTTGAAAAGAAAGTGACTCACATTTAGTGCATGCAAAATTCTTAATTAATTCTTCTTTTTCATCTTTAAGATTATTTTCCATTTTCTCAATATTTTATTTTAAAGTGGATATTTGTTTCTTTTGAAATGAAATAGTTTTATATAGAATTTTGCATTCACTTAAAAGTTCATCAATTGCTCATTGGGCATCACTATCAAAAATTGAAAAATCACTACTAACCTTATTGTCTTCATCGTCAGAGTGATGTGATGCCATCAATGCTAGATTTACGCTTTGATCACTATCGGAGTCTGATGAAGAACTTATTTCGTTGTCATCCCAAGCAATGTAGGCCTTCTTTTTGTAATCCTTCTTTCCTTTGTGGTCACGATTCTTTGTGAGTTTAGGACATTCCGGTTTGATGTGGCCTTGCTTTCCATATTCATAGCATATAATTTCTCCATTTGATGTTGATGTTTCTTTTTCTTTGTTCTTTGAGAACTTCTTTCTTCTCATATAACTAGAGTTTCTAATATTATTTTTTGCACCAAAATATTTTCCTAGTCTTTTTGCAAGAAGCGTATAATTTTCGTCCTCTTCGAGATTGTCTTCTTTCTCCACTTATTTGGATTCAACTTTTAAGGCAATGCTCTTAGACTTCTTCTCTTGAATTTCATGTTTCTCCAATCGTCCAAGTTCCGTCTCATATTCTTGGAGCTTTCCGAATAAAGTAGCTGATGTCATTGTTGATAGACTTTTCTTTTCGGAAATCGCTGTCACTTTGGGTTGCCATTCTCTTGATAAAGATCTAAGCACTTTAAGATTAAGTTCATCATTTGTTAGTGTCTTACCAAGTGCATTCAACTGATTTGTCAAATGCACGAATCTTTTCTGCAAGTCTAGGATTGATTCTCCTGGTTGCATCTGAATAACTCATAGTCTTGACTTAATGTATTTAATCTGGATCATTTGACTTTGGTGGTTCCTTCGTGAGTTTCAACAAGAGTGTCCCATATTTGCTTGGCCATTGTACATGTTGAGATACAGAAGAATTCATCCATTCTAAGTGCACTTTGCAAGATATTTATCACCTTTTTATCGTAGAGAACGTTTTTCTTATCATCATCGTCCCATGATCCTTGCAGTTTTGCTGAACCAACTCCGCTGACGACTGTTGTAGGAATGAAAGGACCATTTTGAACAGCCTCCCATATTTCACTTCCTTGTGCTTCTAAATGTGCCTTCATGCGAATCTTCCAGAAGTCGAAATATTCGCCACAAAACAAAGGAGGCTTGTTGCTACTACCACCGTCTTTGAATACTAGATTGTTATTTGCGGAAGCCATCTGGATTGAATAGGAACGGGTTACCTATCACCTACTCTGATGCCAATTGTAACTCGTAAATGCGTCTAAGAGGGGGGGGGAGGGGGGAGGGGTGAATTAGGTTCTCAAAAATTATTTTCAATCTTTTTCGGTTCTTGGTTCTTTTTCAGTTAAGATGTAAAGGACTTGAAAGTAAAGTGCAGAAAAGAAAAAGAGACAACAAGAGATTTATAGTGGTTTCCCTCACACTCCGAGAGTACTCCACTCCCCTTTCGACTCAAAAGAGATTTCACTATAGTTTAGAATGATTGCACAACCTAATCACACAAAAGGTGAAGCCTACTATCTAATCTATAGGTAACTAAGTGTAGGGAGAACAATCCTCTTCAAACACTCACTTGTTTCTAACAGTCCTGGACAATAAGGTAATACAAAAAAAATAATCTTGAAATAAGTTTGATGTCTTTAAGAGTATGGTGCTATCAATCTTCACGATCGATCTTCTCCTTGAAACAAATATCACTCAAAAGAAATATACAAGTGTTCTTTAAAAGGGAATGAAATGGAGCTGTGAGAATGTGTGAAAATTTATTCAAAAAGCTTCTTTCAAAAACTGTTTGTGAACACTTTAAGAAAAATTGAAGGATGAAGAGAATGAGTGATTTTGATGATTAAGTTTCTTGGAGGTAAATTGAAATTTGAAATCTAATGTCAATCTATACTGTACAAAATACCTCTATAGAGGGGTATAATTTTATGCAGCAAAATAGTCAGAAACCAAAAGAAAACAATGCATATTTTCATGAAAAACTGTCAATTTTTGCTTACTATTTCAGTGTTAATCGGTTAACCATATAGGTTAATCAGTTAACACCCCTTTAACGTTTAAAAAATATTCAAAAATAACACCTGTTAACCGGTTAACCATATACGTTAATCGGTTAACACTGTAAGTATTTTAGTAGAAAATTAATTTTGAAATCCGTTAACCGGTTAACCATATGGGTTAATCGGTTAACACTGAAAGTTTTTCAAAACAAAGTTCATTTTAAAAAGAGTGAGCTACTAAAAATGTTTTAAAAACACTTGTGATATATGTGTAGTGAGAGATGAATATTTGAACACTTGTATAAGTATTTTAAATGATATTTGGTATACCTTTGAGTTGTTGTTCAGTATTCTATCTTCAACACTTGAAACTTGTATGTGAAGCTTTGATCAAATTGTCACATGCTAGAACACCATCTTGAAACTTGATATTTATTTGAATCTCTTGCTTTTTGCATACACATGTTGCATAGAAAACTTGTTGTATTCATCAAAACTTTTATACGCTTGAAGCTTGCTTCTACATTCCTTGCTTGTTTTGTCTTTGTATGATGAATGAATTCCAAACCCTAAGCTATTTGATCAATATATCAAGTCCTACCTACTTTTGTAAGCTGATTGTCTTGTGTATTACCGTCGACCTTACCCTATACCCTTAGGATCTCCTTTCCATTAGTTCAAACTTTTACACCGTTTCGAGCGCAAATTTAAACCTTGATCAATATCGAGCATTTTCTCAAAGTCAAATTAATGTACTTAATCATACTTAGACCATATTTTTATTAAAAGATGAAAAAGGAGTTGGAATAGAGCCTTCCATTTCTCTCCTCAATTGTTTAAGCCTGAGGAGCCTTTCTTACGCTCGAACAATTGTCGTCTAGAAAAGAATTATAATCCGTAACCAAATCAAATTTATTTTCTCAATCACTTAGATGAAAAAGAGAGAGAGTCGAGTCTTCAATCCACTATCCCGATTATTTGGGCCCGATGAGCTTTTCTTAAGCATTCAAGTAATCGTCATCCGCCTAAAATATTTTAACTATATCAAAACTCTTTCACAGTTAAGGTTGAAAAAGAGAGAGTCGAGTCTTCGATTCACTCTCCAAATTATTTGGGCCAGATGAGCATTTCTTAAACATTCAAGTACTCGTCATCCAAACATAACATAAACAGATTTAATTCAACTTTTCGCCGCCGTGCGATTATATTTTTCTCAAAAGAATAATGTTTAGTTCCTTCTAATGCGCCTATAAACTAAATGCTTAAGCCTCCGCCAAGAGTAGAAAAGTTAATGTTTCGCCCTTAGATTGCGACATAAACATTTGTTCGATAAAATAAGCTAACAACTCATAGTCCCACAAACTACAAACGCTTTGATTATTTATTTTTAACAACGAAGATACGTAGGCACAAAGACCCTAATCCTTGCCGAGCACCCTAATAAAAAACCATCCATTTTTTCCCTTAGAAGTGAACCCTCTACTCATTATCCTCTTAGAAGAAAACAAATAAGCTTAGCTGGCATTTCTCACAAATCGAATTAAGAGGTTTCCGTTGAGTATAACGGACGTGAGTGGGTGCTAATATCTTCCCCTTGTGTAACCGACTTCCGAACCTATAACTTGGTTGCGATGACCATGTTCTTTTCTTAAAGGTATTTTTTCGATATTTTTCTATTTTTTTAGAAATGAATAAAATTTGGTGGCAACTCTGTTTTCCGCGACCATTCGCAAAAGATCTTATTCGTAAAGGATCTTGCTCTTTCGAGGTACGACACAAATGTTAAAGAAACTTAAAATTTTGTATGATTTTTTTGTAAATGATGTAAATTTTATTTTTTTAAAAATAGTTAATTGTTAAAATTTTAAATTTAGTTTATATTATGTTAAAAATTATGAAGTTTTGAAGATCATTTTTTATAATATTTTAAAAAAATATGCTTAAAATTATTTTCAAAATAAGTTAAACAATACAGTACTTACAGTACTTAAATATACTTTAGTATTTTATTTTTGCATTAAGTAGTAACCATAAGAATTTTTGTAAGTTTTGTTGGGACTACATTAAAAGCATATATCAGCCCCATCCCAGTCACCCACTCGTCCCCATCATTATCATCGAGTTAAAGCAATACCAAAGCAAGATCGTGACCGTCTATTATGACGTCCCTATAAAAATCAGTGTAACGGCTAAAAGAGTTCCACGTCAACGATCCGCGAATAACTACATTACCCAATAGGAACGCGAGAATCTTTCTATATATAATTCACCGCAACAAGTTTCTTCTTCATCACATTTCGTTTCCAATTCTCAATTCGAAACCCTATTTTATTCTTCCAGTTTCAAATTCTGAATTCTCTAATGGCGCCAAAGGGGGAAAAGAAGCCGGCTGAGAAGAAACCTGCAGAGGAGAAGAAGTCCACGGTGGCCGAGAAGGCTCCTGCCGAGAAGAAACCTAAGGCCGGAAAGAAACTTCCCAAGGAAGCCGGTGCCGCCGCCGGAGACAAGAAGAAGAAGAGAAACAAGAAGAGTGTTGAAACATACAAGATCTACATCTTCAAAGTTCTGAAGCAGGTTCATCCTGACATTGGTATCTCAAGCAAAGCCATGGGAATCATGAACAGCTTCATCAATGACATCTTCGAGAAGCTTGCTGCTGAATCCTCAAGACTTGCAAGGTACAACAAGAAACCAACAATCACTTCGAGGGAAATTCAGACTGCTGTCAGGCTTGTTCTTCCCGGAGAATTGGCTAAGCATGCTGTTTCAGAAGGAACCAAGGCTGTTACTAAGTTTACAAGTGCTTGAATTTTGTAGAAGTGCTAAAATTAGGTCTGAATTATTGTGTAACTTCATTTAAATCAAATCAACCCTCCTGTGTATTAATTATTCTCTTTTGGTTATAAAAGAAATTGCACTTTTATAAGTTTTTAATGGGTATGGTTTTTGTCTTGTGAAATTGCTTGTCCTTAATCCTTGCTTATAGTTTTTGAATGAAAGAAATCTTTAATAGAAGTTCTGTTGAAATTTCCACCCTTGTCTATTGGTTACAAAGTTGACGTTATAAACTCTCTGGGTATCAAAATTTCAACCACACTGGTCACATGAAATAGTCATTGTTGCCCTTTTTTAAGCAATTAGCAATGTCTAAATCCTTGTATTGTCTTTTGCATTATGAAAGTCTCTCTATGCTTATAACTTTACGTTTGCCAGAGCAATGGGTTTGTTACAATGTACCCGTCCATGTTGTTTGAGATTTGGATGCGAATTTTGATATTAGAGCATTAATTTGAGCCCAACTTGGATATTAGTATCATGTTTCGATAATTGTGGATGTATAAATTTGGATGATGAAATGATTTGTTGAATCAAGACTATCGTGCTTTGATAATCATGGACGCATAAGTTTGGATGATGATAGGTATTGTTCAATCAAGACTATCATGTTTTGAAAATCGTGGATGTTTATAGTATGTTTTGTTGAATCATAAATGTCTCTAGAATTTATCACCCTTCTTGACAAAGGCGATACTATTCTTCGTTAGAGTTGGCTAGTAGTTCCCCGCCCTTAATAATTTGTGGGAGAGAGCTTTTTCGCCCACGTGACTACATCAGACTCCCTCTTGTACCTCTGTAAGTACTAAATAGGTGTCATCCTCGTCCAGGCATCGCAACATGAAAGAAACCCTTCAAATTTTGTAAAGTTTTTTTTAGAGTATAGTGTACTTAGAGGATTGTCTCTAGATTCTTCTTGCTTCTCTCTCGTTCAATGAATGTTCATTATATTATAGATTGTTAAACGATCCAGAAGTGTGTGTGGGGGAGGGGTTTGAATAGATTGCTAAATTAAAATTTTTTTCTTAAAAATTATGTTTTGAAAAGTATATTTCTATGATAAGCGAAAACGAATCTGGATCAACTCTTGTTTATCCGACAATGGTAGAATCAGATTTACGTATACACATATATATAGTTTAAGACACACTAAGTGTTATATATAATGAAAAACACACTAAGACAAAATATTTCTAATGAAATCTGGATCAACTCTCGTTTATACAATGAGTTCTATATATTGCGTTTGAATAAAAACCACACTAAGATAAAATATTTTCAATTAAACTTAATAAAGAAAATTTATCGAATACTTAGTGCGCGCACGCACACACACCCACGTATGCACGCGCGCCCGCGCGCGCTCGCACACACACAGAGAGAGAGAGAGAGAGAGAGAGAGAGAGAGAGAGAGAGATCACTAAGACTTGCATAGGCAATTCCCCAATTATCCTTACTATGGGTACGTCTGCCCTTAATTTGAAATTGAATCAAGATATTATAATTAACCTTTGCAATATAAGTTTACAAAAGAAGTAGTAGCAATTCAAACCCCTAAACCCTATGTTTGATGTTTATCCTAGCTTCTTCTTTCCCTTGATCTTAGCAAAATAAGTCACACAAGATCTCCAATTTGATCCTCCAGTTACCACTATTCCTTTTATCGAACCTCTGTTCTTCAAAGCTTTCACTCGACTGAAGCCAAAAATTTGAAATCTTGCCCCAAGTCTTTCAATTGATCCTCCGATTATCGCTACTCTTTTGCAATAACACTCGTTCTTCAAAGATTTCACTCAGCTGGATCCAAGTTGCAAAGACTTGTACAAAAATCCCTTAATCAACCCTTGATATTGGTAAAGGTTTTATCATTGAAACCCCTTAAAAAAACTCAACCCAATTTGGTTACACCAACCTAAATTGGACCTTATGAATCTTTAACAAACAACAAAAATGAATATATGTAGTTGTTGAATGCATGCAAACAAAGGTTAAAGATGATGAGGCATTTCTAAGTGTGTTCTTGGTTTCAATGTTTAGAAATGATGCATGAATGCATATTTATATGTATGTGCGTGTGTAGAAAAGAAAATGAGATAATTTTTTTCAGCCAAAATACAAATTTTGAAAGTTAAAACATAATGTACTGACTCAATACTGGAATGAGTCAATAATGAGCTGAAGGAGTCAATACATTTGCAAGAGAGTCGATACATTGAGTCTAGGAAGCATTTGTTTGAATAAATTCTTCAGAAGGAGTCGACTCTAAACACGGGGGAGTCAACTTATTAGCTGAATGTATTGACCCATCCCTTCAATGTATCGATACATTGAAGATAAATGTGTTTGTTTGAAGAGGCCTTACAAATGGAGTAGACTCTAACCCTGAATATATCAACTCATTCACAACATGTATTGACTCATCTTGCTTATGCATCGATACACTTGAGTCATAATCATTTTATTTGAAAATTAACTCAGTATGTATCGATGCATACCAAAGATGTATAACTTCTAATTGATATAATGTTTGTGTTTAACTTGTTTTGAGAAAGTTTAGCAAAATTTTTAAAGACGGAGAAAGTATCACTCTTTCTAGCTAAGAAGACCGTCCAACAAAACCTAGAGAAATCATCGACTATAACAACACCATTGAAATTCTGGCAAGCACACGATGAATGTTATTGCTAAAGTTATAACATCCACTGTGACATTGACTACTGTACTAACTAATTAAACTGTAAGTAAAAGCAGTAAATAACACAACAATTGTTCACCCAGTTCAGTGTCAACAACACCTACAACTGGGGGCTACCAAGCCAGGAAGGAAATTCACTATTAGCAGAATCAATTCAAAGTCAAACCACCAGTTTGCACTTCTCACTTAATCTCTACCCAATGACACTTCAACCTAGAGACACTCTACACCTGAGTATTCCCACTCACTCCCCCTCAATCACACAACAGTAATATCCAATTACAGTTTCATAATAAAGATGAAGAAACACTTCATACACACCTTGATCTTGCTTCAAAGCTTTAATCAAGGGACACACACACTCTTGCTTAAAAGCTTTGAGTGAGACACATCTTAGAATCTACCTAACCAATGCAGCAGACAGTTGCTTGGTAAAAAAGTATTCCTAAGACTCAATTCACATGTGAAGAAAAACACTTTCTTCACTCACAATACTCACGTGAAGAACAACCTTCTTCACTCACAAGGACTCTGCAATCTGCACTCTCTGATCTTCTGTCAAGAGCTTGATTTCTAAGATTGCTCCTTCTGATATTTATAGTGCAGTCAGTCCTTTGAGCCTTGGTGCACATAGTTAGGTTTAATCATAACAAACCCTACTCTTTAATTCTCTGCAAGCTTGCCATTTAATTCAGGAGCATTTGTTTTGCTTTAGGGCTTCTCAAATGTTTCCTGTCTTTCAACTTAAGTTCCTGATTGGATTCCTGATTTCTAGATACCAGAAAAACTAACATGCCTGCTGGATGCCATACGGTCAGAGTCATGACATTCTGTATGACATTCAGCTTAACTTATAGTTAACTTACCCTGCACACACATCATTAAATATGTATTAACATTCAGTATAACATACATGCAAACTCTAAAGTTTTGCCACAAAATGCAGCCAATCAAGAGCACTTACAAACTCTCTCTTTGGCAAATTTTTGGCTAAAACACCCTGTTTAACATATCAGAGTTTACACACAGCAGAAGACTTATCACGTGTCTTGTCATGCAGGAAAGTTACTAGCTCAAACCACTCTCAGAGTCCTCACAGTTAGCTCTCACTGTTATAACTCACCTTGTTAACCATCTGTTAGTTACCACTACAGATGTCAGACTTTGTTGAGTAACACACTGGGTTACTCCCCCTCAACTGATGCACCTTGCCAGCTGAGCTCTTAACCTGCACCCTCTGCAATCACACAAATTCATCCAGTCTGCTCTGGATGTTATGACATTCAGGATGACATATATCCTGAAGTACACACACCTGTGCTACTCCCCCTGAAGAGTTGCACAACACTTTCTGCTACTATCCTACAGACACACACAACTCCTAAACACCTTCTAGGATCACAAAGGGTTAACAACATACACAGTCAACCAATCAGTTCTAACAAACATTCCTATACACCATAGGAATTCACACACATAGCACATTACTAACAACACTAGACAACTGTTATCACATATCTCCTCAGCAGCACCTGTGTTCACACCTGCAAGCATGATTATACCATGTGCACACAATAACAGATATGCTATTCTTCAAGCTATCCACCTGTTCTGTACACCTCCTGTTCTGCACCTGCTGTTACTATCTTTCTTTCCCCCTTTTTACCCACAAATTAAGATCTAACTAAGGACTTAGCACATATCAAAAATTGTAACATTACAATTGTCAGGGGTAAATTATACAGATTGTCAAACAATTCCTACAGAAGGCTAACCAAAGCTAATCAACACACAACAACATTAGCACCTCTTCCTGCACTAACTCAGTGGTCATAACATGCTTAGAGATTAATCTTTTTCTTTAGCTGAGCTGGACCTGTCCTCCTCAGATTCTTCAGAGCTTTCTTTTGCATCATCAGTATCTTCCTCTGAGCTGTCAGCAGCTTCCTCTGAGCCAGCTTCTTGACCATCATCTTCCCTTGTACCATCATCATCAGTGAGATCAGCATCCTCATCTTGCTCCAGAGACCTTAGCAGTTTTTCAAGAGTTTGCTTCCTTGCATCCTGTTCCTTACATGTTTATTTGATTATTGCCATTACTTCAGCTTTCTGGTTTTGGGACCCCTTTTGGATGTCTCAGTGGAAGTCATGGCAATGTCTGGAACATGGGTACCTTGAAACAACTTGTGATGAAAGGCTAAGGGAGTTTCTCTTTTGCTAGCTACATCACTGGTCTTGAGGATATTCAGGAATTGTGCTAACATAATTCCACAAATGAGCGAAGGAAATGCTATGGGCCCTTTTGTAACAACTCAATTTTAGTTAATTAATTATTCATGTTAATTAATTAATTTATTTGGATTGTTTTAATTATTGGAAATTATTGGTAGATAATTGAGAGAAGAATATAATGGAAGGAAATAAAAGAGAAAGATATATAAGAGGAAAGTGGAAAGAAAAGGAAAAGATAGAAACATAAGAGAAAAATAAGAGAAAGAAAGAGGAAGAGGAGAAAAGAGAAGGAAAAGCTTGGAAAGCTCAAAATCAACTCTTTGGGATCAATTTAATCGAGGTAAGGGCGTGAAATGTTGTTATTCTATCAATGTTTATGATTATGTATGGATTGCATGGATTCTTTGGGTGTTTTCTCCATTTTCCATTCTAGGGCATAAATGGGTTTAATCGGTAGAATCGAAGTTTTAGCGGTTAAAAATCGAGAACAAAGTGTGTAGTTTAGTCGAGGGATGTTAGACTAAGACTATATGAATTGGTTTGATGAGAATCGATTGATTTTGTGAAGAGTTGAGGATTGATGACAGTGAGGGTTTTCGAGTTCGCAGACACTCGCTAGCACGTTCACTAGGCGAGCTGGTCGCGAGCGTTCGATGCAGCAAGCTGTAGCGAGTAGGTAGCGAGAGGTCCCAAACTTGGACAGAACGAAATTGTTCTTCTTCGTTGGGAGCGAGCGAGGTAGCGAACGAAGTCAGTAGCTTCTGTTTGCCTTCGCGAGCTTGTTCGATAGGAGAACAAGTAGCGAGCACTCGCTAGGGACTCGCTAGGCGAGCATGCTAGCGAGCGTGACATCATTTTATTTTCTTGAGATTCCATCCCATGTTGATTTCTTGGTTCGATTGTGTTCGATCCTTGTTGGAAATAAGTAATTGTATACTGTGAAACATATGCTGTGGGTAGCCGTAAGGCGTGAATCCTAGATTGTGGAATTGATTATGAAATATGGCCTTTTGGCATATATAATGCATTGTTTTAAATTGATTAAAAATGCATGATGAATTGCGATGAGGTTTGTTGCCGTTTGGCACGATGTTGTGAATATATATATATATATATATATATATATATATATATATATATATATATATATATATATATATATATCGATTATATGTTATAGTATGTGAAGAATGCATGGGAACATATTGTGAATATGTGTGCATTGCTCGATGAATATGATGTTATTGAATATGAATATGTTGTGTGTGCAATCATGTTATAACTCTTGATTGATGAATTAATTGAATGCATGAGATTAAGACTTTGATGATCTTAAGTGCATTTGGTGGTTGATTGCATATGCATCATTTAGTCAAGAGGCAATGTTTGCTAGTTTTGTATAGACTAGTGACTTGTCCCAAACCTAGAAGGGTGAGTTTGAATGCTTAGGGAATGGGATTTTGTTGTTATCGGTCTAGAAGGGTGGACCCGGTTTAAGTGTAAAAACTGAAAAATAATAACAAGTGTTGGTACCACATGACATGAGTTGCATTGAGTCACATGATGAATGTGTATTGTTGTATGAAAGTATACTCGTATGTGAAGTATTGAATTGAGAATTATGGATGTATGCATGATGAAATGTGCTTGGTGATTATCCATGTTGTTTATACACATGTTGTGATGTATATCATGATTGGAATGAATTATGGTAAGATAATGTGGAATATGTGTATTCTGTACTTGTGTAAGTATATATAATTATATGCATTGATTATTATGATAATATTTCTCACCCTTCTACTGTTTTATAATGCTCTATGAGGCATTGCAAATTAGGTTTGCTGGAGGTCTTTTGTGAAGTATATCTTCATTCTTTTGTCGGTCAGCTCTGATATGTAGCACCGGGTAGTTAGGATTGTATATCATTCTTTTGGGATACATTTTGTATATGTATCTGATGACAAATGTGCTTGTGGACATGAATGATGTGATGAACAAACCGAATGATATGCATTTATATGATTAACATGTTAAGTGATTCAATGTTTAGATTTTCCGCTTTAATTCTAAATATTTGAAAAGTCGGTATAAGGACTAAGTTCCTCTATTTGAAAACTACCCCAGTGTTATATGTCTTTTGTAGAGCAGGTGTTGCATGTGAATTTTGTGTATGATGTGGCATACTTATTTTATACCATGTTTCAAATTACTCTGATAAAATTTTATTATGTGATTTATTTGTTGTGTGGGGGTATAGAAGGGGGTGTTCCATTAGTGGTATCATAGCAGGTCGGTCAGTTGACCAAGTTGTTAATGTGTTATTCCCTATATATATTTCTGATTGTGTGTGACACTATCGATATTGTTTGTTCTTATGAAGTTCTGTTGTGGAGATTCAGAATGATGGTTGCCGGTAGGAATGATGAAGCGATTGCTGAGGTTTTGACGAGGTTGGCTGGAGTGATTGGGCAGAATCCTCAAGCCAATGTGAATGCTGGAAACAATACTGATGATGAATTTCGTGCTTTGGGAAGGTTTCAAAGGAACACTCCACCAATGTTCAAGGGAACCCATAAACCTGACAAAGCACAAGTTTGGATGAAAGCGATTGAGAAGATCTTTTGAGTTATGAACTGTTCAGATGCGCAGAAGGTGCAGTTTGGCACTCATATGCTTGAAGAGGAAGCTGAGGACTGGTGGGGCAACACTCGCCAGAGGTTTGAAGAAGATGAGATTGTGGTTACTTGGGAGGTTTCCAGAGAGACATTTCTGGAGAAGTATTTTCCAGAAGATGTGCGTGGTAAGAAGGAAATTGAATTCCTTGAGCTGAAGCAGGGTAACTCAACTGTGGCCGAGTATGGGGCAAGGTTTGAGGAATTGATTAAGTTTTATCCTCATTACAACATTGTCAATGCTGAGAGATCCAAGTGTCTTAAGTTTGTGAATGGTTTGAGGCCGGAAATTAAGCAAGCCGTTGGTTATCAGGAAATTAGGCGATTTTTTGAGTTGGTGAACAAGAGTAGAATTTATGATGAAAATAGTAGGGCTCGGTCTAACCACTACAAGAGTTTAAATGATAAGAAGGGAAAGTGTCAATTCAGAGGGAAGTCGTATGTGACTCCTATTGATAACGGGAAACAGAAATCTGGTTACGGCAAGAAGCCAAGTGGGGGAGGAGTTCCTACTTCCGTGAGATGTTTTAGGTGCGGTGAAGCAGGACATCGTGCTCCTGAGTGCACGAGTGTCGAGCAGAAGTGTTTCAAGTGTGGCAAGCCAGGCCACAAAGCTTTTGAGTCGAGAAGCGGTACGAATGTGACTTGCTACAACTGTGGTGAGCAAGGGCACATTAGTACCAAGCGCGACAAGCCAAAGAAGACTCAAGGGAGTGGGAAAGTGTTTGCTCTATCAGGATCGGAGACTGCTAATGATGATCGATTGATCTGAGGTACATGCTTCATTAATGGTATACCTTTGATCGCTATAACTGATACTGGAGCTACACATTCTTTTATTTCTTTGGGTTGTGTTAAGAGATTAAATCTTGAGTTGTTTGTTATGAGTGGTGGTATGGTTATTGATACTCCTGCTATGGGTTCGGTAACTACCCCGTATGTGTGTTTGAATTGTCCGTTGAGTATTTTTGGCAAAGACTTTGGATTTGATTTAGTGTGTCTTCACTTAGATCAACTTGATGTTATTCTTGGGATGAATTGGTTGGAATTCAATCGTGTCTATATTAACTGTTTTGACAAAACGGTTATTTTTCCTGAATCCGATGAGGAAGGAGATTTGTTTATGACTGCTAAGCAAGTAAGGGAATCAGTGCAAGATGGTGTGAAGGTATTTATGTTGGTGGAAACTTTGAGTATTGGTGAAAGTGGAGCAATTGATGCTTTACCAATTGTCTATGATTTCCCAGAAGTTTTTCCTGAGGAGATAAGAGATTTATCACCAGAACGAGAAGTGGAGTTTACGATCGACTTGATTCCTGGAACTAGTCCAATATTGATGGCTCCATATCGTATGTCTGCATTGGAATTGAAAGAGTTGAAGAGTCAACTTAAAGATCTACCTGAGAAGAGGTTTATTCGTCAGAGTGTGTCGCCATGGGGTGCACCAGTGTTGTTGGTTAAGAAGAAAGAAGGTTCTATGAGACTTTGTGTGGATTATAGGCAATTGAACAAGGTGACTATCAAGAATAAGTATCCACTTCCGAGGATTGATGATTTGATGGATCAGTTGGTTGGTGAGAGTGTGTTCAGTAAGATAGATTTGAGATCTGGGTATCATCAGATTCGTGTGAAGGCTGAGGATATTCAGAAGACTGCTTTTAGAATGAGGTATGGACACTATGAGTATTCTGTGATGCCATTTGGCGTGACTAATGCACCAGGTGTATTTATGTAGTACATGAATAGGATTTTCCATCCTTATTTGGACAAGTTTGTGGTTGTGTTCATTGATGATATTTTGATTTATTCGAAGAGTGAAGAAGAGCATGTCGAACATTTGAGGATTGTGTTGTCTGTGTTGAAAGAGAAGCAGTTGTATGCGAAACTTTCTAAGTGAGAATTTTGGTTGAGGGAAGTGAGTTTTCTTGGTCATGTGATTTCGAGTAGAGGTATTGCAGTTGATCCGTCGAAGGTAGAAGCGGTATCGCAATGGGAGACTCCGAAATCAGTTTTTGAGATTAGAAGTTTTCTTGGGTTGGCAGGATATTATCGGAAATTCATTGAAGGATTTGCCAAGTTATCGTTGCTGTTGACGCAGTTGACTAGGAAAAGTTAAGCTTTTGTTTGGAATGCAAAGTGTGAGGGAAGTTTTCAAGAGCTTAAGAGAAGATTGAGGACAACTCCTGTTTCGATTTTGCCGAATCCGGCAGAATCGTTTGTTGTGTATTGTGATGCTTCTTTGGGTGGTTTAGGAGGCGTGTTGAGGCAAAATAAACAAGTTGTAGCTTATGCTTCGAGGCAACTCAAAGTGCATGAGGATAATTATCCGACACATGACTTAGAGTTGGCCGCCATTGTATTTGTGCTGAAGCTTTGGAGGCATTATTTGTTTGGGTCGAGATTTGAGGTATTTAGTGATCATAAGAGTTTGAAGCATCTTTTCGATCAGAAAGAATTGAATGCAAGGCATAGGAGATGGTTAGAACTTATGAAGGATTATGATTTTGGTTTGAATTACCATCCGGGTAAAGCGAATGTGGTAGCTGATGCATTGAGCAGAAAATCGTTGCATATGTCGATGATGATGGTAAAAGAGTTGGAATTGATTGAGCAATTTCGTGATTTGAGTTTTGTGTGTGAGAAGACTTATTATGGAGTTAAGATTGGTATGTTAAAGCTTACTAGTGGTATTCTTGACGAGATTCGAGAAGGACAAAAATCTGATTTGAGTTTAGTTGATCGGTTGACTCTGATCAATCAAGGTCAAGGTGGTGATTTTCGGATTGATGAAAATGGTATCATGAGGTGTCGTGATAGAGTTTGTGTTCCTGATGTTGTTGAGCTGAAGAAGAATATTCTTGAAGAAGGGAATCATAGTGGATTGAGTATTCATTCGGGTGCTACTAAGATGTATCAAGATTTGAGGAAAGTGTTTTGGTGGCCTCGTATGAAGAAGGATATTATCGAGTTTGTGTATTCTTGTTTGACTTTCCAGAAGTCAAAGATTGAACATCAGAAACCGTCGGGCTTGATGCAACCGTTGTTTATTCCTGAGTGGAAATGGGATAGCATTTCTATGGATTTTATGTCTGGTTTACCGAGGACGCCGAGTAACTTTGAAGCTATTTGGGTTATTGTGGATAGATTGACCAAATCTGCTCATTTTATTCCTATGAGAATGGATTACCCGTTAGAGAGGTTGGCAAAGCTGTACATTGAAAGGATTGTCAGTTTTCATGGTATTCCGTCTAGCATTGTATCAGATAGAGATCCGAGGTTTACTTCGAGATTTTGGGAGAGTTTACAAAGTGATTTGGGTACGAAGTTGCGTTTGATTTCAGCTTATCATCCGCGGACCGATGGTCAGACTGAGAGAACGATTCAATCACTTGAGGATCTTTTGAGAGCTTGTGTATTGGAGAAGGGAGGAGCTTGGGATAGCTACTTACCATTGATTGAATTTACTTACAACAACAATTTTCATTCGAGTATTGGTATGGCACCGTTTGAGGCATTATATGGTAGACGGTGTAGGACACCATTGTGTTGGTATGAGTCGAGAGAGAGTTCTGTAGTTGGAGCTGAGATAGTCCAGCAGACTACCGATAAGATTAAGATGATTCAAGAGAAGATGAGGATTTCTCAGAGTCGTCAGAAGAGTTATCATGACAAGAGGAGGAAGGCACTTGAATTTAAAGAGGGAGATCATGTGTTTCTTCGAGTCACTTCGATGACTGGTGTTGGTAGAGCGTTGAAGTCGCGTAAGTTCACGCCGCGTTTCATTGGTCCTTATCAGATTTTGCAGAGGATAGGAGAGGTAGCCTATCGTGTTGCTTTGCCGCTGTCACTTGCTAATCTTCATGATGTGTTCCATGTATCTCAGTTGAGGAAATACATTGCGAATCCATCTCATGTAGTCCAAGTAGATGATGTGCAGGTGAGAGATAACCTGACTGTGGAGACATCACCTATGCGGATAGAGGATCGGGAGTAGAAGCAACTTCGAGGCAAAGAGATTGATTTAATGAAGGTCGCTTGGGGAGGACCGGCTGGTGGAAATGTGGCTTGGGAACTTGAGATCCAAATGAGGGAGTCTTATCCCGAGTTGTTTGAATCAGGTAACATTTTCGAGGACGAAAATTCCTAAAGTGGGGGAGGGTTGTAACAACCCAATTTAATTAATTAATTATTCATGTTAATTAATTAATTTATTTGGATTGTTTTAATTATTGGAAATTATTGGTAGATAATTGAGAGAAAAATATAATGGAAGGAAATAAAAGAGAAAGATATATAAGAGGAAAGTGGAAAGAAAAGGAAAAGATAGAAACATAAGAGAAAAACAAGAGAAAGAAAGAGGAAGAGGAGAAAAGAGAAGGAAAAGCTTGGAAAGCTCAAAATCAACTCTTTGGGATCGATTTAATCGAGGTAAGGGTGTGAAATGTTGTTATTCTATCAATGTTTATGATTATGTATGGATTGCATGGATTGTTTGGGTGTTTTCTCCATTTTCCATTCTAGGGCATAAATGGGCTTAATCGGTAGAATCGAAGTTTTAACGGTTAAAAATCGAGAACAAAGTGTGTAGTTTAGTTGAGGGATGTTAGACTAAGACTATAGGAACTGGTTTGATGAGAATCAGTTGATTTTGTGAAGAGTTGAGAATTGATGACAGTGAGGGTTTTCGAGTTTGCAGACACTCGCTAGCACGTTCGCTAGGCGAGCTGGTCGCGAGCGTTCGCTGTAGTGAGCTGTAGCGAGTAGGTAGCGAGAGGTCCCAGACTTGGATAGTATAGAATTGGTCTTCTTCGCTGGGAGCGAGCGAGGTAGCGAGCATTCTCTAGGCCTTCGCTAAGCGAGCGAGGTAGCGAATGAAGTCGGTAGCTTCTGTTTGCCTTCGCGAGCTTGTTCGCTAGGCGAACAAGTAGCGAGCACTCGCTAGGGACTCGCTAGGCGAGCATGCTAGCGAGCGTGACAACATTTGATTGTCTTGAGATTCCATCCCATGTTGATTTCTTGGTTCGATTGTGTTCGATCCTTGTTGGAAATAAGTAATTGTATACTGTGAAACATATGTTGTGGGTAGCCGTAAGGCGTGAATCCTAGATTGTGGAATTGATTATGAAATGTGGCCTTTTGGCGTATATAATACATTGTTTTAAATTTATTAAAAATGCATGATTTATTGAGATGAGGTTTGTTGCCGTTTGGCACGATGTTGTAAATATATATATATATATATATATATATATATATATATATATATATATATATATATATATATATATATATATATATATATATATATATATATATATATATATATATATATATATATATATATATATATATATATATATATATATATATATATATATATATATATATATATATATATATATCGATTATATGTTATAGTATGTGAAGAATGCATGGGAACATATTGTGAATATGTGTGCATTGCTCGATGAATATGATGTTATTGAATATGAATATGTTGTTTGTGCAATCATGTTATAATTCTTGAGTGATGAATTATTTGAATGCATGGGATTAAGACGCGGGAACGGTCTTAAGTGCATTTAGTGGTTGATTGCATATGCATCATTTAGTCAAGAGGCAATGTTTGCTAGTTTTGTATAGACTAGTGACTTGTCCCAAACCTAGAAGGGTGAGTTTGAATGCTTAGGGAATGGGATTTTGTTGTTATCGGTCTAGAAGGGTGGACCCGGTTTAAGTGTAAAAACTGAAAAATAATAACAAGTGTTGGTACCACATGACATGAGTTGCATTGAGTCACATGATGAATGTGTATTGTTGTATGAAAGTATACTCGTATGTGAAGTATTGAATTGAGAATTATGGATGTATGCATGATGAAATGTGCTTGGTGATTATCCATGTTGTTTATACACATGTTGTCATGTATATCATGATTGGAATGAATTGTGGTGAGAAAATGTGGAATATGTGTATTATGTACTTGTGTAAGTATATATAATTATATGCATTGATTATTATGATAATATTTCTCACCCTTCTGCTGTTTTATAATGCTCTATGAAGCATTGCAGATTAGGTTTGCTGGAGGTCTTTTGTGAAGTATAACTTCATTGTTTTGTCGGTCAGCTCTGATATGTAGCACCGGGTAGTTAGGATTGTATAGCATTCTTTTGGGATACATTTTGTATATGTATCTGATGACAAATGTGCATGTGGACATGAATGATGTGATGAACAAACCGAATGATATGCATTTATATGATTAACATGTTAAGTGATTCAATGTTTAGATTTTCCGCTTTAATTCTAAATATTTGAAAAGTGGGTGTAAGGACTAAGTTCCTCTATTTGAAAACTACCCCACTGTTACATGTCTTTTGTAGAGCTGGTGTTGCATGTGAATTATGTGTATGATGTGGCATACTTCTTTTATACCATGTTTCAAATTACTCTGATGAAATTTTATTATGTGATTTATTTGTTGTTTGGGGGTATAGAAGGGGGTGTTACACCTTTTATGCTATAGCTACCGGCATGCCTCATAGTCTGATCAAAGATGTAAGTGCCATAATCCAATTTGGTCTTGGTCCCAACAACATAGATGACTCTCCCTAGGGTAGTGGCCACTGATGATTTGTGATTAGATGGAACCCAGTTTGCAGCACCAATCTTGTGCAACATAGCATTTTTCACACTTAGTTTGATGGCAACAAGCTTTCCTTTGGATTGCCATTTTCTGACTTGATTTCCAGTAATTACTTGGCATATTTTATTGTCAGATATGGTTAACTCAGGCTGAGCTTCATTTGATCTTCCAAGGAAGTTGTTGATGGTGGTGGGAGTGAAGATGACACCATTTCCTCTCACATATACTTTTCCAAACTCAGTGGATTTTCTATTAGCACATTCTTCTGATAAGTTTACTATGAATTCTTTGACCATAATTTCATAGCATTGGGAGAACTGAGTTACAATTTTCATCAAGCCTGTATCACAGATGAGGGCCATGATCTTCTTGTTTTCAAGAGCATTTTGTGCAAGCTCTCTCTCCAGGGCCAACCTCTTTTGATATACATATTTCCATCTGATAGCACACGATGGATAGTGAAAAGAGATGTTGTCAATTGGCACTCTAGGGACATTTGCAGCCAGTTTGCTGGTAGAAGGTTTTTTCTTAGATTGGATGTCAGTGACATCAACAGCAACATCAGAATCTGTCTCTGGTTCTGTACTAGATTCAACCTTCCTCTTTTTGATGGTTACTTTTCTCCACCCTTTGGAGGATCCAACTTGAGTCCTCTTTGTTCCAGTCTTCCTAGTGGAGATGTCTTGCTCAACAGTTTTCTCAACAACCCTTTTTGTGCAGATGTCTTGCTCACCAGTCTTCTCAACAATCCTTTTCTTGAGGGAGCTTTGGTCAGTCACCTTTTTCCCTTTCCTTGTCATCAGCCTTTTGGCTATGCCCGAATTGATCTTTGCTATGAGGTCATTGTCAGAATATTCATCTAGGTCTACCAACTCAGTATTTTTGGTGCCTTGAATATCATCACCCATTTTCTCAGCATCTTTATCTTTGTTCTTCCCTTCTGGTGTAGGGTCCTTCAATGTTTTGATATTGTGAGAGACATCAGCTAGATCCTCCTGGTTAGTATCAGTCCCCTTATTATTGGATGGTGTGGGTATGTTGAGTGCGCTAGCCACCATATCTGCAATTTTAAGGTGTGTTCTTCTCGCTTCCTCTCCATTTTGGTCATCAGATGTAGCAACAGGAGGGACCTGACCTGAGACAAGGTCTTTGGGTCTTTTTGCATGCATCATTTTAGGTTCCTTCACCAATAATCCTTCAGGTGTCATCATTCGTAGAGGAGCTATTTCAAGCATGTCATTAGGGTTGGAATCAACATCGTTGTCGGTCATTCTTTTGGCTGAGGATGGTTTAAAATGTTGCGACATTTTTAGGGAAGTTGATTGAGGGAGAAGAGATTTTCTGTGCTGGTTGGACAAGGTATGGAAGCTGAATAGTTTGTGATGGCACCAAGAATGGAGAGGTTGTATCGTATAAGTGGTAATGGGGTACGATTGCTCAATAGGAGGGAACTTACCTTTTTGATTTATCATTAAATGATTTAATTTCAAAAAGTAATTCCCTTTTATTGTTAATTGCTATAACTCATCATTTCTGGAGGACCTCAATTTTAGTAGAGACCTTTTAAATTGAGACTCCTTGACACTTCTTGAAGCCATGTTAGCACTATTTCGGCCATAATCCCCAGGTTTAGCACAACCCTCTTGCCATTTACACACTTTACCCCTGAGTATGTCTCCCTTGAAATCATCAGAGCTTGTTTGGATGGTACTCTTGAAGTCACAAAACAAGGTCATGACATCTGGAGTGACATTGCTTTCTTTATGCAGGGCAGCTTCCATGGACTCCATCAGGTTCTAATATAGCCTATCTAGCTTTCCCTAATGTCCAATATTTGGGCATCCCTTCTTATCTTGCTTCCCCACAAGACGTTTCTTACATCCTGTCCTTCTTTCTGAAGCATCCTTTGAAGATCCACTTGCTGATGTGTTGGACCTGGTCCTTTCTATCTTTAGAGGCTGTCTTCCTTTCTCCAGCCATAGTTGGTCCTTATTTTCTTTATTGATCAATCCAACTATGTTACTTCTGGGCTCCCATAGGTAACAATTATTCTTGGATCTAGTTCCCCTCATTTCTTCCTCACCTTCTTCATTGACAACCACACACTTATCCTTTGAAAAGTGGAACTTTAAACCTTGATCACATAGCTGACTTATGCTTATTAGGTTAATAGTCAGTCCTTTAACCAGCAAGACATCCTTCAATTTTGGAGCTTTAAGACTGTCAAGTTGTCCAACACCTGTGATTTTTCCTCTAGCTCCATCATCAAAGGTTACATGACTGGATGAATGAGGGTTGAGTTTTATTAAGTGATCCTCAATTCCAGTCATATGCCTGGAATAGCCACTGTCAAAGTACCAATCCTATTGGGTAGGCATCCTTAGAGAATTGTGAGCTACTAAAGCCATATTCTTGGCAACCCATTGTTTTTTCTTGTTAGTAGCATCCTTCTTAGGTTTTGTTTGATGCTGCCTTTTGACATGAGCTCTCTGTTTAGATTTCCCTTGATGAGGATGACTAGGAAATCCATGCATCCAGAAACACACAGATTTGATATGACCAAGTTTTCCACAGTGGTAGCATCTATACCCTTTGAATCTACTTTTGACTTGGTTTCGGTTTCTGTGGTGTGAATGTTGTGACATTGGTCGTGACATTCTCTTTACCTTCTAAATCTCAGGTTGTAATCTCTTGAGTTTCAAAACAGGATTCTGTCTATCAACAAATCCCAGTCCAGACCTATTTCCTGAGTTCTGACCACTCTGCAGAATCTCTTCTAGAGTGTCATTCCCAGGATTTAGCATCCTTATGGATTTTGCCATCTGCTCCATTTTGGATTCCAACAAGTTGACCTCACTTTTGAGTGAGTATATTGTTGCTAGCTGCTCTATCTTCTCAGCTTCTAACTCTCTTATGAGTTTCTTCTGTTGCTCTCCTTGCTGATATAATTCTCCACTTCTGTTGCACAACTTCTTAAATGAATCAGCAAGTTCATCATAAGTCAACTCACCTTCACTTGAGTCACCATCAGATACACATACACTTTTCAGAGCTGTGACATGTTTTGCAGACTCATCTTCTGATCCACTCTCAGAATCTCCATCAGACCAAGTGATAGTTAGGCCTTTTTCTTTCTTTTTGAGATAGGTGGGACATTCCTTTCTTATGTGTCCATATCCCTCACACTCATGGCATTGTACTCCTTTGCTTTGATTGGAATTTTCCTCAGACTTATCCCTTCTGCTGCTGTCAGAAGAGGTGTTCCTGCCATAAGACTTGGACTTATGATCTATCCTTTTGATCAGTTTATTGAATTGTCTTCCAAGCAAGGCTATTGCTTCTAACAAGTTCTCCTCTTTTTCACCACCCTCTACTTCTGAATCCTCAGCAGTGTTTGAGGCAAGAGCTATGCTTTTGCTCTTTTTCTCTACCGATTGATCATGCATGCCCATCTCAAATGTTTGGAGAGAACCTATGAGTTCATCCACTTTCATGTTGCATATGTCTTAAGCTTCTTCAATGGCTGTGACCTTCATAACAAACCTCTTAGGTAAGGACCTAAGAATCTTCCTTACAAGCTTCTATTCAACCATCTTTTCTCCCAAGGCTCCTAAGGTGTTTTCAAGTTCAAGAACATTCACGTAAAACTCATGAATGGTATCATCTTCCTTCATTCTCAGACCTTCAAATTTGGTGGCCAGCATTTGAAGTCTTGACATTTTAACCTTGGAAGTTCCCTCATGAGTAGTTCTGAGAGTGTCCTAAACATCCTTTGCTAGTTCACAGTGGTGTACCAGTCTAAATATGTTTTTGTCTATACCATTGAAGAGTGTCGCTATTGCGAAAACCGGCGCCGGCTATGACAGAAGAGTCGCCACCGTGCGTTATTCATCCCAACGGAGGGAAAGGAAACGCTCAGAGTAAACCTAATGCAAAACGGGAAAGGAATGGTCCTCGCAACTAAATTCCGGGATTCGGGAGTCGATTACGCAAGGGGAAGGTATTAGCACCCCTCACGTCCGTCGTACTCGACGGGATCCACGCTTGTTTTCTAGTACGGATTGTTATTCTATCTACTCTAGAGGTCTGGGTTAAAAAGAAAAGAAAATGACTCGGCAAAGTATCGCACTTTATGCCTACGTATTCCCGTCTGAAACGAGAAATCAGAGTCAACGTAGTTCGCCTACCTACGGGAAAGGAGGGGAAGGTTGCTCGCTAGGATACGACATCCTATGCCTACGTACTTTCATACAGCATGAAAGATCAGAGCAAACGTAGTTCGGGCTACGGAAGACACAAGCTTGTCTGACTGTTTTTTATTACCTTATGAAAGGGTTTTTCTTGATTAAGAGTCCAAGCGGACAAAAATGACACTTTGATATTTGTTTTGAATCTTTTACAAAAGAAGTGTTTTTAGTTTGTTTGCAATCTTTGACACACTAGAGACTATGATTTGAGAGTGACTACGTTGTGTGTCACCCAAAGGGTACCACATTAAGCAGCCAGACTACTGGAAAGAAGCTCTCCAGCAACCCTTTCTCAAATAGCTTAAGGCACGTAACGTACGACATCGATTAACCTTATTACTGTGTTTTTGAGTTATTTTGATATAAGAAGAGAGAGAAGCTCTAAAAAGCCTAGGGGTTGAAAAAGGAATAAAAACTAACCTAATGTTGTCATGCATGGATAGGAATCCTAATGTCTGTCATAATCCCCTCTTGCACAGAGGAAATCAGAGATCCTAGGGGATAAACAGAAAAGAAAGCAAGCAAATACAGTAAAATGCATGCAATGCAGCAATACAAGCGAGGCAAGGGAGTCCCTCTCAACCTCGAACCTGGGAAAACAACAGGCAAAGTGAACCAACATTCACCTCAAACCTAGGGAGCAAGCTACACAATCCAACAAACAATACAGAAAACAAAACCCAAAGGAGGCAGCCCAAGCAGCAGCACCAAACTCCTACAACAGTTCTGACAGCAAAGTTGACAGTAACATAACTCCATCTTCAAGCAGACCTTATGAAAGGCATCTTCAAAATCTTAGATCTTCATCCCAAAGCTCTAGCAAGCTCCACCAAGAAAGATTGGTTATTGAGATCAAGTTATAATGAATGGAAACCAGTGAAAACCAAAGGAAATCATTAGAAACCATCATCTGCAAAGAAGGGTATCCTCAAAAGTTCTAATCTTTAAGGCATGCCACTCATCCCTCCAAGGGAGAGATGGGTCTTCCTTAATAGGACTTTGAATCACAGGATAGGATGGAAACAAACAAAACATTCCATGTTTGAGGCAAGAAATGAACTAAGTCTAAAAAAGCTCTTCCTAAAACCCTAATTTTTCTAAGCTCCTGACAAGCACTCCAACAGATGAGAGAATCTTCACATCCAAGCTCTTCAAGCTCTCCAAAGCATCTTCAATTAGTTTTCATGATCACCCAAGCACAAGAGCAACACCACCCTAGTCTAAGGGGAACTATTGAATTAAATTAGCCAAATTAGTTCATCAGAAACACCTAGAAGTTAGTCTTAAAACTAATTCTACTTAAAATACCAAAAGTGATTATAAAATCCTACAAAAATTACTAAGGGTTCCTATACCTCTTATGAACCTCTCATACAAAAACCAGGGGATTAACCATTTATTTGGACCTAAAACTATGCCCTAAACCTAAAGGTATCAACTTAAAACCCTAATTCTAAACCCTCTAATGTCCAATGCTCAAACTAGCCTAAAATTCTCTCACAAAAATATGAGAAAATTACTATGGGTACATGCATATCTAAGCTATCTAGCCTAAAAAGAATCAGCTCAAAATTCATCACCAATTGGTCACAATAAAATCCACAAAATAGATGATCAAATATGCAAATAAAAGAAATTACATAAAAATGAGAAAAATCAAATTAAATTGAAAAATGCCTGAAAATGAGATTTATTAATTTCAGAAAATCACAAATAAATCCAAGATCATTGAGGTATTTTTAAAATATTTTTTTGGATCAATATTGGATTTATTATGGATTTTAGAAATCAAATGGAATAAAAGAAAATACTAAAATGATTAAAAGAAAATAAAAAGCTGGATTAAATGAGGGCCATGAGATTAATTGACTGGTAATCAAATCCAAAAGCTGAGGGCGCGTCCACGTGAGGCACAAGTGGCATCCAGTCAGCTGCCACATCAATAAATGGAACACAGCATTTTGGATGAAGAGGGAGTTCTTCAGTTTGAATCTGGACCGTGAGATGCGCATACAAAGTCTCTTTTCAGACTTGATCCAAAGGCCAAGAAGTCATCTTCTCCAAAATTCAGGTGACCTGAGACTGTTCTCAGGCGGTGGTCCACGGTGGAAAACACCGTCTTCTCCGGTGAGGTTCCAAACTCAGGTGGGCAAACGAAACAAAGTTTATATCAATCTTGACCAGAAAATCACCAGGATCACGAATATCATATCCATTTCATCCAACTCTCAATGGAAATTAAAACATGAAGCAATCTTCAGAAGGTCTCACAATCTCAACCATCACCATTTGCAAAATTGAATCCACAGAGATGATCACCATGTTTTGTACATCATAATGATCTATCCAAATCAGTTCATAGCCTTAGGATCAACTCAACTCATGCTCAAACAGAAATCACATGTCATCTTGGAATGTCTCTAACCACTCAAATTTCTATCCAGAAACGACCTAGGTTCCATCTAAACCCTAACCACATGCAAGAATCTACCTAGTTCAGCCTAGATCATGAGGAAACTTGAGAGTTACATACCTGAGAAAAATGGATCAACAGAGGTGCAAAACGATGGATTCAAGCTCCACAACTCTCCAGGCACGATCAATGAAGTAAGAGGAAGCTTTTCCAACCCTCAATTTGGCTTGAAGGTGCCTTGAACTCCAAAACCGTTTTCAGTTAGAAACCTTGAAAGCTCAACTGCAAACTCTCTGTTCAGCACGAATTCAACACCAACCTTCATTTGGAATCATTGAAATGAATATATAGAAGCTTCTCACGGGCTTCTGAGTCCAAATTAAGGCCCAATTCAGTGATCCAAAGTTTCTGATTTTCTCTTGAAAATCCAATGTGACAGTCACGATATTGCCCTCCCAGCTTGCTCTAGAGTGTTCTAACCAACTGCAAATTGATCATGGAGTATGTTTTGGAATTGTAACTTGTAAATGAAGTAACTACCTTTCCAAAGCAAGTCATGTAATTTGACCTCATCTCAAAATTATGCCAATGCAAATGTGTTTGGAATGCAATTTCTGGTCAAAATGACTACTCATATGACATGCTTATGACCTATAATTCAAAAAATGATTTTTCCCTCTTTTGAATCATTTGAAAAATCCTCCTTTTAAGCCATTTTGGAGCACTTCTTGATACAAGATCATTCAACCCGCCATGACTTCAAATCTGACCTAAAAACATCATTCTAAGCACATTTCATGTTGAACAATTTTTCATTTGAGGAGTGGAAGATAAAGATTTTGGCACATTCTTGAAAATGACCTATAATTCAACTTTCCCAAAATACCCATGGATTGCCAAGATCATAACTTGAGTTCCACAAATCCTCTTGAGGACTTATAGTACTAAAATTAAAGCTAAGATCAAGACCTACAACTCTTATGTTGGCCAAGAATCCATTTGAAAAGTCATTGAGGGGAAAAAGTTGCTTGGAAGTCAAGTGACTTTCACAGATAAACTTCAGTGTCCTCTGGTGAATTGTAATTTGCAAAGACCATAACTTGAGTTCTACAAATCCCCTTGAAGACTTCTAGTACTCAAATTAAAGGTATTGAGATGCTCTACAAGTTTCATGTTGGCCTAGGATCCATTTGAAACTTTTATTTTGACTTATGTGGCTTTGAAGTTAGGCACTAAACAGGGGATTTTACACTGAAACCCTAATTTAGCAACTTCCCACATTCTTGATCTTCTTTGCTTAACCTTGGCACAACACCACACATGTATCAACATACCAACTCATGAATCCCATGACCTCAAGGTAGGCTTTGATGCTCTCCAATTACTCAATTGACCTAGGATTAACCCAGATGAAACCCTAATTGACTGCACCTCAACTGTGACTCTTGTACTTGAATCAATGACTTGTCTCAGCTTCAATAGGGCCCTCTAGGCATTCCATGAGATCCATACACACCTCAAGTTCACATTCCATGTTGATTATCTTCAATACACCTTAAGTTAGGAGAGAAATCCACCTGTGGGCACTCAAACTTCTCATGACTTCAAATCACTTCTTGATGGCCTGGATGACTTCTCATACTCAGAGAACACCTCTAGATAGGCTTCTTTTGACATAAATGGCACTTGATCCCTTATTGGATGACTTGATATGCTATGATATGCAAATGATTAAGCTATGTACATGATGTAACTATGCAAATGAAATGTAATGAAACATAAATCAGGCAAGAAAAGGTTGAGCAAATTTTGGGGTGCAACAGCTGCCCCTATTCAAACGGCTTGGACCCGACTGGGTGAAGAGCGAACTACTTTCAAACAATCGAGGTACGAGACGGTTGAATACCAAGAAACCCGGAAATTTGCTAACCGCAGAAATAAATTGCACAACCGCTTGGGGAACGACATCCGCCAATTGAATTTGGTCGTTACGGCAACAACTGATTCAACGTCTGATAATAACTCTAATTTCAACATCAACCACCTGTGTAACGCGACAGGTACTGAACACTTCCGTCTACAACTGGACTAACCTTGTCAACACAAGAAGAGGAACAAATTCATCAACACGAATAGAGATTCCGTCGTCACAGGAATAACCTTGTCCACATCTGGACCCAAATTTTGTCAAATCACGAACAAACACCCATCTGTCCACGTCAGGACTCACATTTCGTCAACCCGAAGAAATCTCAACAACACAAGAATAGAACTTTGTCCACGTTAGGACGCTACATTCCGTCAACATGGAGAGATCCCGGCTACTCCGGTGGGGATGATTGTCCGCCTCTTACCAACACGAGGAGGTCCTATCAATCATAGGCAATAAATTTGTCGACTTCACTGGGAAATATTTTTGTTCAATCACAGGAAACTCCATCCACCTATCCATACGGGTAAATCATCTGTCTAAACACAAGAAACTTCATCCGTCTATCCATACGGGAGCATCATCTGTCTAACCACATGAAACTCCATCCGCCTATCCATACGGGAAAACCATCTGTCTAACCACAGGAAACTTCATCCGCCTATCCATACGGGAAAACCATCTGTCTAACCACAGGAAACTTCATCCGTCTATCCATACGGGAAAACCATCTGTCTAACCACAGGAAACTCCATCCGTCTATCCATACGGGAAAATCATCTGTCTAATCACAGGAAACTTCATCCGTCTATCCATACGGGAAAACCATCTGTATAATCACAGGAAACTCCATCCGTCTATCCATACAGGAAAATTATCTGCCTAAACGCAGGAAACTTTGCTTATCTCTGCAGTAGCTAACTCCGTTGGTCCCAACCCACAAACGACTTGGAGGAGGACTCTACTGGGGATAATAATATTTCGTCAATACGAAGAAATCACGACGACTTCATTGGGGATCGAATTCTTCCACCCAATAGTAATTCAATTCAGTCAATCGTACTGGACAATAACTACGCCTTGTCTTTGCAGTAGCCCAAACCCACTGGGGATGCTCTGAAATTAGCGGCCGGGCACCTATTTCGACAGCAGGTGACAACTACTGAAATTTTGATTATGAAACCCTGTGATGCTGACGGAATAACAAACTTGAAGAAAATACTCTGATGGTCGGATAAGAGAAACTTCGACAAGCAACTATGTGGGGAAAAATCTGGCAACAACTCCAAAGTCTACTTATGAAGCCGTTCCATGCGGACAAAACTTTCGGACAACAACTCCAAAATCTAATCGTGAAGACGCGGTATCACTGAAGAACTCCAAAGTCTAACTACGAAGTCGTGTGACGACAACTCCAAGGTCTAATTATGAAGCGGCTCAATGCTGACGTAACAGCTGCTATAGAAAACTCTGTTGGGGAACCGCTAACGACGACTCCAAAGCCTAATCACGAAGCCGTGTAATGCTGACGCAACAATCACTCGAAGAAAACTATGCCGATCTCCAAAGTCAAATCATGAAGTCTGCAATGCTGACATAACAGCTACGCGAGGAAAATACGCTAGGGAACTCCTAACAACAACTCCAAAGTCTAGTTATGAAGTTGTTTAACACTGACAATAACTCCAAGGTCGAATTATGAAGTCGTATAAACTGATAATAACTCCAAGGTCTAATTATGAAGCCATCCACTGCTGCTAACAACTTCAAAGTCTAATTATGAAGCCATCCACTGCTTCTAACAACTTCAAAGTCTAATCGTGAAGCCTTATAGTGCTGATGTAACGAACTTCAAAGTCTAATTATGAAGCCATATAATGATGGTAACATCTTCAAAGTCTAATTATGAAGCCATAACAACAAACCGGGGAGAACTCTGCCGGGGGAAATTCTGACGTCAACTGCCAGACATTCAACTTGATGACGAGTAATGACCTCAGATGTCTAATCCATGAAATCTTTTCTGAAAATGCTGACATGACAGCAGCCCGAGGGAACACTCCGCCGGGGGATTTTTGACAATAACTCCAAAGTCCAATTATGAAGCCGTGTAAAGAACACTCCGCTGAGGAAGAAGAGAAGTTAATCAAGCACCTCTGATAAGGGAACATATGGCGGGACGAACGTTATCATCACATATCTCATGCCGCAAATCGGAATATCTGAAAATGATCCTGAACAAGAAGTCTAATTACCTGCAAGGAAAACACCTGAAAACAAAGAGGTAGCCAACCTGACTTATGCTTCAAAATGCGTATGTTTGAAAGTGGCGTAATGCTCCGTACGACACGGAAATGCTACGCGTTTGAGTAGATGCGAATGTGACGATATATGCAAATGCAAATGCAGGCTCAAGCTGCCGGGGCCACTCTGATAGTGTTGTCTCAACAACATGAACGCCAACTCCGCTGGGGAGAATAAGTATCATAAGGTATTCCGGCAAAATAAATGCCGGAAGCACAACCAACTCTGCCGGGGAGAGATTACACATCGATTTCCACTGGGAGGAAAGAACAAACACCGTGCTGGTGAACAAACTTAGCTGGGGAAGAAGCGACACTTCTAGGAAAAGCACACTGTCTGGGCACAGTTTACGAACTCGGAGCCTCGGACTCTGCTGAGGATCAACATCCTGTCAACTGGCATGACGACCTGTGGGGGAGCAAGAGAAACCCATCCTTCACGGATATAAACCTTTCGAACCAACAACCCGGTTAACTATTGCGGGAATCTCCCATCCTGGAGATTGAATGCGCACACCTTTGATTCGCTAAGGAGCGCAACCTCTGCAGGGAACATTGATTTTGACTTGCTAGGGATATCCTGTGGACAACTTCCCTGAGGATACTCTTCTGGGGAGAATAATCCCTCATTCGGTAAGGGATAACGTCATTCCAACTCTCTGGGAAATAAGCTGCGACTAGCTGGGGAATGACATCGACTGGAGTCAGGTCTTACGTCAAGAGATTTTGGCTGGGGAATACAATCCCTGACTGTTTGCTCCAAAGGTAAGAACCCTGCAAAACACAAACGAGACAAAACAGGCCTATACAACAGAATCTACCCGGGTTAGCATCTGTGACATTACTTCAGTCAATTCGAAGTTTTAGCAATCATTGGCGAGGCCAGCAAGATTATGCAAGTGCAAGTTTATCAAAAACATCGGCGTCTTTCACAAACAAAATAGTAAAGAATAAGCATCAAGTACTAAATAACATGTTTTATTGATAACGGGCCTCTGAATAGGCAAAATTTTGTACACTGGATGCAACTCCTGAAAAGAGGAAGTTACGCACACACACATACATATATGCACATGAAGCATAAATAAAATACAAAAGAATATTTGTATACATGTTGGCGACGTGGTACAGACAAACACCATGAGCTGATCCTCCTATGACTCGCCTGACTCTGCGCTTTCCCGATACTCGATCTTCGGAAGAGATTATTTTTGGACAGACGACCCCCAGGTACTCCCAAACCACTAAGCAATGCTGTATCAAATTCGGACCGCAGTCATTTGCTTTTTCAATCCCTAACTTTTGCGTGAACCGCCCTTTGCGGGTTTTCAATTCACCGGGATACCCTTTTTTGCCGAAATCGCCTTTTTCAGGTTTTCGACTTCGCGGGTGTACATTTTTTCAATTTTATCCCTAACTTTTGCCCGAACCTTTTATTCATTTTTTATGGTTCGCCGGGATGCCCCATTTTTTCCTTGACTCTCTTTTTACTGTCCAGCGGGTCATTTTCAAGCAAAGTATTTTTTAACTGCGTCTGAATTCACAGGAGACGTAAAGTCTTCACCATCCATGGTGGATAGTAACAAGGCTCCTCCAGAGAAGACTTTTTTGACAATGTAGGGACCTTCGTAATTGGGAGTCCACTTGCCCCTGTGATCTGTTTGTGGTGGGAGAATCTTTTTCAAAACAAGATCGCCCATCTGAAAGCTTCAAGGGCATACCTTCTTGTCGTAAGCTTTCTTCATCCGGCTCTGATATAACCGACCGTATGCTAAAGAAGCCAGTCTCTTCTCATCCATTAAACTGAGCTGATTCAGTCTATATTTAACCCATTTTGCCTCGTCAAGTTGGACATCACGTAAAACCCTCAGGGAAGGAATCTCGACCTCCAACGGTAACACCGCCTCCATCCCATATACCAATGAAAAAAGGGTTGCCCCGGTGGATGTGCGTACCATCGTACGATAACCGTGCAAAGCGAAAGGTAGCATCTCGTGCCAGTCCTTATATGTCGCAACCATCTTCTGAACAATCTTCTTTATGTTCTTATTGGCCGCTTCGACAGTGCCATTCATCTTGGGCCGGTAAGGAGAAGAGTTGTGGTGCTCGATCTTAAAATTCTGACACAACTCTTTCATCATTTTATTATTCAAATTTGAACCGTTGTCGGTGATAATCCGCTCAGAGATTCCATATCTGCAGATAATATCTCGTTTGGTAAACCTGGCTACCACTTGTTTGGTGACATTTGCATATGATGCTGCTTCCACCCATTTGGTGAAGTAATCGATTGCCACCAAAATGAACCGGTGTCCGTTGGATGCCGTAGGCTCAATCTTGCCAATCATATCAATTCCCCACATCGAGAAAGGCCACGGTGATGACATCACATTCAGAGGACTTGGAGGCATATGGATTTTGTCCGCATAAATCTGGCATTTATGACACCTCTTTGCAAACTTGAAACAGTCTGTTTCCATAGTTAGCCAATAATAACCTGCCAGCAACAGTTTTTTGGTCATAGCATGCCCACCAGCATGTGTACCAAATATACCCTCATGTATCTCTTCCATGAGCAACTTCGCCTCTTTCTCATCTACACAACGTAGCAACACCAAGTCGTGGTTTCTTTTGTATAGGACACCGTCCGGGTTCAAATAGAAATTGCCATCCAATCTCCTGAGAGTCTTCTGATCTCGACTGGATGCCCCAGCCGGATACTCCTTGTTCTTCAGGAAATTCTGGATGTCAAAGTACCAGGGTTGCCCATCAGGAGCCTCGTCAATGGCAAATATAAATCCAGGCCTATCAAGCCGAGAGATAACAATCCGGGGAGCCTCGTTCTAGAAGTTAACTTTATACATTGAAGACAATGTCGCCAGGGCGTCAGCCATTTGATTTTCTGCTCGTGGCACGTGATGCAATTCCACCTTGTCAAAGAAAGGAAACAATCTCCTTGCATAATTCATATATGGTATCAAATTGGGCTGACGTGTCTCCCACTCTCCTTTAATCTGATTCACCACTAGAGCTGAGTCTCCGTACACATCCAGGTTCTTGATCCACAAATCAATGGCTTCTTCCAGACCCATGATGCAAGCCTCATATTCAGCCTCATTATTGGTAACGGGAAAGGTCAATCGGGCAGTAAAAGGGATGTGCGACCCCTGAGGAGTGGTGATAATTGCCCCTATTCCGCTACCATAGGAATTTACAGCTCCGTCAAATATCAACTGCCATTTGGAACCCAACTCTGGTCCTTCGTCCGACAACGGTTCTTCACAATCTTTCATTTTCAGGTACGTGATATCCTCGTCAGGAAAATCAAACCTCATCGATTGGTAGTCCTCAACAGGATGCTCCACAAGGTACTCTGACAGAACGCTACCTTTAATAGCCTTTTGTGAGACATATTGGATATCGTATTCAGTTAACACCATCTGCCATCGGGCAATTCTTCCGGAGAGTGCTTGCTTCTCAAACACGTATTTGATTGGATCCATCTTTGAAATTAGCATGGTTGTATGATTCAGCATGTATTGCCTCAAACGTTTGGCGGCCCAGGCTAGCGCGCAACACATTTTTTCGAGCATTGAGTATCTGGACTCACAGTCGGTAAACTTCTTACTCAAATAGTAAATCGCATGCTCTTTACGTCCGGTCTCGTCGTGTTGACCGAGAATACAACCCATACTTTCCTCAAGAACCGTCAAATACATAATCAAAGGTCTTCCGGCCACTGGGGGTATCAAAACAGGAGGTTCCTGCAAGTATTCTTTTATCTTGTCGAACGCCTTTTGACAATTTTCATTCCAGGTCAACACCTGATCCTTTTTCAGCAACTTAAATAACGGCTCGCATGTCGCAGTTAGGTGAGATATGAACCGAGCGATGTAGTTCAACCTCCCTAAAAACCCACACACTTCTTTTTCTTTTTTAGGCGTCGGCATTTCTTGTATAGCCTTTATTTTAGCAGGATCAACCTCAATTCCCTTTTCGCTCACAATAAACCCCAGCAGTTTACCCGATCTCACCCCGAAGGTGCACTTATTAGGGTTCAGTCTCAACCTAAACTTCCTAAGTCTTTTGAACAGTTTCAGCAGATTAACCAAATGCTCTTCCTCCGTCTGAGATTTGGCAATCATATCATCAACATAAATCTCGATCTCTTTGTGCATCATGTCATGAAAGAGAGTCGTCATAGCACGTTGATATGTTGCCCCAGCGTTCTTCAATCCGAAGGGCATCACTTTGTAGCAAAACGTTCCCCAGGGAGTAATGAAGGTAGTCTTCTCCATGTCTTCTGGTGCCATTTTGATCTGATTATAGCCTGAGAAGCCGTCCATGAAGGAGAATACGGAGAACTGAGCAATGTTATCAACCAGCACATCAATGTGAGGAAGTGGAAAGTCGTCTTTCGGGCTCGCCCTATTCAAATCACGGTAGTCTACACACATTCGCACTTTACCGTCTTTCTTCGGCACTGGTACTATATTAGCGACCCATGACGGATAAGTTGTAACGGCTAGGAAACCAACATCCCACTGTTTTTGAACTTCCTCCTTGATTTTTACAGCCATGTCTGGTCTGGTTCTTCTGAGTTTCTGCTTAACAGGCGGACATTCCTCTCGCAGTGGCAGACAGTGCACCACCATATCCGTATCTAACCCAGGCATATCCTCGTACGACCAAGCAAATATATCACCATACTCTCGCAGTATTTCAATCAGCCTTTGCTTGATGTCGCTCTGCAGTGCAGCCCCTATACGGATATTTCTCACAACTTCTTCCGACCCCAAGTTGATAATCTCAATTTCCTCCTGATGAGGCAGAATGATTCTCTCTTCCTGTTTCAACAAACGAGTCAGCTCCTCTGGCAAGTCGCTATCCTCAACAATCTCTTCCTCTGCTAGGAATACCGGGTGCTCGAAGTCGAGAGGATTCATAGGCGGTTCGTACGAGATGTCATCTGAAATATTAGTCCTGCAAAGGAAATGGTTAAACGCTTCAACACGCAAACAAAGCAAATAACCACGTTGCCATTTATTGTTAAAGTAAAAACAAGGAAAACAAGGATCACAATATTTGAATATGAAAAACGCCTTTATTTCATGATTAAACAGTGCAATACACATAATCAAGTAGCCCTAATGTATCATCACTATGCCCCGGGTAGGACATAGGATTATTCAACAATTGATAAAACAAATCATTACTGTTTAAAAGTCACTGGGACAGTTTCCCGGATGGACCAGTTGCAGAGACTTTGTCCTGGCACGCTTGGCCTGATCCACGCGCCCATATCACAGTCGCTATCCCCGTCTTCAGCATCGGAAATAGCGTGGATAGTCTCAAAGCACACCCCGCTTGGCGTAATCGTGACCGGTCCCTTGAACCTCGGCGCTCCTGAAGATGACGCTGACGTTGGTCGACACCCTAGCCCAAACTTGTCATTCTTCACGGGAATCTCTAGTACCTGCCCCCAGCCTTTAGTCTCACCAGTCTGCACTAAAGCCTGAGCCTCTTTGTAAGATGATACTGCCACCTCTGGCATTTTGCTGGAACCCTGAGCTTTGTCTTTAATCTGCAACCCCTCGAAGGCTTGACAAGGTGTTTCGTGTATTTCTCCGTCAACCTCCACATATCTGAACGAGGACAAGTGACTGACCAAAATGTCCTCCTCCCCGCAAACGATAACAACACTATCACCCACCATGTACTTCAACTTCTGATGCAATGTGGATGTTACGGCCCCTGCAGCATGGATCCATGGGCGCCCAAGAAGGCAGCTATAAGCTGGATGGATATCCATGATGTAGAATTCGGTATCAAAAATCTCTGGCCCCACCTGAAGCAGTAATGTTATTGACTCGAACACCGATCTTTTCGTCCCGTCAAACGCCCTCACAACCAAATCGCTGTGCGTGCAAATAATTCCCCGTATGTCCAATTTCATCATGGCTTTCTTTGGCAATACGTTCAACGACGATCCAATATCCACCAATACTCGCGACATATGCAAGGCCATGTTGTGCTCTCGACCCCTGGGTGTTAGGTCAAAATCTGTGAAACCCAGGCTATGTCCAGCATTGACATGTGCCATTACCCCCTCTAACTAATTTACAGAAACTTCTTGGGGCACAAATGACGTATCCAGTATTTTCAGCAAGGCGTTCCGGTGGGCTTTGGAACATAACAACAACGACAAGATAGAAATCTTCGACGGCGTCTGCTGTAGGTGTTCAACAATTTTGTAGTCGCTCTTGCGAATCAGTCTCATGAATTCCTCTACGTCCTTGAGTGACTGTTGTACCCCAAATTTTGACCCCTTAGATTCTCATTATCATTTTTAAAAGCATGATCATGAATTATCTAACCCTAAATCAGTGCAAGTTCATTATTGTCAAGTTACAGATGAATCAGGGTTTTCGCACCGACAAATTCAAAACAACCAAGGAATGATCAACCAATGATTTGGGCCAATTCAATCATTGAATGAAATCAAAGATAATATCAAAGTCAAAAGAGAAGTCAATTTGAAGAAATCATTTCAGAATCAAGAACAGTGCAGTCAGGAGGCCCCGATTAGGGTTTTTAACTAGTGAAAAGTCAACTGTGGTTTGACTTTGATGTTGGAAGATGTTTTAATGGTGGGATTGAGGTCCATGAAGTTCATATAGACTATTAAAGACTATTCAAGAAGTATCAAAGTCTCAGGATGTCCAGAATGTCAACAGGCGACTCAATCGGCACCGATCGATCGTACGGTTGACCGAAAAGTCAACTCCTCAAATTTTGAGAATTGGAATCCAAGTTGTGAATCAAAGTTGTTCCTTATGTCATAATGGACTTTCATATCAATTTTCATGATCATTGGATCAAGGATGAGAGAGTAATCGAGAAATCGGGAAATTAGGGTTTTGAAAAGGGCTAAACCATAACTCCTTAACCACACATCCAATTGAGTTGGTTCAAATCTCATTTGGAAGCTCTTGACAAATCCTACAAAAGTCCCATACTAGTCCACAACCAAAAAATGCATACTTTTTGAGATAGAAGCAAAAACATTCTTAGAAGGGAAAATAACTTAGAAAATTTCTGTTATTTTCACTTTAAAAGCTTGTGTGCAGCCAACTTTGAGGGGTTTTTTTTTACCTAGTTCCAATTGGAGTTTGATTTCTTGGCAAACATTAATGTTTTAGAGCTACGTGAGGGATTTCTAAATTGTACAAGAACTCCTCAAGATGATTTATGAGCAGAAAGATACATGTGTTCAAAGTTGGTGTTTTGTCACTTTAGTCCCACATTGACCAATTTTGCAAAAGCACCTCTCCCACCCAAGTGGGCCAATTTTAACTTGCCAAACTCATGTTACCTGATATATTGAACATCTCAAGCATGTTAGAACAGAAAGATTGCATAGAATTAGCATGAAATTAAAGTTGTGAAGTTCATTGCCAAAGTTGCCATTTTTGACTTTTCCAAGCATGAGGTGTAAAGCAAGCCTACTCCAGCCACTCTATCAAGCCTCTAGCCTGCATTTTGATAGTAAAAACATCAATGTAACTTGCCCCTTGAGTGAAAAGAACAGCCAAAGGTCAGAAAAGCAAGGCAAGTTGAATGGTGGGTGAAAAATATCAAAGATAACTTCATGTTTAAGCAATGTTCTCAAGCAAGCACCTCCTTGCTTTTTGCTATAAAAAGGGACCTCACACCCCTCATTCAAGACATCAATATCATTCTAAAAACCTGAGAAATCAAGCTCCCTTACCACATATCTCTCTTGCTTGCAATTTGCAAAATTCACCAAAGTTCCAAGCTAGGCAAAAATCCTGCATTTTGCAATTTCACTACCACTTCAAGTTCCACCTATTCCAGCACCCAAACCATCATCCATACATCTTCTAAATAACATATAGAAGGTGTACAATCTATCAAACCACCAAAAATCTCAAGAAATCAAAAAGTCAACATCATACCTAGCTTACTTTGACCAAAGGCTACAAAAAACACCAAAGTGAGTTCTAAACATTTCCTTGAGGTTGTGACCACTTGGACACCTCATAAATAACATATCTCAACTGTTCAAACACCTATCAACCATTAGAAATTCACATCTCTTCATTTAGCATTAAAAGTGTATTGTGGCTTAAAGTGGAAGAAAAGCTCAAAGGCAAGAAAGTGAAGTGAAAGATCTCTGGGTTTCTCTACTATTCTAGCATATTCAAAAGGGTCATCAAGAGGTATGTAATTTGTCTCCATTGGATTTTACATCATTTTTCATGTATTTACATTTTTAAGCATCATGATAAAACTTGAGCTATGGATTTTTGGTGATTTCTTGACATTTGCCTCTTGAAAGATAATGTTTTGGAACATCTCAAACATGTGTGTCAAAGTTTGTTTTGTCAAGATTTAAGTTTGTGAATTTGCTGATTGCTGTCAAAAACAACCCTGTTATTGCCTTTGAAATTGCTTGTGTTGGCATCAGTTGCCAAAATATTGCTTGGCTTGGTGTATGTCTGTTTTATGAGTTCAAATGTTCTTGAAACCATGATTGTAATGTGTGTGAGGTCTTGATATAGCCTGTTTGCATCTGAGCTGAGACATTCCATTTTACAATACATTATTTCCTCATCAGTAAGTATCATCCTATCATGTTTCACATCAGCAAGACAATCTCATGATCAAATTTGCTCATTTCTATGTATGGAAGATGTGTGGACCTGTCACTTAACTAGCATAGGACAAAAACTGATTATTGGTTTCTTCATATTTTGTGCTAAAAAAAAACATACAGCAGCATGAAGGCACTTTTGGTGGTATAACCTGTTGAGATTCACTCCTTGGCTAGATGTTCTTGTTCTTGGGCGTTTTACATGTGTGTTTTATTCTTCTGATGCAAATGTACCTTAAACCATGAGTTAATTATTTTTGAGACCTTTAACAAAACCAAAATGGCAGTCAACATGTCATTTCTGAAAATGGGGTATTGTGAGTCTATTTACTCATTGAAAGTCATTTAATATCATGAATGAGAGATAGGTGTAGGTCTATTTTGATGCACAGAGTCCTAAATTTTCAAAGTGAATTTTCTCATGACTTCAAAATCCAATTTTCTCTGCCACTATAATACCAGTTTGATAAAAAGATTGCTGTTGGGCCTAAATCATGATTTCATCTCATCACATACAATGAATGTAATGTATATACATGGTAGGAATTACTTGAAATTGTTTTTAGCTGAAATTCACTTGTTACCACACTTTCACACACAAAAGGACACATGAAATCTCACTTTGATCTTCATAATTTGTCTTTTATGTTGATTCATGAATACACACATTCAGTTTGGTAATTTGCCATTTTGATTACACTTAAAATTATTACTGCTTGATGTGTGTTAGTGTGAAAATTATGCCTTTGATCTGCCCTGCCCTGTTCCAGTATTGACTGCCAATATTACACGTTCAATCTCTCAATACATTCAAATCATTTTCAAAACAGAATTTATTTGGTCACTTAGCCTTGTCTTATTGATAACTGCTGCTTTGAGAGGGTTTAGTATTTGATTGCTTGACTTTGGGATGTTCAAGTTTATCACTTCTTGTTGAGAGTTTTTGAGTCATAATTGATTTCAGTTTTGTTGAATGATTGCTTAACTGTCATTGCTGCCAGAATTTATGAAGTATTATAGACCTCAATTCTGTTGAGGCTCTTAAGGAGCAGTTCTGTTAAGATATTGTGCTGTCATGATATGACCTGTGTTCAAACATTGTATTTGTACATAGTTGCTGCCAGGTTTTGAACTTTAAAACCCTGTTTTGATTAGGTTACTAGGGACAATAATCAAGCAAGCCAGTTCAAGGCTATAATATAAAAAACCTGTAGGATTGTGTGAATCCATGCTGCTACCACTGCCTTAGTTCATGACCCTCAACTGCACTTCATAGGTTTTTAGGTGACATCTTACATATCACTTTTCATAGCCAACTGCCTTGAACTCTTTTTAGTGTGTGGACTCCTTTACCAATACATGTATGACTGGTATACATGACTCACTTGACCAAAACCTGTTTGGATTTTAAATTGGACATACCTCACATATTGATGGCAAAGCAGCTGGTGTATCATCATTGATTCTATCATTGCAAAACAGTTTGTGATCCTTTATACATGTTTGTGCATACATTTAGAAGTTGTCTAGGTCCTTACTTTGCTGGTTTTGTACTCAACACACAATTTCACATTTTACTTGCACAACAAAAGCAAATACAAGCCACTCACACACACTTCTTTATTCTATTGGTCTTTGCATGAAACTTTCTGTTGAAACATCTCACATTAGTCATTTGGAACATGCTGGCACAATTTATTTCTTTAAAAATCACTCTATCCTAGAAAATCATTTTCAAAATACAAGAAAGAATCACATACACTTCCACACACTTGCTACTTTTGGCACAATTTCATTTTTTACTAAAATCACTTCACACACACCTCATACTAATCAATTATAACTTGTTAGCATACTCATCTTGCATCAAAACACTTTGTACCACAATGTCACTCATGAGTCGCTTCTTGCTTTCACATGCTTGCCCATCTTATACCAGATTTTGAACCAATGATTATCTTTGAAATTTTTGTGTTATAGCAGTTTAATATGATCATTTTTGACATGTTTGTATGAGCCAAATCATTGGACATCTCATGAACACAAATCTACACCTCTTCATGCGCATAACACTCATGAAAAGCACTTTGAGAGCCACATCACTACACAACCATTCCAGTTTTGATTTTTTCACATACACGCACTTCTAATTATGTAATACATGTGCATGAAAGCTTGCTTTACCCAGTACTGCCTTGAACTTGAAACTGTCATAGCTCATGCATGTTACTTATGTATTTCTTTGCAAATCACATGTGATTCTTTATAGCAGCTCAGTTCTGACCATGAATGTGTTTTGGATTGATTCATTATCACTTAACTGTGATGTGTGTGTGTTTAGTTGGAGTTGAGTGTGATTGTATGAAGCTGAACCATTGAATTTGCATTTTTTGAGCATAAGCATAACCCCTATCGGTTTTTTTACTGGGTAAACAATTTTCAAAAACCAACACCACCATCCTCTTCCTCATGAAATTCTACCCAAAATGCATATAAAATTTGTGGAAAAATACTAAGAAATGAGAAAGTTATGGATACTTTTGCAAAATGATGGGAGGTCTCACATTTGGCCCAGCAAAACAAGAGAACATACTCTATATATTTATCATTGCGCTTTGGTTAACGGATGTATGGCCGCCCCAGCGGTTGAAACTTGCATGCGTATTGTACTTGGCATGGGTTCGATCCTTAGTGATAACCCTTGTTGCCACTTTTTTTCATTTTTCACATGGAACTTCAAAAAATCATAACTCTCTCATTTTTTTATCATTTTTCACCCATTCTTTTTTCATTGTGTTCGTTTTAATGTTTACTTTCATGTCATAATTTTATTTTCCATGTTTGATTAATTTTTCACCATGTTTGACTATGTGCAACTTGTCATATTAACAGTACTAACCCTAGCTGTTGCAGATGAAAGTTTAAAGGGTTCCACTTGTTTTTCTTTGTGAAAATTGATTGTTCTCATTCCTATACATGTTTGTCAACATGCTAGGATTTTTACTTTGAACTATTATCATGCCTATCTCATCTGTTTGTTAATTGTACTCCAGGTGCGATCTGTCGTCACAGTTTTCGTACTAATCATCTGCTTTGATTGTCACCATTGCTTTTTCATCCTTAAATATTTTTCATTGGTTGTCACCATGAATGCTTTAGTATAATGTTTATTTTATCCCCAAGTGATGAAGTTTGTTAGCTTTCATCCAGTTGCCCACTATCTCTCCCTCCAAAGGAAGGTCTGTCCACTTGACTGTCAATGTCTTGGACCAAAATCTTAAACCCTTTTGACTTTGTTAAGTCACCTTAACCCTAGTTTAGCAACCTTTAGACTTTGCTTGAAGTCTAAGAAACCCACCCATACTAGGAGTGTTCTTCAACTAGAACCCTAGGAAATAGTTCGTCAACTCTGTGTAAGAATCATCGTCATGACTTCTTACTTCCCCTTCAACTTAGATTAGGGAGTTTTGTCAAACTCCACACAAACATTGTCATGTTTGTCCCCCTTTGAACCTTGATCATCATCAAGTGTTCTTTTCCCTTGTGAGGTGAACTACGATTGCTCTGATTCTATCCTAGTCAGGATACGTAGGCAGAAGGTGTGATGCCTTTGCGAGCAAACTTAGAAAACCACTTAGGCCTTTTTATTTATTTTATCTCAATTCCCAATCCTTAAACCATAGTGCACAATTCACAAACTTAGCAAGTAATTAAACAAAAGGTTCCTGTAGAGTACTACAGATATTTAGGGTGCTAATACCTTCCCTAGATATAACCAACCCCCGAATCCCTGAATCTCTTAAAGCGTTGTTGTCACATCGCGCAAAAGGTTCTTTCTTTCTTTAGACCTATCCTTTGGATAAATTAAAGACCGGTTGTAAAAAGAAATACGGTTCAAGTTAATTAATAGCTTGATATCCAATTTTCACCGCAACAGAAATGGCGACTTTACTGGGGACATCGCTTTTGCTTTTATTTTGAGGGTTCAACCTATTTTGTTTAACTAATTGCTATCTGTGAATACTTGTATATATTTGTGCTCTGATGGTTTGGGAAACTTGAAATGGTGAGACAACACTACACCCGTGCTTAAGCGTACTTATGATAGGAAGGTGATATATTCAAGAAGGCTTATAGGGAGTAGATTCCCGACCAAGCTGACTTGAGAAAATCACCGCTCAGTGGAGGCCCTTTAGAGAGCTAGTATTGTTGATCGAGTATTCGTGAAAACAATGCTACTTTCTACACAGGTGCCCATGACACTGAGAACCTTTAGATACCTTTTCCCCCATTATGGCTTTCTTAGGATGTAGTGCGATGACTATAAGGAAGTAATTCCAAAGTAGTTGATACGCGATACTACACTTGGACGAGACTCTCTTGAGAATATTATCGACCACCAAGTATTTGGGAAATTGATAATATCCGAAAGATGGGTCGAGGACTCCAGGAACTCTTTTAGAACCTTGTTCTGCAGTTGTGGGAACCTTAGTACATACCTTTGGGGAGGGTAGACCTTGACTCCTTGCTCATATTCTCCAAACCCAAAACCTTGTCTGTTTACTTATGTAAATATGTGAATATGTGATTACCTGTGTTTGTGCATTCATGCATCCGTAAACATCATGTCATAAAAGTTTTATGGAACTCAGAGTCGTTTATTTATAAAATATCAGGAACATCATGGACAATGGAAAAAAGAAAACTATAAAGTACACTTACAAAAGCCCTAATATAGATGAGATTGAAAGGTTGAGCACTCTGATCACAGATGTAGAAGGGTTCAAAAGCAGGTACGGGAATTTGTTGTCTCTACTGAAAATAAGGAAGAAAATGGATTTGGGACTCCTTTCCACGTTACTCCAGTTCTATGATCCACTTTATCACTGCTTCACATTTCCGGACTATCAGTTAGTGCCGACACTTGAAGAGTATTCCTGTCTGATTGGGTTACCCATCCTTGATGCATCTCCTTTTCCCGTCATGGAGAAGGACCCTAAAGAGGAAGAGATTGCTAAAGCCACCCGCATCGGGTTGGTAGACATTCAGAAGAACATGGTTACTAAAGGAGGGATCTTTGGGCTGACTGCAAAATTCTTGATTGGGAAGGCTCAGTATTATGCCGATCACTTGAGTATGGATGCTTTTGAGGCTATTCTAGCCTTGCTTATTTATGGGATCTTTCTGTTTCCGAGCTTTGACAACTTTGTGGATCTCAATGCCATCAAAATATTCTTGAAGAAGAATCCAATACCTACTCTACTAGCTGATGCTTACCACTCTGTTCATCAAAGAAATCTTCACAAAGGAGGAATGATCGTCTGTTGTGTTCCGTTGTTGTATAAATGGTTTGTTTCTCATCTACCCAAAGCCCATACTTTTTGGAGCAAAGGATGGTGGTCTGAAAAGATTATGGCTCTTACTCACTCTGATATTGACTGGTACAGCCGTAGTTATGATGGGATCAAAATCATTGATAGTTGTGGAAGCTTCGGGAATGTACCTCTCCTTGGTACAAATGGGGGAATCATCTAGAACCCTGTGATTGCTCGTCGACAATTTGGTTATCCGCTAAAGGACAAACCTTGCAGCGCTCACGTAGAAGGTATTTTCTTCATAGGAGTTTCAGAATTAAAAAATGAAATTCTCAAAGCATGGGGGCATATACACAGGAAAGGAAAAGAGGACTTTGGAAGACCTAACTGCATCTCTTTTGAACCTTATCTCCAATGGGTACGAAAGAGGGCCATTCAGTTGAAAATGCCTTATCCTCCACAAAAGCCTATGGTCTTAATAGAAGAACAACCGTTGATTTTCATGTCTAAGGAAGAGAAGCTGAAGATTGCTCTGAGGAAGTCACAGCAGACTGAGATATCCTGGAAGTACAAATATCAGGTGGCTATGGAAGAGAACGAGGAACTCCGCAAACAACTTCAGTTGAAAGAAGAGGAAGCAGTTGCAAGCAAGAAAAGAAAGGCACATGAAGATGCATTTTATTCCAACCATCAATCGACTCCTTAGAAGGCTATGGTAGACAAACTCATCTTTGAGAAAGCGCAGGTGGAAGAAGAGCTCAGAAGAATCAAGAAGAGAGAGGATTTTCTTTTAGAGCATATTGAGTTGTAATGTTAGGGCTTTTGTAAGACGTACTAAAATCTTTTGTAATACCCCTTTGAAAAATCAATGAAATGAAAGGATATTTTGGTAAATTTGAGTTCCATAAAACTTTTGCATTTAAAGTTGCATTCTTGTTATTTTAAACATTCAAGGAACTAAAAGATTATTTTGCAGATATTATAGGATGGATTCTGGAAAGAAAGAAGAGGTTGTGTTCCGAAGACCAAGATTAGAGAACTTGAAGAAACTGGTAAGTTTGGTAGAAGACCCCGAGGCGTTCAGAGAAAGACATGGGAATATGCTGTCATTACGGGAAGTTCAAGTGTATGAAGAGATGTTATCCGCACTCGTGCAATTCTATGATTCAACCTATCATTGTTTCACGTTTCCAGATTATCAGTTGCTACCAACTTTGGAAGAGTATTCCGCCCTAATGGGAGTAGGCGTTACTCCTAGTCCCTTTTATGGAAGGGAGGGGACTCCTAATGAAAGAGCAATTGCAGAGGCCGCGTATTTGGAGTTGGACGAAGTGCGATCTCATATGGGTGCTAAGGGAGGATTGTATGGAATTTCAGCTATGTTCCTATATGAAAAAGCTCAGAGCTATGCCTTGTCACAAAATACTGAAGCATTTGAAGCCATCCTGGTTTTACTTATTTACGGACTGTTCCTGTTCCCAACTGCTAGTGATTTTGTGGACGCAGATGCGATCAATCTTTTCTTGATCAAAAATCCTGTACCTACCTTGCTGGCCGACACTTATTTTACCCTCCACCGAAGGAACCGCTATGGGGTTGGACGAATTGAATGTTGCACCGTTCTCCTGCACAAGTGGTTTATTTCACACTTGTCAAAAATTCCAGCCATTTGGGATAAGCAAAATGGACTCTCATGGACAGAAAAGCTGCTGTTGCTCAAACACTCAAACATTAAATGGTATGATCCTATGTATGGAGGAATTTCCATGATCCAAAGCTGTGGAGATTTCCCGAATGTACCGCTCATCAGCGTCAATGGTTGCATCAGCTATAATCCTATTCTGGCCCGTCGACAATTGGGGCACCCCATGGAAGATGAACCAGATCCAGACTATTTGAGAAAATTTTACTTGGAGGAAAGGAAGAATCCCGCTTATAGGGCTCGAATTGCATACGCTTGGCTTATGTCCACACAAGGGGAGTAACTGCCCTATGCCCCCACAACGCTACTGTTTCAGAATCTTACCTATCATGGGTGAGAGAAGCGGCAATGAAGATGTTCTATACCCGCTTTGAGCCTGACTCGCCCAAGCCCACCCTCGTAGAAGAGTTGAAAGCCGCCTTGGCAAAAGCTGAGAAAGAAGAGAAAACGTGGAGAGATAAGTATTTCAAGGCTATGCAAGAGAAAGAAGAACTTCAAGAATTGGTACGTCAAGGTGGAAGAAAGAATCAGTCTGAAGATGAAGGACCATCCAGCAGAAGAATCTAGAATCTATTGTTGTTGTTTTTTCGTATTTTGTAAAAGCTTGTATTTTCATTTCCCGTTTAATGTTGTAAACTCTCCAGATGTTATCAATGAAGATTTGTCTGTTTTATTGTTATAATATTTGCAAATAAAGCTTTTATTTCCTTGAATGTTTAAAATCTGCATTTTGCATGCCTGCATTTCATAAACATTGCATATGCATGTTCTTGAGTCGAGTCTCATCCCTCTGTCTTGTCACAGAATCACACTGAAACCTCACCATCAGTACAACACCCGAGCCCAAGCTCGCTTAAGGATGGAAGAGCAGAACTTGGATGTAGACAGAATCGACAATGAACTCGGAGAGCTCCGAGGAGGCATGGGACAGATCAAAGAAGCCTTACAAGTCATCCGTGCAATGTTGGACACTCAAGCCACCGTTGTCTCTGAGATCACTGCAGATCCAATCCCGACGGCTGTTACTATTGCAAATATGCCAACCTATGGATTACCTCCAGGCTTTGTACCTCCACCAAGAGTCACTCAGCAGACAGTTTCCCTAGGGGGAGAAGTTCCTCAGGCAATTCCTACATATACTCCAGCTGCTGTACAGATTCAGGCACGCCCTGTGTTCCACAATCCTCCACCAGTATACGAAGGACCCGAAGGGTATGAAGAGGAGAATGAATCACATGAGAAGTTAAGGGAAAGTGTTGAAACTATAGGGAGAAAGATCCGAACGATGGAAGGAAACAATACCTTTGGCACTGACGCCAGAGAAATGTGTTTGGTATCTGGACTAGTAATACCGCCAAAGTTCAAAATCCCAAATTTCGATCAGTACTCAGGAGCTACTTGTCCACAAACTCACTTAATCATGTACTATAGAAGAATGGCAGCACACGTCGAAGACGACAAGTTAATGATCCATTGCTTCCAAGACAGTCTGAAAGGAGCTCCAGCAAAATGGTATCTAAGTCTAGATCAGTCAAGAATCCACAGTTTTCAAGATTTGGCTGATGCATTCATGAAACATTACAAATATAATATGGATATGGTGCCAGACCGAAGGCAGTTGTTGAACATGTCCCAGAAAAGCACAGAGTCATTCAAAGAATACGCTCAGCGGTGGAGAGAAACAGCGTCCCAGGTAGAACCACCCCTAAGTGAGAAGGAACTGACAGACTGGTTTGTTGACACGGTGAGACCAGAATTCTATGAGAAAATGATCAGCAGTGTGTCTGCAAGTTTTTCAGACATTGTGGCCGTGGGAGTGAGGGTAGAATTGGGAATGAAAAGTGGAAAGGTAGCCAGCAGCTCCAGCAGTTCTAACAACAGCAGTATTAAGAAGGTCAGCAGTGGGTTTCACAAGAAGAAAGAAGGTGAAACAAATGCCGTAATGGGAAGAAGAAATCGTACCGTGAGACCTCCATATCAGCAATATCAGCCGCCTCAACAAAGTTTCTTCCAGCCAATCCAACCTAATTATGTTCAACAGTTTCATCAACAAAGACCCATGTACCCGGTACAGTATGCCCCTCAGCAATATGTGGCAGCTGTGACCCCAGCATTCAACCGTTCCACTTCAAACTATCAACCAGGGCGACCAGCGCCCATGTATCAGCAAAACCAGCAAGGGCATCAACGAGCGCCCAACGCTCCGCCCTTTCAACAAAATCAGCAGCAGAGGGTACTACAACCCAGGCAACAATACCAGAACCGGAGGCCAACCACAAAACCTCCACTCCCACAAATACCAATGACGTATACTGAGTTATATCCATCTTTGGTCCATCAGGGGTTGATCACGACAAGACCGCTTAATCCGGATACCACATCTCCACATTATAACCCAAATGCCCATTGTGCTTTCCATGAAGGTGCTGCCGGCCACGACTTAGAAGGATGCTTTGCCTTAAAACATCTGGTAAGAGAGTTGATGGAGAAGAAAATCCTGTCCTTTGATGATGTACCACCTAACGTCAAAAGTAACCCACTGCCAAACCATGGAGGGGTCAATGCCATTGAAAAGTTAGATGAAGAGATAATTAATGATGTGTCAAAAATCAGAACGCCATTGAAGACATTGCATGATAAGCTGACAGAAGCAGGGTTGTTGGGAAGTGTTCATAACAAATGTGAAAAATGTACTGTTAGTTCCAGTGGATGTAATGGGATACAGGAAGATATACAAAGATTGATAAATGAGGGGATGTTACAAGTATGTGGTAAGGAAAGGAAAGAAGAGGTTTCTGTAATAGAGCCAGTTTTCGACCTGTCCAGGAAAAAAGAGAAAGTTCCAGTGTTTAACAAGGGTGCAAGGCCAGTTTTCAACAGAGCTGCTATTGGTCAACCGCGACCAATCGTAGTTCAAAAACCAAGACCGTTCCATTATGACAATACAAAAGCTATTCCGTGGAAGTACGTTGTGACCGTGGTAGACAAGGAAACGAGAAAGGTTGTTCAAACAAATAATCAGAAAGATGTGACCAACATCGCCGACACTAGCAAGATGACCCGCAGCGGTCGGATCTATCAGCCGAAAGAATCAGTAGCTATTCCAAAAGAAGTCATTCCTGCTGTGGTAATCAAAGAAAAAGAAATTCCAAGCGCAGAAGAAGAAAATGATGAATTTTTTAGGATTATCCGAAGAAGTGATTACAAGGTGGTAGACTAGCTTCATCAGACGCCATCAAAAATATCAATCTTGTCACTCTTGATAAATTCTCCAGCTCACAGGGAGGCATTACATAAAGTATTGAGACAAGCACATGTAACCAAGGATATTTCACTCAGGCAGTTTGATTCAGTAGTGGCTAACATCACGGCGTGCAATACTTTAAGTTTCAGTGATGCTGAGTTATCGAAAGAGAAACGTGATCACAATCGTGCACTACACATATCCATCAAATGCCAAGAAGATACTTTGGCACGAGTACTGGTCGACACAGGATCCTCGTTAAACATGCTACCCGCAAGATCACTGTCCAGACTAGCCTATGCCGGGGCAGAGATGAAACCAACCTCATTAATTGTAAAAGCCTTTGATGGTTCGAGGAGAACGGTCATCGGAGAAGTAGAATTACCGATCTTGGTGGGACCCCATGAGTTTAACATTGTATTTCAGGTGATGGACATAAATCCAGCTTATAGCTGCCTACTGGGACGTCCCTGGATCCATGAAGCAGGGGCGGTAACTTCTACCCTGCACCAAAGAATGAAGTTTGTGGTAAATGATAAGCTGGTGATTGTTCATGGTGAAGAGGAATTAATGGTCAGTAATCTTTCATCATTCCGGTACATTGAAGCAGAAGAGGACGCGCTAGAGACATCATTCCAAGCACTAGAAATAGCAAACGCAGTGATGATAGAGGAGACGGTGGCAAAAAGTGGTTCAACTTTCGCATCTGCTCAAGGCGCCAAAGCTACGATGGAAGAAGGCACTCCCGCAGGATGGGGAGAAGTCATTGAGGTAAAGCCGAAGATGAACCGCCAGGGGTTGGGTTACAAACCAACTCAAAGTGAAGAACCGAGGCATGACAACAGCCGGCCAAAGGCTATTCAAGAAATATTTATCAGTGGCGGTTTTCAAATTAACGCCGTGGAAGGAAATCTTGAAAGTGAAGACATAGGAGCGCTAGTGTATCATGACGAAGCTACTCTGAACAACTGGGAGGCTATCGAAGTTCCTGTAGTTTTTCCCGAGTTAAAGTAATTTTTTGTTTTCTTTCTTTGTTATTTTAAAATCTCCATAGCCGTGCCCAAGGCTATAGGAATGTTTTGTAAGGGCCCCATGCTTTCAAAGAAATATCAATGAGAATGGACTATTTTGTTAAAAATCCTCGTGTTGTTTCTTTACCGTCTTTTTTGCTTTTACTTTGAAAGAAAAATGGCAATACAAAAAACCAAGACAAAAACAATTTTCTCTTTCTCTGTGTGTGTTGCATTTGTTGATTGTGTGTTTTAATAAAGTAAACCCTTCAAACATGCAGTGATGACCATAACCCCATTGAATCCTGCAACCTCGCATTCCCTCCAGACGTGGATTCCCCAATATACCAAGCCGAAGGCGAGGATGAAGATTCTGAAATCCCTGAGGAATTGGTAAGATGGGCACAGTCTGAGTACACCGAGTTTCAGCCACACAAGGAACATTTGGAGGTCATTAATCTTGGCACAGAGGGAGACAGAAAAGAAATCAAAATTGGGGCAGCCCTAGGGGCAGAAGTAAAATAGCAGTTAAAGGAACTCTTAAGAGAATATGTAGATGTGTTTGCTTGGTCTTATCAGGATATGCCTGGTTTGGATACAGACATAGTGGTTCACAAGTTACCACTCCGACCTGAATGCCCGCCGGTTAAACAGAAACTCAGAAGAACCAGGCCCGACATGGCTCTTAAAATTAGAGATGAGGTAAAAAAGCAGATTGATGCAGGCTTCCTTGCAGTGGCCAAGTATCCAGAATGGGTAGCCAACATTGTTCCTGTACCAAAGAAAGATGGAAAGGTAAGGATGTGTGTGGATTATCGAGATTTAAACAAAGCCAGTCCAAAGGACGACTTCCCTCTACCACATATTGATACTTTGGTAGATAATACAGCTCGGTTTGCAGTGTTTTCCTTTATGGACGGTTTCTCTGGTTACAATCAAATCAAAATGGATCCTGAAGACATGGAAAAAACAACCTTCATCACTCTATGGGGCACTTATTGTTATAAGGTTATGCCATTCGGTTTAAGGAATGCAGGCGCAACTTATCAAAGAGCTATGGTGGCTTTGTTCCACGACATGATGCATAAAGAAATAGAAGTATATGTGGATGACATGATCGCCAAGTCTCAAAATGAAGAAGACCATCTAGAACATTTGTTGAAGTTATTCAAAAGACTCCGGAAATATCAGTTGAGATTGAATCCCGCAAAGTGCACTTTCGGAGTCAGATCAGGAAAATTACTCGGTTTCATCGTTAGTCACAAGGGGATTGAAGTGGATCCAGACAAAGTCCGTGCCATTCAAGACATGCCAGCTCCACAGACCGAAAATCAGGTTAGAAGTTTTCTTGGAAGGTTGGATTACATATCCAGGTTCATTTCCAATATGACCCCCACTTGTGAACCGATCTTCAAGTTGTTACGAAAGGATCAAACGGTTGTATGGAATTATGATTGTCAAACAGCGTTCGACAAAATCAAAGGTTATCTCCAAGAACCTCCAATTTTGATACCACCCGTTCCGGGAAAGCCTCTCTTTATGTATTTGACAGTGCTTGAAAACTCAATGGGTTGCGTTCTGGGCCAACAAGACGAATCCGGACGGAAAGAACATGCCATTTATTATTTGAGCAAGAAGTTTACTGATTGTGAAAGCAGATACTCACTCCTAGAAAAGACTTGTTGTGCTTTAGCATGGGCCGCTAAGCGTTTGAGGCAGTATATGATTTGTCACACCACTTTATTGATCTCGAAAATGGATCCAATAAAGTACATCTTTGAGAAGCCGGCACAAACCGGAAGACTCGCCCGGTGGCATATGTTACTATCAGAATATGATATTCAATATGTGGCTCAGAAATCCATCAAAGGCAGTGTGTTATCAGAATATCTCGCAGATCAACCCGTCGAAGATTATGAACCTCTGAAGTTTGATTTTCCGGACGAAAATATCATGTTAGTAAAAGATTGTGAAGAAACAAGTTCTGACAAAGGTCAACAGACAGATAATTGGTGGAAGATGATGTTCGACGGTTCCTCCAATTATAGCGGACATGGCGTAGGTGCAGTCTTAATGAATCCTGAAGGTGGTTACACTCCGTTTACAGCCAGATTAGACTTTGATTGTACAAACAACATCGCTGAATACGAAGCATGTATCCTAGGTCTCGAAGCAGCCATTGATCTCCAAATCAAAAATCTCGAAGTCAGTGGAGACTCAGCTTTGGTTATCTACCAAGTCACGGGTGAATGGGAGACAAGACATGAAAACCTGATCCCTTACAGAGCTTATATCGTTGAAACGATCAAGTATTTTGACAAAATCACCTTTAAACATGTTCTAAGAGCAGAGAATCACATCGCCGACGCCTTAGCCATGCTGGCCTCGATGTGGAAAACTAGAGATGTCAATGATGGCACACTTATCAAAATTGAACGCAAGACAGAGCCTGCTTACTGTCAAATGATTGAAGAAGAAACCGATGGCAAACCCTGGTATCATGATATAAAGAATTATCTGTTGAAACAAGAATATCCCGCAGATGCTACAGCACTTGACAAGAAAACACTGAGACGATTAGCATCCAAATTCTTCCTCAGCAATGGTGTACTTTACAAAAGAAATCATGATATGGTCTTACTCAGATGTGTTGACAAAAGAGAAGCGGACTTGTTAATGAAAGATGTTCATGAAGGAATGTTTGGTACTCACGCCAACGGATACGCCATGTCCAAAAAGATCTTGAGAGCTGGTTATTACTGGTTGACCTTGGAAACTGACTGTATTCAATACGCCAGAAAGTGTCACAAGTGCCAGATTTATGCAGACAAAATGCATGTACCTCCAACACTGTTGAATGTACTGTCGTCACCATGGCCTTTCTCTATGTGGGGGATTGACATGATTGGGGCAATTGAGCCAAAAGCTTCAAATGGACACCGTTTCATTCTGGTTGCCATCGACTATTTCACAAAATGGGTTGAAGCTGTATCTTACACCAATGTTACACGTCAAGTGGTGGCTCGTTTCATTAAAAAGGAGATCATCTGTCGCTACGGGATCCCAAGCAGAATTATAACAGACAACGGCACCAATCTGAACAACAAAGTTATGAAAGAATTATGTGAGGACTTCAAAATCGAACACCACAACTCTTCCCCTTACCGTCCAAAGATGAATGGAGCTGTGGAAGCTGCAAATAAAAACATCAAGAAGATCTTGCAGAAAATGGTTAAAACCTACAAAGATTGGCATGAAATGCTACCATTTGCCCTGCACGGATACAGAACCTCTGTCCGCACTTCCACAGGGGCAACCCCCTTTTCTCTGGTATATGGAATGGACGCAGTTCTTCCCATCGAGGTCGAGATACCATCCCTCAGAGTCATCATGGAAACCAAGTTAGAAGAGGCAGAATGGATTAAAGAAAGATTTGATCAGCTGAATTTCATCGATGAAAAGCGCATGTCTGCGATGTGTCACGGCCAGTTGTATCAAAAAAGAATCAAGAGGGCGTTCGATAAAAAGGTCCGTATCAGAGAGTTCCGCGAAGGAGAACTTGTGCTCAAGAAAATCTTACCAGTTCACAAAGACGCAAGAGGCAAGTGGATGCCTAATTATGATGGCCCCTTTATTGTGAAGACAGTATTCTCCGGAGGTTCACTGGTCCTTACTACCATGGACAGAGAACAACTCACACACCCGATAAACTCTGACGCAGTTCGGAAATATTACGCCTAAAAAGTACCCGATAAGCCGGAAAATCCAAAAGAACGGTTTATGCAAAAGTTAGGGTAAAAAAGAAAAAAGAGAAAAGAAATCAAAAAGCTCGCTAAGTTGAAAACCCGAAAGGGCGGCTTAGGCAAAAATGAGCGTCCCGGTGGATTGAAAACCCGAAAGGGAGATCCAGGCAAAAATTAGGGACAAAGGCGTTTCGCTGCATCAGACAAAGCCATCAACACTGCAGACTCAACAAAGATTCATCTCAACGGCTCTCGTCAGAAGCAAGGATCTTGGAGAATTCTAGTCTTTAGGGATAGTTAGGTCACAGGATTCAATGTAACCTTATCCACTTTTGCCATTTTACTTGTAAAAATTTCCATGGAATATTGTCATTGGCAAGATTTCATCCTTTAAATAAAATCAGCCTTTTGAGCCTCTCTTTCTTGTGCAAATTATCAGTTCCTTATTTTCTTTGTTATGCAAAATACCGTTCGTTAGTCAACGATTGTTTTTGAAAGCATTAAAGTCCAGATTTTTGAAAAAAAATAATAACTTGGAAATATTTTACAAAATGTTTTAACTTGTGGAAAGACTCGAGGAAAATCATACATCCCCCGAAACTTCAGGGTAGCAGGAGTCTTGATGCACAGTCAGAATTTACATTCCCCAATGAAATGCTAGCAAGTTGAGCGACAAAGAGTCCTTTGGCCATGTATGGTTACCAAGATTGAAGATTAACCCTCAGAATTTCTTATGATGATATGAAGGTTCTTTCCCCAGCGAAGTATTTCTGGACATCTGTTTGAATTCACCTCAGCAAAATCTACCTACAGGCTCTATTCCTCAGTAGGTCTTCGGGTTTATTTTCCCAAGTCTACGTACACCCCTCATCATGGGATCAGTGTGATTCGTTTGTTCCCCGAGTCGGTGACATCTATCAATCCCCGCGAAGTCTAAGTTATTACGCACTTCGTTTCCAAGTATAAACCCAGTCGTAACTGGCATTTTGTTCAAACCAATTGTTGTTGATATTCATTTGGTCGTCACCATCCATGTCCTTTTAAAGCCCAGTCGTCACTGGCATTGTCTAAATCCAATCGTCATTGGTATCTCATTAGTCGTCACTAACAAATCCACGTATAAGTCCAGTCGTCACTGGCACTGTTTAAAAGTCATATTGTCATTTGCGCCTCTTGGTTTGGTCGTTACCAACCTTTCCCCGGGGAATCCAATCGTCACTGGTATTGTTCCAATTATTATTGGTATCTTGTTAGTTGTTACTAACTCTCCCCATGAAGTCCAGTCGTCACTGGCACTGCCTAAATCCAATCGTCATTGGTATCTTGAGGTTTTAACCAATTTTTCCCTTTGAAACCCAGTCGTAACTGGTATCATCATCTAGAGTCCAATCGTTATTGGAATCTGTTTCGTCTGGTCGTTACCAGCACCCCAGCTAGAAGATCTAGTAATCACTAGCATTTTTGTATAACCAATCGTCATTGGTATTCCCCAGCATGGTCGTCACCATCTTCATTAAAAATCCAGTCGTAACTGGCATTGTTTCATAACTAATTGTCATTGATACCCTGATTTGGTCGTCACCAGTCACCATTAAAAGACCAGTCGTCACTGGCATCGCTTGGAATTCGGGTCGTTACCAATTCCCCAGGAAGTCTATTAATTACCAGCATTGTGTGAACTGTTTGCAGAAACTGAGGGTGTATCCCTAGTAATCCATGTTCCCAGTCAAGTCCTGGAGATCTAGTCGTCATTAGTGGCCTCCGTGTGTGATTAGTCTTGATTCTAGACCATTCCTGAAGATCCCGTTTGAACTCTTAACTATAGGAAGTTCCTCATCTGATCATCCCCAGTGAGGTTGTATCCAGTCTTTCGCTTCCCCGATGAATCCTGATTCTCTTTTCCCGATGGAATTAATTTTCCATTTCCCCAGTAAAAGTATATCCTTTTCCCCAGTAGAAGCCTATTCTTCTCCCCGGTGGAGTACCTCTGTTCCAAAAAGATTATCATCTTTATTGGATTTGCCTATTCCCCATGTGAAGTTTTCCTTCTTACGCTATCAGTCATGTCTGAACTGTTAATTTAGTTTTTCAGTACGAGTCCCCAGTGTCGAGTCCTTGTATTTGTCATTGTTTGTTTTACGGTTTCTTTTATTATTATCGTTGCGTCTATGTTGTTTGCATTCAAGCATCATAAAGCATCATTTAGAGTGCATGGCATATCATAACTTGTCCTTTAGAATGACATCGGATCTAAGGGACAAAATTTTCGGTTATCTATATTTAAATACCTTTCACTGCGATTTAACGAAGATTGTCATCTCTCGTTCCCCATCTAGTGAAGATATTTAAATAGGGGCAACTGTTGTACCCTAAATTTTGACCCCTTATATTCTCATTATCATTTTTAAAAGCATGATCATGAATTATCTAACCCTAAATCAGTGCAAGTTCATTATTGTCAAGTTACAGATGAATCAGGGTTTTCGCACCGACAAATTCAAAACAACCAAGGAATGATCAACCAATGATTTGGGCCAATTCAATCATTGAATGAAATCAAAGATAATATCAAAGTCAAAAGAGAAGTCAATTTGAAGAAATCATTTCAGAATCAAGAACAGTGTAGTCAGGAGGCCCCGATTAGGGTTTTTAACTAGTGAAAAGTCAACTGTGGTTTGACTTTGATGTTGGAAGATATTTTAATGGTGGGATTGAGGTCCATGAAGTTCATATAGACTATTAAAGACTATTCAAGAAGTATCAAAGTCTCAGGATGTCCAGAATGTCAACAGGCGACTCAATCGGCACCGATCGATCGTACGGTTGACCGAAAAGTCAACTCCTCAAATTTTGAGAATTGGAATCCAAGTTGTGAATAAAAGTTGTTCCTTATGTCATAATGGACTTTCATATCAATTTTCATGATCATTGGATCAAGGATGAGAGAGTAATCGAGAAATCGGGAAATTAGGGTTTTGAAAAGGGCTAAACCATAACTCCTTAACCACACATCCAATTGAGTTGGTTCAAATCTCATTTGGAAGATCTTGACAAATCCTACAAAAGTCCCATACTAGTCCACAACCAAAAAATGCATACTTTTTGAGATAGAAGCAAAAACATTCTTAGAAGGGAAAATAACTTAGAAAATTTCTCTGTTATTTTCACTTTAAAAGCTTGTGTGCAACCAACTTTGAGGGGGTTTTTCACCTAGTTCCAATTGGAGTTTGATTTCTTGGCAAACATGAATGTTTTAGAGATATGTGAGGGCTTTCTAAATTGTACAATAACTCCTCAAGATGATTTATGAGCAGAAAGATACATGTGTTCAAAGTTGGTGTTTTGTCACTTTAGTCCCACATTGACCAATTTTGCAAAAGCACCTCTCCCACCCAAGTGGGCCAATTTTAACTTGCCAAACTCATGTTACCTGATATATTGAACATCTCAAGCATGTTAGAACAGAAAGATTGCATAGAATTAGCATGGAATTAAAGTTGTGAAGTTCATTGCCAAAGTTGCCATTTTTGACTTTTCCAAGCATGAGGTGTAAAGCAAACCTACTCCAGCCACTCTATCAAGCCTCTAGCCTGCATTTTGACAGTAAAAACATCAATGTAACTTGCCCCTTGAGTGAAAAGAACAACCAAAGGTCAGAAAAGCAAGGCAAGTTGGATGGTGGGTGAAAAATATCAAAGATAACTTCATGTTTAAGCAAAGTTCTCAAGCAAGCACCTCCTTGCTTTTTGCTATAAAAAGAGACCTCACACCCCTCATTCAAGACATAAATATCATTCTAAAAACCTGAGAAATCAAGCTCCCTTACCACATATCTCTCTTGCTTGCAATTTGCAAAATTCACCAAAGTTCCAAGCTAGGCAAAAATCCTGCATTTTGCAATTTCACTACCACTTCAAGTTCCCCCTATTCCAGCACCCAAACCATCATCCATACATCTTCTAAATAACATATAGAAGGTGTACAATCTATCAAACCACCAAAAATCTCAAGAAATCAAAAAGTCAACATCATACCTAGCTTACTTTGACCAAAGGCTACAAAAAACACCAAAGTGAGTTCTAAACATTTCCTTGAGGTTGTGACCACTTGGGCACCTCATAAATAACATATCTCAACTGTTCAAACACCTATCAACCATTATAAATTCACATCTCTTCATTTAGCATTAAAAGTGTATTGTGGCTTAAAGTGGAAGAAAAGCTCAAAGGCAAGAAAGTGAAGTGAAAGATCTCTGGGTTTCTCTACTATTCTAGCATATTCAAAAGGGTCATCAAGAGGTATGTAATTTGTCTCCATTGGATTTTACATCATTTTTCATGTATTTACATTTTTAAGCATCATGATAAAACTTGAGCTATGGATTTTTGGTGATTTCTTGACATTTGCCTCTTGAAAGATAATGTTTTGGAACATCTCAAACATGTGTGTCAAAGTTTGTTTTGTCAAGATTTAAGTTTGTGAATTTGCTGATTGCTGTCAAAAACAACCCTGTTATTGCCTTTGAAATTGCTTGTGTTGGCATCAGTTGCCAAAATATTGCTTGGCTTGGTGTATGTCTGCTTTATGAGTTCAAATGTTCTTGAAACCATGATTGTAATGTGTGTGAGGTCTTGATATAGCCTGTTTGCATCTGAGCTGAGACATTCCATTTTACAATACATTATTTCCTCATCAGTAAGTATCACCCTATCATGTTTAACATCAGCAAGACAATCTCATGATCAAATTTGCTCATTTCTATGTATGGAAGATGTGTGGACCTGTCACTTAACTAGCATAGGACAAAAACTGATTATTGGTTTCTTCATATTTTGTGCTAAAAAAAAAACATACAGTAGCATGAAGGCACTTTTGGTGGTATAACCTGTTGAGATTCACTCCTTGGCTAGATGTTCTTGTTCTTGGGCGTTTTACATGTGTGTTTTATTCTTCTGATGCAAATGTACCTTAAACCATGAGTTAATTATTTTTGAGACCTTTAACAAAACCAAAATGGCAGTCAACATGTCATTTTTGAGAATGGGGTATTGTGAGTCTATTTACTCATTGAAAGTCATTTAATATCATGAATGAGAGATAGGTGTAGGTCTATTTTGATGCACAGAGTCCTAAATTTTCAAAGTGAATTTTCTCATGACTTCAAAATCCAATTTTCTCTGCCACTATAATACCAGTTTGATAAAAAGATTGCTGTTGGGCCTAAATCATGATTTCATCTCATCACATACAATGAATGTAATGTATATACATGGTAGGAATTACTTGAAATTGTTTTTAGCTGAAATTCACTTGTTACCACACTTTCACACACAAAAGGACACATGAAATCTCACTTTGATCTTCATAGTTTGTCTTTTATGTTGATTCATGAATACACACATTCAGTTTGGTAATTTGCCATTTTGATTACACTTAAAATTATTACTGCTTGATGTGTGTTAGTGTGAAAATTATGCCTTTGATCTGCCCTGCCCTGTTCCAGTATTGACTGCCAATATTACACGTTCAATCTCTCAATACATTCAAATCATTAAAACAGAATTTATTTGGTCACTTAGCCTTGTCTTATTGATAACTGCTGCTTTGAGAGGGTTTAGTATTTGATTGCTTGACTTTGGGATGTTCAAGTTTATCACTTCTTGTTGAGAGTTTTTGAGTCATAATTGATTTCAGTTTTGTTGAATGATTGCTTAACTGTCATTGCTGCCAGAACTTATGAAGTATTATAGACCTCAATTCTGTTGAGGCTCTTAAGGAGCAGTTCTGTTAAGATATTGTGCTGTCATGATATGACCTGTGTTCAAACATTGTATTTGTACATAGTTGCTGCCAGGTTTTGAACTTTAAAACCCTGTTTTGATTAGGTTACTAGGGACAATAATTAAGAAAGCCAGTTCAAGGCTATAATATAAAAAACCTGTAGGATTGTGTGAATCCATGCTGCTACCACTGCCTTAGTTCATGACCCTCAACTGCACTTCATAGGTTTTTAGGTGACATCTTACATATCACTTTTCATAGCCAACTGCCTTGAACTCTTTTTAGTGTGTGGACTCCTTTACCAATACATGTATGACTGGTATACATGACTCACTTGACCAAAACCTGTTTGGATTTTAAATTGGACATACCTCACATATTGATGGCAAAGCAGCTGGTGTATCATCATTGATTCTATCATTGCAAAACAGTTTGTGATCCTTTATACATGTTTGTGCATACATTTAGAAGTTGTCTAGGTCCTTACTTTGCTGGTTTTGTACTCAACACACAATTTCACATTTTACTTGCACAACAAAAGCAAATACAAGCCACTCACACACACTTCTTTATTCTATTGGTCTTTGCATGAAACTTTCTGTTGAAACATCTCACATTAGTCATTTGGAACATGCTGGCACAATTTATTTCTTTAAAAATCACTCTATCCTAGAAAATCATTTTCAAAATACAAGAAAGAATCACATACACTTCCACACACTTGCTACTTTTGGCACAATTTCATTTTTTACTAAAATCACTTCACACACACCTCATACTAATCAATTATAACTTGTTAGCATACTCATCTTGCATCAAAACACTTTGTACCACAATGTCACTCATGAGTCGCTTCTTGCTTTCACATGCTTGCCCATCTTATACCAGATTTTGAACCAATGATTATCTTTGAAATTTTTGTGTTATAGCAGTTTAATATGATCATTTTTGACATGTTTGTATGAGCCAAATCATTGGACATCTCATGAACACAAATCTACACCTCTTCATGCGCATAACACTCATGAAAAGCACTTTGAGAGCCACATCACTACACAACCATTCCAGTTTTGATTTTTTCACATACACGCACTTCTAATTATGTAATACATGTGCATGAAAGCTTGCTTTACCCAGTACTGCCTTGAACTTGAAACTGTCATAGCTCATGCATGTTACTTATGTATTTCTTTGCAAATCACATGTGATTCTTTATAGCAGCTCAGTTCTGACCATGAATGTGTTTTGGATTGATTCATTATCACTTAACTGTGATGTGTGTGTGTTTAGTTGGAGTTGAGTGTGATTGTATGAAGCTGAACCATTGAATTTGCATTTTTTGAGCATAAGCATAACCCCTATCGGTTTTTTTTACTAGGTAAACAATTTTCAAAAACCAACACCACCATCCTCTTCCTCATGAAATTCTACCCAAAATGCATATAAAATTTGTGGAAAAATACTAAGAAATGAGAAAGTTATGGATACTTTTGCAAAATGATGGGAGGCCTCACATTTGGCCCAGCAAAACAAGAGAACATACTCTATATATTTATCATTGCGCTTTGGTTAACGGATGTATGGCCGCCCCAGCGGTTGAAACTTGCGTGCGTATTGTACTTGGCATGGGTTCGATCCTTAGTGATAACCCTTGTTGCCACTTTTTTTTCATTTTTCACATGGAACTTCAAAAAATCATAACTCTCTCATTTTTTTTTATCATTTTTCACCCATTCTTTTTTCATTGTGTTTGTTTTAATGTTTACTTTCATGTCATAATTTTATTTTCCATGTTTGATTAATTTTTCACCATGTTTGACTATGTGCAACTTGTCATATTAACAGTACTAACCCTAGCTGTTGCAGATGAAAGTTTAAAGGGTTCCACTTGTTTTTCTTTGTGAAAATTGATTGTTCTCATTCCTATACATGTTTTTCAACATGCTAGGATTTTTACTTTGAACTATTATCATGCCTATCTCATCTGTTTGTTAATTGTACTCCAGGTGCGATCTGTCGTCACAGTTTTCGTACTAATCATCTGCTTTGATTGTCACCATTGCTTTTTCATCCTTAAATATTTTTCATTGGTTGTCACCATGAATGCTTTAGTATAATGTTTATTTTATCCCCAAGTGATGAAGTTTGTTAGCTTTCATCCAGTTGCCCACTATCTCTCCCTCCAAAGGAAGGTCTGTCCACTTGACTGTCAATGTCTTGGACCAAAATCTTAAACCCTTTTGACTTTGTTAAGTCACCTTAACCCTAGTTTAGCAACCTTTAGACTTTGCTTGAAGTCTAAGAAACCCACCCATACTAGGAGTGTTCTTCAACTAGAACCCTAGGAAATAGTTCGTCAACTCTGTGTAAGAATCATCGTCATGACTTCTTACTTCCCCTTCAACTTAGATTAGGGAGTTTTGTCAAACTCCACACAAACATTGTCATGTTTGTCCCCCTTTGAACCTTGATCATCATCAAGTGTTCTTTTGCCTTGTGAGGTGAACTACGATTGCTCTGATTCTATCCTAGTCAGGATACGTAGGCAGAAGGTGCGATGCCTTTGCGAGCAAACTTAGAAAACCACTTAGGCCTTTTTATTTATTTTATCTCAATTCCCAATCCTTAAACCATAGTGCACAATTCACAAACTTAGCAAGTAATTAAACAAAAGGTTCCTGTAGAGTACTACAGATATTTAGGGTGCTAATACCTTCCATAGATATAACCAACCCCCGAATCCCCGAATCTCTTAAAGCGTTGTTGTCACATCGCGCAAAAGGTTCTTTCTTTCTTTAGACCTATCCTTTGGATAAATTAAAGACCGATTGTAAAAAGAAATACGGTTCAAGTTAATTAATAGCTTGATATCCAATTTTCACCGCAACAGTGACGTATCCTTTTCTTTCAACTGAGTAGGTCCACTTTCATTTACTTTGGCTTTACCTTTGGCCAACCTCTCTGCTTCTATTTCAGGTGAGGTAAAGATCCTTCTGCTACGAGTCATGCCCCCCGTTCCAACGACATTATCAACAGCCCCAGCTGGCTGGCTATTCACCACAATCTTCTCACCGTTGCAATACGCTTCTAAACCGTATGTCCACGGGACAACTTTCATACTTTCAAAGGGAACAGGACCTGCTTTGGTGATTGTAATAGTTGGCCGCTTGGCAGGCGCCACTATCGTTATAGTCTTCCTCGGGATCGTCACCGTTGCAACATCATTCTGCTCTTCACATAAGGCCTCCACAGGCTTCTCAACCGCAGTTCGATCAAATTGCAAGGTCCCTTCGTCGATCATGGTCTGAATTCCCCGCTTCAAAACATTACATCCCTCTGGCTGGGTCCCGCATTCTAAGCAGTATTCATCACAACCGGGAAATACTCCCCCTCTGAGCAACCTGCTTTTCACCTCACTCAGTGGTGTCTTCAGTTCGTTAACATCCATCACCAAGTTCAAATTTTCTTCTGTCAAGATGGCATTTGCCCCATGATTAGGCATAGGCTGTTGTACAATATTGGGCCCTACCTGGCCAAAGTTTATGGCTTTACTGTCCAACAAGTCTTGAACTTTATGCTTGAAGGCATGACAAGATTCTATATCGTGCCCGGGCGCCCCGGAATGGAATTCGCACTGCTTATTAGCATCATACCCCCTGGGAAGTACCAGTCCAGTAGGCGGTTCCATTGTTCTTTTCTCGACCAAATTCAACCCCAACAGAGTCTAAAGAAGCTCTGCATATGTCGACGGAGGCTTATCAAATACCCTCTTCGGCCTTACATTCTGGAACCTTCCCTGACCCTGATTCTGCCTTTGCTGCTGCTGCGGTTGTTGTTGCTGTTGTTGTGGTTGTTGTTGCTGAGGAATTGGAATAGTAACACTGGCTATCTGTTGAGGTTGAATGTACTGATTTCTGCCTCTGCCCCGGCCTCTGCCACCAAATACGGCGCTTGTATCACCCTGTCGTCTTCCACCGAATGCTTTTCTCGCACCCCCAGCTGAAGTAGATTCACCTGCCTGAATCTTCCCAATTTTAATTCCATTTTCGATCCTTTCTCCCATAAGGATCATGTCGGAGAAGCTACCCATTGAAACATTGAGCAACTTGTCATAGTACATTCCTGTAAATGTCCCCACAAACATGTCATTCATCTCTCTTTCAACCAAAGGAGGGTGCACCCAAGCTGCCATATCGCGCCACCGGTGCGCGTACTCTTTGAAACTTTCACCACTTTTCTGCGACAGGCTCTGCAACTGAACCCTGTTTGGCGCCAAGTCGCTGTTACATTTGTAATGCATAACAAAAGCATCAGCCAACTGCTTCCAACTTCTAATCTGAGTGGGCTCCAGTCCCATGTACCATTCCAATGATGGTCCCGATAAGCTATCCTGAAAGAAATGCATGAGCATCCTTTCATCATTGGAATATGCAGACATCCTTCTATAATAAGAACGTACGTGGACCTTTGGGCAGGTTTCCCCTTTGTACTTGTCAAATGTTGGAGCCTTGAATTTCAATGGCACCCTCAGCCCTGGTACCAACCCCATAGTAGCCATGTCTAACCCAACGGAGTTCTGATCAACCACACCTTTCATATGCTCTTCTAGCATTCTGATCCTCTGAATAGGGTCAATAGGGCCTTCAGGTCCCATGCCTCTTCCTGAAAAAGCGTCCTCCTGTTGATCCATATTCCAGTCATTGCCATACCCATCGTAACCCATGTTACGGCCAAATCCTTGCTGATTGTACACAGGACCCTGTCCTCGGTTGCCGAACCCTAGATTGACCCCAGCAGGTCCAAAACCATTGTTGAAAGGAAATGCTCCAGCGCCGTTGTTATTCACATTACCGAATCCACCATTACCGTAGCCATACCCCTGATTGTTGCCGTAGCCGTCATTACCGAAGCCTTGAGTGTTGATCCCGAAGTTCCCGTCTTGATTGACATTGCCATACCCATTGTTTCCAAATCCAACATTGTCAAAGAATCCTTGATCGGCATCCACAGTGTTGCCTTTGTTGTTAACAACATGCCCATCGCCACCATTTCCAGTATTGCCGTTACCAGCGCCTCCACCTGCACCAGTACCAGTGTTTCCATGGACAGTCACAACAGGTGGAGTAACAACTGCCGGTATCTCATCCTCCCGGCGAGGAGTTTCAACAGGAATGTGGTCAGTGTTGCCGTTCCCGTTTGCCCGCGTCAGCAGCGGCTGCACCAAAGTCTGAAGATTCTCTTGGCCCTTAGCCATGCTCTCCATGGCCTGCATGAACAGGGTCAGCTTCTCGTGGATTTCCTGCATCTCGACCTGGACTTGATCCATTATCTTTTTGCAGTTATTTCGGGTTGAATATCGGTGGACTCTCTGGTCGTCAATCCTGAAAAACCTGAGAGATGCAGGAAATAAGATACAAATTCAACAAGTAACTGGCAATGCAAAGTGAATATGCAGATGCAATATGTGTCTGTGCGTTAGGGAAATCAACCCCTAATTCTAGTGCCAAAGTGCCAGGGTAGTGACAGTGACAGTGATAAGAAGCTTGGATCCATTCACGGGGAAAACATCTCATATATTGCTGAAAAGCCCATCAAGTCAGGAATACAATATCACTGAGTGTACAACAAGAAGGCATGACCTCAACCAACAGTCCTGGTGATGGCCAGCACAATGCAAATAAAGCATATACAACAGTACATAAGGTAATCAAATGCGACCATATGCCTGATACTCCTCTAACAATCTCTTAGTCTTGGGATGGTCTGGCTGAGAAAGCAACCCTTCGACGAGCGAGTCTCTTTGCCTGATAACACGCTGGAGATCCTCAATGGATTCCTTTCAAACACCTTCTCCAAAGCACTCCTCCAGCTTTCGCTTCTGGGATGTAGACTCTTTCTTACGCTTGATAACTTTGTTTAAGGCATTCTGAACGTCGTATCTCCGCATGACCTCTTCTTCAAACTTTTTCTGGCTAGCTTTCAACTGACCTTCCAGTTCAGAGATCTGTAGCTTCAGTTTGTCTTCTCTTCCTTTATTGCCGGTCAGCGTGGCATTCCAAGTTTTGTTGAATGTGGAGATCTCCTGGTAGGCTACATCAAGTGTTTTCTTCTTGGACTCCAGCATGTCGTGAGAGCTCTTGAAATCTATCCCCAAACGTTCACGCTTCTTTCGTTGTCCAGTCAGTTCTGTGCCTAGTTGATTCACCAGCTCTATTTGCTGCTTGAAGGAATATACGACTTCATTCCTTTCGCCTCTGAGCTACACTAGCTCTTCTTCCAACTTCTCGTTGGCTTTCATCAGCTCTTCTTTCTCCTTCACAACCTGCTCATATCTCTCAATAGGCACAGTAGTTGGCTCCTCAATCATGGGGGAAGTAGGAGGTAATACTGCAGGGAACGGCATCCGCACCTGCTTTGCCCTATCTTGGATCCAAACTTTATAAGGAGCATAGGCTTGACAATCATTCTTACCCAACAACGGCTTATCCCTTTTGTTGATCTCATTCCAAGCATGCTGAAGCTTGGACAATAATTCTCCACTCAGATCACCTGTGAAGTACAGAGATTCCTGCACTTCCTCCTCTTTTGGCGGGCTTTTCAAAGCATAACCGAATTGCCTGATCAACAATGACGGATTGTAGTTAATGCACCCTTTCCTCCCAATCAGAGGAACGTTAGGATATCCGGCGCAACTGTAGATAATCTCAGATCCCAGTAAATCTCTATCAAACCAGACAACATCTTCTGAAGAAAGTCCCATCAGATGCTCAGACCAATCCACCGTAGCTGCAGACTCAGCAAAGATACCCTTCTTGGGCAGGTGACTATCAAACCACATATACAGCAAAGGCACGCAACAAGAGACGTTCTTGCCCCACATATTCTCGTTCTTATAATGCAGTGAATGATAGAAATCTCCAATCAGAGTAGGCACAGGATTGCCTGAAGCAAATATATGGAATGCATACAAATAAACAAAGTCAGGCATATTAGGGAACAGTACAATGCTATAGATACACAAAGCAAGGATAGAATTAAACACAACCCAACAACCACTCTTGGCGTACTCTTGTGCCTTCCCAACCAAGAACTTGAGAGAGAAACCAGAAACTCCGTTCCACGAGGTTAACAGCAACTCTGAGGAGTCTAAGTGCAAAGCAACAGCCAAATCCTCCAGCTTGGGCTCAGCACCTATATGAATGAAGGGCACCTTATTCTGAATAGTCAACTCCAAGATCTCAGCATATTCCTCCATAGTCGGAGCCAGAATGAAATCAGGGAAAGTAAAACACCTCAGTGGGGGATCATAAAACTGCATCAGCGCGTACAATCCGTTCCGCTCATACATGGACGGTTTATAAACCAACCTAAGCAGTTTCCCATAGCTCTTCCAGAAGCTTCTCTTCACATCATCATCAGCTAGAGATATCAAACCAAGCAAAGAAGAAACATCTGGAGTAGGCAACTTGTATGCCACAGTCTTCTTCAAAGTATCCATAATAGCAGCAGACAGAAATCCGGGCAACTAGAATCAGAGGGTATGAAATGCACATGCAGCACAGACACACGTTAATGATATGCAGAATGAGTATGCAACAATGCAATATGCAAACATGCAACAAGGATCAAGTGATATATTGCTGAAGAGAGCCATCCACAATATCTGTCTCAACAGACCCACAATACTGCTCAAACCTGGTCTCAACAGACCCATAACGATGCTCCACTTTGATCTCAACAGACCTAAAACAAAGCTCCAACCCGGTCTCAACAGACCCACAATAATGCTCTGATGAAGAACCCCAAGTAACCACACATACTGATCCAATATCAAGAAAACTGGGTAATCTGGAGGTCAAGTTTCCTGCATGCCCCAATCCCTCTCACAGGTAGGTGTCTTATCAACTGACACAAGGTACAGCAACCTATGCGGTCGTCGGCGTCACAGACTTTCAAGACTGATGATACGATACCCAGAAGGTGTGGCATCATCATGTCCTGAAGAGGCCTCACTTAGCCAACTTCCAATTGATCGGTCCCTAGAGTCGACAATCCAACTAACCAACAACCCCCTCAACCCAAAGGGTTGAAAAAGAAGTCAACCAGAAGAACCTCGTCTGAGCGTGGATTTTGCAGGACACTAGTACATGCAAAGCATGCACGCGCCCACTACTTTCCACAACTAATTCTAGGTGCACTCAAGCCCAGGTCTGACTTATCTCTCAACAGATCACTCCCTCCCCACAACAGCAATAACAATATAAAGCTGACAATAAAATGCGGAAAGTAAAGACAGAAATGTAAATCCATACAAAACCCCAGACGGGAAAATAAGCGCTAGGACTGACTCGCGTAGGGAACCGTTGGAGTCCCCAGCAGAGTCGCCAGCTGTCGCTACTGCGAAAATCGGTGCCGACTATGACAGAAGAGTCGCCACCATGCATTATTTATCCCAACGGAGGGAAAGGAAACGCTCAGAGTAAACCTAACGCAAAATGGGAAAGGAATGGTCCTCGCAACCAAATTCCGGGATTCGGGAGTCGATTACGCAAGGGGAAGGTATTAGCACCCCTCACGTCCGTCGTACTCGACGGGATCCACGCTTGTTTTCTAGTACAGATTGTTATTCTATCTACTCTAGAGGTCTGGGTTAAAAAGAAAAGAAAATGACTCGGCAAAGTATCGCACTTTATGCCTACGTATTCCCGTCTGAAACGAGAAATCAGAGTCAACATAGTTCGCCTACCTACGGGAAAGGAGGGGAAGGTTGCTCGCTAGGATACGACATCCTATGCCTACGTACTTTCATACAGCATGAAAGATCAGAGCAAACGTAGTTCGGGCTACGGAAGACACAAGCTTGTCTGACTGTTTTTTATTACCTTATGAAAGGGTTTTTCTTGATTAAGAGTCCAAGCGGACAAAAATGACACTTTGATATTTGTTTTGAATCTTTTACGAAAGAAGTGTTTTTTAGTTTGTTTGCAATCTCTGACGCACTAGAGACTATGATTTGAGAGTGACTACGTCGTGTGTCACCCAAAGGGTACCACACTAAGCAGCCAGACTACTGGAAAGAAGCTCTCCAGCAACCCTTTCTCAAATAGCTTAAGGCTCATAACGTACGACATCGATTAACCTTATTACTGTGTTTTTGAGTTGTTTTGAGATAAGAAGAGAGAGAAGCTCTAAAAAGCCTAGGGGTTGAAAAGGGAATAAAAACTAACCTAATGTTGTCATGTGTCGCTTCCGCGAAAATAAGGTGCCGGCAAAACAGAAGAGTCGCCACCTTTCGTTATTTATCCCTCAAAACGGGAAAGGAAACGATCGGAAAAACCTGACGAAAAGGAATAATATAAGGTCGTCGCAACCGTTGTCTGGGTTCGGGAGTCGGTTACGCAAGGGGAAGGTATTAGCACCCCTCACGTCCATCGTACTCTATGGGATCCACGCTTGTTGTGCTTACTGGACGAGTTGGTTTATCTTTCTACCTATCAAGGCTGGTCTGAAAAGAAAATAAAAACGACTCGGCAAAGCGTCGCGCTTTATGCCTACGTATTCTCATCAGAGAATGAGAAATCAGAGTCAACGTAGTTCGACCTACTACGGGTTACGGGGAAGGTGGCTCGCCAATACGTCAGTATTGTGCCTACGTACTCTCAATAGATATGAGAGATCAGAGCTTACGTAGTTCAGAATAATACGGATTACGGGAATTCAGATTCATCTGTTTTATCGAGTAGGGTTAACAAACAGTTCCATCAGTTAGGGACAAAGCCTGTTTGCGGTAGAACTAGGAGTTTAACGACACTCTTTTCTTCAGAAAAGCTTTCCTTGAATTATGGGCCCACGGGGCAAAAAGGTTTGAAGTTTGTTTTCTGTCTTTTACGGAAGAACTGTTTTTTATTGTGTTTGCAATTTCAATCGCACTAAAGACTATGACCTGAGAGTGAATGCGTCGCATGTCACCCAAAGGGTGCCATACTAGACATCCAGACTGTTGAAAAGAAACTCTCCAACAATCCTTCATGATTACTATATCTTAAGCTGTATTGAGATGAGAAGAGAGGGGCTCAACTAAGGGGAGACTATCAAGTCCTACTGTTGTCATGCCAAGGATTCATCCTATGACTGAGGTTTGAAACAGGGAACTCCTAGAAGTTATCATGCATAGGTTTCAACCTAAAGTTCTATCATCACTTCCTTATCAAAGGAAGTGAGAGCCCTAAGGGATCATATCAATGATAAAAAAAAACAGATAAAGCATCAGCTTAAACAGTAAACAGTAAAATGCATGCAATGCAAGTGAGGGAGGAAATGTGTGTGGGGCATCATCCTCCACAAGCTCATCTCAACCTAAGCCAGATATGAATAACTGCAATCATACAGGAAGAGTAACATGCTATCAAGCAAGATAGAAGTTACAACTGCAATCATACAGGAAATAACATGCTATCAAGCAAAATATCAGTGACTGCAATCATACAGAGGAAATGAAATGCTATCAAGCAAACACAAACCACATGGGCAAGGGAGCTGGGCTCTACCGAATACCCGCAAGCAAAGCCATACAGTAAAAATACAAGCAGAGGGAGTAACTCAACCTCTAGTGCAATCATGCTCCTAGATTAAAGTCAGTCTAGATATGAACTTATTCTAATGCATCAAGCAAATCAAACAAGTCACAGCAAAGAAAACAGACAAGAAAGGAAGCAGATCAACCCCTCTTTCAATTCCAAGCTTCAGCTCTTCTAACAGCAACCCAGTCTTCAGGCTTCAATCACCTTTCAAGGCTATCATCTTTCATGACAAGTATCAACTTATTTCTCCAGGGTTTCAATCCATCAAACATAAGTATCCACTTGTTCTCTCTTCTTCAAGCTTCAGCTCTTCAGTCAATTCCACCTTCAGGCTTCACTTCTAACTACAAGTATCAACTTGATTCCTTCAGGCTCTCAATGCATTAGTGCAAGTGTCAACTTATCCTTTATTCCTCAAGCCTCAGCTCTATACTCAATCTCAATTGAATCCTCTTCATAAGTATCAACTTGTCTTCAAGCTTCAGCTCTCATTGCTTTACCAGTATCAAGTTTGTCTTCTTCATCTACAAGCTTCAGCTTCTCAGAGTAGTCTTCAATCACCTGGAAGTGTCAACTTCATCCTTCAATTCTCTAAGCCTCAGCTCTTCATTCAATCTCTATTGGGTCTTCAAGTATCAACTTGTTCTTCTTGCCCTTCAAGCTTCAGCTACAATGGCAATGCTCAAGGAATCATCCTCTTCCACACTCTTAAATGAAGTTCTCACCTTCAAACTCAAGTCCAACATCCTTCAAGATACCCAAACCAGAAGATAGTTGATTTAACAGAATGACTGGAAATGATAAACAACTTATTGACAACCAAAGGAAGCCTGTAAGGGTTCATCATTATGAGAGACTAGTTCCCTCAAAGTTCTACTTTCCAGATAAAGCCACTCATCCCTCCAAAGGAGGGATGTGAATATCTTATAAGGACTTTTAGTCATTGGGAGGAATGGAAGCACAAGATGCTTTCCATATTTGTGAAAGAAATCATTCTAACTATAAGGCTCTCCCTAGGCCTCCTATCTCCTAAATCTCCATCAAACACCTTCAGGCACAAGCAATTCCAAAGCTACAAGCAACTTCAAGCATCCTCACCTTGTCTTCAACTTGTCTTCAATCTCAACCAAAGGCAAACAAAGCAAAACCCTAATCTAAGGGACCTAAAGAAGTTAATCTAGTTGAGTTAGTGCCCTAGAATCATCTAAAACTAGCACCTAAACTAAAATCAATCAAAAATAGGAAACTATCCTATAAATTTCTACAAAACTTCCTAAGGTATCCTATTTCAATTAAGAATGCGTCATACAAAAATCAAGGACTAAATCATCTATTAAGTCCTAGAATTAAATCCTAAATCCTAAGGTATCAACCATAAACCCTAAAAATGGAGCTTCTAAAGGTTTCAACCTAAACTACCACTTACATTCCTCACAAAATGTGAGAAAAATGCTACGGGAGCATACATGTCTAACCTAATCACACACAAAAAAAACAGGATCAAAATCATCACCACATGATCACACAAAATTCCACAAAATTAGGTATCAAACATAACCATTTTAATATCAATTAAAAAATAAAATTCCCATAAAATCAGAAAATGCATGAAATGAAAATATTTTTTCTCTAAACAATACTAGACTCAACCATGAATATAATGCAAAAAGAATGGGGTTAATTGGATTAATTTTCAATTTTATATGATTTTTTCAAGAACCATGAATAAAATAAAAAAATAATGAAAATCAAAATAAAATAAAAACACGCGCGGTACAAATAGCAATGACAATCAGTTCATATAATGGATTGGGCTCGCTGGGGGGGTGTGGAATACAGGTATTTCATTAAGCCCAAAACCACTGATTAAATGAAACGCAGCGTTTCATAATCAGAACTCCTTCACAACTTGAAATCAATACGTGGCCGTTGGATCATGCCTTCAGTCAAAGTCCAACTCCCATCCAATGGCTCTAGAGTCATCTTCAACCTTTTGAATGTCTGAACTGCGCGCGCAGCTCCGGCCACAACGGTGGTGCTCCGGTCACCATTCCACAACCCTAGTTCAACCTAGAGTCCACTATAGGCCACGATCCCTTAATGAAACATGTCCCAAATTCCCTCACGAACTCATTCATGCCTTTAATTCTATCTGAAACCTCAAGATTCACCATAACCAAATCTCAACCGAAAATGGTAATGCACCTATTTTGTCTCTAATTCTCACATTAATGGTCTGAAATCATTCCTACACCATTCTACAATGCATCTAACACCCTAATTCATCTTGATTCTACCTAATTCATGCTAGAGGAAGAAAGTTACTAACCTGAAAATCTTGGATGAACAGATGCCCTAAACCTTCAAATCAAGCTCTCCAACCTTCCAGACACGATCAATGGATCCTTTCCTTGCTTCTGTATGCAATAGAACTGGTTGAAAGCTCCTGAATCTTGAAACCCGATGGTGAGTTGCAGGTGGAAAAATTCGATTTCTCATACACGATTCAGCCACAAATTCTCTTGGATTATGATCTGGATTCAATCCCTAGCATCCATGGAAGAAGTTTCAATCAAGAAAATGGATGGAAAGTGAAGAAATTGGTGAAACCGAATTCAGTTGCAAGCTATGCAATTTCAATCTCAATCTAGGCTCTCTCCTTCAATCATCACCAACCTCTGCATTGGATCACCTCTACTCAATATATAGATGATGTATGGATGATCTAGAACCCTCTAGATCCTTCTAATGAGAGTTTCAATCTCTCATGTCATGAGATTTTCAACCATATGCCATGATATGCATAACCTTGCAAACAGCTTGAAACCAATCTCATTCACTTCCAATTTCTCCCCTAGTGACATTTTGAAAGTGTTTAGCTTGCAAAGGGCCTTGCTCATGCCTTGATTCTAGGTTTTGCACATGTTACTTAATATGCAAGCAACTACTTTTCAAAGCAAGTCCACAAATTAGACCTCAAATAAAAAATGTGGCTAAACCAATGTTCTTAAAATGTTTTCTAGAGTCAAAATGATATATTACATGCCATGGTTTGGATGTGTAGATTGAAAATATCAATTTCCAACTTTGATTTATTTAACTTATACCCTTATTTTAGGTCATTTTTGCAACTTTGACCTACAAGCATTTCCAACATCTCATGACCTCCTTACTAGCCTTAGAAAATAATTATAAACAAGTTTGATGTTGAACATTTTTCCATTTGAAGCTTGGAAATAGGAGTTATGGCCTTATGCTTGAAATGACCTGTAATCTCCAAATGACCAAAATGCCCTTGACTTGTCAAAGCCATAACTTGAGTTCTACAAATCCTATCAAGGACTTCTAGTACTCTCTAGAAAGCTAATAGTATAAGGAACAACATTCATGTTGACCAAAAGTTCATAGGAATCATCCTTCTAGGGCAAAAGTTTGATGCAAGTTGGGTAACTTTCAAGCCCCCAAGTTCACATACCTCAGATGACCTGTAACTTGTCAAAGTCATAACTTGAGTTCTATAAATCCTATCAAGGACTTATAGCTCTCAAATTAAAGCTAAGAGCAAGCTCTACAACATTCATGTTGGGGGCAAGATGAGATGACAATCACATCTTGAGCTAAACTGCCTTGAAGATAGGGGTCAAATTAGGGGATTTTACACTATCAAGCCTTAGAAACCCTAGCTTGAAACTTCTCAAACTCTTCAATCATGATGAGTTGACCTTGGAATCATCCTCATAGCATATCAATGCATCAATCCATGATCACATGGCTCTTGGATTAGGTCCCAACCCTCTCCAAATCATCAGTTGACCTAGGGTTGACCCAGTCAAACCCTAATTGCACCACTCATGGCTTTCAAGACATCTCATGAGCTCTCTCAAGGCTTCAAGCCCACATTCCTGGCTTCAAAATCATCTGAGGAGCTCCCCCAACTCTCAAGTTAGGAGGCACACACTCTTGGCTTCAACCACTCTCTCTGAGGATCTTTTGACTTCTCTGACAAGGATATCAACCCTTGAACACTTGAATAAGCTTCTTAGCTAGCCTCAAAGTCTTGTGTAGCTCTTAATTGGTAATCATACCTCTTGATCTCCTGCATACATGTCAATGAAATGCAAATGATAATGCTAATGTGAATGCAATGAAACATAAGCTAGGTAAAGAAAAGTTGGGCAAATTTTGGGGTGCAACAGCTGCCCCTATTCAAACGGCTTGAACCTGACTGGGTGATGAGCGGACGACTCTCAACCAATCGTGGTACGAGACGGTTGAATACCGATAAACCCGGAAATTTGCCAACTGCACAAGTACACGGTACTCTGATGGGGACAAATCTTCGAAAACTGAAATATTAGCTGCACGGCAACTAGCTGGGGAATTGGTGACACGGTAACCGGCGATACATGGTCGATCATGCCGTCAGGAACCAGGATTCCTCGGGACTCATCAGGTCAACAATGGAGTTAACCATGCCATCGGGTATTTAAAGAAATTTTTGGGCGTCAGCCGGACTTCATCCGCAAGTCGGGAATAGAATTCTCAGTCAATCATGAACCGAATGGGGATATCCGACTTCTACCATCAGGCACTCCGCATCAGCTGGGAGAACTGCTTCGTTAATATGGTTGGACTTCAATCATCAAGTCTTCAAGGGGAAGTTTCAACTTCACTGCTCAGAAACCTGCCGGGGATGACGCATCTCCGCTGGGGATTCTGGAGAACTATTAAGTCACTCTGCTTCGGGGATCCAGGAATCATTCTGGGTAGGTCATCTCTGCTGAGGAAATCAAGAATCATCTTGGACAAATAACTTTTAGGGGACTTCAAGAATCATCCTGAACCCATAACTCTGCTGGAGATTTCGGGAATCATCCCAAGCACTCACTCTACCGGGGGCTCTAAGCATCAACTTGAGCAACCCGCTCTGGCGACTTCACTGGGGATTCCAAGAATCATCTTGGGCGAACAAATTTGCGGAGGAACACCTGCAAAACAAGAACGGTAACGACCTAGCTCATGTTTAGTATGCATATGCTTCGGCAATGGCGCAATGTTCCACACGGTGGAAATGCTATGCAGTCATGCAAAATGTTATGCAATCATGCAAAATGCTACGATCCCATCAGTAAAATAAATGCTGAAGGGAGAGTCCTCATGTCAAGGAGAAAGAACCACTCTGGTGGGGGGGGGGGGAATCATCCTGCCACGGAGAAAAGGTCATGCCAATCTCAATCGGACTCCGCATGGGGAAATGAACTTCAGTCGACTACTGCAGGGGAACGAAGCTCTACGAGAACCTAGACCTGCTGAGGAAAGCGATGTCAATCGCAGAAATGAACTGCGCGGCCTTTGCAGCCAGAGCTTTCTTGGAGATAACGACTCTGGCGGGAAAATACAGCGTCAGCTATTCGACACTCTACTGGGGACGACCAATCATGGCCTGTACTACTTTCCCAGGACTTGGCTCTCTTGGGGAACTGCAAACTCGGCTGGGGAAGAAAGAATCATCCTGCTTGCTGGGGAGAGTACAACTCTATGGGGAATTTCAATTCTGCTGAAGACTTCAGTCTGGAACTATCAATCGCTGCACACTTCAGTATGTGACTCAGCTAGGGAGATGGTGATCCTTCAGGATGTATCTGATTGGGGAGAGGATCTTCTCTGCTTGGGGATACATATCAATGCTCCTGGTCCCGTATTCAGGATCTGCAGGGAGATGCTGCTACTTTGCTGGAGAAGAAGGAATCATCCTGCTTGGGGGGCATGCGGCGTACTACCTGGTATATGCTACTCCTGTAACAACACAAACAAACAGACAAGATACCCTTCTCAAAGGGACCTATCAAGGTTATCATCTTGTGACAATGTTCGAGTAATTCATTGTTTCAACAATCAGTGGCCTAGGCCAGTAAGTTTATGTATGCGCATTTTAACAAAAACATCGGCGTTCTTTTTTCGCAAACAAAATAGATAAATGCTAAACAGACAAACAAAATTGCTGAATAGTATACATTTTATTGATAACGAACCCCTGAATGGGTAAAAATGTTTTACAACGGATGCAAACCCCTGGAATGAGGAAGCTGCACAAGAAATAAAACATAAATATACATTAGTATATACAAATGTCGGCAACGAGGCGTAGACGAACACCATGAGTTGATCCCTCTATGACCCACTCGACTTTGATACTTCTCCGACGCTTCAGCTTCAGAAGAGATGGATTCAGATGAACGACCTTCAGGTCTTCCAAACCACTAAACAATGAAAGTCCACACGCGGAACACAGTCATTTGCTTTTTCAAATCCCTAACTTTTGCCTGAATCGCCCTTCCGAGTTTTCGATTCACCGGGATACCCTTTTTTGCCAAAGTCGCCCTTCCGGGTTTTCGACTTTGCGGGTGTACATTTTTTCAATTTATATCCCTAATTTTTGCCCGAACCTTTTCCTTTTTTATGGTTCGCCGGGATGCCCCTTTTTTGCCTGGATACTCTTTTTCTTTCCAGCGGGTCATTTTTTAAGTAAAGTATTTTTTAACTGCGTCCGCGTTCACCGGGGATGCAAAATATTCACCATCCATCGTGGATAACAACAAAGCTCCTCCCGAGAAGACCTTGCTGACGACGTACGAACCTTCGTAATTGGGAGTCCACTTGCCCCGGTGATCGGAGTGTGGAGGAAGAATCTTCTTCAGGACGAGATCACCCGTCTGAAAGCTTCTAGGACACACCTTCTTATCATAAGCTTTCTTCATTCGGCTTTGGTACAGAAGACCATGCGCAATCGATGCTAATATCTTCTCGTCCATCAGGCTGAGTTGGTTTAGTCGGTTCTTAATCCATTCTGCCTCATCGAGTTTTACGTCAACCAAAACTCGCAAAGAAGGGATCTCCACTTCTAACGGTAGGACAACTTCCATACTGTACACCAGTGAGAAAGGAGTTGCCCCGGTTGATGTACGCACCATGGTGCGATAACCGTGCAGTGCAAATGGCAACATCTCGTGCCAATCCTTGTAGGTCACAACCATCTTCTGTACAATCTTCTTAATGTTCTTATTGGCCGCTTCAACGGCACCATTCATCTTCGGCCGGTAAGGAGATGAGTTGTGATGTTCAATCTTGAAACTCTGGCACAACTCCTTCATCATCTTGTTATTCAGATTCGAACCATTATCGGTAATGATCCGCTCGGGAATTCCGTAACGACAGATGATATCCCTCTTTATGAATTTAGCCACCACCTGCTTGGTCACATTAGCATATGAGGCTGCCTCCACCCACTTGGTGAAGTAGTCGATGGCTACTAAAATGAAACGGTGACCGTTAGATGCAGTGGGCTCGATCTTACCTATCATGTCGATGCCCCACATGGAGAACGGCCACGGGGAGGACATGACATTCAAAGGGCACGGCGGCTCATGAACTTTATCAGCATAAATCTGGCATTTATGACATCTCTTCGCGAATTTAAAGCAATCCGACTCCATTGTCAGCCAGTAGTATCCCGCTCTCAGGATCTTTCTAGTCATAGCATGCCCGCCGGCGTGCGTACCAAATGTGCCTTCATGGACTTCTTCCATGAGCATACTCGCTTCTTTCTCATCTACACATCTGAGTAGCACGAGATCGTGGTTTCTTTTATACAAAACTCCATCAGGATTAAGATAAAAATTTCCAGATAGCCTCCTCAGAGTCTTCTTATCCTGGGTTGACGCTCCTTCAGGATACTCCTTAGTCATAAGGAAGGTCTGGATGTCATGGAACCATGGCTTGCCGTCAGAGGCTTCCTCGATCGCAAAGACAAATGCAGGTCTATCAAGACGAGAAAGGACAATTCTTGGAGCTTCATTCCAAAAATTGACTTTATACATCGAAGCCAACGTGGCTAAGGCATCAGCCATCTGATTTTTGGCCCTGGGCACATGATGGAGTTCCACTCGATCAAAGAACGGAAGTAGCCTTCTGGCATAGTTCATGTACGGCACCAAATTCGATTGACGAGTCTCCCACTCCCCTTTAATCTGGTTAATCACAAGTGCTGAGTCACCATACACATCTAGGTTCTTGATTCTCAAATCAATCGCTTCTTCTAGACCCATGAAGCATGCTTCGTACTCCGCTTCATTATTGGTGACTGGAAACGTCAGTTTCACAGTGAACGGGATGTGGGATTCATGGGGAGTCGTGATGATCGCCCCAATGCCACTTCCGTAAGAATTAACCGCCCCGTCGAATATCAACTTCCATTGGGATTTCCTATCTGGACCCTCGTCGGGCAACGGTTCATCGCAATCTTTGACTTTGAGAAACATGATATCCTCATCAGGGAATTCAAATTTCATCGGCTGATAATCCTCGATCGGCTGTTCGGCAAGGTATTCAGACAATACGCTACCCTTAATGGCCTTCTAGGAAACGTACTGAATGTCATATTCCGTCAACACCATTTGCCATCTGGCAATCCTGCCCGAAAGCGCTTGCTTCTCGAAGACGTACTTGATCGGATCCATCTTCGAAATTAGCATGGTCGTGTGATTGAGCATGTGCTGTCGTAAACGTTTGGCAGCCCAGGCTAGTGTGCAACACGTTTTTTCCAGCATCGAGTAACGAGATTCACAGTCTGTGAACTTTTTACTCAAGTAGTAAATGACATGCTCCTTTCTGCCCGTCTCGTCATGCTGACCGAGAACACACCCCATACTATTCTCAAGAACTGTCAAGTACATGATTAGAGGTCTTCCGGCCACTGGGGGTATCAAGATTGGAGGTTCCTGAAGATACTGTTTTATCTTATCAAATGCCTTCTGGCAATCCTCGTTCCAGATAATCGCCTGATCTTTCTTTAGCAGTTTGAACATCGGTTCACACGTGGCCGTGAGCTGAGAGATAAACATTGCAATGTAGTTTATTCTGCCTAGGAAACCACGAACTTCTTTTTCTATTTTTGGCACTAACATTTCTTGTATGGCTTTAATCTTCGCATGATCAACCTCAATGCCTCTTTCACTCACGATAAAACCCATTAGTTTTCCGGATCGTACTCCGAAAGTACACTTGTTAGGATTCAGCCTCAACCTGAATTTCCTAAGCCTTTCAAAAAGCTTCAGCAAATTGACCATATGTCCCTCCTCCGTTTGGGACTTCGCAATCATGTCATCAACATAGACTTCAATCTCATGATGAATCATATCATGAAACAAAGTAACCATTGCTCGTTGGTAAGTGGCCCCTGCGTTCTTCAGACCGAAAGGCATTACCTTGTAGCAAAATGTTCCCCAGGGAGTGATAAACGTAGTTTTCTCCATGTCCTCCGGCGCCATCTTGATCTGATTGTAACCGGAGAAGCCATCCATGAACGAAAATACGGAGAACTGAGCTGTATTGTCGACCAACACATCAATATGAGGCAGCGGGAAATCATCTTTAGGGCTCGCCCTATTCAAATCCCGGTAACCCACGCACATTCGTACCTTACCGTCCTTCTTCGGTACAGGCACTATGTTGGCGACCCACAGAGGGTAAGTAGTGACCGCTAATAAGCCAGCATCAAGCTGTTTCTGCACTTCTTCTTTGATCTTAACAGCCATATCTGGTCGCGTCCTCCTAAGCTTCTGCTTAACGAGAGGACAATCTTCTCGCAGCGGCAAGTGGTGGACCACGATGTCAGTATCAAGTCCGGGCATATCTTCGTATGACCAAGCAAAGACGTCACTATACTCTCTTAGCATCTCGACCAATCTCTGCTTGACATCACTCTGCAATGCAGCCCCTATCCTGACGTTCCTGACTAGTTCTTCAGAACCCAGATTCACAATCTCGATCTCCTCTTCATGAGGCAGAATGACTTTCTCTTCTTGTTTCAGCAAGCGGGCCAACTCTTCAGGAAGGTCTTCATCTTCGTCAATCTCTTCTTCGGCTTGATAGATCGGGCAGTCGAAGTCGAAGTTATTCGTAGAAGGTCCAGAGTCGATGTCATCTGTTATGTGGATCCTGCAATAACAAGGGTTAAGCTTAAAACAAGGATATGCAGGTTAGCACAAACCTCATTGCCATTTTATTGTTTTTCAAAACAAATATAAAACAGGAATAACAGAGATCACAATATTTAAACACGAAGAAAAACGCCTTTTGATTTATTGATAAAATGCATGTACATAATCAAACAAAGCCCTGACAATAAAACCACTATGCCCCGGGTAGGACATAGGGTTGTACAATGATTGGAAAAAGTAAATCATTACTCTTCGCTTGTCATCTGGATGATATCCTTGACGGACTAATTGTTGAGGCTCTCGCCAGGCTTGCTTGGCTGGATCTAAGAGTCTAAGTCACAGTCGCTATCTCCGCTGTCTTCAGACACCGCGTTGACGCTTTCAAATATCACCCCGCCACTGGTAAACTGGATCGGCCCTTTACCTTGCGATGCACTGCTAGAAGAGGAGGCTTCAGCTCCAGGAGAATATCCCAACCCAAACCTGTCTTGCTTGTTAGGTATCTCCAAAATTCGCCCCCAGCCTGGGGTAGATCCGGCCTGGACAACGGCCCGGGCTTCCTTGAAGGAGGAGAGAGTCATCTCTGGCTTTTCAGTGACTACAGGAGCTACGTCCTTGACTTTAACAACTTTGAACGTTTGGCATAGGGTTTCGTGGATTTCCCCATCCATCTCAACATACTTGAAGGACGACAAATGGCTCACCATTATGTCTTCCTCGCCACACACAGTCACGGTGCTACCTCTGACAGCATACTTGAGTTTCTGGTGCAACGTGGAGGTCACGACACCTGCGGAATGGATCCATGGCCGGCCCAAGAGATAGCTGTAGGCAGGCATGATGTCCATAATGTAAAAGACCGCATCAAATGTTTCCGGCCCGACTTGGATTGGCAACGTCACCTCCCCGAAAACGTGGCGTTTGGTTCCATCGAACGCTTTCACAACCAGATCACTGGGTGTGCAAATTACTCCACGAGTATCTATTTCATTAATGCCTTCTTCGGAAGAACATTGAGCGACGACCTTGTGTCTACCAACACGTGAGACATGATCGTTCCCCTACACTCTATCGAGATGTGTAGAGCGCTATTATGGTTCCTTCCCTTCGGTGTCAGCTCCAGGTCAGTGAACCCCAGCCCATTTCCAGCATTCACGTGGGCTACGACCACTTCCAGCTGGTTTACCGATATTTCCTGCGGTACATATACGGCGTTCAACACCTTCAGCAGCGCGTTGCGGTGTGCTTCAGAACACAACAACAAGTTCAGGATGGAAATCTTCGAGGGTGTTTGATGGAGATGATCCACGATCTTATAGTCACTCTTTTTAATCAACCGCATAAACTCTTCAGCGTCTTTAACAAGTAAGTCTTTTTCTACCCCGCAAGGGATCTCTTCGACGACTTTACTCTTCCCTTTATCGGTTGCATCAGCCCTGTCCGCTTTGTCGGCCACGACCTCAGGTGGTGCAAACACTCTTCCGCTACGAGTAATTCCGCTGATTCCCGCAAGGTTCTCCACAGACGACCCAAACGACTCTAGTTCCAACTTCTGTCCGTTGCAGTAGACTTCAGCCCCGTAATGCCATGGGACAACATTAGTGCTTTCGAATGGTATTGGCCCAACTTTGGTGATGGTAATCGTGGGCGGTCTGGATGCAGAAATAGTTATCGTCTGGCGAGGGATGGTGATGGTGGCAACCTCATAATCTTGCTTCAGCATTACCTCTCCCGATCCACATTCGGCCCTCCGGCAAAACTTTAAAATCCCTTCAGTTATCAGACTTTGAATTCCCTCTATCAACTGTTCACATCCATCAGGACTAGTCGCACAACCCATGCACAGTTCTCCGCAGCCCGGGAAGAAACCTTTCTTCACCAGCTTAGCTTTAACGAAGCTAAGCGGCATCTTCAGATCTCTGACGTCAGTCAACAAATCTAAGCTCTCGTCCTCAATAATGGCGTTTACTCCACCTCCCCTATGATTCGGCATAGGGTTCTTCGTGACGTTTGGCACATTATCGGAGAAGTTGATGATCTTAGCGTCCACCATGTCCTGCACCTTGTGCTTAAAGGCTTTGCAATTCTCTATTGTGTGGCCTGGTGCCCCTGAGTGAAACTCACAAGTTGCATTCGCGTCATAACCTGGCGGAGGTGCCCCTGTCAAGGGAGCCAGGGTTCTCTTCTGGATCAACTGTAGCTGAAGCAAAGTCTGTAACAACTGCGCGTACGACATGGGCGGTGTCTCGAGGTGACGGCTCGACAGAGGTGCCCGATTCTGGTACTTTCTGTACCCCTGTTGATTCGGCTGCTGCTGCTGCTGCTGTGGCTGTGGCTGTTGAACTGCCGGGATAGTTATGCTGGCCACCTGTTGGTGAGAGCCTTTACCCTTCCTTCGAGCGTTGGTCACGGCGCTCGTTTCTTCTTCCCGTCTTTTGCCACCATAAGGTTTCTTGCCTCCTCCAGCTGAGGACGAATCACCTTGAATTTTCCCCAGTTTGATCCCATTTTCGATGTGCTCACCCGTGATGATGATATCTGAGAAGGTTCCAGACATACCGCTGACCAATTTCTCATAATAAACCCCTAGGAGGGTGGCTACAAACATTTGCACAAGCTCACGTTCAACCATCGACGGCTGAACCCTGGCTGCCAATTCACGCCACCGCTAGGCGTATTCCTTGAACCCTTCGTTGTTCCTTTGCGACAGATTCTGCAGTTGGACTCGGTTCGGGGCCAAGTCGCTGTTATATTGGTAGTGGTGCACAAATGCTTCAGCAAGGTCCTTCCACGTGCGCACACTGGTAGGTTCCAGACTCATGTACCATTCGAGGGAGGGTCCGGACAGACTGTCCTGAAAGAAGTGCATCAGCAACTTCTCGTCCTCAGAATGAGCTGACATTTTTCTGTAATATGATCTCAGGTGGACGCGAGGGCAAATGGTGCCCTTGTACTTTTCAAAGTCAGGTACCTTGAACTTGGGAGGCACCTTGAAATCAACAATCAGTCCCAACTTGGACATATCAACGCCCAGGGTGTTCTGGTTCTCTATTTCTCATCTTATCCTCGAGTGTCTTGAACCTTAGACGTGCTTCAGCAGTCAGCTCACCTTCGGCGCCTCTTTGAGAGAACACATAGTCTTGGCGGTCTTTTAACCACGGCTGAGGCCCAAACAAATTCCCAACACCTGCATTGTCGTTGCCCAGCCCAACATTGATGTTAGCTTCCAAATTCCCATTACCGACGCCCGTCGTATTACCGTTGAGTCCCATGTTAGCTATCACATTGCCGTTGGCACTGCCATTCCCCCCGGTTACGGGGACGCCATTCTGAGGAGTTTCAACTGGTGGAGGAGTAGGCACGGTCCCACCATGGAGTACGCCATTGCTATCAACCCTTGAAATCAGAGGCTGAACCAAGGTTCTGAGCTGATCCTGGCCATTGGCGACCGCTTGCATGAGCTCCATGAAGCGATCCATTCTTTCGTGGAGTTCCTGAACATCAGTTTGCACTTGCTCCATGATTCTGGTTTGATTTGCTCTGGTCGGATAGCGGTGGATAGGTCTCTGATCAATCCTGGAACAACCTGAAACAACCTGAAAACACAAAAGGGTTAGGAAAAAAACGACAAAGTGCTCGTTATGCAAATGCTTCATGCAAATACAAACGTGTGTCTGTGCGTTAGGGAGATTTCCCCCCATCCTAGTGCCTGAGTGCCGGTGCCGATGATAAGGAGTCCGAATCCAGTCATGGAAATAACATCTCATATATATGAAGAAAGCCCATCAAGGCATTACACAACGTCACTGAGCACAAGCAGAATCAATAGCATGACCTCAACCAACAGGCCTGGTGATGGTCAGCATACAACAATAATCAAAACAAAAGGAATACAAATAGTCAAGCACGGCCACGGGCGCGAAACTCTTCTAGCAACCTCTTTGTTTCTGGATGATCAGGCCGAGTGAGCAACCCTTCGACGAGTAACTCTCTCTGCACAATGGTGTATTGAAGACCTTCGACCGAATCTTCCCATGCTCCTTCGCCGAAACAATCTTCTAACTTCCGCTTCTTGAACTCAAACGTCAGTTTGCGCTCCTTCAAGTTAGCGAGAGCTTTTTTGAGCTGGCCTTCGGCGACATATCTGCGAGCAGTTTCTTCATCAAACCTCTTCTCACTAGCCTTCACCTAGGCTTTCAGCTTGGAGATCTGTTGCATCAGCTTATCCTCCCGCTCTTTCCTGTTGGCTAGGGAGGCCTTCCAGTGCTGGTTAAACTTGGATATCCTCCGATATGCTTCGTCCAAGTGCTACTTCTTCGTGGCCAGTACATCGTTGACAGCTTTGAAGTCTCGACCCATGCGCTCGCGCTCAGCTATCTGCTTAGTCAAATCTGTCCCCAGCTGGTTCACCAGCTCTGTTTGCCTCTTGAAGGAATGAATGGCTTCGTTTCTCTCGCTCCTGAGTTGAACCAATTCTTTCTCCAATTCTTCATTTGCCCTCTTCAATTCATCTCGCTCAGCTAACACCTGATTATGCTGCTGAATGGGCACGGTGGTAGGCTCTTCAATCATTGGAGGGCTTTCTGGCTTGGCAGGAGGAAACGGCATCCCTATAGCATCTGCTCTTGCTCTGATCCAAGTCACATATGGAGCGTAGGCTTGACTATTATTCTTCCCCAGCAATGGTTTCCCCCTCTTACTGATACCATTCCAAGCGCGCTGCAGCTTAGATAACACATCCCCTTCTAGAAGACCAGTGAGGTACAGAGATTCCTTCACCTCTTCATCCTTCGGCGGAGCTCTCAAAGCGTAAGCAAACTTTCGGACCAGCAAAGACGGATTATAGTTTATACAGCCTTTCCTGCCTATCAAAGGCACGTTCGGAAACCCGCTGCAGCTGAAGATAATCTCGGTACCCAACCTATCTCTGTCAAACCAGTCAATATCCTCTGCAGATAGACCCATCAAACGCTCGGACCACTCAGCTGTGGCTGCAGACGAAGTAAAGAGACCCTTCTTGGGTAGATGACTATCAAGCCATTTATAAAGCAGGGGTACACATCATGAGACGTTCTTACCCCTTCTGTTCTCGTTCTTGTAGTGGATGGAATGGTAGACATCTCCTATCAAGGTAGGGACTGGATTCCCCGAAGCAAAGATACGGAAGGCGTCGAAGTCTACAAAGTCGGGAATATTGGGGAATAAAATGATGCCATATATGCACAGAGCGAGAATGGTGTTGAACACGACCCAACATCCGTCTTTGGCGCACTGCTGAGCCTTTCCCACTAAGAACTGCAAGGAGAAACCGAGAACCTTGTTCCAACTAGACAATACCAACTCGGAGGCATCAGATGAAGTGACGGAGCTAGACCAGCCATATTAGGCTCAGCATCCATATGAACAAAAGGCATCTGCCTCTTGATAGGCACACCTAACAAATTAGCATATTCCTCTAATGTGGGTGCGAGAACAAAATCCTGGAAAGTGAAGCATCTCAATGGAGGATCGTAGAATTGCAGCAGAGCGTGCAACCCATTCAACTCGAACGCAGAAGGTTTACGAACCAAACTGAGCAATTTGCCGTAAGATTTTCTGAACTCATCTTTCACAGAATCATCTGCCAAAGTAATCAAACCATTCAGCTGAACCACATCAGGGGCAGGGAGCTTGTAAGCCACGGTCTTCCTCAGAGAACCCATAATAATACAACAGGAGGCAAGAAATCCTGAATCGGGGGGAAACAGTACCTGCAACACAGACACACGTTAATGAAATGCAAATGAGTATGCAAAGCAATGTGAAATGCAATCATGTAGCAGGAGATCAAGGCAACTGTGCTGTGGAGATTCCGTATCAACAAAACCATGATGTTGCTCTGTCAAGAACAACCATTATCTCTGATAAGAAAAAAACCCTGGTATCGGACCACAAATCTGCTCTGTCAAGAACAACCATTTGATACAGGACCTCTGATACAGGACCAAAACTCTGCTCTGTCAAGAACAAACATCTGATAATAAGGACCTCTGATACAGGACCAAAACTCTGCTCTGTCAAGAACAAACATGCATCTGCAGATGAGATCCTCAGATCCCAATCATAAACCTGCTCTGTCAAGAACAACATACAAATCTACTGATAAGATCCCCTGATCTCAACCAAAAAACCTGTTATGTCAAGAACAAATACACATCTAATGATGAGATCCTCTGATCCCAACCAAAACTGATTCACTGTCAAGAAAACCAGGTAATCTGAAAGCCAGGGTTTCCTGCAGTAAACCCCCCCTGCTCACAGGTATGGACCTAAACTGACTCAAGTTCGGCATCCTATGCGGTCATCAGCATCACAGACATTCAAGAGGGGTGATACGATACCCAGAAGGTGTGGCATCACCAGCTCATGAAGCGGCCTCACTCGGCTGAATCCCAAACGATCGGTCCCTAGAGTCGACAATCCTCCAAACCAACAACCCCCACAACCCAAAGGGTTGAAAAAGAAGTCAACCGGGAGAACCTCGTCTGAGCGTGGATTTCATGAGACACTAGTGCCTGCCAAGCAAGCACGCGCCCACTAATTTCCACAACTAATGCTATGTTCACTCAAGCCTAGGTCTGGCTTCTCACTCATCAGAATGCCCCTCCCACAACAGCATAGATAATCATATCATACTGAAAATAAAGTGCGGGAAATAAAATGCGACAAATAAACACAACCCAACAAGTAATCATACAAGCGCTAGGATTGACTCGCATAGGGAACCGGAGAACCATAGATTCTAGGTTCGATCCCCAGCAGAGTCGCCAGCTGTCGCTTCCGCGAAAATAAGATGTCGGCAAAACAGAAGAGTCGCCACCTTTCGTTATTTATCCCTCAGAACGGGAAAGGAAACGATCGGAAAAACCTGACAAAAAGGAATAAGACAAGGTCGTCGCAACCGTTGTCTGGGTTCGGGAGTCGGTTACGCAAGGGGAAGGTATTAGCACCCCTCACGTCCATCGTACTCGATGGGATCCATGCTTGTTGTGCTTACTGGACGAGTTGGTTTATCTATCTACCTATCAAGGCTGGTCTGAAAAGAAAATAAAAATGACTCGGCAAAGCGTCGCGATTTATGCCTACGTATTCTCATCAGAGAATGAGAAATCAGAGTCAACGTAGTTCGACCTACTACGGGTTACGGGGAAGGTGGCTCGCCAATACGTCAGTATTGTGCCTACGTACTCTCAACAGATATGAGAGATCAGAGCTTACGTAGTTCGGGATAATACGGATTACGGGAATTCAGATTCATCTGTTTTATCGAGTAGGGTTAACAAACAGTTCCAGATGTTAGGGACAAAGCCTGTTTGCGGTAGAACTAGGAGTTTAACGACACTCTTTTCTTCAGAAAAGCTTTCCTTGAATTATGGGCCCACGGGGCAAAAAGGTTTGAAGTTTGTTTTCTGTCTTTTACGGAAGAACTGTTTTTTATTGTGTTTGCAATTTTAATCGTACTAAAGACTATGACCTGAGAGTGAATGCGTCGCATGTCACCCAAAGGGTGCCATACTAGACATCCAGACTGTTGAAAAGAAACTCTCCAACAATCCTTTCTCAGATAGCTTAAGGCTCATAACGTACGAAAGAAATCATTCATGATTACTGTATCTTAAGCTGTATTGAGATGAGAAGAGAGGGGCTCAACTAAGGGGAGACTATCAAGTCCTACTGTTGTCATGCCAAGGATTCATCCTATGATTGAGGTTTGAAACAGGGAACTCCTAGAAGTTATCATGCATAGGTTTCAACCTAAAGTTCTATCATCACTTCCTTATCAAAGGACGTGAGAGCCCTAAGGGATCACATCAATGATAAAAAAAACAGATAAAGCATCAGCTTAAACAGTAAACAGTAAAATGCATGCAATGCAAGTGAGGGAGGAAATGTGTGTGGGGCATCAGCCTCCACAAGCTCATCTCAACCTCAAGCCAGATATGAATAACTGCAATCATACAGGAAGAGTAACATGCTATCAAGCAAGATAGAAGTGACAACTGCAATCATACAGGAAATAACATGCTATCAAGCAAAATATCAGTGACTGCAATCATATAGAGGAAATGAAATGCTATCAAGCAAACACAAACCACATGGGCAAGGGAGCTGGGCTCTACCGAATACCCACAAGCAAAGCCATATAGTAAAAATACAAGCAGAGGGAGCAACTCAACCTCTAGTGTAATCATGCTCCTAGATTAAAGTCAGTCTAGATATTAACTTATTCTAATGCATCAAGCAAATCAAACAAGTCACAGCAAAGAAAACAGAAAAGAAAGAAAGCAGATCAACCCCTCTTTTAATTCCAAGCTTTAGCTCTTCTAACAGCAACCCAGTCCTCAGACTTCAATCACCCTTCAAGGCTATCATCTTTCATGACAAGTATCAACTTGTTTCTCCAGGGTTTCAATCCATCAAACATAAGTATCCACTTGTTCTCTCTTCTTCAAGCTTCAAGTCTTCAGTCAATTCCACCTTAAGGCTTCACTTCTAACTACAAGTATCAACTTGATTCCTCCAGGCTCTCAATGCATCAGTGCAAGTGTCAACTTATCCTTTATTCCTCAAGCCTCAGCTCTATACTCAATCTCAATTGAATCCTCTTCATAAGTATCAACTTGTCTTCAAGCTTCAGCTCTCCTTGCTTTACCAGTATCAACTTGGTCTTCTTCATCTACAAGCTTCAGCTTCTTAGAGTAGTCTTCAATCACTTGGAAGTGTCAACTTCATCCTTCAATTCTCTAAGCCTCAGCTCTTCATTCAATCTCTATTGGGTCTTCAAGTATCAACTTGTTTTTCTTGCCCTTCAAGCTTCAGCTACAATGGCAATGCTCAAGGAATCATCCTCTTCACACTCTTCAATGAAGTTCTCATCTTCAAACTCAAGTCCAACATCCTTCAAGATACCCAAACCAGAAGATAATTGATTTAACAGAATGAGTGGAAATGATAAACAACTTATTGACAACCAAAGGAAGCCTGTAAGGGTTCATCATTATGAGAGACTGGTTCCCTCAAAGTTCTACTTCCCAGATAAAGCGACTCTTCCCTCCAAAGGAGGGATGTGAATATCTTAGAAGGACTTTTAGTCATTGGGAGGAATGGAAGCACAAGATGCTTTCCATATTTGTGAAAGAAATCATTCTAACTATAAGGCTCTCCCTAGGTCTCCTATCTCCTAAATCTCCATCAGACACCTTCAGGCACAAGCAATTCCAAAGCTCCAAGCAACTTCAAGCATCCTCACCTTGTCTTCAACTTGTCTTCAATCTCAACCAAAGGCAAACAAAGCAAAACCCTAATCTAAGGGACCTAAAGAAGTTAATCTAGTTGAGTTAGTGCCCTAGAATCATCTAAAACTAGCACCTAAACTAAAATCAATCAAAAATAGGAAATTATCCTATAAATTTCTACAAAAATTCCTAAGGGATCCTAATTCAATTAAGAATGCCTCATACACAAATCAGGGACTAAATCATCTATTAAGTCCTAGAATTAAATCCTAAATCCTAAGGTATCAACCATAAACCCTAAAAATGGAGCTTCTAAAGGTTTCAACCTAAACTACCACTTACATTCCTCACAAATATGTGAGAAAAATGCTATGGAAGCATACATGTCTAACCTAATCATACACAAAAAAAACAGGACAAAATCATCACCACATGATCACACAAAATTCCACAAAATTAGGTATCAAACATAACCATTTTAATATCAGTTAAAATATAAAATTCCCATAAAATCATAAAATGCCTGAAATGAAAATATTTTTTCTCTAAACAATACTAGACTCAACCATGAATATAATGCAAAAAGAATGGGGTTAATTGGATTAATTTTCAATTTTATATGATTTTTTCAAGAACCATGAATAAAATAAAAAAATAATGAAAATCAAAATAAAATAAACACACGCGCGGTGCAAATAGCAATGACAATCAGTTCATATAATGGATTGGGCTCGCTGGGGGGTGTGGATATCAGGTATTTCATTAAGCCCAAAACCACTGATTAAATGAAACGCAGCGTTTCATAATCAGAACTCCTTCACAACTTGAAATCAATACGTGGCCGTTGGATCACGCCTTCAGTCAAAGTCCAACTCCCATCCAATGGCTCTAGAGTCATCTTCAACCTTTTGAATGTCTGAACTTCGCGCGCAGCTCCGGCCACCACCGGTGGTGCTCCGGTCACCATTCCACAACCCTAGTTCAACCTAGAGTCCACTATAGGCCACGATCCCTTAATGAAACATGTCCCAAATTCCCTCACGAACTCATTCATGCCTTTAATTCTCTCTGAAACCTCAAGATTCACCATAACCAAATCTCAACCGAAAATGGTAATGCACCTATTTTGTCTCTAATTCTCACATTAATGGTCTGAAATCATTCCTACACCGTTCTACAATGCATCTAACACCCTAATTCATCTTGATTCTACCTAATTCATTCTAGAGGAAGAAAGTTACTAACCTGAAAATCTTGGATGAACAGATGCCCTAAACCTTCAAATCAAGCTCTCCAACCTTCCAGACACGATCAATGGATCCTTTCCTTGCTTCTGTATGCAATAGAACTGGTTGAAAGCTCCTGAATCTTGAAACCCGATGGTGAGTTGCAGGTGGAAAAATTCAATTGCTCATACACGATTCAGCCACGAATTCTCTTGGATTATGATCTGGATTCAATCCCTAGCATCCATGGAAGAAGTTTCAATCAAGAAAATGGATGGAAAGTGAAGAAATTGGTGAAACCGAATTCAGTTGCAAGCTATGGAATTTCAATCTCAATCTAGGCTCTCTCCTTCAATCATCACCAACCTCTGCATTGGATCACTTCTACTCAATATATAGATGATGTATGGATGATCTAGAACCCTCTAGATCCTTCTAATGAGAGTTTCAATCTCTCATGTCATGAGATTTTCAACCATATGCCATGATATGCATAACCTTGCAAACAGCTTGAAACCAATCTCATTCACTTCCAATTTCTCCCCTAGTGACATTTTGAAAGTGTTTAGCTTGCAAAGGGCCTTGCTCATGCCTTGATTCTAGGTTTTGCACATGTTACTTAATATGCAAGCAACTACTTTTTAAAGAAAGTCCATAAATTAGACCTCAAATCAAAAATGTGGCTAAACCAATGTTCTTAAAATGTTTTCTAGAGTCAAAATGATATATTACATGCCATGGTTTGGATGTGTAGATTGAAAATATCAATTTCCAACTTTGATTTATTTAACTTATACCCTTATTTTAGGTCATTTTTGCAACTTTGACCTACAAGCATTTCCAACATCTCATGACCTCCTTGATAGCCTTAGAAAATAATTTTGAACAAGTTTGATGTTGAACATTTTTCCATTTGAAGCTTGGAAATAGGAGTTATGGCCTTATGCTTGAAATGACCTGTAATCTCCAAATGACCAAAATGCCCTTGACTTGTCAAAACCATAACTTGAGTTCTACAAATCCTATCAAGGACTTCTAGTACTCTCTAGAAAGCTAATAGTATAAGGAACAACATTCATGTTGACCAAAAGTTCATAGGAATCATCCTTCTAGGGCAAAAGTTTGATGCAAGTTGGGTAACTTTCAAGCCCCCAAGTTCACATACCTCAGATGACCTGTAACTTGTCAAAGTCATAACTTGAGTTCTATAAATCCTATCAAGGACTTATAGCTCTCAAATTAAATCTAAGAGCAAGCTCTACAACATTCATGTTGGGGGCAAGATGAGATGACAATCACATCTTGAGCTAAACTGCCTTGAAGATAGGGGTCAAACTAGGGGATTTTACACTATCAAGCCTTAGAAACCCTAGCTTGAAACTTCTCAAACTCTTCAATCATGATGAGTTGACCTTGGAATCATCCTAATAGTATATCAATGCATCAATCCATGATCACATGGCTCTTGGATTAGGTCCCAACCCTCTCCAAATCATCAGTTGACCTAGGGTTGACCCAGTCAAACCCTAATTGCACCACTCATGGCTGAGTCTTCTTATTCTTGCACAATGACCTATCTAGGCCTCATGATGGCTTTAAAGACATCTCATGAGCTCTCTCAAGGCTTCAAGCCCACATTCCTGGCTTCAGAATCATCTGAGGAGCTCCCCCAACTCTCAAGTTAGGAGGCACACACTCTTGGCTTCAACCACTCTCTCTGAGGATCTTTTGACTTCTCTGACAAGGATATCAACCCTTGAAAACTTGAATAAGCTTCTTAGCTAGCCTCAAAGTCTTGTGTAGCTCTTAATTGGTAATCATACCTCTTGATCTCCTGCATACATGTCAATGAAATGCAAATGATAATGCTAATGTGAATGCAATGAAACATAAGCTAGGTAAAGAAAAGTTGGGAAAATTTTGGGGTGCAACATCATGCATGGATAGGAATCCTAATGTCTGTCATAATCCCCTCCTGCACAGAGGAAATCAGAGATCCCAGGGGATAAACAGAAAAGAAAGCAAGCAAATACAGTAAAATGCATGCAATGCAGCAATACAAGCGAGGCAAGGGAGTCCCGCTCAACCTCGAACCTGGGAAAACAACAGGAAAAGTGAACTAACATTCACCTCAAACCTAGGGGGAAAGCTACACAAGCCAACAAACAATAAAGAAAACAAAACCCAAAGGAGGCCGCCCAAGCAGCAGCACCAAACTCCTACAGCAGTTCTGACAGCAAAGTTGACAGTAACATAACTCCATCTTCAAGCAGACCTTATGAAAGGCATCTTCAACATCTTAGATCTTCATCCCCAAGCTCTAGCAAGCTCCACCAAGAAAGATTGGTTATTGAGATCAAGTTATAACGAATGGAAACCAGTGAAAACCAAAGGAAATCACTAGAAACCATCATCTGCAAAGAAGGGTATCCTCAAAAGTTCTACTCTTTAAGGCATGCCACTCATCCCTCCAAGGGAGAGATGGGGCTTCCTTAAGAGGACTTTGAATCACAGGATATGATGGAAGCAAACAAAACATTCCATGTTTGAGGCAAGAAATGAACTAAGTCTAAAAAAGCTCTTCCTAAAACCCTAATTTTCCTAAGCTCCTGACAAGCACTCCAACAGATGAGAGAATCTTCACATCCAAGCTCTTCAAGCTCTCCAAAGCATCTTCAATTGGTATTCATGATCACCCAAGCACAAGAGCAACACCACCCTAGTCTAAGGGGAACTATTGAATTAAACTAGCCAAATTAGTTAATCAGAAACACCTAGAAGTTAGTCTTAAAACTAATTCTACTTAAAATACCAAAAGTGATTATAAAATCCTACAAACATTACTAAGGGTTCCTAAACCTCTTATGAACCTCTCATACAAAAACCAGGGGATTAACCATTTATTTGGACCTAAAACTATGCCCTAAACCTAAAGGTATCAACTTAAAACCCTAATTCTAAACCCTCTAATGTCCAATGCTCAAACTAGCCTAAAATTCTCTTACAAAAATATGAGAAAATTACTATGGGTACATGCATATCTAAGCTATCTAGCCTAAAAGGAATCAGCTCAAAATTCATCACCAATTGGTCACAATAAAATCCACAAAATAGATGATCAAATATGCAAATAAAAGAAATTACATAAAAATGAGAAAAATCAAATTAAATTGAAAAATGCCTGAAATGAGATTTATTAATTTCAGAAAATCACAAATAAATCCAAGATCATTGGGATATTTTTAAAATATTTTTTTGGATCAATATTGGATTTATTATGGATTTTAGAAATCAAATGGAATAAAAGAAAATACTAAAATGATTAAAAGAAAATAAAAAGCTGGATTAAATGAGGGCCATGAGATTAATTGACTGGTAATCAAATCCAAAAGCTGAGGGCGCGTCCACATGAGGAACAAGTGGCATCCAGTCAGCTGCCACATCAATAAATGGAACGCAACATTTTGGATGAAGAGGGAGTTCTTCAGTTTGAATCTGGACCGTGAGATGCGCATACAAAGTCTCTTTTCAGACTTGATCCAAAGGCCAAGAAGTCATCTTCTCCAAAATTCAGGTGACCTGAGACTGTTCTCAGGCGGTGGTCCATGGTGGAAAACACCGTCTTCTCTGGTGAGGTTCCAAACTCAGGTGGCCAAACGAAACAAAGTTTATATAAATCTTGACCAGAAAATAACCAGGATCACGAATATCACATCCATTTCATCCAACTCTCAATGGAAATTAAAACACGAAGCAATCTTCAGAAGGTCTCACAATCTCAACCATCACCATTTGGAAAATTGAATCCACAGAGATGATCACCATGTTTTGTACATCATAATGATCTATCCAAATAAGTTCATAGCCTTAGGATCAACTCAATTCGTGCTCAAACAGAAATCACATGTCATCTTGGAATGTCTCTAACCACTCAAATTTCTATCCAGAAACGACCTAGGTTCCATCTAAACCCTAACCACATGCAAGAATCTACCTAGTTCAGCCTAGATCATGAGGAAACTTGAGAGTTACATACCTGAGAAAAATGGATCAACAGAGGTGCAAAACAATGGATTCAAGCTCCACAACTCTCCAAGCACGATCAATGAAGTAAGAGGAAGCTTTTCCAGCCCTCAATTTGGCTTGAAGGTGCCTTGAACTCCAAAACTGTTTTCAGTTAGAAACCTTGAAAGCTCAACTGCAAACTCTCTGTTCAGCACGAATTCAACACCAGCCTTCATCTGGAATCATTGAAATGAATATATAGAAGCTTCTCATGGGCTTCTGAGTCCAAATTAAGGCCCAATTCAGTGATCCAAAGTTTCTGATTTTCTCTTGAAAATCCAATGTGACAGTCACGATATTGCCCTCCCAGCTTGCTCTAGAGTGTTCTAACCAACTGCAAATTGATCATGGAGTATGTTTGGATAGATAGTTCAGCCTGAAATGCCTTGTTTTTTGTTTTGAAATTGTAACTTGTAAATGAAGTAACTACCTTTCCAAAGCAAGTCATGTAATTTGACCTCATATCAAAATTGTGCCAATGCAAATGTGTTTGGAATGCAATTTCTGGTCAAAATGACTACTCATATGACATGCTTATGACCTATAATTCAAAAAATGATTTTTCCCTCTTTTGAATCATTTGAAATATCCTCCTTTTAGGCCATTTTGGAGCACTTCTTGATACAAGCTCATTCAACCCACCGTGACTTCACATCTGACCTAAAAACATCATTCCAAGAACATTTCATGTTGAACAATTTTTCATTTGAGGAGTGGAAGATAGAGATTTTGGCACATTCTTGAAAATGGCCTATAATTCAACTTTCCCAAAATACCCCTGGATTGCCAAGATCATAACTTGAGTTCCACAAATCCTCTTGAGGACTTCTAGTACTCAAATTAAAGCTAAGATCAATACCTACAACTCTTATGTTGTCCAAGAATCCATTTGAAAACTCCTTGAGGGGAAAAAGTTGCTTGGAAGTCAAGTGACTTTCACAAATAAATTTCAGTGTCCTCTGGTGACTTGTAATTTGCAAAGGCCATAACTTGAGTTCTACAAATCCCCTTGAAGAATTCTAGTACTCAAAGTAAAGGTATTGAGATTCTCTACAAGTTTCATGTTGGCCTAGGATCCATTTGAAACTTGTATTTTGACTTATGTGGCTTTGAAGTTAGGCACTAAATAGGGGATTTTACACTGAAACCCTAATTTAGCAACTTCCCACATTCTTGATCTTCTTTGCTTAACCTTGGCACAACACCACACATGTATCAACATACCAACTCATGAATCCCATGACCTCAAGGTAGGCTTTGATGCTCTCCAATTACTCAATTGACCTAGGATTAACCCAGATGAAACCCTAATTGACTGCACCTCAACTGTGGCTCTTGTACTTGAATCAATGACTTGTCTCAGCTTCAATAGGGCCCTCTAGGAATTCCATGAGATCCATACACACCTCAAGTTCATATTCCATGTTGATGATCTTCAATACACCTTAAGTTAGGAGAGAAATCCACCTGTGGGCACTCAAACTTCTCATGACTTCAAATCACTTCTTGATGGCCTGGATGACTTCTCATACTCAGAGAACACCTCTAGATAGGCTTCTTTTGACATAAATGGAACTTGATCCCTTATTGGATGACTTGATATGCTATGATATGCAAATGATTAAGCTATGTACATGATGTAACTATGCAAATGAAATGTAATGAAACATAAATCAGGCAAGAAAAGGTTGAGCAAATTTTGGGGTGCAACAAAGAGTGCATTCAATGCTTTAGAGTTCCCAAGAGCTAAGGCCTCTTGCTCTTTATTCCATTCCTCTTCAGGAATTAACACATCTACTCCATCCTTGTCAGTCTTCACAGGATGTTTCCAGCCAGAGTTTGCAGCTCTCCAAGCCTTGCTGTCTAAGGATTTTAGGAATGCAATCATCCTAGGTTTCCAATAACCATAATTAGAACCATCCAGAATTGGAGGTCTATTAGTGAATCCAATATCCTTATCCATAGTACCAGAATTTATTTCCCTAGATCTCACCCAGAATAAACAGGCAGGGTGCCTGCTCTGATGCCAAAGGAAATTCTGGCAAGCACACGACGGATGTTATTGCCAAAGTTATAACATCCACTGTGACATTGACTACTGTACTAACTAATTAAACTGTAAGTAAAAGCAGTAAATAACACAACAATTTTTCACCCAGTTCAGTGTCAACAACACCTACATCTGGGGGCTACCAAGCCAAGGAGGAAATTCACTATTATCAGAATCAATTCAAAGTGAAACCACCAGTTTGCACTTCTCACTTAATCTTTACCCAATGACACTTCAATCTAGATACACTCTAGACCTGAGTATTCCCACTCACTCCCCCTCAATCACACCACAGTGATATCCAATTACAATTTCAGAATAAAGATGAAGAAACACTTCATACACACCTTGATCATGCTTCAAAGCTTTGATCAAGGGACACACACACTCTTGCTTAAAAGCTTTTAGTGATATACAACATAGAATCTACCTAACCAATGCAACAGACAATTGCTTGGCAAACAAGTATTCCTAAGACTCAATTCACACGTGAAGAAAAACACTTTCTTCACTCATAATACTCACGTGAAGAACAACCTTCTTCACTCACAAGGACTCTGTAATCTACACTCTCTGATCTTCTGTCAAGAGCTTGATTTCTAGGATTGCTCCTTCAGATATTTATAATGCAGTCAATCCTTTGGGACTTGGTGCACATAGTTAGGTTTAATCATAACAAACCCTACTCTTTAATTCTCTACGCGCTTGCCATTTAATTTAGGAGCATTTGTTTCTCTTTAGGGCTTCTCAAATGTCTCCTGTCTTTCAGCTTGAGTTCCTGATTGGATTCCTGATTTCTAGGTACCAGAAAAACTAACCTGCCCGCTGGATGTCATACGGTCAGATTCATGACATTCTGTATGGAATTTAACTTAACTTATAGTTAACTTACCCTGCACACACATCATTAAGTATGTCTTAACATTCATTATGACATACATGCAAACTCTAAAGTTTTGCCACAAAATGCAGCCAATCAAGAGCACTTACAACCATAGTAGTTACCACCTAGACTTTTAATTCTATATGGTCCAAAGAGGTCCATATGAAGAAGTTCAAGTGGTCTCGTAGTTGACACAATATTTTTAGATTTAAACGAGATCCTTGTTTGCTTCCCCATTTGGCACGAATCACATAAGTGATCCTTTGAGAAATTGATTTTTGGTAAGCCAATAACTAGGTATTTAGATACTATCTTATTTAGCAAGTTAAAATTGACATATGCCAAACATCTATGCCATAACCATGAGTCTTCACTCATCGTTACTAGAAATTTGTCACTACTCAATGATACTTCACTCAAATCTAGTATATAGACGTTGTTTACCCTCAAGCCATTAGACACATTTCTTTTGTCATCATTTTCTATTGTGCAACAATCTTTTGAAAAAGATACTTTGTATCCTTTGTCATACAATTGACTAATGCTTATGAGATTGTGTTTAAGGCCTTCGACAAGCAACACATCAGAGATAGTAGTAGACGATGGATTACCTACACTACCTTTTCCAAGTATTGCTCCCTTGTTGTTGTATCCATAGGTTGCAAATCCTTTTTTCTTTGCCAGAAAGTCAATGAAGAGAGATATGTCTCCTGTCATGTGTCTTGAGCATCCACTATCGAGAACCCATCTTCTCTCCGCAAGCTCAAGACTTTGTACCTATACAAAATATCAATAAGAATAGGTACCCAATTGTTTATTGGGTCCTTATTTTTGAGTGGAATATTGGTTGCATTTAGGCAACCATTGATAAACCCCTTTAGGAACTAAAAATCTCCTAAAGCGACATTTAGCAATGGTGTGATCCCTTTTGCAACAATACAAGCAAGTAAGGTTAATCTTTGTGTCACTTTTGTTATCTCTATTTTTGAACACATAAGAATATTTATGATAAGGATTAATCATGCTTTTTCTAAAATGTGCTCTATAAATAGCAAAAGTGATTTTAGGTTCTAGAGCCTTGTCATGTTTGACCTTGAGGGTTCTAACCTCCTTTTGCCAAATGTGACAAGTATCACACCCAAAGCTAACCAATGTACTTCTTTCTTCCTCACAGTCCACCTTTGTTACTTCCACCATGGACTCCTTTAGAGGCTCCAATTTTCTTTTGGAATCGAGGATCTTTTTCTCAAAATGAGTAAAAATTTGTTTGTTTGAGGAAATACGTTTAAAGGCTTCCTTGGCTTCATGGTGTGATGTATCAAAGGTAGCTTGTAATTCAGAATGAGATAACTTAGTAAAATTTTCGTATTTAGCGTGTCGTACCTTTTTGTTTTTCTTCTTTTGATGATCAGAGAGACAAAGGTTTACAGATTCT